>JACAXG010000011.1:6306284-6906284 GCA_018881555.1 Amblyornis subalaris
TCGCTGGTGTGCCTCCTTGAGTGTTTGTGTGGGGCACTGAAACCGAACGCGGCATGCTTTTGGGGACGGCGCAGCGCTTCACCCGATTAACATCTCCATGCTGCATCACACCATCATAGAATGCCTTAAAAGACTACTGAGGACGGGATCCAATGCATGAGAGAACTGGCGGTGAYAGAGATACTTTTTAGAAGGGACGGACAACACGGTAAAGACCTTGACAAGGTTAGATGCACACTGCAAATGTGGAGCCTGGCACACCTGGGGCCACCTGAATACTCCAGTTTCCTSGCAACAATAAATGTTGACGACAACCGAGAGACTGTGAGTTCTGTRGCCAGCAAACTTAGGAATTATGAGAGCATGGTCCATGGCATGATGAAGACTCAGGTCTTTGCTATGATGAAGAGTCTCAAAGAGGAGATAAAGGAGGAGATGAGGATGGAGAGGAGGGAGAGTAGTCCTTTTGTGGCATCGGTGCGAAGCAGAGCCCCCAGCGTCAGAGCCAGGCGCCCCTCAGCCAAAGAGAGTGGATACGCCCCATGGACTGAATTGTGGTACTTCCTACTTGACCATGGAGAAGACAGGAGATGGTGGGACAGGAAGCCTACCCGTGTCCTAGCAGCCCGAGTACAAGAGCTGAAGGAGAAAGAAAAGGGGAAGTCAGTGAGAGTGAGTGCAGTGCCAGTTTCCTGTGGACAAGAGTCTGACCCACTGGAAGGTACTTCCCGTACGTATTCACAAGACCAGTGTTAGAGAGGCCCTGCCTCTAGCCAGGTAGAGGCCGGGGAGAACCGGGTCTTTTGGACTGTGTGGATCCAATGGCCTGGCACATCAGAGCCACAGAAATATGAAGCTTTGGTCGACATTGGTGCTCAATGTACTTTGATGCCATTGGGACACGTGGGGGCAGAACCTGTTTCTGGGGTGACAGGGGGATTGCAGGAGTTGACTTTGCTGGAAGCTGAGGTGAGCTTGACCGGGAAAGAGTGGAAGRAACACCCCATTGTGACTGGTCCAGAGGCCCCATGTATTCTGGGCATAGACTTTCTCCAGAGCGGTTATTTCAAAGACCCAAAAGGACTCAGGTGGGCTTTTGGGATAGCTGCTGTGGAGCCAGAGGGCATTAGTCAATTGAACACCTTGCCTGGACTGTCAGAAAATCCGTCTGCATTAGGACTCCTGACGGTGGAGGAACAGCAAGTCCCAATCGCAACCTCGACAGTGCATCACCAGCTGTACTGGATGAATCAAGATGCCGTGATCCCCATCCGCAAGATGATCTGTGAGCTGGAGAGCCAAGGGGTGGTCAGCAAGACCCACTCACCCTTSAACAGTCCCATMTGGCCTGTGCGCAAGTCTGATGGGGAATGGAGACTGACAGTGGACTATCATGGCTTGAATGAAGTCACCCCACTGCTGAGTGCCACTGTGCCAGACATGCTGGAGCTCCCGTATGAACTGGAGTCCAAGGCAGCGAAGTGGTACGCCACTATTGACATTGCTAATGCGTTTTTCTCCATTCCCCTGGCAGCAGAGTGTAGGCCCCAGTCTGCCCTCACCTGGAGGGGCGTGCAGTACACTTGGAACCAACTGCCCCAAGGGTGGAAGCACAGCCCAACCATCTGCCATGGACAGATCCAGGCTGCACTGGAAAAAGGTGAGGCTCCAGAGCATTTGCAGTATATAGGTGACATCATTGTGTGGGGGAACGTGGCAGCGAAGTGTTCGAGAAAGTGAAAAAAATCATCCAGATTCTTCTGGAAGCTGGTTTCACCATCAAAAAAAGTAAAGGCCAGGGACCTGCCCAAGAGATCCTGTTTCTGGGAGGGAAGTGGCAAGACGGGCGGTGTCAGATACCCACTGAACTCATCAATAAGGTCACAGCGATGTCTCCACCGACCAGCAAGAAAGGAATGCAGGCTTTTCTCGGCGCCATAGGCTTCTGGAGAATGCACATTCCTGAGTACAGCCAGATTGTGAGCCCTCTTTACCTGGTGACCCGAAAGAAGAACGATTTCCACTGGGGCCCTGAACAGCAACAGGCCTTCGTCCAGATCAAGCAAGAGATTGCTCCTGCACTAACCCTTGTCCCAGTCAGGACGGGACCAGAGGTAAATGTGCTTTACTGTGCAGCTGGGAACAATGGTCTTTCCTGGTGCTTTTGGCAGAAAGTACCTGGTGAGACTTGGGGCTGACCACTGGGATTCTGGAGCCAAAGTTACGGAGGGTCTGAAGCCAACTACACCCCGACAGAGAAAGAAATCCTGGCTGCCTATGAGGGAGTTCAGGCCGCCTCAGAGGTAATTGGCACAGAGGCAAAACTTCTCCTGGCACCTCGGCTACCAGTGCTGGGGTGGATATTCAAGGGAAAGTTTCCTTCTACCCATCATGCCACTGACACCATATGAAGTAAGTGGATTGCCCTGATCACACAGTACGCCCATACTGGAAACCCAAATAGCCCTGGGATCTTGGAAATAATTACAAATTGGCCTGAAGGTGAGAACTTTGGTCTGGCAGATGAAGAGGAACAAGAACAAGTGGCACGTGCTGAAGAAGCCCCACCATACAACTAGCTRCCACCAGAAGAAACCCAATAYGCTCTTTTCACAGACAGTTCTTGTCACATTGTGGGGGCAAACCGAAAATGGAAAGCAGCTGTATGGAGCCCCACACGACAAGTTGCAGAGGCTACCGAAGAAGAAGGTGGATCGAGTCAGTTTGCAGAGCTCAAAGCCATCCAGTTGGCCTTGGACATTGCTGAAAGAGAGAAGTGGCCAAAGCTCTACCTTTACACTGACTCGTGGATGGTAGCCAATGTTCTGTGGGGATGACTGGAAAGGTGGAAAAAGGCCAATTGGCTGCACAGAGGAAAACCAGTCCGGGCTGCTGGGGAATGGCAAGACATTGCCACTTGGGTAGAGAAACTAATTGTGAAGGTCCGTCATGTGGATGCCCATGTGCCCAAGAGTCGAGCTAATGAAGAACACCGCAACAATGACCAAGTAGATCAGGCTGCAAAAATTGAGGTGTCACAGATTGATTTGGATTGGCAGCATAAAGGRGAGTTATTCCTAGCTCGATGGGCCCATGATGCCTCAGGTCATCAAGGCAGAGATGCCACCTCTGAATGGGCACAAGACTGAGGGGTGGATTTGGCCATGGACAGTACCTCCCAGGTCATCCACGATTGTGAGACATGTGGTGTGATCAAGCAGGCCAAGCGGGTGAAACTCTTGTGGTATGGGGGAAGATGGTCCAAATATAAGTAAGGGGAGGCCTGGCAAGTTGATTACATCACACTGCCACAAACCCACCAAGGAAAGCACTATGTACTCACAATGGTAGAAGCAACCACTGGATGATTGGAGACCTACCCTGTGCCTCATGCTACTGCCCATAACACCATCCTGGGCCTTGAAAAGCAAGTCCTGTGGAGGCATGGTACCCCCGAGTGAATTGAGTCCAACAATGGGACTCATTTCAAAAACAGCCTTATTGACAGCTGGGCTAGAGAACACAGTATATTGAGTGGGTGTACCATATTCCTTACCATGCACCAGCTGCTAGGAAAGTTGAACAGTGCAACGGACTGCTAAAACCACCTTAAAGGCACTGGGCGGGGGGACTTTCAGAAATTGGGAGCTGCATTTAGCGAAGGCTACTTGGTTGGTCAACACCCGAGGCTCCAGTAACCGAGCTGGCCCTGCCCAATCCAAACACTTCTGTACAGCAGATAGAGATAAGGTTCCAGTGGTGCATATGAGGGGTATGTTGGAAAAGACTGTTTGGATCAATTCTACCTGGAGAAAAGACAAACCCATCCGTGGGGACCAGGTTGCACCTGGTGGGTGATGCAGAAGGATGGAGAAACCAGATGTATACCTCAAGGGGGCTTTACTTTAGGTTGAACTGTCCACGATGCTGTACCTGTACCCATATCTGCATGTATATGTGTATATAGTTAGGATAATGCATGTTTGTATATAGTTTAAAAGTTCAAGTTTGATGTAAGATGTTAGTGTGGGAAAAAAATTCGGGGTGGATAATGTTATGGGTTTGACAAATGAATTTTTTGTCCCATCTAGCAGGGAGACATGTAGGGGCAGGGAGAGGTTGCCCGGGTACTAATGRGCGATACCTAAGAAACAAAGAAGGTTGCCCACATACCCAATTGCCACAACGATCATCCAGAATGGGCGGTACTTAAGACACAAAGAAGGTTGCCTGCACCCCCTACATGTCACAATAATTCACCAGCTAGAGAAACAAGGGCTGGAAGTGTTGGCCAGGGGGTTGTTCCCAGAGACTGCAGCTTATCATCKCGAGAGGTGAAAAGACTTCGGGATTTAGCTGGAGGGGGCGGAGGCTGGGCTCGCTCTCTTCTCTGCTCGGCATTCAGTGAGCATGGTCATGTGTGCAGCAAGTGCAGGTTTGCTCAGAGAACACTGCTACACTGTGACGTTTCCAAAGGGGTCCTGCCGCGGCACAGGGTACAGTGCTGCACTGTAACTGTTGCTGCCTGGAGCTGCCCACCTCTGCCGTTCTCTATTGCCAGCCTGGGTTTCTGCTGCACGTGGGCTGCCACCGGGGTCTGCTCGTCTCTGCTGTTCCTGCCTTCCTCTGGCCCCTCAGTAGGTGATACCAAGGTCCATCGCTCCCCACTCAAACCTGCCTGCCTGCGCTGCTTACTGCCTGCTGCTGAGGTTGGTATAGACGGGCTGCTGCCCCATGAATTCGCACTGGGAGCGATTTCCCCCTCTCCCTTTCCCTCTCACCCGAGCTGCCATTGCCACGTGGAGAGGTTGCCGCGCTCTCGCCACAGCGCCCCCTGCAGCTGTGGGGGAGTCACTGCAATCTCTCTGCCCCAGTGGAGAATCACCCAACAGAGAAAGGACTGTTATGGGGTTTGTCTGTTCCTTTATTGTTGCCGTTTATCTGTCTTGTTATATATATTATAGATATATAACCCTCGTAAAAAACTGTTATTCTTTTTCCCTCATCTTTGCCTGAAAGCCCTGTAATTTCAAGGGTATAGTAATTTGGAGGGAGGGGTGTTATCCTCTCTGTCCCAGGAAGTTTTCCGCCTTCCTTGACAGACACCTGTCTTTCAAACCAGGACAGAAGGCCAGCATCCTGGTGGGAGTCTGTTATAGACTACCCAACCAGGATGAAGAGGTGGATGAATTATTCTACAAGAAGCTGGAAGATRTTTCAAGATTGCCAGCCCTTGTTCTTGTGGGAGACTTTAACCTGCCAGCTATCTGCTGGGAACCTAACACAGCGAAGAGGCAGGTTCTTAGAGGGTATGGAGGACAGCTTCTTGTCACAGCTGGTGTGCGAGCCTGCGAGGGGTGGGACTCCGCTCGACCTGATGTTTACAAACAGAGAAGGGCTGGGGGAAGTTGTGGTGGTCAGAGACTGTCTGGGGCACAGTGACCGGGTACGGGATATTACCGAGAGACTACCTGGGCTGATTCGGCCCTCTGATTATTACCCACTGCTGATACTCCAGGCTGGCAGTGATGAAATTGAAAAGAGGAGCATCAGGGCAATTAAAAGGGACTTTAGGGCACTGGGTCAAGTGGTTGACTAGTGCCTAATAGGGCAGGAGCACAGGTAGTATTCTGCTCAGGCCTTTTGGTGGCAGAGAAGAACGACAAAAGGAATAGGAGAGCCCACATTATCAACAAGTGGCTCAAGGGTTRGTGTCATCAGCAGAATTTTGGGTTCTTTGATCATGGGGAAACTTTTTCAGCACCTGGTCTGCTGGAAYCRGATGGGCTCCATCTCTCTGTTAAGGGCAGAAGGTTTTTAGCTCATGAACTGGCTGAACTCATTGAAAGGGCTTTAAACTAGGTTTGAAGGGGGAAGGGGATACAGCTGGGCTCTCTGGAAGCAGGCCCAAGGATGGTAAGCCTGAGTTAGGGGTGAAATCAGTAGCCCAGCTGAAGTGCAGGTATACCAATGCACGCAGCATGGGTAACAAACAGGRAGAGCTGGAAGCCATGGTGCAGCAACAAAGCTATGATGTAGTTGCCACCACAGAAACGTGGTGGGATGACTCACACAGCTGGAGTGCTGCACTGGATGGCTACAAGCTCTTCAGAAGAGACAGAAGAGGGACAAGAGGTGGAGGGGTGGCCCTTTATATTAGGGAGGCTTTTGATGTCATGGGTATTGAAACTAATGATGATGAAGTTGAATGCCTATGGGTAGGGATTAAGGGGAACGCCAACAGGGCTGACATCCTACTGGGAGTCTGTTATTGTCCACCGAACCAGGATGAAGAGGTGGATAACTTATTSTATAAGCAGCTGGGGAATRTTTCAGGGTCATCAGCCCTTGTTCTTGTAGGTGACTTTAACCTACYGGACATCTGCTGGGAACTTAATACAGCAGAAAAAAGGCAGTCCAGGAAGTTCTTGGAGTGTGTGGAGGATAACTTTCTGGCGCAGCTGGTGAGTGAGCCCACCAGGGGAGGGACTATGTTAGACCTGTTGTTTGCAAATAGAGATGGGTTAGTGGGGGATGTGGTGGTTGGAGGCCACTTGGGGCATAATGATCATGAAATTATAGAGTTCTCGATATTTGGTGATATGAGGAAGAACACCAATAAGACTCTTACATTGGACTTCCGAAGGGCAGACTTTGGCCTATTTAGGAGACTTATTCAGAGAGTTCCTYGGGAAGCAGCCCTCAAGAACAAAGGAGTCCAGGAAAGATGGGCRTGCTTCACAAAAGAGATCTTGAGGGCACAGGAACAGACTGTCCCTGTGTGCCAAAAGATGAGTCAATGAGGCAAACGTCCAGCCTGGATGGGCAACGAGGTTTTGAAGGAACTTAGGAATAAAAAGAGGATGTATCATCTTTGGAAGGAGGGTCAGGTATCTCAGGAAGTATTTAAGGGGGTTGCGAGGGCATGTAGGAAAAAAATTATAGAGGCCAAAGCTCAGTTAGAACTTAATCTGGCAACTTTTGTGAAGGATAATAAAAAATGTTTTTACAAATATATTAATGGTAAAAGGAAGCGTAAGAACAATCTTGGTTCTCTACTGGATGTGGAAGGGAATTTAGTGACTGCAGATGGCGAGAAGGCAGAGGTATTCAATGCCTTCATTGCCTCRGTCTTTATCGGAAAGACGGTTTGTCCTCAGGACAACTGTCCTCCTGGGCTGGTAGATGGTGCCAGGGAGCAGGACGGTCCCCCTGTTATCCAGGAGGAAGCAGTAARAGAACTGCTGAGCTGCTTGGATGTTCATAAATCTATGGGACCAGATGGGATCCATCCCAGGGTGATGAGGGAGCTGGCAGATGAGCTTGCGAAGCTGCTCTCCATCGTTTACCAACAGTCCTGGCTCACTGGTGAGGTTCCAGATGACTGGAASCTGGCCAATGTGATGCCCATTTACAAAAAGGGTAAGAAGAAGGATCCTGGAAATTATAGGCCAGTCAGTCTGACCTCAGTACCTGGTAAGGTAATGGAACAGTTTATTTTGAGTGTCATCACACAGCACGTACAGGATGGCTGGGGGATCAGACCCAGCCAGCATGGGTTTAGGAGGGGTAGGTCGTATTTGACCAACCTGRTCTCCTTTTATGACCAGGTGACCCGCCTGGTGGATGCGGGAAAGGCTGTGGATGTTGTCTATTTGGACTTCAGTAAGACCTTTGACACTGTTTCCCACAGTAAGCTCCTGGAAAAACTGGCAACCCACAGCTTGGACAGGTGCTCTCTTCGCTGGGTTAAGAACTGGCTGGATGGCCAGGCCCAGAGAGTGGTGGTGAATGGTGCCGCATCCAGTTGGCAGCCAGTCACTAGTGGTGTCCCTCTTGGATCAGTGTTGGGCCCAGTCCTGTTTAATATCTTTATTCATGATCTGGATTAGGGGATCGAGACTACCATTGAAAAATTTGCAGATGACACTGAGCTGGGTGGGGTGTCAATCTGCTGGAGGGTAGGAGGGCTCTGCTGAAGGAGAGCTGGACAGGATGGATGGATGGGCTGAATCCAGTGATACGAGGTTCAACAAGGCCAGGCACTSAGTACTGCACTTTGACCAGAACAACCTCCCCCTGAAGCACTACAGGTTGGGGACAGTGGCTGGAAAGCTGTCCAGCAGAAAGGGGCCTGGGGGTACTGATTGACAGCAGGCTGAACACGAGCCAGTAGCATGCCTATGTGACCAATAGGCCACACTGCACGGTAGAAAACAAGGCTCTGAAGGTATGTYATGTAAATCCTCACATGCCCAAAAGTTGTGCCACTGAAGAACAYCAGAACAATGAGCAGGTAGATTGGCTGCTAAGATTGGAATAGCTCAGGTAGACTTAGAGTGGGAGCAAAAGGGTGAGCTATTTATAGCCCGATTGGCCCATGAAACATCAGGTCATCTAGGAAGGGATGCACCAGACAGATGGGCTCGTGATCAAGGGGTGGACCTGACCATGGAGGCCATCACACAGATCATTTATGAATGAGAAACGTGCTGCAATCAAGGGAGCCACATGAGTGAAGTCTCCTTGGAATAGAGGGTGGCAGCAGGGCTTCCAATATGATGAGACCTGGCAAATTGACTACACTGGACCACTGCCACAAACACACCAAGGAAAGAGCTACAGACTCACCATGGTAGAGGCAACAACTGGCTGGCTGGAAACACACCCTGTAAACCATTGCCACTGCTTGAGACACCATCTCAGGCCTTGAGAGACACATTTTGTGGCAACAGGGAGAGACATGTTTTGTGGCAATAGGGTACCCCAGAGAGAATCGAATCAGACAATGGGTCTCATTTTTGAAACAACCTTATAAACTCTTGGGCAAAGAAACATGATATTGAGTGGATATATCACATCCTTTATCACCCACCAGCCTCTGGAGAGACTGGGAGGTATAATGGACTGCTGAAGATTATATTAAGAGTGTTAGGTAATGGGGCATGGAAGCATTGGGATGCAAATWTAGCAGAAGCCACTTGGCTGGTTAACACTAGGGGATCTGCTAACCTCCYTGGTCCTGCCCAAACTAAGCCCTTACACTCTGTAGGAGGAGGTAAGGTCTCTGCACTACAYATGGGAAGTAGCTGGGGTAGTCAGTGTGTATCAGCACCTAGTGTGGCTAGAAGGACTATRAAAGTGATTCTTCCCCTATACTCAGCACTGGTTAGGCCACACCTTGAGTACTGTTCYGGGCCTCTCAATTTAGGAAGGATGCTGAGGCGCTGGAGTGTGTCCAGAGAAGGGCAACAGAGCTGGTGAAGGGCCTGGAGCACAAGTCCTATGAGGAGTGGCTGAGGGGCCTAGGGTTGTTTAGCCTGGAGAGGAGGAGGCTCAGGGGAGACCTTATCATCCTCTACAGCTGCCTGAAAGKAGGGTGGAGCCTGGTGGGGGTTGGTCTCTTTTCCTAGGCAACCAGTGACAGGACAAGAGGACACAGACTTTAGCTGTGCCAGGGGAGGTTTAGGTTGGACATTAGGAAGAAGTTCTTCACAGGGTGATTGGGCRTTGGAATAGGCTGCCCAGGGAGGTGGTGGAGTCACTGTCCCTGGAGGTGTTTAAGAAAAGACTAGATGTGGCACTTTGTGCYRTGGTCTGKTTGACAAAGTGSTGTTAGGTCATGAGTGGGACTCTGTGATCTCAAAGGTCTTTTCCAGCCTAGTTGATTCTGTGATTCTGAATGAAGTCACACCATCACTGAGTGTTGCTGTGCCAGAGATGCTGGAACTTCGGTGTAAACTGGAGTCCAAGGCAGCAAAATGGTACATCACTATTGACAGTGCAAATGCATTTTTCTCCAYCCCTCTGGCAGCAGAGTGGCAGGCCACAGTTTGCTGTCAGCTGGAGACGYGTGCAGTGTACTTGGAATTGACTGCCCCAGGGGTGGAAGCACAGTCACACCATTTGCCATGGACTGATCCAGACTGCACTGGAGACGGATGAGTCTCCAGAACACTTCCAGTTCATCGATGACCTYATTGTATGGGGGAATACGGCAGAGGAGGTTTCTGAGAAAGAGGAGAAAATAATCCAGATTCTCCTGAAAGCTGTTTTTGTCATYAAACAAAATGAGGTCAAGGGTCCTACCAAGGAAATTCAGTTCCTAGGAGTGAAGTGGCAAGATGGATGCAGATTGGATCTGCAAATCAGATTCCAACAGAGGTGATTAATAAGAYAGTTGCTATGTCCTCACTGACCAGCAAGAAGGAAACACAGGCTTTCCTAGGTGTCGTGGGTTTTTGGAGAATGCATATCCCGGAATACAACCAGATTGTAAGCCCTCTCTACTTTGTGACATGGAAAAAAAACTATTTCAAGKGGGGCCCTGAACAACAGCAAGCYTTTGAACAGATCAAACAAATTGCTCACGCAGTAGCCCTTGGGCCAGTCAGGACAGGACAGGATGTAAAGAACGTGCTGTACACCACATYCTGGAGCCTCTGGCAGAAGTTACCTGGAGAGACTCGAGGACGACCTCTTGGGTTTYAGAGTCAGGCATACAGAGGATCTGAGGCCAGCTACACCCCAAATGAGAAAGATTCTTGCAGCCTATGRAGGGGCTAGAGCTGCCTCAGAAGTGATTGGCACCRAAGCACAGCTACTTCTGGCACCTCGACTATCAGTGCTGGGCTGGATGTTCAAAGGAAAAGTCCCTGCAACACATCATGCCACCCATGCTACCTGGAGTACACAGATTGCCCTCATTACACAACGAGCTCGAATAGGAAAATGCAAATCACCCTGGGATCTTGGAAGTCATCATGAACTGGCCTGAAGGTGACAACAACCAGYCCACCTTTCCCACAAGTGAATGCAATTCAGATACGTTCATACATATTCTCCTATAAAGAGAGACAACTCATTCCAGAGTGTTCTCCTTTAAATTGTCTCAAACAAAGACACCAAGGACTGGGAAAAGAGAAATATAACCCCCAGTTTTAAAAACAGAAAAGCCGAAGACCCGGGGAACTACAGACCAGACAGTGTCACCTCTGTGCCAGGCAAGATAATGGAGTAGATTCGCCTGGAAATTATCTAAGGCATATGGAAAACAAAGAGGTGATTGGTAACAGCCACCGTGGCTTTACAAAGGGCAAATCATGCCTGACAAATYTGGTGACCTTCTGTGCCGGGGGTACAGCGTTGGTGGRTGGGACAGAGCAACTGACATTGTCTGCCCGGATTTATGTAAAGCGTTTGACACTGTCCCGCATGACATCCTTGCCCACGGCACTCCCACCCTGCCAGCCCCAACACGTTCGCATCTGTCCGCTCATTTTRGGGGTAGTGGGGCGGGTTTCCGTGCACTGGGGTTACCCGTGCCCGGCTGTCTGGCCCAGCAATAACCCCTCGCATACCCTGCCCTCCCCGGGGTATCCCGAGCGGAGCGGAGCGTGTGAGCGCCGCTCCCTTCCCCGCGTCCCTCGTGCACCGAGCGGGCGGGGGTCTGCCCGGCCCGACCCGGCCGGGTACGGAGGTGGCGCCGGGGCAGGAGCATGTCCCCGGCGGCGGAGGGCGCGGCCGCCCCTCGTCCCGCACGGCACCAGCGGCTGGGCCCCTCCGCCTCCTCGTCGCCCCCGGCGCCCCGCTGTGCCCGGGCCGGGCCGGGCCGCCCCGCTCGCTGCCCGCCGGCTGCGCGGCACGGCCCCGCTTCACGCACAAACAAACGTAGGGCAAGCGTCCCCCGGCTTTCCCTTCCCCTGCCCCATCCCTGCTTGGACACCCCAGTACTTCAGCCGGGGAAGGCGCCCGGACAGCCCCTCCTTGCTCTCCCCGGCCACTGCGGGAGCCACCGAGGCGACTCGCCTTGCAGCCCGCCCACCGCTGCACTCTGGCCAGTCACCCACACACCCGACTGGGCTCCCCTTCCCTTAGGATCCTTTCTCCAGATAGGCGTTTCTAACGGGGACCTGCCGGCTGCAACAAGGGGTTTGCACACGGGGGTTACGATCCCAGTAGGAAAGGCAGCTGGATTCCGTACAGCATCATTTAAAACAGGACTTTAAAAAGCTAACAGTATAAAGAAGGAGAACAATAGAGTTAAACTTACGTCCCTTTAGCTGCTGGGGATCCCATGTTGTGCAGCCCTGGAGAGTAGCAGCATGCCCTGCAGACCCCATCAGAAGGAAGGATTAGACTGTTCTGGTCGTTCAAGCTCCTATAGGATTTTCTTACAAGAAAACAACTCCATTCATCATTGCTTCTGTCAAACAGAGAGGATGTTCACATGAGAACTTCTTGGTGCACTGTGAGATAAARGCAAGGCCACGCAGGTGTGTAATCACTGGTATGGAGTGGGAGCTGCCCCCAGGCTCCTCCATTACCATCACCCGACTGAATCTGCCCTGCACTGAGGCAGAAGTGCAGCATGGCACAGGCCTGAAGGTGACRCTGTACGTGCGCAGCACAGCACGGACCGGCACCTTCGCAGATTCACTGTTACGTGGATCACTAATCTTCAGTGTGCAATGGTCTTTGAGTYAGAATCCCTGCAGGAGCCCACAAAAGTAGTTTGAGGTCCCCATCAGTCTACATACATTCTGGAAGATCCTGAAGTTAAAATAAATTGTTCTCTGTAGCAGAGGATTTTAGGATATTAGTGTGGAGTGTGTTGCCTATGCTGATAAGGYAGCAGTCTGTACAGAGTCCCTACACTAACATTTTGACAGTATAGTTTGTTATTTAAGAGAGAGGGATTGTACAGAGACAGGCTGAGCAAAAACCAGTCAGCAAGTTTTAATGTTTGAAATGTTAGCTGGAGCTTAGCTGGGACATGATCAGTAGTTGTCATGAAGCAGACTTTGGCCTAGCAGGCTATATCCAACTTTAAAATGAAAGAACCACTGAGATTTATCTGTCACACATGGTATCTTTTCCCAGAGGTTCTTAGTTAGAAGACATCTTGTGATAATAAGATTACTATAGTCTGACTACTAATTCCACGTAAGTCTATTATAAACTCCAGAATGATAGTGAAGTTTATTGAAATTCTCTGCTGGCTACATAATAATTGTCTTTACTTGTTGACAGCAAATATGTCTCCATCTCTGTCTTTTAGTCTTCTCTTCCATGGATATTCCTCGTTTTACTGCCCTTGCTTTAATGAATGGAGCTGCAGCAAAGAGTAACTTGTGTAGTGTTTGGACTAACATAAAGCTCCACTGAGGTGGCCAGGGGTCACCTCACAGGCCTTGCTGCAGAGCACACTTCTCTGAGCGCAACTCAATGTCCTCCACCCCCTCCTGTTCCACAGTACCTTGGGATTGGTCCTTATTTGTCTTATACAAAGTTCTTCTGCAAACACGGCAAACAYGCTAATGTCTTTACCAAATAGGAGAAGTAAACAAGGAAAGCCAAGCAAACTTTTCACGTGAAGTTTCCGAATTATGCTTACTCCATATAGCAACACTTAAAGCCATTGCTTTCTGAGGACAGCAAACATAACCTCTTACATCATAAGTGTTGTGGTCTGAGAAGGATCTTTTTTGGCTGTTCTGCTAACCTTGAAGTAAACATGACAGAGATTGTCATTCCCCTTGTAAGTCAAAAGGACCATCTGGCAGTACATTAGAACAGTATTCTATTAAATTCATCAGCMTGCTAATTATAGGATGACTAGTGAATGGTTAAACCGCCAGATGCTATGAAGATATATCACTGTCTGTTTACGTAGTTAGGCAAATGTTTAATTAATCTTCCAGCTGCCGTGTTTGCTTTACCTATGAACATACCTAAATTGCATTCACCTGTGGGAAAGGTGAGCTGATTGTTGTCTTTCAATAAGGAAAGAAGCTTAAACACAACTTTGGTGAGACATACAGCATGGACATGTGTGATTTAACTATGCATGCTGGTAATTGCATCAAAACCAGTTACAGACTCTTCCACTTCAGTACCTGGATTGTGCTCCCTSATCCTTGAATAATCTTCTAGTGGTCTTTCAAGTTTTGAAAGCTGCGTTGTTTTAGAGACTTCAGCAAAGCCAAATAGAAATGGCGATATACAGCCTCAGTTACTAGGATGTCTGCAAATGATCCTACAGCCTTTTACTTTTCCCCATTCTAAAGAGTCTTTCATTCAGAAAATACTGAGGAGGGTAAGTGACCTTCCAATATCACATGATATTTAATATTGGTCTCAGGGTGTATAGCATTTCCATGAGGCTGCTTCTTTACTTAAATGCTGAAAAACAGAACCCATTTGGGATGTGGCCTTGGCTAAGGATGATTTGCAAAGAGCATATAACTCATTTATAATTGSAAGTGTTTGTATTTGGCTCTATTTCGTATTGTAAGGTCTAGAGATGAGATCTGGAAAAATGGGACTTAGTGATCTAGCTAAAGTCTAGCCTCCATTCAGTCAAGTTTCCATTACACTTCCCTTTTTTGTGTTTAGGAACCAGATTTCAGAATGGTGCTTTATTTCCACTTKGTACTGGGCCTATAGTCTGCCTGGTCTTTTCTTGGAATCCATCCCAAGGCAGAGACATTGTGAAGACCAAAGATGCACATGGAAAACAGGCTGAGGAGACTCAGCTGCAGATCTCGAGTCCCCTGCGTCAAGAGCTTTTTTGGATGGGCAACATCCTTGGCTGGTTCTGTTGATCTCTGTTGGTTGCAGAAGGTGCTTCATGCAACTGAAATTACCGAAATTGTGTTGCATTTTTGCAAAAAGTTCTTGGCGTGGTTTTGGAATGGGCCCACAAGCATTTTTCCAGACAATTCATGAGCCCAGGAGTTACTACATAACAAGGAGCAGTGCCAACAGGCAGAGTAGACACAGCCAAGCATTTTGGAGGGTAAAGGAATTTAATAGTATGAACATAGGCCATTTTGTGACAGTTGACCTTTTTGCCCCAGTACTGACAAGAGTAGGAAGGAATAGGATACACTGGGAAGTTATTCAGGAGATACCAGGGACATAGGCTTTAGGGAAAATGTGAGAGTTTAGAGCTTCTACAGTGGAAGTAATAGTTTAAATAATTTCACTATTTTAAGCCTATTTTATTTATAATTTCCTTATTCCTTTGCTATCATTCCCTTTAGCTAGTTTTCATAATATGTGTCTCATGAGACACATACAGCCTTCCTTCTTGGGCACAAACACTGACAATGTGATCCACGTGATGGTTACCTCAGGGTTAGATGCTGGTAAACATACCTCCTGCAGCTCAACAACTGAAATCCAGGCAAAATATTTGGGAGTATGTGGTGGGTTAGCYCTGCTGGAGTGCCAGGTGCCCACCAAAACTGTTCTGTCACTTTCCTACTCAGCTGGGCAGGTGAGAGAAAATAYAAAAAAAAGGCTCGTGGGTCAAGATAAGGGCAGGGAGAGTTACCAATTACCATCATGGGTAAAACAGACTCGACTTGGGGAAATTAGTTCAGTTTATTGCGAATTAAATCTGACTAGGATAATGAGAAATAGAACCAAATATTGCAATAACTTCCCCTCGCCCCTCCTTTCTTCCTGAGTTTAATTTCCCTCCTGAATTCTCTCGCTTCTCCCCACCAGCAGTGCAGGAAGACAGGGAATGGGTGTTGCAGTCAGTTCATCACACATCTCTATGGGCTGCAGGGGGATGCCTGCTCCACTGTGGACCTCCACGGGCTGCAGGGCCACAGCTACCTCACCATGGTCTTCATCAAGGGCTGAAGGGCAATCTCTGCTCTGGCACTTGGAGCACCTCTTCCCCCTCCTTCTCCACTGACCTTGGTGTCTGCAGGGTTGTTTCTCTCACATATTCTCACTCCTCTCTCCAGCTGATGTTGCYGTGTTTTTTCCCCTTCTTAACTCTGTTATTCCAGAGGCACTATCTGATGGCCTTGGCCTTGGCCAGCAGCAGGACCATCTTGGAGCCGGCTGGCATTGGATCTGTCGGACATGGGGAAGCTTCTGGCAGCTTCTCACAGAAGCCACCTGTGTAGCACCCCCCACCATCAAAACCTTGCCACACAGACTCAATACAGAGTATAAGATATTGGCATCTCAGGAGCTGTGTTCAGTGCTTCAGAGTCTTCTTGGAGTTTATGTTGTTTGCCTGGGAAAGCAGAAAGAATATATCTGTGGTCTTCCCTTGAAGTTGTCCTTACTCTCTGTGTTTGGATTAAGAGTGTCTTSTTGTCTCACACACTCAGTTTTATGTGCACAGTAAAGTCTTTGTGGACTGGGCTTGCAACACCAAGAAATGACCTTTCCTCAGAAGCTCCAGCACCTAGTAACTGGGAAAAGACAGCACTTGCACAGTGTTTTATATTTGATGGTTCTGGAAATTGTTCTCTTTTTCTTCTGAAGATACCAAATTTGCTGACTTTCCAGGCACACTGCAAAAGGCATTTATGTAAGAGGGTTTTCAGAGGAGGCAGAGACATGCATTCCAGCTGACAGTGGAGGTAGATAGTTGGCTGAACTGCTGAGGCTTAACTTGTCAGTATTTTTGCATAATTTATTATGGCAGTTCCATAGGGCCTTGGGAACYGATCTTGACTATTCTAAATTTAAATAAATAAATAAATAAATAACAGATCGTGGGACAAACTGGCACTCAATTCCAGGAGATGAACCTGAGACACATCAAAGGCAGGCTCCCAGTGCCAGAATCAACTGCAGTTTTACAGCTATGCTAAGCTATGCAATTATCTTAAACCACAATGATCCTGTTGGATTTGCAGGGGGAAATTTAGCATCAATCTCCTTATGCAAAACAAATAAACAAAATCAGCACTGCATTTTCATATTAACACAGCACAGCACAGTGCCAGAATGAATTATCATCTACGTTCAGAAGCGCTGCTGCTGTGCTGGTTGCTTCACAGATAAATTAAAATGTACAACTCTTTTGTCTGAGAAGCTTGTGACTACAGAGCACAGCAATGACCTGTAGAGATTGTGACCACTGAGGTAACTGGGAAAAAACAGTGATTGTCTAAAGCAGTGCCGGTTAAGTGAGCATTTTACCCTGCTGTGCAGCCCTGCTGCTTTCGTTCATTGTTGGCTCAATTTGTCTATCCATTCCCTCACCTCTAGGGAAAAAGGACTGAAGGAGTTAACCCCAAGACAGATAAAGGATGATTATGGCAGAAAACTATCCCCAGGGCTAGAAGACAGGAGGCAACAACAACAACAGATTTGGGTGGTTAAAGAACTGGAGGGAAAAAACAACCCAATGTGCAAYATTCCTTTTAAACCAGTGGGGAGAGACAGCAGGCAGCAATACAACAGAGATTAACTACGGCAAATCAGTAAGTAAGCAAATAAATAAATAACCATTACACATCACTTAACGGCATGATCATTGTCAGAGAGAACAGAACTTCTCTGGAGTTTCCTTCTCTGTCAACTAGGCTGGAATCCGGCAGGAGAACAGACTCAGAGGCAGCTTTCGTTTAGAAGACAATATGTTTATTAGCCAGGCAGAAAATCCCATTAAAAAGAGAAGAATTTCCATGATTGTGCTGCACTATTAATTTTCAAGTATTCTGCGAAATACTTAGGGTATTTTGCATAAGATGAAACCATAATTCTGGATGAGACCTTGAGTGGGAGGTGGGGCATGAGCTGACTTTCCCAGGAGGAATCCCAGGAGATACTCTGACTTGGGAGATGTAAGATTCCTTCTCTGCCAGATTTCTATATATATTTCTAATCTGGATTAAACTAACAGCATTTGATGGGAATGTTTGCTTTCTGGCAGGGAGTAAGTGTGTGCAATGTTGGATTTGACTCATGTCACTCCTTTTCTGCTCATTTTGTTACACTGTTTTGGCTAAAATAAGGTGCTGACTCTTGGTATATTAGTACAGCTAAACAAATGTGAAGCAGGGGGTGGGGCTGAGCACCGGTCCCCAGCTCTTCTCTGCTGAATTTTTAGTTTGGTCAAGGGCTGACCTGACCACTCCAATGAACGTTTTCCAAGAGAGAGCCCAGGAGTGCTTCTTGGGAGACTTTTTTCTCAGCAACTCCTCCCAGAAGCCACCGTGAGTGAACCTGACCCTGCATCATCAGTGTATGTCCTCATGCCACACACTGGTGTGAATAAAACCTCCACTCACAGGTTCTTGAAATTCAGAGTTGCAGAGCAAACCTTAGATTATTTCAGAAAAGGAAAAGGAAGTAAATTTCCTCACTGCTCTGAATCATAATTCTGTTGCTGAAGGGGCATTAGCAGGGTGCCAGAGGACATCCAGAGAGAAGATGGGGTGGGAGTGCTACAGGAGGGACATGCTGTGGGCTGTGTGGATATGAGACAGTCCATGTCACTCAGGCATAGGAACCAAACCCTCTGTGTTTTTATTTTTAATAGAGTGGACATAGCCTTTGCTATCTAGCCTTTCAAACCGAGATACTGGAGTTTAGACCCTCCTCCATGTGCCCAAATAAAAGAGCAAACTTTTTTTTCCCGTGGAGAGCATTATGCAGGTGTAAATCAGGGCTGTGGCCAGAAGCTGCACACCTCAGGTCAGCACCAACTCGCAGGTGGGTTTTGCAAGACAAACAGCCAGTAGATCTATTAGACCCTTGACTTCACAATGTGGTGGAGGAGATCTCATCTGGAAGCTCTCCCAGAGAGAAGCTTTCTATGTTGTGATATGCTACATTCACCTGAGCTGAAAGATGGGTCAGTTTTGCAATGTCAGTGGATCAAACTTTTTCACCTTGAGCACCTTGCAGGCCACAGCATGGCAGAAGCCCTAAAAATGCATACCTGCACAGCCTGTTAGCATCTCCAGTTTTGGTTTGTACCTTCCTTTGCCCCAGGCATGCTGTCAGTTACTGCATATCACATGCAGGGTGGAAAATTCTAGCCAAAGGAAATCTTCTAAAAATTGCTGAATTCAATAATAAAGCACTCATATGACCATTTCACAAGATGTTTTGACTGGAACAAACCCAGCAAGAATAGTCATGTAGAGATGATGAGGCTTTAACTCTGCAGTGCCATGACCTTTTACTGATGGGAAAGTGCCCAGAAGGATTTTCTTGGGAATTGTTTTTCCTCTTTAATGTTGCTAATAAGAGATGTTGATAATAAAGATTAACCTAGGTGTCTCTAAATAAAAATGGCATGCCTCTACTGTGGTTCTCTTGCAGAAAAAACGGGTCCAAATCCCTTTCTAGATCTAAGGACTAAAAGAGAAGTACAATATGCAAAATAATTATTATAATCCATAATTTTCATTGAAACAAAGCAGAACAACAAACAATTATGATAGTAGACTGAATTATAAAATGGCAATATGCCAAGGTGTATATCTACTGAGTCTTCTTATTGGTCTTTTGGCAAAATAAAGAGGATTAGAGGAATGACTCATCTGTTGATTGGAAAATCTACTTTAAAGTTGCAAAGAAATTCAAACAACAACAATTAATAAGCAATAACTCGCTGAGCAAAAAGCTTCTGTTCACTTACAGCTGCACTCCCCAGTTTGCAAACTGTGGATGCCCTTGAGCAGCAGAACTAACCCAACTCTGATCTCAATCCCTCATCACCAGGTTGTATTTTCTAGTGTTTGCTATGGTCCTAGTGAGTGGGGTCATATAAGCAACAACAAAATATGTGATATATTTGCATAGGGGAAAATCTTGTTTTTGCTGTAGCTGTCAGTGACAATTTTATTCCTGGTTGCAGTTGCAGTCAGGTTTTTAACCTTTCCTACAAGTTTTATCTCCTCCTATATGAAGTTTGGATTCCTCCTACACCAGGCTTAGATTCATAATGCATCTGAAGTTGTGGGTTTGAAACTATTTGTGGCCACCAAAACAATGCCTGAGCTGTTGTAAAAGCATTGGGAAAGACCATGCTGTTCAAACTCAGAGTTCAAATCCCCCCTCGCTCCCTGTTAGGGCAGCCGCAGCTCCCTGCTCTGTAGGCGCTGGTGGGGGCTCCAAACGGTGCAGCAGTTCTGGGCAAAGCCACCAGTGCTGGGGAGGTCCTGGCAAACTGCCCATCCATCATCTCATCTCCAGCCTGGGCTCGTTCAACCCAAGCTGCTGCTTTGTCTTCATCTCACAAAACCCCGATGTCACCAGACACCTTAGCAAAACTCAAACTTCCCTCTGCTCAGCAGCCTGGTGAGGATCTAGGTAACAGGTTTGTGTAAGTGCTATGTGGCTGTGCCTCCACCATGCATAACTGCACTGTGTTGGTGTTTGGCAAGTGCCATCTGGTTTTCATTTTCTTTCACAGTGTAATTCATCACCTCCACCCCCACAGATTCACAGTGCAACTGCCTTTCTGCTTTCAAGACAATTTCAGCTACAGTGTGTTTTGATTTACTTTAGCTGAACCCAGCAGAAGCTACCATACAAATAATTCTCCTTTAAATTAAAAGTTATTTGATTTGCAAATTTTAGCAAGATAAGACTACTCATGAAATCTTAATTGATAAAGTAATAAAATGCTAGGAAGACGAAAGGACCAACCGTATAATAACTCTGCTCACCACAATCTAGGAAAATACTCTGGAGAAGCATCTTAAGCACATGAAAACCTATCAAAGATACATAAGCAGTAAGAATAATAGTGAGCAATTAGAAGAGGCATAGAGGTGAAAAACCTTTGTAGCTCAGTAGAGGAAATTGTTTAATAGTTCTTGTTGTGACTCAAATTACTATTTCTGTTTTAAAAAGACTGGAAGCATCTTTCATTAAAAACTAATTTTTGAATCTTACAGTGAGAGAGGAGACTGGCTTGTTCTATTTGTGTATCTGTGTACAGGCAAGGTCAGCTAAATAAAATTTAAAGCTAAGAAGGAGCAAAAGAGCTGATTACAGAAGTAACAAAAACAAGTAACTGACAAACCAAGAATAGTATTTTGGTTGTAGGTTCTTGACGCTTCTGGTAAACAGAAACCTCCCCTCCACTTAAACACATACACTGGAAACACCATCAGACATACCTATAAGGAAAACTGCAAACAGAGATAAGATCCAAAGCAGCAGCCCACCTCTGGTGACATGGATTATTTTCTTTCTCAATAACACTGAAAGACCACTTTACATTGTAATTTAACATTCTCCTCAGGTATGTCTTAGGGATCATTTGACACAACAGTTACTTTCATTGAGTGGCATTGTGTGTTGAGGTATTGTGAATTGCAAACAGGGTTACCAGGTTAAAGGGACATTGTCAAAAAACCAATACTTTACATGCACGCATGCACATTAAATACCTTATTAAGTCTACTAACTCAAACAGGCAAAAGCCTAGGAAGTGTCAGAATTAATGCTATCTGTGTAACTCTGAATCTGTCCTTTCCCCACATGCAATGTGGGCTACAATCATCAATGACATGACCACCAATTTATTTTCTCCCCAGGGGCTCTTGTCTCATTCGGTGTCCTCTGATGGATGCTCCTCCTTCAGCTCCCTGTTCCTTGCACATCTCCAGGCTCACTGCATAGCCAAACATCCACATATTTTCCACAGGAATAACAAGTGGAAATTATCTCATGCAGAGGACATGAACTTTGCTGAATTTAAAGCCATATTTAGTAGGAAGGCATAAGAGCTTCTGCCTGTTTTAAAATTATTCTAAATAAGTGGAAAACAATATACTTTCTTGGAAGTCCCTGATTTAAGCAGACAATAGAGCAAATCCATTGCATGGATGACTTTAGCCTGAATAGTTCAACTTCAGAGGTCAAAAGTAAACAAAACCAATGTCTAATACAGGCCAGTGTTGGAAAGTTTCAGCTGGGTGACATGACTGGCTTTACTGATCACTCAGCTCATATTTTGATAAGCCCACTGTAGTCCTGGGAGTTTCCTCAACAGCCTTGTTGAAGAAGAGGAACTAAGACCGGGCCCCAAGTAAAATAACTGCCAAACGAATRGGAGGAGAAGGGTCCAGGGCTGGTTCTGTTCCCTCTTCCCTTCTGTCTCCTTGGGGTGGTCTGTGGCTGAGTGGTGTTGCTGCAAAGCAAAAGCCACCCGTGTTGGGCACCTGGAGACCTCTCCAGAAAGTAGAAGTAGGAGCAGTGGCTAGCTTCCCCTTTTGTTTCATTCCCTTTCTATGCAGAGCAAGCAAGAAGACAAAAAATAAGGGACCATCACAAGGCTTCATGTCTGCTTTCAGCCACTTAAAAAACGAAGGCCAGGCAATTAAACCAAATGCATCAGCTAAAATAGTCCTATCCCAGAACAAGAATAAAGCAACCCAATCCCATTTGTCCTACAGTTTCTGGGTTGCCAGTATTGCTTAAATTTTACCCTTCATCCCTCCCCCACTGAGTCTGATTATCTGTATAAAAGGCTAATAAATTCTCTGCTGAATTAAAAAAAGCAGCAGTATTTGCATTTTGAACACCCGGCCGTGCAGGACTCAGCCCATTTAATCATTACGCTTCAGAGGATGTACCCAGTTTTGTCACTCGCCCTCAGTGAGGAGGCATAGGCTAGCGAGGGATGAGCAGTGGGATTACCGGTCCCTCAGTCTACTGGTGTTTATTTAAATGTTACCAATTTCCATTCCTGATTTGGAGCCTAATCTACACTTTGGATTCAAGATGGCTATCCTAGGAAGAGCTCTATCCTGGTGCTAGCTCTTTAAAAGTGTGCACTGGTAATCACATTTAATTTGACTAGGTTTGCATAAATCTTTGTCTAACAAAAAGGATACATTTCCAGCCTGTGTCATGGACTTGTACTTCCATTAAATGCTGCTCTGTTCCACTTAATTTTTGAAGGTTTTGTTTACTTGGATTCACCTCTAACCACATTACAGTGAAAAAGAAATTCTTCCATGGGCTCACAGGTATGTTTATAATAAAACTGTTTTAGAAGGTACTCAACAGTTCCTCTCTATTAATTTTCCCACTGTTTCATTATCTGCAATGTGCTTATGTCAAGCCCTCTTGGCAATGTCCAGGCTTTTATCTCATGTATTGTGTACTGCCAAATGCTGTTTTTTTTCTTTTTAAATAACACAGGGTTTGAGATTTTTAGATCAAGCCGCAAATGTTTCTTCTCTGATAAAGATTTTGGGTCAAGCAGCTATTATTCTTTTCTTATCCTCACTGAAATTTCTCCCAAGCAGAATGGTGGGAACTAAGGATGTCATAAAATCCATTAAAACTTGTACACTGTAATTAATGCAGTGAGTTAGACTGGTGCAATAGCATTCCTTGGGACACCTGAGCTGATGTAATGGATCCCTCACACCAAACCAGACCTCCTTTTGAAAGCCTGGAGGTTTCAGATTGTCTTACTGAATTATATATTGCTTTTCTTTAACACCAGCCCATTTCCTTGGGGAAGGCCTCCAGGGCAAGGGCTGTCTCTGTACAGTGCAAACACAGCAGGGAACTACTGCTGATTCTGGGTGGCTTAAGCAGTTTCATTACAGAAGCATTTGCTACCACTCTTCTCTCCCAGCATGCCTGAGACCCAGACTAGGTCAATAAAAATTAAATTAAAATAACATACATATGTATGAATGTTAGATCATATACACTGCATCTGCTGCATACCTCTCCTGATATATTATCTGTATACCTGAGTGTGTGTGGGTTCATGTGTAGGATACATACAATATGCAATACATGCAATCTGAAATTTGTTACATGATCTTGAGCAAGTCAAAATTTGCTGGGGAAGGTGATATCCTTTGTTATACCTAGTGAGAAAGTTGTTTAAAAAAAAAAGCAAATTACATAAGGCCTTGCATACCCAAATGCTTGTCCCCTGTTTTAAACTGTCACAATTGGGCTAACAAGAGATAATATTTTTGCTTGCAAATGTTGCTTGTGTCCACAGATCATTACAGGTTTTACATCAGTAGCATGATTGCTTCCTCTGTTGGAGAAGAAAGGCGCTGCTCAGAGAGCAGCCATCATGACTGAAGGGCCCTCATGTTCCGTGCAGAACAGGAAGGGCACAGGGAGAAGCCAGTGTGATACACCAGACCTTCCGTGACTGCTCTGCAGAGCTGCATAGATTTCACAGCACCTGACAACCTTCCTAGGACTGCCTGGTGGCCAGCTCTGCCTTAGAGGTGGCCTCTCCTAGACTGCCAGCAAGTCAGCCTTTTCAGATAAGCTGAGTCTTTCTTTGCAATGCTTGGTTAAAAAAAGACTTTTTTAACATAAGCCCCTCCAGTGTTGTCAGGGCTTCCTGATATGCAATCCGTCCTCCTCTCCTGTGCACTGCTGGGGAGCTGTGTGCAGGGATGAAGATTTGGGCACTGCCAAAACCTGTGTGAGGATGGAGAAACAGTGACCAGAAAGCAGCAGGTCAGAGGGGAGGTAAGTACATGATGGGAGTTGTCTGTGGCAGCCCTCTGCAGCTGGGTGAGCTCTGGAGGTCAGCTGGGGAGACACCATCAGACATATCTATAAGGAAAACAGCAATTTGACTCTACTAATTGTAACAGTTTAATTCATAAAAGATGTTTGATAAATATTGTCTGTGGCCTGTGTTTCCTCCTGACTCAATTGTCTATGCAAAAGAAGGAAATCTATGAGGAGATTGGGCAAATTGAAAATCAGGAGCTCTCTGCTGCACCATGCATCCTTTTTAGAACACTGGCAAGCATTTTGAAGTGAATTGAAAGGTACCACCTTAAAAGTTATCCCAAATATTTTTAATTCCTCCAGCTCCTTATTTGTCTTATAGATGATTCAAACTTACTTTCTTTATGTTTTCATCTGGTAGCATCATCCATCACAAAGCCCTGTCAAGGCAACAGGTTGGAGGCACATCATGGCAATCCTTGGCTATAGTAAAATCTCCTGCTCTTACAACAATTTTCTAGTTTTCATTACCAAAAGCTCTGAAATTAGACTGGGCATTAAGTAAGATGGGGCAAGCCTTATTACAGAGCTAGTGTGGACTCTGCTAAGTAGAATCACTTCCCTCTCCCCCTGACTTTCAGGTCTCCTCCTTAATTGATTAAAGACATATTTCCATGATAAGATTTATATACATGTTGAAGCACATGCCTCTAATATGATTCCTTTCTCTTTTACAGCATCCCTGTAGTGACAATTATGGGTATTTGCTTGCAGGCCAGTCACCCACTGCCATGAATGTTGCAGTGGGAGGTGCCATTTGGGAGCCAAAAGTCATCTTCTGCCTGCTTGTTCCAGCTCCATCAATGCATATGAGATAAACCAGCACAGCCATCAGCATTGTGTTTTGGCTGGAAATCATTAAAACATTTGAAAGAGCACCTTCATTTGAATCCCAACATTTTTCAAGTGCTCTGATCTCTGAACAAAAATTAGCTTGTGCTACCTTGTGTTTGTGTCAGACCATGGGTAATGATGGGTTACCAAAAAATGTAATATTTTTAAAAATTTTAGTACCTGATGCAGCGAGTATAGTGCTTTTCATCTTTGGGACAGTGGACAAGTGGCAAAGGCAGACTGAGCATGACCCTTGAGGGGAACATCAAAGTTGACCAGACTGGAGTAAGGGCAACTCTGTCTTCTTTGCTGAAACTTTCGATTTTCGCTAAGACAGATGAACTGACTTTGAGATTGTGTGTTCTATTCAAAAAGTACCTTCACCACTAAAACCTTAGATATTTGCAAACTTTTATCTTCCTTTCAAGCTAACCTCTCTTGCATAATAGACACCACATGTCTCTGCCCATCTGTGCTTTCCACGCCATCATGGCGTGCCGGGAGTCTGTACGTCCTCACTGAGTTCTGAAGCCAAACCAGTTTACGGCAGCAGCAGCTATAGGGGAAAAGGCTCGTTCATACAGAGGCTGTATGTGATGAAATGCTGATGATACCCAACACAGTAGCTGGACACAGCCAAGGATTTTTAGTAGACTTTCTTACCCTGCTCTACTATTTCTAGTTCTACTGTAGCCTTCCTGAGATGAGAAGGGGGAAGAAGAGGCAGAATTGCCTGTACTATTCCAAATGAGCATGCACTAGGAATTCACATAACTGCATTGCAAAGCTTTCTGTTTGATCAGCTGGTACTTTCCTAGTACCGCCCATTATTCTCTTTGTTTTCTTTACTTCTGCTGAGTTAGGAAGCTGATATTTTCATAGAATCATCTTTTATGAGCTGGAATAATTTTCTGAATGGCAGTATATGTTAAAGCTATCAAAGTGTAAAAAATTGGACTTCTTTCTACTAATCGCACCTGATTTTATATTTACCAATGTTGTATTTCTTTTGCTATTTTATTTCCCAGTCATTCAATCTTMTTATATCCTTCTGCAACTCTTTGCAGCTTTTGTCTTTACTCTCAAGCCTGAGTAGCTTAGTATTGTCAGTAAATTCTGTCCCTGACTTCTCAAATTCATTTCCAGAACATTTATCAATATATTGACCAGCACAGAATTAGTTTTTAACTTAATTTATAATATTTTAATTAGTCTTCTATAATTATCCCTTCTTTTTCATTCCACATGATTTCTGTACAGGCACTTGGCATGAGATGTTGCTAAAAGCCCTTTTAAGATTTAAGCAAACTTTATTAGCCAGATCATCCTGACATACATGCTCAGCAGTTCTTCCAAAGACCTGTAATAGATTTTGTGGTTGTGTATCCCGTACATCTACTCTTTCATTATGGTTTATGTCAATGGGCAAGGCACAGTTATCAGTTCTGTTGAACCTCTACAGAAACCTCACACGCAGGTGTGGTAGGATTTTTTTTCTTTCTTTAAATYGTATTTGCCATTTTTTCCCTCCTTTGATACTAATGCAGTTCTAAGTAGATGTTAGTATCTGTTAATGAACTGACCACCTGCTACTAACTTATCTGTTTGCTTTAATAAGCCATTTGCTGACACTTAAATTCAGCCAGATCTTCTGATTAAGACCCTGTCAAAAAATGTTAACAGCATGAAAAGTTTGCTAAGCACTTCAGCAACAAGCACAGATAAAACTCTGTGTCCATTCTGGTCTATTCTTCCAGAAGGGTTCCTTTACACCTTGACCATGTAATCACCCAAATTCTTTGACAACTCTCAGAGACAGTACTGTACTGACAGCTAGTAGCAGAAACAAATTCAGCCTCATCAAATCATGGGGAGATAGTATTACTTCTATACAGCACACAGATAGGTTTAATGCTGGCAGTTCTAATATCCAGACTTCCTGCCATGCAGTAAACATTCTTCTGGATTTGTTTGTTTTTATTAAAAAGTGTTATGAAAACATTTTGAAATTAAAGTCTTATCAGTTTTCCACTGCAAGTCAAGTTTTCCAATCTATACAGTTTAGACAAGGAGCAGAGCAAGAGATGACTCAGTCATCATCTGTAAATGACTCCATGGGTGATAAGAAAAAAAAATATCGCCATATTAAATTTCTAAGCTACCTGAAAACAGAACACATGGTGTTGAAGACAAATTAATCCAGACTAAATATAAAGCCTCCCCTTCATAATGATGTTTATGACTACTAGGAGGGATTAAAATATATAGACTTTAGTTATTTGAGAGATTTCTCGAGTCTTAATTTGTTTGTGAGATATCCCACCATAGCTGAAACAGGCTTATTCCTGAGGTAATGGGGCTATATTTTTCATCTCTGTTTTGCAGATCCAGTTACAGAATTACATTTGGTTTCCTCAGACTCAAAATATGTGATGACTATGATAAAGTATGTCTATTCAATATCTCATTTGTATCACTGTTACTTTGGCTTTAATGCTGTAACAAATCATCCTGCATAAATTAATATGTTCTTTAAAATTTCATATAAGCAACATGACTTTGATGCTTTATGAACACTGAAAGGCTCAAATATTTTGAATCATTTACCTGAAGAAAAGTCTGTGTTCCAACTTTTTTATGGCAGCTGCTGACAAATACAATTTTTGCAGATGCAATATCCTAAAGGAGTGAAATAAAATAGTAATACAAAATCAGAGCAAGATTTTTAAACAAAGGCTGAGAAAGGAGGGGTAGAATAAAACTGGTGAATGAGATTAAGTGAGCTTAGCTCTAATCTCACTCAGGGTCACCTCTGTAGGGAAATTTACTGGCATTGCTCTCTTTGTACAATTATTCTGCTACAGYTATACTATTGTAAATTATGATGTTTCCAAAGCAACATACCAGGAGTAATTCCATTGAAACCAAGGATGTAAGGGACTACAAGAATCAATTCACTGTCTCCAGTTGTCTCTGGACACTGAATTACTGATATTTTCCCTAGGAAAAACCATGGAAATAAAAGATGGACATAAATCCAATAATAATAAGCCAAAATGACTATGATTCTATGATCAGCTTATGCTTAAAGCAGTCTATTTTGAAAAGAGAAAGGAAGTCAGGAGCAATTCATTATCCTAGTTGACTTGCTGAAAACGTTCAGAAGTACCAGCTGTTCAGTCTCTCTTTGCTCTGAGTACGCCGAGCATCAGCAGGGGTTTGGTGCCCTCTTACGTTTGATACAGGCAACTTCAGTGACTACAAACAGTTCTTGGTGATAGATCGCTTGGGAACGCTGCTCAGGATACAAATTGTTAAGAAAGTAAGTGCCAGCTAAGATAACTGACTCCTTAATGCTTCAAAAAGGTTAATAACCACTGTAAGGCAGCGAACTTACAGTAACAGAGGTACTCAACTTACAGCAATGAACAGACCCACAGACATACTTTTGTACCCTCCCCTTCAGTTTTTATGGTTCAGCCTCACTACACTGACCTTGCATGGCATAAACCTGACTCAGGCTTTTGTCTTGGCCAAATATTATTAATAAATTTCTCACTATGAGAACACAAACACACACACGAAAAAGGGCTGTTGAACACCACAGAAGAATCATGATGAACTCTATTAATGAGGCACTGGCAAAGGTGCCCCAAAGAAGTTGTGGATGCCCCMTCCCTGGAAGTGCTCAAGGCCAGGTTGGATGATCTGAGCAACCTGATCTAGTGGAAGGTTCCCTGCCCACGGCAGGGGAGTTGGAACCAGATGATCTTGAAGGTCTTTTCCAACCCAAACCGTTCCATGATTCTATGGAGAGAGAGGACTATGTGATCTGGTCTTACCTCAAGGAAACATCATCCAGTTAACAATATAGGTATTTACTCGAAGAAAAGGATCAATTTAAAGAAAAAAAAAAGTCTTCAAAATCGGAGACATCAAAATAGAGGATATTTCTATTTCCATTACTTGAATACTCCAGTGATTACTGCTCACACTTAAAAGCTGGCACTTATTACCTAAAATTAGATTTCTGGGCAGTTCTAGCAATCATCTTAGGTTTCTTTCTTGTCTAGTTAAAACTGCACTATGGTACTTTTCTTCTTGTGCAAGTATTTCTAATCCGTAGAGAACCCTTCTTGATCTTCTGAAAACTAAACAGATTGCTCAGTAAGTCTTTTCTGAAAATAAAACCTGATTTGGTATAAGAAGTGTTTTGTTAGTTTCTTTTTAATTTCCCTATTAGCATCATAAGGGTACACAGTTTAAATATSTTTTTTAACTTGGCACTTATGTAACTCATCATCCCATTTTACTGATTACTCAGAGAGAAACATATGAGAGACATTTACRTGTCTGTTTCGATACATAAATTAGAATGCAAGAGAGATTGGCCACAGAAATAGTAATGCATAAAGATAACATGGAATTTTAGATTMCATTTGAATGTTGGTATCAAAAATTATTAAATACCTTATTTAAGTGCTGAGGGACCTGTGTTTAGAAAAGTAATCCATTGCAATGGAATGTATTGCTATTATACAGAAATAAAGCACCCAAGACTTTAATAATGGGAAATTCTCAATTTATTTTATCAAATTATCCTACTATGCATTTTTTTTCAGGAATCGGTTTCAAGATGGTACATAAGAAAACATTCAGAGAATTAGCAAATTGGTGTACAGAATCATTTTCAGTCTGGTCATAGACACAGAGATACAACAGAGTCAAAGCATCTCATTTTTGTTAATAATAAGCATCCCTTCTCCCTTGTTATCGTACATATCCAAATGCCTAATGGCAAGGCACATTTTGGAACCTTGGCCTATTTCAGTAAAGCCAGACAAAACTGGATGAATCTCCCCATTTCTTGGGGCTGCAAAAGCTCATGTAAAAAGAGTTGAGAGCAGATCCATGCAGCAAACAGAAATTTGTACAAGTAAGTTATTTGTCAACATACAAAAGTGCACTATATTGCTTTATTGAACACAAAAACATGTTCCCAGAGAGGTTTGAGTTCTGTTTTCAAATGGATGTGACAAAGGAAAAATAAATAAGGAGAGGACATGGTAAGGAACGATGGATATGCCTGAACCCCCTACACCACCAAGATATGCTCAAATATCATGATATTACAGTAAAATTTTACCAAATCCACCTTGTGTAGACAAGAAAGAGCTAAATTGCACACAGAGCAGAGATCCCTGAGCTAGTCAAAAACTAGTTAGAAAAGCCACACAACACACTGTGTGGACATATTCACATAGGTCTAGAGRAAGTACCGCTACTTTTTCAGCAAATAAATATTGCTTAATAGCTCCCATTCAAGACCACATTAGTAATGGACCATATTTGTTAGTATATAATCCTGAAGTTCTGCTTCTAAGGCTTGTGTGAGGGCAGGCCCAGGTGAGATCTGGTTTTGTTATTGTGCATGTAGCCAACAACAAAGCACTCACATTTAGTGCATTAATCTCAAATAGTACTGCAATCAGGCCATCATGCACCACAGCTGAGTTACTTTCTGGCAGAAGTACAAATCTGACTTTTCTGGACAGATTTTCCACCTGCTGACTCACAAATTTGTGATCATAGGTTGAAACCTACCAAATTAAGAAGCATTTGCTTTTGATAAAATTCACCGAAATGGGTATTTCCCATCAGTACAATTCTATTTCCCATATTCCCTTTCTAAGAAAGTAGAAAAAAATTGCCTGTTTTAGCTGGTAATTAAGATTAAAATAATCCACACAGTAAAATAAGTGTGTGGAAACAGCAAAAATCCTCCCAACGGTTTTGAAGAGCTAGAAAATATGGAATGTGGATCCACAGTTTTATCATGGTAATCAGTTATCCACTGTCTCATTTCTGCCATGCCATCTTCCCCATCTCATTTTCCCATACCCAGTTCCCTCTATGCTATAAAGTGAACTTAAAATCTTGTAGCAAGATGTAAAGAAAGCAGAACTACTCTGGTCTGGGAATGGAGAGGCAGGATTTTTTTGGACAGAGCTTAGAGACATCTGCTATAAGATAGTGCAAAAAACTTAACTCTAGACATTAATGGAGTTGATGAAGTCTGAGTTCTGGAAATAAATTAAAACAGATGCATTGCTGTTAACTGACAGAGCTTCAATTAAATTGGAAGAAAATCATATGTCTCCCAGTCCCTACTGCTGATTAAGATTTTCCTAGCAAATTGCAATTTGTTTTTCTTGAGGAACTTACATGACTTGAACTTCAATATGTTCCACTATGAAATCATATGGAACAGAAGACTCACGCTGATATAAATCAAATAAGGTTAAGAACTGATTTAGTTAAGAATCAGTACTTGGCTGCTGTGCACATACTTTTAATTTAGTTTGAAGTGTCTAATATCAATTTAGCTCAAGCTTATTGCAGACTTTATCACCTTAGCTAGAGYTGAAAACAGATTTCAATACTTATGTCATTAACCACCTAAGGCAGATGCCAGTATCAGTACTGACACCAATATCCAGCAGCATCTAATTTAACATTGTGACATATCCTTGTATTTTGTATTGGACAGTATCAGCACAACCATGCAAAAAAAAAAAAAAGTGAAGAAACATTGAAATGAGGTGCTCTTCTCCCAGGAAATAATTTATAGAATTTCTTTCAGACAGTTCTGACCATTTAACAACACACACGGGCTAAGCAGAGGAGCCCCAAGTTGACCCCATACATTTAAGATCAATACTTGTGTTTGTGAAGTTTTATATAATAAAATTAAAATGCTTATCATTTTACACTTGCAATAAAAGTAAAAGCCACCACAGCATTACTAAAACAGCTCCAGTCCAAGTATTTCTCCAGAACTGCAGAACAGCTAGGACAGAGTCTTAGCTCTAGAGTTCTGGGAGTACAATGTATTTCTGTAGAAATACAAGCTACAAAGAACTCAAGGAAATGTGGTCATAGGTCATATATGTCACACAGCCACGGCAGTTGTGGGAAACCATCAGCTTAAGGGTACATATTTTTGTACTTGCTGGGCTCCAATCTCTGCCACATAGACTGCTCCACTCTTCATGTCTACATCCACGAGGTGTGGTTTGGTTTCATCAGCCAGCTGGACACTGTGGACCATGACACAGTCCCCAATGGAGCCAACTGGAGGTGCTGCCAAGATTGCCAATCGGTTGATATTCAGCTGRGCTACAATCAGGTATTTGTAATTGGCAGTAAACCTGTGAAAGACAAACAATTTTTGAACTATGAACTCCATATGACATCTCGTTTTAACACAAACAAAACCTCTTTAATAGTTACATTTTTGAAGGCTACAACAGACAAAATGCAATATAGCWTTGAGAATTAACTTGTAAGCCTTGCTCTTCATATGGCTGCTCACTCAGACAGGTTATGCTACAGAAAACTCATTCAAGAAAATCTCTCTTCCTGTAAAAGCTGCAACAGTAAGGTTAATAACACAACAACTTTAAAAGGAAGCTCCCAATCCGGCACTCAAATCCACRGAGCTTGTTATAAAGCCAGGATGTCCCTGTCAAGATGCAACTGTGCAAATCTTTGCATMTAAATAGGACCCAGCACCCTATTAAACTGGTTAACTCCTTTTCATCAGGCATTAAATACCAACATTTTAATTCAACAGTAAGAGTACACCTTATTTATGGAATTGCATGCTTCTAGAACTGTTCAACAGTACCTGACAGAATAGGGCCCATCCTCTGAAAAACAGCTGCTCCAAGACCCAAGCCATTCTCCCGTGACTTTATCAAAAACTTGGATTCTCTTGTTGTCTCTGTCTGCAACCCATACCTGTTAAGAAGAAAAATCATGGCTGTCAACTAATAGAACAAATTAAATGCATTAGTTTCCTACAAGAGCAAAGTTCCCTGTAGTAAAAATGGAAGAATGTACCTCCCTATTCAAAACTAAATCAGTAGATCTGACTTCCAGATATAAACCAAAAGCAGCTTGCAGTTAACTTAGACAAATTATTTTACACTACTTTGAGAAATCAGTGCCTTCTTTTCATTTTTGTGGCTATGATATGGATATATTTGATAGGATTTTTATCCCCACACTGAAGACATATTCCCACCTATTTAATTCTACAGATCTGTCTAAAGGTCCGTCACCCACTAACAATTTTTTTTTCAATGGTAGTCTCACTTCATGATCGAAGTCTGTGGTAACTGCATCTGCAAACACTCTTAATATGCCTAATACTACTACAAATATTGAGTAATTTAAACACTTAAGAGCATGTTTAGCTTGTTTTGTCTAATCAATTTTGTCTCTGTCTCACCCTATGCTAACTGGGTTCACAAACATTGCAAGCTAGCAATACCACTAGACAGTTCCAATGAAGGCATTTTTTGTACAACAATAATTGAAGTTTTAGCTGTTGACAACTCATCAGTCTGGTAAGTAAACTTCATGCCCTAAACTGATGATCAACACTATGTTGGCAATGAAACATAGCTCATCCCAGTCGCTGGTTTTGAATGAATAAACTCACGGTTACCCTGCAGCATAAAGTGACCATGTTCCTCCTGTTTTTTATCGCAATCTTCCACTTTTGGCAGAGAATTGCTTTTTATGTACACTTCTTATTCTGATTCAGACAGCATCAGAAGAATTAGCTTCAACCAGTGGTGTTTTAGTGAAGCAATCTTATTTTCCCTGAAACAGATTAGGAAGCAACTGCGTAATTCCTCTCTAGGAGYGGCAGACCAAAAGCCAGACTACAATTAGCACCTGGCAGAAGTAGACTCTTGGAATGCCTTGAGCTGCATGTAAAAGTGAGTAATGTCCACAACCTAGCTAGAGTCTTACTATCACCTAAAGCTTATCTGGAATTCCCAAATATGAAATTAAAGCCCCCTGAAGAAACATAAGTGCTTTTATTTATTACAGGACCCACTTCTCCTRTACTCTCACAATGGCAACCTGTTACAAACAGCAGCAGGAACAGTTTGCTGTTGCATGGACATTGACAGTGAGGATCCTTGTGTTAGCCTTGGAGTCAGCTACTTCCATAGAATCTGCAGTATGAAACTTCAGCTCACGGCTATCACACCAAAAACTGTAACCCCATAAAATGACGCAGATCACAACAGTTTAAACAAAAAAGAAATACATTTTGTTTTGTTCAAATACATGTATACTTTGAACAAGTCTGTTGAAAAAAAATAATTTTCCTTTATTCTTTACCCGTCCAAAAGCATCCACTGTCACGCTGTGAGGAATCTTGAACTGACCAATGCCAGTCCCATTTGTTCCAGTCAGCCATATCTCTTTGTAGTCTAAACAGTGAGCACCATGAAAAATAGAAGTAAAAAAATCACAGTGAGAAAACAACAAATAAACTAGCTTTAMGTCATCGTCTTGCAAAGTTACTTTGGGTAATTTCTAAAAGGTGAAATTTCTAAACTTTTTAAACACAGTACTGATACATGAATGTGAGAAGTAACATGACTACCAGTGACTACGGGATTGTTATTAGTGGTTTCAGGATTATGGTTACAGAAATGTAGCCACTAGTACACAAGAGCCATAGTCCAAGGTCCTCTTAAGCACTGAATTTTAAAAAAAAAAGGAAAAGAATAAGTTGGCTGATTATGCTATTCATTTGTTTCCTAAATTGATTTTTTACACTTGTTACCTGGAAGTTTTTACTTTTAATAATTTACCATTTTGCAAWCAAGGTATTAGGTAACTATCTGCTTTATGATAGCACAATGAAGAAACAGTAGCTCCTCCACTCATTCCAACTGCAAGCATGTGCAGAATCCTCAGTCACTGCCCTAAATGAGGAGTATGAGCAAGCTAATTAGAATCACAGAACAATTTAAGTATAAAAGAYCTCCAGACACTGTCTGGTCCAACCTGCTCCTCAAAGCAGGACTAGCCTTGATAACCAATCCAACTTTGAAGTTAGATGAGGTTGCTCATAACTCATCAGCTTTTGAGCATCTCCAAGAATGGAGAGTGCACACCATCTTCAGGCCACCCTGTCATTTACTGTCTGACCACCCTCACTCTGAATATTTTCTTCCAAAGTTCAAACTGGAATTCACCCCTCTTGCACCTTTTGCTCACTGTTCCTCATTCTTCACTGCGTATCTCCAAGAAACATGTGCCTCTGTCTTCTCCATAGCATCACTTTACTGACTTGAAGGCAGCAACAAGAATCCCCCCTAGCTTTCTTTCTTGGAGACTGAACAAAGTCACTCTCTCAGCCTCTTCTCATGAATGATTAGGAGATTTCTCCTGAAGTGACAAGCAATAAATCAGGATCTGATTCAATAAGGTCTTCAAACTAAAGTTAAGTGACAGTTCTACCTAGTACTCGCTTAAAAGTATTCCCAAACTGTGTTATTTAAAATCCAATTTTCTGTGGTCAACTACTGCAACAGTTCATTTTTCCATACCATTGGACAGTTTGAGCAATCTGTTGTTCATTCCTCCGTCTCCATCAACGACATAGATTTCTCCACTTTCCTCCACAAAGATCTCTGCTGGTTGATCAAATTGCAAGGGAATCAAACTTGAACCAGCATTACCCGGTGTGCCCAAGACCTGCATCAGTTTACCCAAAGGGCTGTACTGTTTTACTGTGTGTCCGTATTTCCCTGAATTAAGAAAAAAAAAGGGAGTGCAAAAACATCTTAACAAAACAAAATGTAAGTATTAAAACTGACTGCAGACATTAAAAAAGAAAATCTGATACTCAGAAGTGATATTAATATGTCTAACAGATAAAATTCTACAGTGAGATTATGACAGTGGGTTAGTAAATCCATAGGCTGTAACAATATTCATCCATTGTATTAGGATCACTAAACCTAGGTATAGCCAGGGTCTTTTTCCTTATACTTCTGGGTGGCAGGGAGGAGTGCTGACTGAGCTCAGCAGCTGTAAGCAGACACACAGCAGAACTCATAAAACTTCAGACTATTTTGTGCAGCACCCGAGAAGCTTGTTCACAGCAAGAAAAGCACAATTCTGTCTCAGAATTGTTTCAGAGACTTAAACGAATTGTTTTAAGCAAAATCTGCAGTATTAACATTTTCTTCCCCACCTAATATTTCTCATATCACTACCACGCATACCTGTTCCAACATCTGTGATCCATACTGAACTACCTATTGCAGTGTTCCATACAAAGATACCATGAGGCATTTCAACTGTGTCATTCCAGGAGTAAAGAAAATAGCCTTCTTCTGAGAATACGAGTACCTTTGGCACATTGTCTCCCCGCTGAAAAGGCAAAAAAAAGTTCTAAAGAAAACATATTAAGTAAGTAATCATATTTTTACAATTCCTCTTTGTGAAGTTTTTGCAATGTTTCATGAATTGTAAGAATCTCCTGAGATAATCATCTGCTAGAACTCTTCTTCCAGCTAGAAAAATAAAGAGATAAGGGTCTAAACTTAGCATGAAAAACCTTCCAGTCAGTCTAGGCTCTCACCTTACATCACACAGAGTGCAGCTTTCAGGGCAGCTGAGTGCCTGCAGCTATCTTGGTCTTTACKTTGAATTGTGATTTTATGTTCCTGCTGAAAAATGTGCCCAGTGTAACACAGGCATGAAAAACTGTAACTGTGTTTATTAGCTGCATGGCACTCAAGTATTCATATTCTGCTTTACAAATAATTCCCACCACTTCCCATGGAGAGAACGTCTCATCCATGGCCTAGAGATACTGACACATGGAACTGGGTAGAGGAAATAATGTAACTCCAGTTACTCTAACTGGTTGAAAGAGCTGTGTGGTTTTGATTTCATGGGACCAGGCCTCAAAGAACGGAAGATTCAGTTGCCCCAGAATCACATTTTACCTTACAGCTAAGGGAAGAAGCTGCTGGAACTCAGTTAAGTTAGATCACGCATTCATACCACAGAAATTTAATGCTCTTAAAAAAAAAGCACCAATAAATGTCGTGCCAGAACTGAATCCCCTATTATCTATATCTAGATATCTACATAGCTATCTATATTTTAAAAATCGATATAGCAGAGACATCTCTGCTTATATTTCCTCTGAGTTTGATACAATAATTATTCATACATATAAATAAATATGTAAATATATATAAACAAACGTACACATATATAGCCTAMTCTTAACCAGATGCTTGAAAGGCAAAAATACACAAGAACAACAGAGAAATACAGTATTCCCACTCACTTGTCCTACATAGACCAAACCATGGAGAGAGTCAACAGCAACACAAAATGTTTGGCCAGTGAAGTGTTCTGGAGTTTTAGGCCAGCCTATGTCCAGCTTATACATCTGTTGCTCTCCCCTCCAAGGAGAGAAGTGATCATATGCTTTTAAAACCTGAAAATACAAAATAAATATACAGTAGTCAAATTCTATGAGGGTGGAATCAAAGGAAATAGCAGTTGAAAGTAACTGTGTGCCAAAGCATCATAAATTCATTGATTCAATTTAAATTAATATGACGAATAAACAGAAGCAGGCTTGCAGCTAGGGGTTTGGACTGCAAGTGGAAAAACTTCAACAAACTGAAAACTAGCTAATCAAGTCCTTCGGATTGGGGAGCTCTGTAATTAGAAGGCAAAACATACACCCTGAAATTTCTTACACCAGAGTTGCTATTAATATCTGTAAATCGCTCTCCRAAATGAGGAAAATAGTAGAGAAGGTTCCAAGTGCACCAAATTCAGTAGCCACTTCGAGATGTGAAAATAAGAAAAAGAAAAAAATACCGGTCAAGAAAGAAAACTACACCTTGGAAATGAGGAAGTGGAAAATGGCAGGAAGGGCCAGACTTGGGTCAATGTATACGTTTTAATGGATAGTGGAAAAAAGTAGTCTTCCACCTTCTTGTTCTGTTTTTCCAGCAGAAGAGTGGAAGCTAAGCACTGCTGCAAGATAAACATTGGAACGGAGAGCTCAGTCTAGGGCTAAGAATCAACGCGGGTGACCCTGAAGGGCCACGGCCACCGGACATTTCTGTTCCTCGCCCTGCCGGGACAAGGGACACACTGATGGCACCGAGCTGCGAGCACACAGGCTGGGCTACCATAAAGAAAAACTGAGAGTAACCAAGCAGGGATAAAACCTGACAGTAGCAAGCGGGAAGGTATTCACCCCCAGATTGCTTTTTCCTCGCKTGCGCGCAGCACACCGCCCAGAACAACCTGAGAGGGGCCGCCCCGCGCAGGCATTCTCTCGGCGGGGCTGCGAAGCCGCGCAGTGCCGCGGCTTCTGCCTGGAGCCCCGTCAGCCACAAGCGGAGCAGAAAGCACCGAGAGGGAACCGGTCCAGGATGCTGCCCGTGCTCTCCRCACCCCCCGCCAGCCCCCGTCCCGCCGCCCGAGCGCGCCCCTCGCAGCCACCCCGCCCCACTACCTGCCCTAACCGGAGGCATGAAGCCCCGGGCGGTCGGCGCGCACCTGGGAGCCGCCCAGCAGGGCCAGCAGGGCCAGCAGCGTCCCSGCCATGGCAGCCCCGGCCCCGCGGCCGCTCCCGCCTCCCGGGGGCCGGGCCGGTTGCCATGGCAGCCACGTGGCCGCCGCCCCTCCCACGTCGGCCCCGTGGCCGCTGCTCGCCGCGCCGCGCCTGGGCCGGGACGAGGGTCGGCGGTGCGGGCACGGGGCGGAGGCGGCRCGGAGCGGGCGCGTGGGGGGCCCCAGGGCAGCTGTCAGCGCTTCGGCGCGGCGCCGGGAGCTGGGAGAGGGGGCAGTCCTCCTCGCGTTCCCGCCGCTCCTGTGCAGGCATCGCTGCCGTCGCCCGGCGTGGAAAAAGGGCCCTCGCTCCGCGCTGTGATGCCATAGGGGCGCGACGGCGGGGAGGCGGGACCGGCGGACGGGGTGCGCTGTCGGTGGTGTCGCGCCGCTCCCGGGCCGCCTTCCTCACCTCCCGCGCCTGCCCTGCCTGTCCTGCCCGCCCCGAGGTCCGCCCGGGTCCGCCCCGGCTCTGCCCGCCGGGATCGCAGGGCGGCAGACCGCGAATGATGCAGTGCGGGGGCGCCCCGGGCCGGCCGGGCCTCGGTGCCGCGTGCTGAGCGGGGCGGCCGCGGCTGCCGCCCCTTCCCTTCCCGCCGCTCTCGCCATCCTTGCGCCCCGCGCCCGCCCTCTCCCAGCGCCGGCCCGAGCGGCCGCGGGACGCGCGGGGCGTGGGCGCTCCGGGCGGCTCCCGGCGGGCGCCTTTGTCTCTGTGCCCGGCACGGCAGGGACATCCCCGGGGCCGAGGACAGCCCGGCCCGCCTTTCCTTCCCGGCCCTTCGTTTTTTTTTTTTTTGTGGTTTTTTTTTTTTTTTTGTTTGTTTTTTTAATCTTTTTTCCGTATGCTTAAAGACTCTTACGATTTTTTTATTACTAGTATTATTTTTACTTCCTCCGCGTGTAAGTGTTTGCATTGAATGAACTAACCAAGATGGATAAAAAATCATTTGAAACCGTTCTGGATGAAATTAGGAAGGTAACTTCTCGTTTTGTATGTTAGTTTAATCATTTGGTGATGGACTATAAGACAAGAAGTAATGGGTACAAATTGAAAGGGGGGGACATTTAGATTAGATATTAAGAGGAAAAWTTTTACTGTGAGGGTGGTGAGATGCTGGAACAGGTTGTTCAGGGAGATTGTGGATACCTCATCCTTGACAGTGTTCAAGGCCAGGTTGGATAATGCCTTGGGCAACCTAGTCTAGTAGATGTCCCTGCCCGCGGCAGGACGGGTTGGGAGTGGATGATATTACGCCCTCATTTGAAATAAGCATTCAAATAAGGTTATCGCAGCATTTTTACTGTCAAGGAAGATGAGGGAGAAAAACCAAAATAGCCAAGCATCTCTTATTTCGGGGAAGAGCTGCGTTTGCTTGGCCTGACCGGAGAGAGTGTGAAGTACCCACCTTTGATATGCTGATTCAGGAGATAAAGCGCACAAACAGGACGTGAGAACGCTGATTTTTAGGCTGTACTCTGTTGTCCTTGTTGAAGTCACCTCTCCCAGAGCTCAGGAGTGTGTTCACACCTTCTTCCTCTGGGATGTCARTCCCGCGTTTTGGTGCGTACTCTGAGCTGTGGTTCTGCATCCCCTGTTTAAAAACTCATGAGCAAAACACCTGCTAATTGTGGGGAGGAGAGATACAAACCTGGGCTTCCTCATGTCTGGCAGGGCTCTCGTGTCTCTGCACAGAGGTCTGCTTTTAACGGGAAAGCTCGAGGTTAGTGGTTGGCCTAATTCCCCAATGCTGGAAGTGGAAAAGGAGAGAGAAAAAATCACAACCTCTGAGATCAATGTTTCTGTTTTGCATGGGAAGCAGAAACCTGTTATGATGTATTTTGTTGCAGTTAAGCAGAGGTTATTTAAGTGTCACAGTAGRACAGGTGTGTATCCTGGTGAAGCTGTCTTGGCATGACAATGAAGGGCTTGTTTCAAATCAGATTTCCTCGTGGCAGAACGGTGATCTGTAGCATTTTTATAATAAGTGGGGTTTTTTTATTGCATTGATTTGTCTAGGAGAGGTCAATTTACTTTACTTGGACTGGGGTAGTATAGTTGAATTTTAGTTCAGTTTCTCTTCAGCATGATGCAGGGATGGCTGCAGTTGCAGTATATTATTTTGCAACATATTGAGGTGTAAAACYGTGCAACAGAAGCCCCAGGGATGAGTCTTTGTTATCACAACTGCATTTTTGCATAAGGTCATGGTCATAAAGTCCCTTYTATAAAACAGGTGTGTGTGTGTAACGACCTAAAACCATCACAGTCTGCGATATTTCAGGGTGTGGACTTCCCTCACAAGTTATGAATTTGTGTGGAAAAGCTGGGAACAAAAAAAAAATCAAGGAAGACTTGCACATGAATGCTTTCTCTGATAATTGATGGTGGGAGGGAGTAATGTTTCAATTATATTACTGCAGTGCAGTCCTTCAGAATACGCTCTGTGATTACTAAAGACTTCAGACAAAAGGGTTTAGACATGTGATTTTAGGCAATTATGTTTCGTCTRTGCTATCTGCCTGTATCCCAACTTGCTGTTGGTCTAAGGATCAGTGCTGTGCTGTGTTAATAATAGCTGTGCTGTTGCCGTGTAACATTCATTGTCCAAATGCCGATTTTGTGTCTTTGTTGCTGTCTTTTTGTTTAAGCTTCATTTCTAGCTCTGTGGTAGAACCTTCTTTATTACGTGATTTACAAGTTAGTTGCTTTGGTGTGTTCTATTTTCAGTCCTACAGTTAGCAGGAACAATTATTTAAATGTCTTCATGTGTAGCTTAGTTCTGTTTTTCCCCACATGTATTTACAATTACTAGGAAAATAAACTTTGGGAGTTTTGTTTGTTTGTTTCTTCCATAAATATGCATAACAGTGATTTCTGTTTGTACTCTTATTATAAAGTCATTCAGTTGCTGATTTAAGAAGGAAAGGTAACCTTTGTTTTGGTTAAAAATATATGACATACYCTGCTTTTTTCTAAAATATATTAAGAGGAGGAAGGGACAGAAGAAAAAAAAGAGTATGAAGAGAGAAATTCTTTCTCCCTGTGACTTCAGCGTGTCTGGTAGTGTTTGTCTCTTAATGAGGTACAGAAGGGAMGAGGACTGCGTCAAACCGTATCCAAGTGGGTTTCTGTGCACCTGTGCTGTTCACTCAGGTCGCAGTGATGGAGACCTTCGTGTCTGTCCGTGTGGAGGGACAGGAACAAAAAAGCAAGGAGTAGGGGTGGATTTTAGGGCTGTTGGAAGGAAGATAGAAGTGGGTGTGCAGGTAAAGCTAAAGGCKGTTTGAGAATACACAAGATGTAGCATTAGATGGGGGACTGGGGAACTGTGGAAGAAAGGTGTTTGCACCAGTTTGGGGCAGGAATTCAGCTGTTGGCTGTCTTCTTTACATCTGGTACCAGTCACAGAGACCTGCATATAGCAGAGGGAGGAAGTCCTGGCTATTAGATAGCTCACGTGGTTATCAACAAAACTGTCTTGCCACAAAGTCAAAAGGCCAGTACTGTATTAAAATACTGTGCTTTGTTTTGTATGACTGCATGTTAAAGTTTGAAACCTGTAAGGATAATGATAAGACAGTATTCATCTCTGGAGGAGGCTTTGTTGTATACTTAATTCTGTCTGTATAGACTTGCTATTCAATTTCCTCATAAATTCACTGAAGTAAGGTACTTTGCTACTAAGTTTACAGGGGACATAGAGAGATATTGTCTGAATAATCAGCTGTATTATCTTGTTTAACATAAAGTTGATGTAAATCATTGGAGCAAAAAGAAGAGTGGTGATGTTCTCTCAGTACAATTATATAYAACAAAAAAGCAAAATGAAGTAAATAAAAAAATCAGTATTTTTTTAACAGAAGAATTAAATCACATCTTTCTACTTTTCACTGTTCTCCGTTACCTAAGGAATATACTGTTGCTTCAAAGTGCTGCAGTGTAATTGATGCAAATGTCACTTTGTAGGGGCAGATTTTAGATTAATAGATTAGCAGATGGTTGTGCTATAATTATAATTTTTAAGTGACTAATTATGCTTTTTTTTCCCTATATCTTTTAGGCTGTATTGACCGAGTACAAATTAAAAGCTATTGAATATGTTCATGGATACTTTTCTAGTGAACAGGTAAAGTCAACATTGTCATGGGTTTAATGGGAGCTATTGTTTTTGTGTTTTCAGTAATATAGACAGATTGTCTCCAGTCGTACTGAGGCTGATTATATTAGCTTTCCTTATTTATTAACTGAGGAGATTTAATTCCTTATTGTTCTATCASCATTAAACTATTAAAAATAGTTCCAAGTTCCTTTGTCATCAAAATCACTACATTTTCRTCCTTATTGTGTAGGGAAAATTGTATAAATTTACCATAATGGAATTTAGGATTGTTTTGTGTGTATTGTCTAAATAGGCATGTAGTAATAATGTATAATGTGATAATATGTAGATTTCTTTTTCCTGTTTCTTTTCATGATGGTTTTTTGATATATGTTTGGTGAATATGTTGTTTGAGATACTGAATGTTAATAAGCTTTTTTAGAGATACTTGGTTTTTTAGATTTATACAGTGGCATTGTTGTGCATATATGCAAATGTATAGAGAGAAATATCTATTTTAAATATTTCCATAGAAAATCTTCATCTCATAACATAGAATTTTTAGGTGCCTACTTGGAAATAAAAAGAACATTAGATGCTGATAGGCACCAATAATCAAACATCGCAGACAGACAGATGTTTTCTAGCAGTATACCACTGCACCACAAAAGTGAAAAGATTATATTGATGCTGTTAGCATACATTTTTAGTATATCTAAAAGATTAATTGAAGGCCTTACTGTTGCAGGTTGTTGAATTACTGAGATACTTCTCCTGGGCTGAACCACAGCTCAAGGCAATAAAGGCTTTACAACATGTAAGTTCTTGTGACATAATCTTGTGGAATAAATTTGCTCTCTTAATGTCATTTTAGTTTTATGACACCTACTTTTCAACTGATGAGTCAATCTACCCTTTATAATCTTCAAAGTTTCTTCTTCATCTCCTTCTTCAGTGATATCAAACTATGAAACTTCATACTTCTAATTGGGGTATCTTTTCTGACTAAAGTGAATTTTAATTTCCTGTGTATCGCAGGAATAGATGTAACCTTTTTAAAATGTTGTTAACTCTCCTGATTTCTTTGCTTTGGGCTAGTGCTTTTTGGAGCTGCTTGTTCATAATTTAGCATATAGAGTCTCCTTCCCAATGGGAGAGAGAGACTATTAAATGTTTGCTGAAATACACCATATGAAGCTGTTACTGAGTTGTATTTTGAGTTTAAAATAATTGTGCTGCTTTATTTTTTATGCGCTTTTTTCTTTCTTGCTTTCTTATCAGAAAATAGTGGCAGTTCCAGCATCAAAAATGGTTAATATTCTCAACTGCTTCACATTCAGTAAAGATAAACTTATTGCCCTTGAAATCTTAGCTTCGTAAGTATCTCTTGTGCTGTATTTCCTTAACTTGTTTTGCTTTGGCTCATGTTTGACGATAAAAACTTTAGGTACTSTTAGAAGGAAGCACTGTGCCTGGTTCAGGTAAAGCGCAAATCCATTATTGATGGGGCTGCTTAAAAGATAAATAGAAGTAGAAATTGTAGAAGTAGACAGAAGTCTGAGAAAATTGGGTTTGTTCAGCCTGGAACAAATTGGGGTCACCTAATTATGGCCTTCCAGTACCTAAAGGGAGCCTGCAAGAGAGCTGGAGTGTAGTGACAGGATGAGGGCAGTGGCTTCACATTGAAAGAGAGTAGGTTTACATTGGATATTAGGAAAAAATTATTTGTGATGAGGCACTGGAGCAGGTTGCCCAGAGAAGTTGTGGATGCCCATCMCTGGAAGTGTTCAAGGGCGGGCTGAATGGGGCTCTGAGCAACCTGGTCTAGTGAAAGGTGTCTTTGCTCATCTGCAGGGGCCTTGGAGCTAGATGATCTTTAAGGTCCTTCCAACCAATGATTCTATGATTTTGGCAAATTCCATAATTCATTTGAGTCTTGAGCATGCTGCTATGTGGGCTTCTGCCTTCTGGGAAACTGCCACTTTGCTAGTGTTTTTACAGTGGTCTTCAAATGTGTTAGAGAACTAAGAGGGCCTTAAACCTATTTCTCTGCTSACTGAAACATGGAAGACTTGAGACCAGGGAATTCTGGGAATTGACCCTTTTGTATTTGAAAACATACGATAATGTTGTATGTTTTTCTAAATATTACATATGTAGGAATGAGTTAAGTAAATGGATCTCTTAAATTGACAGATCTACTGTCTATGAAAAATGTATACTGTTCTAAATTTATGTTTACAGTGAAAGTTGGGGTTTTCCTAGTGAACACAGCTGCTTCAAAGCATCTATTACCTACACATGTTGAAATTGGAACTCTTCTGCTTGGTTCAGGGGATTTGCTTTAATAATAATAATAGTAATATTATGATCTGAACTAATTATGTTTTTTTAATCTGCTGTTGAGTAGTGGCTAAGTAAGCGTGGGTCACTTTTCAGTGGTGCATTATTTCTGCTTATGCAAGTGGAATGGCAGTAATTGTCTGTCAATATCTTTATAGCAACATTGTTGATGCTCAGAATTATCGCCTTATTGAAGATCTGTTCAGAATTAATATGTCAGAGAAGAAAAGGTGCAGAAGAATTCTCGAACAGGTAATCAAGATAAACTAATATGCTTGGTTCTGTTAGATGCAGTATTGTTTGCATCTGTGGGGTCGGGACTTAGCATGAGTACTTCTGGGAACTACTGGTGAAAGGCAGGCTGAAACAAGCAACTGCAGAARAATAACAGTGATGTAATACATGTGCAAAGGGGAAGTTTCTGTCAGGCATTAGGAACATATGGACAGAGGGACACAGAATTGCAATCAATGCTGAAGGAAACAGTTTGTGTTTGTTTCAGAGAACACTAAGTGTTTAAGCCCAAGTTTAGTAGAAGCAGAGGTGGATTTTGGCAGAAGTTTACACTATTTGGATTATTTGAAATAAGACTTGAGACACAGATTTCAGTTGTTCCATATGTAGGTTGATTCATGCAACCTAAATGTCATGGAATGGTAACTAGTTTCTTTAAAGCATTGAATTTGATAGCAAATAATGTTCTTTCTTGATTATTTTGTAGGCTTCGAAAACAGGTTGTAAGGCTCCTCATGCTATGATATCATCCTGTGGCATGATTCCTGGCAATCCTTATCCCAAGGGCAAACCAAGCCGCATAAATGGAATTTTTCCAGTAAGCATGATCCTATGCTTTTGGTTTTCATGAATGAACCCTTGATTTAGGATTCATTGTAGTATAACCAAAACCAGAATTCATATTCATGGAAGGAGGAGTGGAATCAAAACCAAAGTRTGTTTGTTGGGGTTTTTTTGTTTGGTTAGTCTTTTTTACCCCATTCCGAATTTATAGGGAACTTGCATTATGTTTATTTGCCCATTCTTTCTATGGTGCTTCAGGTAAAGRTTACTTCATAAATAAGAAATTGTTCATATCAGGAAAACATTGTTAACTCCAGCGGTATTTGGCAGAATCAGCAGAGGTGTCAAGAGCCTTAYGGGTAGGTTGATAAGGTGACCTAATATAGTCACTACAGTACTACTGCTAATCTTAGTGTGGCTCTTGAACAAGCATGTGAAGCATTTCCTGTGAACACTTAAGGGACAGTGAAATAAAAGTTATCACGTCCACAAGTCAAAATGCAGAATTCCATCATCAACATGGACTGTTAAAAATGCCTCCCTTTACAAAAGCTCAGTGTTACAAATCAAGCTATTGGAATGCTCTTGCTCATTACTTTGCAAGCCTAAAACGGTTGGTTTTTTTTTCCTGACAAACATGGTTACTTTCTGAATGCTCAGGAAAAAAAAATATGGCAGAAATTGTACAGCAGGATTTGCTTCTAAATTCATACTTGGTTTAATTTTCTTTTGTTTCAGGGAACCCCTATCAAAAAGGACACAGAAGAATGTACTAATGAAGGAAAGGGAATAGCAGCCCGTATACTTGGACCATCCAAACCAGTATGTCAAATAAATGAATAATAAATGAAACCTTAAAAAATCCCAAAACAACCACCAGCAAATTCAATGAGGCTTTGTTATAAAATGCTTTTRTGTTGCAAGAAGACTGTAGAGCAGCAGTTTAATTGAAGCTGAACTTCTATGATGAAGATAATATGACCTAGTATTTTTTTATTTAACTTGAAAATGAGCTCTAGTTTTTATCTGTGGAGGGGGAGGATTCTCTACTGGATACAGTGTATGTGCATTTGAAGACAGAATTTAAATAACAGTAGCAGAAGAGAAAACTGAAAGCATTTTTAGTGGCCCATTTTGAGCTGCTCTCTGAGGGTTTCCCACATGAACACAAAAAATGCCTCCAGTTTTGAAACTTAAATTACAGCAGTGCCTTAGAAAGAGGTTCTTGTTTCTTAACAATACAGCTGATCTGTATTTCAGAATTTTTAGGCATGTGGARCAGATTTTCAGTGAACTTGTTACTACTTTGACAAATGTCTTATTATCACTTTTGTTATGAGATTTTTCCCACAAAGCTGTATTACTTTAAAGGCATACATACTTTCAGAAACATTTGCTAATTTTAAATGTGCTAAACCTTTAAAATGAGAAGTCGGTCCAAGACTGCAGTGTGAGAACTGCAAGGCAGAGTAGAGTTCCCTTTCCCACCTGTGCTCAGTTTTATATTAAAATCTAAAGGTATACTAGTGATGTTTATTTCATTCTTTTCAGAAAGAGTGAAATATTTGCAGTCACTGTGGATAGTATGAAGAAATTTCATATCACATGTAATTGTAGTAAAGAAGAATGCCTGTCTGTAGTAGTATCTGAATGTTAGATTTTTGTCTGAGGTAATGCTTTCACTATTGCTTTTTCCATTTGTTTTTCGTTTATGTAGGCTCCATCAACGTACAATCCACACAAACCAGTTCCATACCCCATCCCACCATGTCGGCCACATGCAACTATTGCACCAAGTAAGCTTTCCATATGTTCTAGCTTGATGCTATTGTTTCATGCATTTGCCTTTTAAGTAATGTGTCAAGTGTCAGTTTCTCTGACCATGGTCATATCTGTAATTGGCTTGTGCTCCCTAACCATGCTCTGGGTACTGGTTTCTACCTTTTATTRTAATGACAGCAGAATTGATAAAAAGAGGAATATATTGACTTCTTTTTCCAACATCCATAAGAAAAATTCACAATCCTGTTCTGATGGCAAAATAATTTATGGAAGGCTTTATGCATATTAGACAAGACTGGGCCTGTGACTTTGTTGTAATGTTTGACCAAGGTTTGGGCTTTGACTTGACAAGTCTGACTTGTTGTTGTAGAACTAAACTTAGGATATGGTCAGCCACAGCCCTGAATTGGGTGGAACTATGTAGGAATTTGCTGAAGAGCTGTAATCTGTTTCTCAGTTGCCTGCAGCTTTACCTTCTCTCCATCATAATGGAGAGTAAACAATTTCCYAAAAGAAAAATAGATTTCAGTCTCAGAAGGGAAATAGTGATTGCCTTTTCCTGCCATTGGTCTATTTCTAGCCTTGTGCCTTAGGTAAGATTGAGCCTTTATTTATAAATTCCCTTTTTGCTCTGCTGCATCAACTGTTTGATTCCAGACATTTTTGGAAGGGAGAAAGGCAATTGCCCTTTCTTTGGAAGAAAGCTTAGAATACTTAAAGTAGTCAGATTCAGATCTGGCAGCTGAAAGCCTTTTCTAATCTTGAAATTCTGTACTGCAAAACAAGGAGTGCTCTGGTTAGGATGCTTACTTTTCATTGATGTTAGGGATTTCAGGGAGTTTTTCAGGTAGTTGATAAGAAAGTGAAGCAGAACTTGCTGTCTGCAAGTCTTTTTACAGCCAAATTAAAAAAATGGGTACTACTAGTAGCTAAACTAAGACTGATTGATTATTTATGCCCAGGAAATGACTTGTCCCCAAGAAACTGTACAGGAAACTTGCAGACTATCTCAAATTTATGTTAAATAAATCCTATCCAAAGTGTCTTAAGGTACAAAATTTGGCCTGTGACAGGATATAAATATTAGTACACTTCTAGGATATGAAACAGCTTTCGAGGTTTCAGGGCTTTATTAGGCTGCAATGTCTTTTTTAAGAAAGCTCTCATGACAACAGAACTCCTATCTGGTGAAATTATATATGTGTGTGTATTTTTAATGAGATTGCAGATATTGACCTGAAGCTATTGAATGTGGTTGTTTTTGAGTAATGGTCAGAATGTTGTAGTCGTGATCAGATGATGTTTTCTGCCTCTTGAACATTTCCTTCCTGGATGACGCAGTGAGTGTTAGTTGCTTTTCTGGTTTTCAGGCAAGAGTTGTGCAAGAAATGTAACATCAGGTGGAGTTACTGCGAAAGCATGAAATCAGAAGGGAGCTGTATATGACAAATTAGTGCACTTTCGGTATTGTTCAAGTGCTACCTTTTCCCATGAAGCCCAAGTTCTTACGCTCTTAAACATTTAATTCGGGACCACTGTGTGGTGTGTTTGTGTTCCTGCAATTTAAATTCAGATGTGTTTCATCAGAACTGTATACCACAGCAATAGAACAATTTGAGTTGCTCCAAAAAATAAGGGAGGACAAAAGGTATATTTAATATGCTAATTGGTGTGAGAATTTTATATTAAAATAATTTGCTAACCCACTTGAATTTTTAACATTTAAAGAAATATTGAAGAATACCAGATTAAGTATTTGAGATGGGACATTTTTTCTCTGAATTTTCTGGCTAATGTTGAAGGGTCGTGGTTACTGATCTGTGTTTGGCTCTTTTGTTTGTCTGGCTTTAATTTTGAAGAAGGAGTTGCAACAGCCTTTAAATTAGGAGTAGGAAAGGAACCAATGATGTTGTAGACACTCTGTGTCACTCCTCCCCTTTGAATTTTTTCAGGCATAATGGAACTGAAAAGAGTTGAAACCTGACTTTTTCAGGCTCTCTCAAGAGAATTTCCCTTAGTAAAATTTGGATCACAATGCATGCCATTCAGGCAGATATTGGCAAAAGCCAACATCCAGCCTGAGTAATTAACTGGTCTAGCTTTTTGAGGAAGGAATGTCTTACAGTCTTGAAAATGTTCTTTTAAAGGAGAAGATGCTTACTGGTTCATCTAGATATGTGTTCTTCTGACAACAGAGATGTGTACTGCCTTTTATTTTAGGTGCTTACAACAATGCTGGCTTAGTTCCAATGGCCAATGTCATAGCTCCAGGCTTACCAGCTCCTCTGCCATACACTGCCAATCAAGTGGTATCAGGTAAAGCATGCATATCTTTAAAAATATTCATGCTRTTTTTCCTGGTTCATTGTTGTGAGTGAATCATTCGTTGCTGGAGTTTCATTTGCGTTTAAATAACAAGCTGTTGTTCTCTCTTTAGAAAATGAGGACCTTTCCAGCCAGGCAAAACCTTCCCAAAATCAAGGTAAATTGCAAATCCACAGGGGGATTTTTGTGTTGATTGTATCTTTGTTATTTGTTCAGAAAATGTTAACAACTTACTTGTTTAGTGGGATCTTCATAAGCTTCTAAATATTTAGCTACTGTTGGAATAGGATCCATTGAGAGTGGAGAAAAAATCATCAGACATTTGTCACTTAGAAGCACTGAAACATGAAAATTCATCCTTTTGTGTTAGCTTATCAAAGTTTTTTGTACTCTTCAGTATATAAGTATGCAAGAAACCATGTAAAAAACTAAATCAAAATACCCTTTGCAATGTAGTGCACTTAAATATTTCAATAAATCTTTGCAGTTTTTGAAACTCTGGACATCTGTTGGAAAACTCACTGAYATCTTAATTTCATGTATCAGTTGCAATAAGAAAGTGGGAATACAAGAGAGATTTAGAGATTTTTGAATGTCTTATTCCAGACTGATTCATAGATCGAGCTATGTCTACCTGCACTTTTGTCTTAGCCTGTAAGATCCTGTTCTTTTTACAAAGACAGTTGTGCATTTTTTATTGTTTTTATTTGTGTGGTGCTTTGCACACTTAGTACAAATCATCATAATAAATTCCATTAGGAACTACTTATAAAAAGGCTTTGATTATACTTTGTTCGATTTGACACATACAAACTGAGAATTTACTGACTATTGAGTCAGGCATATTAACAAATACTGCAAATAGATAAAATGACTGTGATAAATTTAGTTACTATCAATATTCCTAGGAACAAAAAAAAGTTACGTTTTTTCTTTCCTTCTCTATGTCCAGGGGTGGTTGTACAGAAATGTTTTGAAGAACCGCTTTATTCTTATATACCCCTCTTTAAGTGTGCAYATATTTTACAAAGTTGTTAATAAAGCTAAATGAATACAGTGTAAGGAATGAAATATTCTCTTAGGAGAAATTCAGTAACAGCCCTGGGTTCTATTGCAGCTGTATTTCATTGGTGATTATCTTGGCTGTCAGGATTAAGTAACTGGGATCTTAGGAGAGTCTTCAGCTTGGAAACAGAATGAGAAAAGAACAGAATCCAGAGTTGGGCAGTTGGATTTTTTTTTTGGAAAAGAATATGTAAAAGGAAATCGTTTATTTGCAGACTTGCTAGTTTTAGAGTTTCAAGATACACAAAATGGGAGTTTGTCGTGTCAAGGTCCAAGATTTTAAAGATTAGTTTGTTGGATTTGTGTGTAGAGTTATATGTAGAAATTGGGCAAGAGAGACATATAGGCTGTTACAGAGTTATGGGTAATGAGTTTGACTGGTTGGATCAGTGGCTTGCTGACAGTTGAACCAATTATTCCAAAAGCAAAATAAAGCACAAGGTTTGTTTGAGAGGAATGATTTATTAACACGTTCATGTTCCACAGGAAACTAGAGGCAGGCATGTCGAGACTCTTGACATGCCACTGTTCATAAATGCAGCTCCTTTCCGTTAACCTCCACCTCCCCATTCGCCTGCCTGTTTCCCTGCAGCTTGACTGATGTCTCTAACTTACTTTGTAGGATTGACACAAGCTCATACTCTTAGTGGCAGGTGCTTGCCTTTATTACAGACACCTGACTAAAGACTTCTAGAAATATTTGTTGATGAAGTCAAGTGCCAATGTTAGTTTCATACTGTAGTGTGATACATGAATTTAAAAGTGTACCTTCTTAGAATCAAAATCTGAAGGAAGCACAGTGAAGAGAATGACCTGATTTTGAAGGAAAGAAAACTACCAGCACCTGAAATCAGCTTTCTTCAGTTGTTGACTAAACTTCTCTGAAATCATGATACATTGAATTAACTGGTTCTGAAGGAAATTCAGAAGGAAATTCTCACTGACCTTCAGTGAGAGTGGATGCAGAGGAGCCCAGGTGATCTGACGCTGATGGAATATTAGATCTGGTTTGGGTACTGCCAAATGTTAGGGACCAGAGGGAGGGTGTTTACCTGTTCCATTTAGATGTTCTTACAGAGTACATTTGAGTTTCTAACTGTTTTGCATGAGATCATGAAGAGGTAGCAGRTGTCACAGAGTGTTTTAAAAAGGAGTGTTAGCCTGCCCACATGGTGTTCAATTTGTGTGGTGTGTTTGTGTGTACCTTTTTGGTTTGTTTGCATAGGCTCCAGTGTTCATTGTTTATATGTAGACATTGTGTGTTAGCTCTTGCCTGTGTATCATATTTTGAAATGCTGTGTAAAATGTGTTTGTGTTGATTTCAAACATTTCTGACAGTTTCAAGTATTCTTACTGGTTTTGTTTCTTTGCAGCTTTTTCCGCACAAGCGAATCAGCTCTTTACTCCTCATGGTTCTAATCCTTCAACACCTGCTGCTACTCCAGTCCCTACCCCATCACCTGTCAAGGCAATAAGCCATCCATTAGCACCTGCAACTCCACTCATCTCTGGGATGAACATGTCTACCCCTGTCCTTCCTGTTTTCCCAGGACAGGTCTCCTCTTCCATCCATACATCTCAGCCATCCACCCCAACCCCTACTGTCATCAAATCCCTTTCGTTGCCTGGTGTTCCTGTCACATCTGTTCACAGTGCAACCTCTACGCCTATCCCTGCAGTTTTTTCTGGGCTGGCTTCTATCCCCGCTGCTATGCCCGCTCCGCAAGGCTCTTCCACTCCATGCGCCACACCTGCGCCCACTGAAGCTTTCGCATCTGCTGCTACTCCATTTGCTGGCCTCCCGTTCTCTGCAACCTCTTCTGTTGCTTCTACTAACAATCCTGCTCCATTGTCATCAGTTTTTGCTGGCCTCCCTTTGTCCTTGCCTCCCAATGCCCAAGGGATTTCTAGTCCTGTTCCATCTACAATTGCTAATTCTCCTGCCACTACCATTCCTGGTTCACTTAGCTTGCCTAACCCAATTTTGTCTGTCTTAAAGGGATTTCTGACATCGAATGACACTTCATTAATCAATTCATCTGCTTTACCTTCTGCTGTGACAAGTGAGCTTGCTTCTTTATCTGCTCTTGCTAATCAAAGCTCTGACCCTCCCACTTCCTCTGTCAACAAATGTTACACTCCATCAGCCACCCCCAACCCACAGCGTTCCTCCACACCTGGGCTGGCTATTTTTCCAGGGCTTCCATCCCCATCTGTAGCCAATTCTAGTTCCACTCCTCCAACATTGCCTGCACAGTCGCCTTTAACCACTTCGCCATCGATTATGCCAGTCAACTGTGGCTCATCAGCCTCCCTCTTGCATGGCRCAAGTCCTACTAATCCTGACCAGCAACTCTCATCAGCCCCAGTTGCCACAAGTATCCCAGTTCTGGTCAAAACAGAACCCATGAGTCCTACCCTGTCGGCCTTCAAAGGTCCTTCTCATTCAGCCAGCCCTTCTCATGGCACTCTAGGACTGTCAGCGCTCGGGCGTGCTTACACCTCAGCAGCTTCAGTGCCAGTCAGTTTACCCAGTTCCCTGAATCCAGCGCTGTCAGGTCTCTCCTCTTTGAGTGCTCCTCTAAACAACTCCAGTTCTCTGGCTTCCATTTCCCTCGCCCCACATGGCTCCTCTGCTCCCATTGCACCTGTGTTCAATGGACTTCCTCCTTTCACGTCTCTAACCAGTAACTTTGCCTTTACTGGTAACCCAGCACTGACCCCGCCCGTCACTCTCCCAGGGTCTCTGTTGGGCACTCCGGCTACAAGCGCTTCGGCCGTGTCCGCCCCCCATGTGAGCTCCACCGCCGCCGTTCTCTCAGGACTCGCCGCCTCAGCAACAGTCTCCGCTCCACCCTTCTCGCTTAACTTGTCCAGTGCCGTCCCTTCCCTTTTTTCTGTTGCCCAGGGACCTCTGGGATCATCAAACCCATCCTTCCCTGGTTTTCCTGTCTCTAACACACCCTCTGTCACTCCTGCTCTCCCTTCTTTCCCTGGCCTCCAGGCATCTTCTGCAGTAGCAGCAGTTGCACCGTTGCCAGCAGCTGCCACAGCCCCATCTCCGGCTCCAGTCCTGCCAGGGTTTGCCTCGGCCTTTAGCTCAAACTTCAACTCTGCACTTGTTGCACAGGCTGGGTATGTTACTGTTTCTGAAGGAGGTTAGAACTATTTCTCTTGASCAAAATACTGATTTTACTTTAGGTGTGTAGACAGTAGTTTCACTCATAGTTACTAATTGCAGATAATTGTTGAAGTTAGTTCACTAGTAGATGTCTGTCTTCAGAAGCGAGTAGGGTAGTGGCTAAATAGGTTGGTCTCGATAGTCCCTGTTATGACAGTCTAATCCAGTGAGGTGCTCAGTGATCTTACTTCCCAGATGAGGATACTTGGCACCTCCTAGGCTTTTGCAGGAATGGATTCCACGTGGGCATCCATTGACACACACAGGTAATAGCAGACAATATCTCAAATGTTTTAAGGAAGTACTCAGCATAAATTCTTGTCTGTAAAGTTTTTTTTGTGTGCGAACTGTAGGCACAGTTCAGGTACAAAACATTCTGAGTCCCCTTAGGTGTGTTCCAGGTTTGTGTGTGCGTGAATAATTTTTAGTGGGTAAAGACTGGGCTTCTGTTTAGAAATTCTGGCATTTATGAGATTTAGAAAAAGAAGTTCTTTCATCRTTTATATAGGCATAAGCTTGTAGAGAGGGAAATGTAGGCTAAAACATGGTGCAGGTGTTCCTAATAATAGCCTTGTTTTGACATTCTTTCAGCTTGACTTCTGGACTTCAGACACCGGGAAATGCAGTTTTTCCTGGTCTTTTATCTCTCCCTGGTATCCCTGGCTTTCCCCAAAGTGCTGCACAATCTTCCTTACAGGAATTGCAGCACAGTGCAGCTGCACAGTCAGCACTACTACAGGTAAGGTGCCTCTTTGCTAATACTGTTCTGCTTCCAGTGATTGTGTGAGCATGCGCTTGCCTGTTAACTTCTTGGGATTAGTTTAAGTCAGGAAATTATTAAAACCCCTAACCTGTGTGAGAACTGATTACAAGGATGATGATAAAGAACAACTTGTATTAACTTAAGGCCAGTATACAATGCTTCTGTGTTTTATAAATGTGATTAAAACCTCTTCTAAAACTCTTTGTAAAATGAGAAGTAAAAGAAAAGATAATGCAAATGAATTTTTTGCTGGGTTTGTGTTAAATCTAATGAGCTGACTGTACCATTTCAAAATTTGTGCTCAGTTCCAGTCTGACATTTGAATAACTTAAAGATTTCTGTGGATCCTTTGTTGTGAGTTATGTGCCTCTCTACACATGTAATCAGATTGTCATGAATTTGTGTCCCTTGTGGTTGTGCCTTTCTCTTGGTGGTTCCCACAAATACAATTGTAATATATGCTTGAAGTGGCTTTGGGTAGTGTGTAGTTTCATCATCTCTTGTCCATGAAACAGCTTGTTTCACCCATCARCCTAATAAGTTAACTGAAACTATCATCAGACCTTGTGTTTATATGTTTAGTTTGTCTTTTGTTAAAAACAGCCTTTGTACAGATTAAGGATTCTTGTAGGAAATCTGTCCTTCTCTACAAAATACTAAAAGAGATAGCTGAGTGTCTTGAATTAATGTTTTTTCTCTTCTGTGACACATCAGTTGTTGAAATGAAGCATGTGTCTAAGTACTGTTCAGAGTGCAGCATATCGTCAGATGTCTTCTGAATATCAGGGGATTGGAAGAAGCAAGTTACTTCATCTAGGCCATGCTGCTTTTGCAGCTCAGGAATCTATTCTGTAGAAATGCATGCAGATTGCATTGAGGGAATATAATTTTTCTTATTGACAAGTTCAGTCACTAAAATTAACACTTATTTACTTGAGCAATGAAGAGAAAGAAAGTTCAAAGTCACTGAAATATTACAGCTCCTGATTAAGCTATGCCTTCCAAATCAGCTGGCGCTTACTCCACTGGAAAGTAAATGCCATTAACACTTCTTTGTTTTCCCTGTTAATCCAACTGCTTTCTTCATTCTCTGGTATTTCAGAGCAATAGCTGCACTACAGTTTAACATCTGTGTGTAGAAGCATTGCTCATCTCTATTGTTTGCACACTTCAGAGTATAATTCATTTGTTTTGGCTTGAGTAAAACTGGTATTGTGGCTGAAATTTTGCTTGATTTAGATTTTTGTTTGTTTCCTTGTTTTTATCAGTGCTGTTTCCTAACCTCTTATCTTCCTTAAAGGCACATTCTGCTTCTGCTCTGGAGAACTATACAGCTCAGCCTGAAGGTTTTGCTAACTATCCGTCAACACCAGGAACACCATTTTCATTGCAGACAAGTCTGCCCCAGAGTGGATGGCAGTAAATACGAGACATTTTTAAAGACTGCAGTGTTTGCTTGACAGAGCCTGATCCTATTCACTTTGAAGGCTGTTCTCTGCATTAGTGGGAGCATGATCTGAGTTGGGGAAAGAGGGGGAAAACATGAGGATAAAATGTTTCCAGGAGGCTGTGTCAGATGTCAAACTTAGTTTGTGATTGCATTCAATTAATTCAGGATCTGATCCTGTGAATTGCTGAGCATCCTTGACTCTCCTTTAATTTTAAGAGTTGAATGTTTGGTGTCTTACAGGATCAGGAACATTCAAACAGATATTTATGTAAATAGGGCAATTGACTGTCAAACTGAATAGGGAGACCAAGTATACTTAATAGTGTGTATAAGCACCTATCCTTCTGTTATGTTTTGTATGGTATATGTGGTTAATATAGAGTGAGATCTATACTGAAACTAGACAATTAAAGCTGTAGACGACCTTTTGTCTAGAAACACACTTCTTGTGTGTGCACAGGTCAAGGTCAGTTTATGGTTTTTCAGATGTTTTCTTCCTATGTATGAGGATCTCCTTGTTAGCATCAGCAGTATGTTAAGGGGAGGGTAGGTCAGAGGTGTGTGGGGATTTTCTTATGCTTTGAAATATTGTCATGGGCTTGCTGCTGAATTGAGTACTCCTTTGTCTGAACAAGAAAGCTAGGAAATGATGCTGTACTGTATTTGGGTAGAAGTGGATTATGTTTTACTGGAGTATGGTTTAGCTAGCTGAGAATAYGTCTTTCCAAAGTACATAAAAACATTTTAACTTGCCTCTAAAATAACGTTCCATAGTATTCTCCTTGCCCCCACCACCCCTCTGTGAATGAAATAATTGTACTGCGGGTAGGCTGCCTATCCGGCACTTTTGACTGCAGACTTATGTGAATGTTTACAGACATGGGGCAAGTTCTTCTCTCCCTTATACTCACAAACAAACTGGTTCTCTACATGCTTTTCAGCTATAAACTACAACTTGATGGTGCTTATGTTATCCTGTGAATATAAGTGGGAGCAGAATTTGGACCATGGATTTTTTTAGTATTTTTCCTTGGAAAACGTACATAATTTTAAAGGCATRTAGCTAAATTAACTGTTACCATGCAGCATATAGAAAGGTCTTGCTTTGTTAGTGAAATYGAGTTGTGCACTCTTCTAATGATGTTAGTACCTGTGGCAATGTGTAACACATCATTGAATATCGTCTATTTAAGATACACTCTTGGTCATGTTCTAGAGACAATAGAGGTGAATGATATTCAATCATGTGATTAAATTAAAATGTAGAGGATACTACACTGTAGAAATGTTCTGCACCTAGAGTTTTACTTTTTTAAAGATTGATTCTGCTGGGAGATGTTGCTAATGTATTTTCTTTCAAGATGTGAACAAACTTTTTTAGAACATCAATGGAAATTACTGTATTGGTTTTTAACATAATTTTTTTAAATAAAAAGTTTACAGTCATGGCAAAAAGGCTTTGCTGACTATTTGCATATTTACCTAAAATAGAAATGAATAAAATTGGTTTTGCTAAGATACTTCTACTGTTTGATCTTGCTTATGCTGTTTCTTTGTGATGCAGAATTCTRTCCAGACTAAAGAGTGACATTAGAAATATCCTATTAATTTTTTAGATGAAAAATTTAAATACTTTGACAGCAATTGGGTAGTCTTACAGTTTAATAGACAAACTTATATATTATGGTAAATCTAAACAAGAATATATTGTGCTCTTTTTTTTTTATTTTGTGAAACCTGTTAAATTCTGATGATTCTCCACTCTGAACTGCTTTTAAAATTGGTGCCTTATATCTTGACTTAAAAAATCTGTGGAAGAGATCTCTACCATCTTTCATTATACTCTGCTTCTCATTCTTTTCATAACTTGTTCTTTGTAGATTTGTGGATCWATTGGAGAAGGAGAAAATAAAGATATAGGTGTCTTATCAAGAACAAATTGGCTTTTCTCCCTTAGATGTGAATGTAAAGTAGTTCAAAGTCAGTAAGCGTTTTGTAATCTTATGGAGGTGCTGGGTTTGACATCCTATTTTAATCCTAGTTTCCCCATCGAGCAATCAAAGTTAGAACTAATTCAGTTACCTTGTAGTCAAAAGCGAGTAATAATGTTTTGTCAGAAAGTAAGCAGTTTGTACCTCTGTTTTTAAAAATGTCTATTGAATGGCCRTGGGGTGTGGGGGTTCCTGTCTGAGCACTGGACAACTCAGAGACACTAAAGAGACTCAAGCCTTTTTTCTGCAAATCAGAAACAGGTGAGAAGTAGTGAAATCCACTACATAAAATGCTCTTCTCCTGAAGCAGTGTAGTTACTGGATGGTGTCCAGCCATTTTCCCCAGAGAAGAGTATTTCATGCTCCCATTAGTGTTAGACAAGTGAATGGGTTAAGAAGTGTTCAGTAGTAAAGTTCTTATGTCTGGAATGAGCTCTCTGGTTCTTGCTGAATCATATTGAACAGGATTTTGTAAATGGAACTCTCCAGTGGTTAGAATTAATATTCAATTTTTTAAATATTTCTCGTGATGTAAAATTTTTTTTATTAATTTTTTTCCTCTTCAGGAATAAAGTCTGTGTTCTGCATTGCAGCAAACTCCTGTGACCCAGCCTTGGAATTTCTGAAGGGAGTGATTTATCCTGAGCTCTTTTATGCTTAYGTGAGCACCATGTTTAGAAAGCCAAGGAAGAGTCTGCTCCTGAGGCAAACCATCTTCCACTGAGCCCGTGCTGGGAAAGGGCTCTTGCTGTATGTCTTTAGTTCTGGACTAGCTGATTTTTTTCACTGTTCAAGTTGCCTGTTACTGCTGTATTTCATGTATGTTGACAGACTGCTAAGATAAGGTGTAGTAAAATGTTCCTTGAAATAAAATCTGTTTCATAACAAGTAAGAACATACTGGGATGATGTTTGCAAATACAAGTTTCAATGTTTGTTTCAAGTCCTTTAAATTGCAGCTGCAGTGAATAGGAGAGAAACAGTAATTTTCTGCCCTTTTCCTCTGATTTCCAAATGAGTGTTGTGAGTTTGGCTGGGCCTGAAAGGAAACTTGCCATGGTATGAATATTCTGACTTTCTTGCAAATTGCCTTCCTTTCTGTATTGAGATAGGAGCAATACTTTTGACTTTCTCTTGTATTTACTCATGCTCTAGTGACCAAAGGGCAGCTTCCTGTCATCTCCAGATCTTCAGCCATTGAAAGCTGATGTCATTTTCATTAGGAGGAGCAGCAATATGGGGATGTTCCTACAAGCAGCAGGACAGTACTCTTAATCTGCTCTCTGTCCTGTCCTGTCTTCTTCATTTTGATCTGGGGAAAAGGAATGCCGAGCCTGAAGCAAATGGAAGCAGAACTCAGGGCCAGGAAAGACTAAGCTGAGAAATATATAGGGACTGACCAAAGCCCAGTGCAGGGGAAGAAAAGTAGTATGCGCCTAAAAAGGTCAGAAAAMGACAAACTTAGACCTGCAACTTTGTTTGCAAATCTCATGTGGGGACTGCYTGATGATTCTTTTTTATACCTTTGGGTCTGGCACTGTTTAAAAAAGGCTGTGGATTAAGTCTCTACAACTGCATGATGAGGTAMGTGGGAGCAACTGGGCACTGTAGAGACATTGTGTGGGACTGGTGCCGTTTATAAATGTAGCAGGTGGTGCAGAGAAATGTTGGAGAAGGGTGTGCTTTCAGGTAAGCACCTGATCATGCCTGACCTGAGCCCTTATGCTGCTTTTGGAACAGAAGTTGAAGGCTTTAGCTGTATCAGCACTCTGCAGAAATAGCTGAGCTGCCACCAGCCTGAACCACAGTCATCTGATGTTGCTTCTAAGTCACTAAGTGCTCCTAAAGCAGCTTTGAACTCAGTCTTTGTGGCAGTGCCCTGTGACACAGGACTGCACCAGGCTGTTCAGCACCAGTGAACTTGCAGCTTGTGAACTGCTTTGTCTAAGAGCTCTCATGTGTTTTATTCTTTCAGTGTTCCATAGTACTCTGGCACATGAGTTATCCACATGCCCCAGCAGAGCCCCAAGGATAAAGCATTACGATTGCCCTGCCTTTGATTTCAAATTTTTGAAATGGGGAATAAAAGTGCAGCTGAAATTAAAATGAAGAGACTAATGCTGTGATGTTCCTGAACACAAACAMTATCTGTTTTAGTCACCTATATTTACTGTCACCTAAGGGAGTTATCAGTAAACAGGAAGCAATCATTTCTGTTAAGTTTTAATATGTTTTGCTCATTTATCTGATGGTATAAGCAGCTGTGTAAATTGTGGCATTCAAATAGTTCAGAATTAAGCTATTTGCAATAACTTTTTTTTTTTGCTCTAAAATGAAAAAAAAATGTTGGGATAGTTTTGCATATTATGTTTTTGCTTCTGAAATAATTAAACCATATTTCTCTTGTCCCTGTTCATACTTGCTAGTAAGCATCTGTCCTGAAGAGGTTTGATCTTACTGCTCAGTGTTTGGAAGTCAAATAATGAGGAAAATGCTACAAATTACTTAATATTGTCAACGCATTTGGGAGCATATTGCAATAAGCATGTCAGTCCTGATTTTTCAAACTGTTCATGCTTATGCCTTTCACTGTGATTTGAAGCATCAGCTCAGGGGTGTAGTTTCTTCTCTCTGAAACTGAAAAAGGATTCTCTGGGGAGCAGTCAACTTTGAGTGACCTATCTGGGACCAGTGTGAGTACTGGCAGGGAGGAAGACTGAGGTGAAATGAAGCTGGAGCCAGATCTTCAGAGATATTTAGATAACAGATGCCCACAGAAAATAGCCATGTAATTAACACAGATATATGGCAAACTCATAAATTACATATGAAAAAATACCTCTCATTTTTCAGTCAAATAGCAAGCAACAGCCTTGTCCTTTGAGAGGGTTGCCCTCTGGTGCTACAGCCTTCAGAAATTACTTCATCTGAAATGCTGTGCTTAGTTTGATTGTCAAAATATTTTGTGAAAAATACTCTTATTTGGGGGACAATTTTAGGACTTTAGAGCTGAAATGTTCTACTGTGGTTTTTAGGCTATCCAGCTCAACAGGGCTCAGCTTATACTGATGGACAGTATGAAGGAGGGTGTGGTGAGCTATTCTACACAGCTTGGAGACCTCACCTGGAGGTTTATTTATGTATCTGAGCAGTAGCTGAGCCCCAAAACAGCAGAGGAGCAGTACTCAACCTCTACCYTCTGGCTTTATAGCATCATAGGTTGGAAAAGATTTCTGAAGATCATTGAGTCCAACCATTAACCCAACACTGCCAAGTCCACCACCAAACCACATCCTTGAGTGCCACATCTACTTGTCCTTTAAATACCACCAGGGATGGGGACTCTACCACTTCTCTGGGTAGCCTGTTCCAGTGTTTGACAACCCTTTCAGTGAAATAAGTTTTTCCTAGTACCTAAACCTCCCCTGGCACAACTTTAGCCCATTTACTCTTATCCTATTGCTTGTTTCTCGGTAGAAGAGACTGACCCTTGCTTTGCTACAGACTCCTATCAGGTAGTTCTAGAGAAAACTGTTAAGGTCTCCCCTGAGCCTCCTTTTCTTCAGGCCAAACCTCAGCCGCTCCTCACAGGACTTGTTTTCTCTTTATCTTCTCTTTCTGTCTTGTTCGTKGTGTTTTTTTATCTCTGATGACAGATTCACAGAAATTATTTCCAGCCTGTATTTTGTGGGATCTAAAACTGACTGGGCCAAATGCACCCCAGACGGAGGACAGCGACAGAATATCATGAAGTTACATCAGAGACACAAGACTGTGTTTGTAAACATCCTCTCCTCACCAGGGTAACTAAGTCACACAAGGGATTTCTCCTCTCATCCTGCCTCCCTTTCCAGCGTTTTGCATGAGCACTGCAGTTTCAAGGTACGCTGCTGTCTCATCTGTTAGGGGATCAGAGCTTCCCTCGAAGGGGATGGATCCCCAGAGAGAGAAACCCAAGAAAACAGACRCAGAACATCTAGTTGGTAAGCCTTGTTTTTTGTGTGTGAGCAGCTTTTTTTCTCAATAATAATAAAAAGGAGCAGAACTAATCAAACAAAAGTACATTTCATCTACATTTGGTGTCCAACATAGACTGGAAATGAAAACTCAGGATCCGCCACTGTGAGTGGCAGAGCAAATTGCTTCGTGCTGCCCTGGCAGCATGCATCAGCATCTACCTTCTGCCAACATGACCCTAGGGACAAAAAGGACTGATTCAGCTACTAGTGCCCTTCTGTATGGAGCAGTGGGGTGGAAAGAGGAAAATATGAGTTGGGGAAGGCAGAAGAATTTTTCAGCCCCTAGTAGAAAGCAGGAAGGTACATGGTGGTTAAAGAGGCTGACTCTAGTCCATCTTTTTGTTGCTGTAGGAGACTTGGGAGATTTTTGCCCACAGTGAGTTTTTAATTTGCTTTCCAGGTTTGAAACCCACATTGGGATTTTGTGTATCAAGTGTGTTCATGATGTACCCTGATGAGTGTACCAAGAAAAAAGTGAAGTGAATCGTATGAGTGTCTTGGAGCTTTTCCAAAAATGCTGAGAGATGAGCTCTCATATTTTGCAATGGGTTGGAAATCACTCCTGGTTTGCTCTGGACTATAGAYCCAAGTGAGGTTTTTTGGTGGTTATGGCTATTATAATCCATATACAGGGATGGCAAACCCAGGTCGACGATACATTGGATTGTGACTGGTTCTTCACTATTGTTTTTTTCTAGAGTCTTTCATTTGTTGTGTGGTTAAATGGTTTAAAAGTTTGGGGTAATCAGACAAGTTTAGTGGTGGATGGGGGAGCAAGGAGCTTCATTTACTAGGAGCTTCATTCACCATGAGGAAAGCATACTTTGATATCCTGCTTTTCTAATTGGAATCTACATTATTAGCTGGCATCAGGATCTCTAGGACAGTTCTCATGGAGAAGGATTCAATTGCACTTTGTCAAGTTTTGGATGCATGCTTTTTGCCYGTAGTGGTGAGGGGTGATATCTTGACCCCTACCTCTCCTCAGCTGCTTGAGTATCAATCTTCTGAGTGCTGGCATTTTTTCCCTGCTGTTCCCCTTATCTGTGGATTGCGTCATTCCCACCAGGTATCTTCACAGTGGGCTCAGGTGGATAATGGTAGGTGATGCCACAATCCAAAACTTCTTTTGAGGAGATTCTTCATAATCAAATTTAGCACTGGAGAAAAAGATCTTCAGACATTTTCTGCAAGCTGGTCGTTTAGGTGAAATGAAGAGAGAAAGTAAAAATGTTGAGTTCTGCTAAACAAAATATCCATTCATGATTAATCTCCCCAAGTTTCAGGTTAAGAATTATGAATGATACCTATCCCATGAGTTTCCTTGATCTCTTTCCACTGATCAAAAGGCACTTGACAGCTGGTACTTTATGTACCTGTTGTAGCCTGGCACACCACGAGTGTAATGTGAAGTACATTGTGGGGAGAACAGACAGCAGTAAAAGGGTTAAAKATTTTCACATGAAATCCCAAAAATCCTGTTTTCATACACATGACCTTAAAGTTTGCATAGTAATTTACTTAGGGAAGCTCCTGAAATCATTTGTACCGCTGATTGCAGAATGCCTGATGATACCTCATGAAACATCCAGGGATTTAAAATTGCTGTTTCGTGGGAAGAATGAGGAGGAAAGCTGGGCTTCCAGGGTGCCAATTTTGTGCCCAGCTCTCAGGGAGGCCTGAAACTGGGCCCTCTTGGATGCAAACATGTTTACGTGTAAGTGATTAAATCTGCATTGGGGGCCTCAGAAGTAGGATGGGCAAAGCTGCAAGCAGCAAAGGGCTGGATGTAACACACRGGTGTGCAGCCACTGCTGCCAGCAGGCACAGCCCAGCCAGGCACAGGCACCCAGGAGGGCCAAGGGCTGCAGGAGGGCTGTGCTGTATTTCCTCCTTCCCCGGGGTTGCTGGGAATGTTCTGACAAACCTGTCAGTCCCGCTCTGCTGGTCTGTCAGCTTGTGCCTTACATATCAGGGAGCCTCATGCTGTTTCACAGTTTTTTCTCACACAGTATAAATTGAATTGTTTCCTATTTATCAGTTTCTGTCTGCATGTGAATTTCGTTTGATGTCAGAAATTCCCGGTGCTACCCTATGCCTTTAAAATGAGTTATCCAAACACCCTGCACCTTTCCTCTGTGGAGACCTCTGAGACTTTGTCCTGCCTCTTCCTCTTGCACTGGGAAACATTGGCCGTGGCATTCAGCTTCCCATCTGCTGATATTCATGCCTGCAAAATTCCTCTTCTGGCCCCAGCCAGGCAGCCCCGGGGACTAGCTCAGCGTACATCCCTCTGCTTCTGCTTTCCTTGTGACACTCCTGATGCATTCCTGCATTTAGTAAAGTGCAGGTGCTCTTGCAGCATTCTGTCCCGAGGGCAAAAYTGTCCTGTTTCACTCCTTGCCTATTCTTTGAAGATGTCAGGAACTCCAGCTGCTCTTCCCTTCAAAGACCAGCTTTGATCACACTTTCCTCACAAAAAGCCTCCCAAAGTTTTAATATTTGAACATCAACTCACTACTGCCTTCCCTTCTGGCACTAAAATAATGAAATTAGTTTCGTATTTTTTAATTTCATGAGAATGAAATTTTGAGATGAGATGAGATGAGATGAGCTGAATGCACAGAGACAACTGCTTAAAATGCATGGGCATGCATTTTGACAAGAACTAATTTTGAAGTTTATGGTCCAGTGGATGAACCGGTCCATCAATATTCCTCAAAATGTTCACCTAAAAAAAGCAGCAGTACTCCTCATTTACCTAATAACCTGTTCCACAAAACCTAACCCTTTGCCTCTGCCATAGAACATTGACAGATTCATACTTGTGGATACTCCACCCAACGATTTATTTCTCCTTCACAGCCCCCAGCTTTGATAATATCTTTCATTTTTCCTCTTTCTTTCCTTTTGCAAAATGTATTTTCTGCACCTTTTTTAACCTTCTGGGCAGAAGTGCCGTAACATTGGGTGTTTGGTTAGGTCTTTCATGTCTTTTCTTTGAACGATGGAAGGGAGGAAGAGGGAGTGAGTCTCTGTGGACTTTGTGGTCCCATAGGATTGCAGTGGGCTTACATCTACATCGCTGGGATAACTCTTCAGATTTTGCATTCATTGCTCTTCTTCTTTATCTTTTTTATAGCTGACAGGCGGGAAGGAATTGGTGTCTGTGGCTGGATCCTGGTTTCCCTTTCATTCCTCCTGGTGTTTATTACCTTTCCGATTTCCATCTGGGCATGTATTAAGGTAAGCTAGCAGGAGCTGAGGCACATAAGGAATGCTCTGTTATCTCTGCTGTTACTTTTTAACTGATTTAGTTGAGACAAGGCACTTCACATTCACTTTTTGGGAATCACAAGGACTTGTAGCAAAGATGTGTTCTGGAAACGAGATCCACATTCTTTCACTAGTTTTCTGTATCACCACAACTTCCTCATTTAATTCCTTCCAGTCAAACATCAGTTGAATGTTGGGCCTTCAGTAGTTTTGATGCACTAACTGAAGTAGTTTAGATTACCTGAGGTGAGACCCACTTTGCTTAATGCTCCTCTGAGTGTAGTGCCGATGCTGAGAGAGCTGTGGGGTTTAGATCAGTGCCAATTCTTTCATGTGATCTGTTTTGTAACCTGTTTGTGGGGTTGGGGTCTGAGTTTTTCCAGCAAAGCATGAGTTAAGTAGAAGATGTAAAAAAAGTGATTTGCAGCTTTGTTGCTTCCTACATTAKTTGTACTTTCTTCATGTTTAATATGGATGCCAAATATTAAAGAAATCAAACCAGGGAGAGACAATAGTATTAGTTGTAAAATTCTAAATTTAAAATATTTTCCTAGGTTGTCAGAGAATATGAACGTGCAGTTGTATTTCGTCTGGGACGTATACTGTCTAAGAAAGCAAAGGGACCAGGTAAACACATGCAGTTTTATTCTATTAAAGTCCTCTGGGTTTGTTTATTTTATTACAATGCACTCTAACCGCACAGAGAATTGCCGAGGTTCCATGAAATCCTTCTTCACAGAATAGAGGGGAATTAGAAGGTCCCTCTGCTGTAGTTTCTTCACCTGCAGACTGTTTGCTTTTCTGAAGAGAAGATAAAGCCACCCCCCTGTCACAGCACAGAAGTTTGGGTACCTTGATACCAGGTATGGCTTCGCTGCTGGGTAGGTTGGACAGCAGAAGGATGAGCTCATGCTGCAAACACTGGTAGGGAACTGCAGGGACATTTAAATGCAATGTTCAAGTCTGCCATGGTCTTTTTTGAGTGTCTGTGGCCTCCCTCCCTGTACCTCACTTCCAACACTGCTTGYTGCTACCAGCTCCTTAGCTGTGCTCTGCTCTGAAAATGGTAAATGTGTCAGAGCAGGGACACTCAGCATCTATGCCAAGTTTGTTACAGTCCCCTAGGACCAGGTTACAAACCACAAACCAAACCCAACTACATGAGGTGTTTGCATTGGTGCGGTTACCACCTCTGTGCAATGAAATAGGCAAACTGGAGGTTGAAATAACAGCAATAAGTGCTTTCCAGGTACTGTCCTTCCTCTTGAATAATAATCATGTGGTCCAAAGAGAAGCTAGGGCTGGTGCAGAGCTCTTCTGTGTGGCTCTAGGCACCCAAGCAAGGGGCTRAGATTAGAAGAATAGAAGATTAGAAGTTGTGTCCGGTCGCCCTCTCCAGTGAAGGAGAGTGGGGACTCCTTCACAGGATTTGTCACATCTTAGTACTATGTTCCTCATGTGGTGCAGGAATCTGGATCTGAGTGATATCTTTCCTGTAGACACATGTACTGAACCATAAAATGGCTTGTGATTTAAAAAGGGAAAATTAAAGGCATGGAAGGAATTTTTCCTAAAAGTCTCATGGCAGACTTCAGACCAGAGCTTAAAGCTGCCCATTCCCAGGTCAGAGTCCTAGGTCATTAAGCTCTAATGAGTCCACATTATTTGCAGATATCTGCATTTCCCTCTGTTATTTGAAAATGCAAAACCTCACTGTTGTCATGTCTTGTAAGCAGAAAGAGCAGCTGCGGTGATAAKGTGGGGGTGTCATTCCCCATCCTGTGGGTATTTCCATCTGTTTACTTTCTCTAAGATACCCGGATCTGGACTTTAGTTTCAGGGTGTTTCATCTAATTATTTTTATTTTTCAGGTATGATCCTTGTACTTCCATGTACAGATACGTTTATCAAGGTTGATCTTAGAATGGTTACCTGTAAGATTCCTCCACAAGAGGTAACTTCTCTAGCATCCGTCTAAGACAGAAACAAAAGATCCAGCAGATTCATGGCACAATCAAAAATAATGCAAGTTTTATTATCTTGTCACTCTGAGCCACCATATAGAATTTGGCTTCTTTTCTGAATCTTCAGAATTTCAAACTGCTTACAAAACAACTTCTTGCCCAAAGAAGTTCTGGATGCCCCACCCCTGGAAATGTTCAGGCCAGAGGTTTTGAGCAACCTGGTCTAGTGGAATGTGTCCCTGCCCATGGCAGGGGGTTTGGAACTGAGTGATCTTTAAGGTCTCTTCCAATCCAGGGCATTCTAAGATTCTGTGATTCTACTCATGAAAATCTGCAGATGCATCATTGCAGGTCAAGCTGGTGTTCAGAACATCGAGGTGAAAGATAAGGGAAAGGAGTTACAAGTGTGAATGAGAGACAGGGAGAAAAAGAGAGGATTGGCTACAAAATTCCCAATTCTAAATTAATGTCCTAATAAAATTGGATCTGACATGGAGCTCATCATTCAAAAGAGCCTTCTACATGTGTCTGAAAAGGCAAATTACCCACGGGTAACAAATCCCTTTAAATTAACAGGAATTAGCAGACAACCTTCCACAAAACTCAGGTCCAAGCAGGAATGGATGGAGGAAGCAAGATCCACCCAAGCAGGATGTATCTTCAGGCATTTTGTTGGCAAATATAGACTGAAGAATTTAATCTGAGGAATCAGCTGCTGAGCAATCCTCTTCTGATCAAGTTTTGGCTCTGTGTGGCTTCAGCCCCATGGCAGAACAATTCTTCTGCTTGTGGATTTGGCACTGCTGTCCCCTTCCTTAAACAAAGAGCAGAGGGAGAAGAGGTGGCTCCAGGACCCTTATGGCCCCCAGAATTTCCTACTGTGTTTCGTAGGAGTTGGTTTTTGGACTATTATCTTTCTGTAAACAGAAAGAGCCTTTTCTCAGAGTACAGGTTGCAGGGGTGCGTGGGGTGAAATGAAAAATGGCTTCCCCAAAACATGAGGCTGGAAGGAAGATGGTTGCAGGACTTGTGTTGTACAAGGCTTAGCAGCTTTTGGCCAGGCTTCTGCAGCAGTTGGCAGGGTTTCTGTGAAGCACTTACTTGCAGACAAGAGATGCTGAGAAGGGAAGAGATACTGGAGCATCATCAGTGCTCCACTGAGGTCAGCYGCCTGCAGAGGCAGAGGGGGCTTGTCTGGCAAAAGATGCCATAACTCTTCCATGAATGCTTAAATATTTTTTCAGTTTCTTCTCTCAATTTCTTGGACTTTCCATTTTTGTTTCAATTTGATGGTGTTTCTTACAAAAACATTGTTTAGCGGAAGTAGCACAGATCTTCCGAGCTGCATGTAATGTATAAAATCATTAGTGGAGCTTTCTAGAAGAAAGGAAGAGGATAGCTACCATTTATTATTGCAGAAGAAATTAATTCAAGCTATGAGATTCACTTACTGTTGAAACAGTTATTTAGAGGCTATGTACAGCATTTTGCCCCAGTCTAAACTTTGGTGATGCTGGACAGCTGTCTTGAAGTAATTTCTTGGGGGAGTGACAAGAAAATCAAAAGAAAGTCTTAATTTCTTTGAATTATCTGTGCCTTTTACTCACTAAGGGGTAAAAAAATATTTGCCTTCCTAAGCAAAGGATATGTTGTTGGATGCTTCTGTGACTCTGTGCATTTCTCAAATGCAGATTCTCACGAGAGATGCTGTTACTGCCCAAATTGATGGGGTGGTGCACTACAGGATCCACAGTGCTGTCAGTGCWGTTGCCAACATCACTGATGTCCACTCTGCCACCTTGCTTCTGGCACAGACAACCCTGAGAAACGTTCTGGGTACACAGAGCTTGGCTCAGCTGCTGGCAGGTCGTGAGGAAGTTGCACACAGTATCCAGGTAAATCTGGCGCTCAAAATTCACTGACAAGCATGGAGATGTCTTCTGGGGAGTAGCAAATTAAAAATAATATCTCTTCCTTCCTTCAACAATTATAACAAAATCTCCCTTTATGTTTTTTTTGTTTGTTTGTTTTTCCCAATTATACATCTCACTGCTTAGAGTCAGAAAGTTATTCTAAAGGTATTTCCCCAGGTTCTTGTAGCAGAGTTATCTCCATCAAAAAGCGATTAAGATTCTGAAATTATCCGGTGACTTAAATAAATCAGGTTAGTCCTTGCRCAGAGGCGGCTGCAAGTGTTTCATGAGGCTGTGGTACCCGTCCTGCGCACACCATGCGGGAGGGTCCCTGTTTCTGCTGTGCAGGCTTGCTGTGTCCTTCTGTCCCAGCAGGGGTACAGCACATGGCTTTCTCTCTGCCAGCGCTGTGCTCTTCCTGGCCTGTTGTGTGTTTGTTCCTAAGGCTACCCTCAACAGTGCCACGGAGCAGTGGGGAGTCAAGGTGGCCCGTGTGGAGATCAGAGACGTCCGGCTGCCCATGGCCATGCAGAGAGCAATGGCAGCTGAAGCAGAGGCTGCTCGGGAGACAAGAGCAAAGGTGAGACCCGCAACAATGTCTATCCCCAAGCTCTCATTTCCTTGTCATAGAACCACAGAATAATTTAGGTTGGAAAAGACCTCTAAGATCACCAAGTCAAACCATTAATCCAGCACTGCCAACTCCAMCACTAAATCATGTTCCTCAGCACCAGACCTGCATGCCCTTAAAATAACTTCCAGGGTTGGTGACTCCATCACTTCCCTGGGCATCCTCTTCCAATGCTTGACAACTCAATTTTTTTCCTAATAGCCAATCTAAATGTCTCCTGGGGCAACTTGAGGCCATTGCCTCTTGTTCCAGGCATCCAAGCTAGTTTGGTTAGTTCTCCACATCGTAAAGGTGGATTTCACCCACTACGGGCAGTGTTTCTATGCCATTTCCATTTCTTTCCCTTTGCAGGTTGTGGCAGCAGCAGGAGAAATGAATGCTTCCAAAGCTCTCAAGGAGGCCTCCATGGCTCTGGCTGAGTCTCCAGCAGGCCTGCAGCTGCGTTACCTGCAAACGTTAACAGCCGTGGCAGCAGAGAATAATTCCACCATTGTCTTCCCTCTCCCTATAAATATGTTTGGGAGTTTGGGGCAGAAGAGTACAGGGCGATAGAGCCTGCTGTATGCTAGCTACTTGGCCAGAGGTATTTAAAGGTTTTCCCAGGAAGCAAGGGGGACCCTATTGGCAGAATTAAGGTAGAGGTATATTTGGGTCCTCTGACCCAAAAATAAGAGTAAAATTAGTTTCATAATCACACATAGCTCCCACATTGAGACTGCATTTGCAAAATTCAGACATATGCAGTTCCAGCTTAGACTCACCTCCAAGTAAAATGGAAGAAAATATGTAAAATGCAATAAAATATGTAAAATGCATGCTAGACCTAATATAAAATTTTAATGATGCTTTCACCRCACTTTACAGAGTCTTGAATGTTGCAACTATTTGGTGATCTGTCTGCTAGGCAGGAATCTCTGAGCTGTTGATGTACTCCACACAGCAGAAGGGTCAGACACTGGTATTTAACTCAAGTCCTGTAGAGTGGAAAGGAAGGAGCTGGCTCTTAACCTTAAAGGTATTCTTGCGTAAATATTGGCAGAATTACTGGATAATTRGTATGTCAGTGGAACAGGCTATTCTTTATCTTATATTAGTAGAAATTAGTACTTGCTTTACTGACCTCAGCTGTATTTTTCCATATCACTGACATTTATATAAGCTCTGTAATAAAATAAAGAGAATGTATGACCAGGCATTAGTCACATTTCCTAAATGCGAAAGCTGGGGCAAACCTTGGGGTCCTCTGTGAAGTGAAGTGCCTGTCTTACACCTTTGGTAGGTTTTCCTCCTTTGCATATGTCATGAAGCAGTGATGCAGGTTTTCCTAAAATGAGACTTCCCCACCCTCTGTCCATGCAATGCCTAGCAASTGAGAGGATGATGCTGATGATACCTAAGTTCAGCTGACATTGAGTTTGCAGCCTTCAAAAATAGCTGCTCAGTTCACAGTGCAGGCTCACAGCAGTGAACTGTGGTGAATCCAAAATTTCTTGTGATTGCAGCTGTTCTGGTAAGTCCTGCTGCAGTGTGATGTCTTGTCCACATGAGGATCACTGCTGCCCCTCTTATCAGTACATTTATCATTTGTCTCCAAATTAACCACCTCAGCATGGCCCTACTAATTATCATATCATTGATAGTGGCCCTTCTTATTTTTACTACAGTGTAGCAAAAGCAATCCAGGTGGCAAATGTTTGTACTCAGTAGCTGCCGGCACAAAGAGTGGTATGAGCATCTGAGGATGGTGACCTATTCAGCTCTTCTCCGCTTCAGACATGACTGCCACATGGCATTTTGCTGGCAAACTACAGAAGTAAAACCTGTAGCTGAAAGTCATCTGCCTATCACAGTGTTATCAAAACATTTTCTACAGACTTTTTCTTTCCTAAGAAGAGAGCATTTTTGAGTTAAACTCTAGAAAAAGAAAAGCTTGAAAAGTGTGGCTACAGCGTGCAATTAAAAGCAATTCTGTGTCCTCAGTGAGCTACCAGCCCTAATGAGCCTTTGCAGGTCTCCTGGGTCAGGCATGGGACATACCCAGTGTGCCACTTCCCGTTGCAGCTTCAGAAGCATATGGAATGCTGCTGTGGTACGGGGGGTCATCAGGACTCACAACTACAGCCAGAAACAAGCTGATGTGTTGAATCATGAGTGTTGGTATCTCTTCTCTTTCAACAGCAGTGGAACACAGGTAAGCCCATGGATGCCCAGTCTTCTTTCTATCCCGTGAAAATTTCTTGSCCTTTTTTTTTTTAAATTATTTCTTTCTTGTCCAGGACTGCAGGAATTAACTAGCTCTGCAATCACAATGTTTTTTCATTTGACCCTCCAGAGGGTAATTGCGCTGTTGTATAATGGATCAAGGAGACACAAATTTCTGCTCTCTCTTCCCTAGTGTCAGGTACAATAAACATAATACTAGTAGAGTAACTGCACTTTTTGTTGTATTACCCCCACACACATCTACAAGAGGATACCCCAATCAGCAAAACAGCAATGGAAGCAGCCCTGCAATGTTTCAGGTGCCACCCGGATGCAAAAGCTTTGCAGGAAAAATTCTGGCAGAAGGCGAGCCACAGTCCCACAGAGAGATGTGGAGGTCAGAGCGATGGTTTAGAGGTGGCACAGGCTGTCAGACGTGCCCAGGAAGTCCTCCAGGTGAGCACAGCTCTGCCGGCGCAGGGTGCTGCGGCACTCGCTGACCTCTGGAATTTTCTCCACCCAGGCTTGTGCATCAAGCAAATACTGCATCCTAAATGAAAATGGGACAGGTAAAAAAGGTCAGTAGTTATTCCTGACACAGAGCAACGGGAAAGCGTAATCCCTGAGCTGCTGCATCCCTCCACTGAGGYTTCTCTGAGATCAGGAGTTATACTAGCCAAGAAACTTGCCTGAAACTTAGTTTTGCCAGCAGGTTAACTGAGCTTTGAATAAAGTTTGGGAAGTGTCACTGTCAAGCCAGCACAGACCTGGCTGTACTTGTGTTTTGAGTGTGTCAGRTAAGCTTGGGCTGTTTCTATTAGAGTTTTCCGGAGTGGCACAAAAARCCCCAGGGCACACCAGTGGGACATGGTGAGGGGAAGTTTAGTTTCAACAGCATGTACCAAAACGTTTCCTAATCTTCTGCGATGAGAAGCCATGTAACTTCCAGTATTTCATGACTGAACYGGAGAAGACTTTGGAGATCACACCTCTGCTGGGAGACCCCAGTCTCTACCAGGCTTCTTTCAAAGCAGGCCACTGACTTAGACACTTTGGTGTCAYATAGAGATGAGGATGGGACTTTTTAAGGTTTTATAGGAAGTGGTGCACACAACTTGATGGAGATCTCCTGCCTAGAAGCTTTCAGAAGCACTACCTTTCTCCAGCTCTGTGCAGGGAAATGAAACGTTTAAGTTGTCTTCCTCCCTGAATATTTGTGTCATATGTTATAGTGTCATACTAAATTCCTACTGAGATAAATTTCCTTTTTCATTAAAGTGTGTCAGTGACAAATGAGAAGAATATGCTATTTCCATGAATGATGCAACAGCACCTTTGGGAGCTGCTCTTAGTCCCGGTCCCACACATTTCTTTTGCAAACACAGGAGCTGTTTAAGGCATCTGCAGTAGATGGACTGTGTAGCTTTTCCCATTTTCCTTTTCTAGCTCTGAGGTTTTAACCCAGTGGAGTCAGGACCAGATTTGATCTTGAGAAATCTGGGAACCAGGCTCTGCACAGATCCATGAGCTGATAGATTTGGGTGGCTCAGCTGCTCCCCARACCTCCCCTTTTGCCTATGGAGTGGAACTCTGCATTTTAGTAAATCCAGCAGAATCAGTCCCTGAGAAATTTGGTGCTGCCTTTGCTTTCTGGAGGTATTCTAATAGGTTGAGTATCCTCTGGATTTAGGGTCCATGACAGCAGCTGCTGCTGCTCAGACACCATCGCACTTACTTGTTGTTGCAATCAACCGTTTCCCCATCTTTTCCCATGAGGAGGTACCGTTTGCCAGGGACAATGTTTAACTTGCAGGTGGAGCGTGTTAGGAACTGTCGRTGGTCGCCCACTTGGATGCTTTCATCAGCATCTGCGGGACAACAAGAGAAAACCCCATGAACTTTTCTCATGAAGAGTAGAACTGTAGCCCACAGGACACAACCCCTTGGGATCATTTGCCCTACTGCTCGGCCAAGGTAATATTTCACTTGGGAATTGAGATTTGACATGGGAATAAATGGCCGTGCTATGGTAGGATACACTTCCCTTAGCATTACCCGACAAAAAGGAAGCCACTTTTGCCTTAGCTGGTTGTCTTGGCCTTTGTAGTAGCTATTGAAGAAGCTGTTTTCCTATAGACCTTAGGACCTTTCAGACCTTATGGAGTTTGCTTAAATCTCAGAGACTGACGGAAAAGCCAAGGAAAATAGAAAACCTGCTATCTCTTCTTTTTCAGATTGCTCAGGCACAGAGAGGTCTTAAAAACTAGCAAACTAAATTCAAACATCTTGAGGCTCAACAATGCAGCAGACAGCATTAAAATCTCACTCTCCTTACTACACCTGACCTGAAGTTCACTGGTGCAGCCTTTATGCTATTCCCTCTGAATCTGATACACAGGACATGGTCCTGGTGACCTCCACATTAAAATGACTTAGAATATTGTGGTCTGGATTCTGGCCCAGAAGATTATTCATTCAGAACTGCACTGCCTGCTACAGAAGAGGGCATCCAAGGCAGATGAGATGGCTTCTCAGGTGCTGCAATGACATGAGAGTTGAAAAGATGCTTATTCATCAGACCAACCTCAGGTCACAAGCATACTGTATTGTAACTAGAACAACAATTTTCAAAGTCCRTTTGAAAAAAAAAAAATGCAAGTAACAGCAATATTCTAATTGCTTGCTCTCTTTCTAACTATAATTTGAAATTTCCTCCAAAACTGTGGTGACAAATTCAATATTAAACCAGGTAAATTACTCCGCAGCCTTTCCATCAGTTAACAGAAACCTGTGCAGCTTCTGCTGTAATATAGAGTATTATATTACAAGTATGGAAAGTCTAGTAATCAAAGTCTTAAAAGTAGAATAAAAACCTGAAGTAGAATATTTTAACATTAATTAGATTTCAGAGAATTTGACATAGACTGCTAATCTGTGAAACCTGGCTTTAAGAACCTTATCTACCACCAAGTTAAAACTTACATTAATTTTATATATGCTACTTATACATCTGCATTTTTACAGAGAATAAGAAGTACTGTAGGTTTTCTCATATAACCCAAGACCTTTTTGCTGTTCCTGTGCTATATGGTGTACTGAATTTTCATTTTGTTCATGGAATGCAGAGATGGATCAGAACTACTTGAGAAAACAATGATGTTATGCCTCATTGGGCTTAAATTACCAAGGTGTTTCTCAGTTCATGTGCTTCACAAATGGCCTAATACAGTTCAGACTGGGGGGATCATAAGCATTTGAGTTACTATCTTAATAGGTTATTATGTAATTTTCAATTTGAAATCTCCTATTAAAAAAGTAAGTTAAAATATAATGTTTCAAAGCATCCAAGCAGAATTTAAGGGACACAATTACTTTGAGTTTCAGAATCTATAACAGGAAATAAAAAGACAAAAAAAGAAAAAAAGGATTCTGTGCTACTTTGTATGCGCCATACTCTTCCCCTAAAGGACTCCTGAAGGACTCCTAGAACAGCATAAATGTTAGCCATCCAAAACATATGCACTAATTCTATTAATAATCAAAGTAATCTGAGTAGCACACGCCTGCAAAATAATACTTTGCTGACTCCCAAACACCAACTGTTTCCATTTGGCTTCTGAACCAACCCTTTATTTCAAAGATTGGACCTCTGTCATTATTTCTATATCAGAGAATGAGATTTTACCCTACTAATTCTCACCTACACTTGGTGATGGCAACAGAGGCCAATCTCACTCAAAAGAGCCACAGAGAATACAGAAGATAACAACTCTAGTTCAGTCACAAGCTGATTTGGGTGCAATATCTAGCTTTTTCTTAATCCTTATGCTTCATGCCTCCTGCCAGCCAGCCTTTCCCAAGCCTGCTGAAAGCTGATGCTCAGAAGCTGCATCAGACAGCACAAACCAAAGGGCATTTTCAAGTATGTGTGAAGGGGAGGAGACATCTTTTCTCTTCTACTTTGTATTCAAAGGATGTTTCTCTCAGCTACCAGGAAACAAAATCTTTCCAGTGCTTACCTGCAAGTTGTGAGTACAAATGCATTGGGACCCAGAGACCTAAATCCTTTGAATCCTGTAGGTATTCTGAAGAGATTATTGAAGCTTTCCACCAGGAGACCATAATCTCCCCTAGCCAGTATTTTGACCACTAGGTACATTATCATTTCCCTCCATAGGGAAAGCCCTGGGTGTGTCACATGCTCTCTCTGCACTCACAAAGCATGGACCTGATTTTCCTACAGGAACTGAACATTGGTCACAGATCACAAGTTGTGTGCAATAAAGTATTGTGTGACATTGCCCAGTTCCCTGGGCAAAGATTGATGGAGTGAATTAATTATTCTGTTCCAGAGAGGGAAGATTTCAAAACCTTTGAAGTTGCTTTTGAAAGGCAATCTCTAGCTGCCAAACTCAAAACTGGTGACTACATGCCACCACAGCAGCTGAAGTCTGACATGTCATCTGACAGCTTCCCCAGAAATTACTTTGAAGAGTATCAGTGTTCACTGATGCTGCTAAGTTCACATGGGGGCAGCTGGGAGGGCAGGCCTGCAAAAGGACATTGTCTAAAAGCTGTTCAAATCTTTACACTGCACCTAACAACAAAGAAGCCTTTCTATTTCTTTATCATGGTTATTAAATTGAAGTTCCAGTAGTTTTCCTGTCCTCATTGACTTCAGGAGAGTTGTTGTGGACAACTCTTAGCCTGTTCTGCAAGAGTTGCAATTGCTTAATAATTAATTGAGTAATAAGCACTTCAAATCTTCATCTAGTGTCAGAACAGAAGTCAGTGGATATGTCTACACTAGAAAAATAAGGACCTATCAACAGTCTATAAAATGAACTAGTTGATACAGAAGACCTAATATCCACACTATGCATGTTTTTGGAAGGGTTTGTCTTAGACTAGCCCCAGTTTAGAGCCATGGACTCAATGCAGTTGGAGTGTGAATTCTGGTTTAGTTTCATCTGAAAGGATTGATGCTTGTGTGCTCTGGGATTGCAGAATATGAAGCAAAAAACCTACCCCTGAGCTGAACCGAACAGTGAGGCAGCTGCACCAAACAAGCTTGAAATAAGTCAGCCTTCTTGAAAGCCTAGTGTAGAAGTGTATCTGACCCTAGTTTTCTACAGCAGAAGGTGGCATCTGCATGGCTCATCCTGGCTCACGTTTGATCAACCTTGTTTTCCTACAGGTGAATGAAAGGAGTCAAACATTTAGATACTTACTGGCTTTAAGGATTTTGTGGATTTTGGCCTCATAATAATCAAAAACATTCTTCGTTGTACTGTTGAGGATCTCCACCTTGTAAGCTGCAACAGACAACAGTGTGATGCCAGATGGAATCATGAAATTGCATTCAAAGGCTGAATAATTGGTATGCTTTTACCAAGTGTCTATACAGAGGCCAGTGGACCATCTATTCGCAAACAATGGCATAATTAATCAAGAGTCTTTAGATTTGTATTTCTTTTTTTGTATTTTTTTTCAAGGAAGCTCCTCTGTGATTAGGTTTTCACTCTTTTTGCTGTCCTTCTCTTAGCATCTAACTTACCAATAGTGCCCAACCCTTTTCTTTCAGCAGTTTATCCAACCTTTCATCCAAAGAAGAGGCCAGAAAGGCAAATTAACAAGGGAAAAAATACTCATCTATCTCTGCAGAAGGAGCTGCTGAGCTACGGCATGCCATGGAAAGTCTACTCCTTATTTACATCTTGTAACATGAGTGGTATAGGGGATGGTGGTACTGCACCATGGTTTTTTTCTAAACCCTGTTACATAATGTCCATCCTTCCCTCCACAAGTGCCTCCCTGCCTTCGTTTCATCTCCTTGGCCTGTAGGCCACATACAAAAACCCTATGCAACACAGAGAGGTTTGGGCATATAAAACTACAAGTTTATACTTATTAAAAAGAGCTATGTTTAAACTAAATCAACAGTTGTCTTTCATGCCTTACCATAATCTGAAGTAGGTTGGTAGCAGGCAAAACTAAGGCGTGTGGTTTGTGTTACTGCTTTACTGAAAGTTGATTTTTGTCTTGGACAGGGACCTGAAGAAAATAAGTGATACATCTCTGTAGGYATGGATTTGTAGACAGATATAGTTTACACATCCACATTCACACAGCGATATGACAGAGAATAAAATGGCAGAACAACTTCCTTAGAGGTGTGATAGAGGGTTTCTACAAACACATGCACATGTGTATATATATTGCATTTAGCTATCAAAAGATCCTGGATATCTTAGAAAAAAATCAGTTTGATAATGGACATCCTAGAGCTTTTAATGTGTCCTGTATTACACATTAGGATAACTCTAATGGTCCTTTCTGGGCTTAACAATTCCCATGTTAATTGTTCCTAGAAGTAACTATCTTCTTTTAGACCGGCCTATGTAGCCATTCCTTACCTTCTGCACACTGGCAAACGCTGGCTTGGCACAGCTTTGAAAGCATGGCACTGTGCTTGGGAGCGCTGTAGAACACACTGCACTTCCTGTCTGTGGAGAAGGAACAAAACAGCTTGTCTTGGAGAGCTCAGGTGGAAGAGCCTGCACAGCAGAAACTACCTTTGCAGCCCAACTTTTCGCTGGTCCAGAGAAAGCGGAGCACTAAGGGATCAGTTGTACATCAGCAGTCCACAAAGACCTATAGCTTAGGCACCTAGAGTACAGTCTTGCCTTTCAGCTGGGCAACACTTTGGGGTTSTTTTTGTTCAGGTTGGGTAATATTTGTTTGGGCTTTTCTTTTTTGTCTTGATTTTTTTTTTTTAAAGTTATACTCTTCCCTCTCCCTCCCCTCCCCCCCCCCTTTTTTTCCCCTCTGGAAAGCATCCATCTTAGAAACATCTTTAGACCCTAGAACAATAGTGAACACTGCACTGCTTCAGAAGAAGAAGATAGGATCACCAATAGTTTGTGGTTTAAATCCAGTGTAAACTGTCGTGGATCCCTCCGTTTAGGCGAAGTAGAGATTTGACCTAATTTTCAAATATTGTTTACATAATTTTGGCAAATGGGGATGATTTGCATTTAACCTTCTTTGAACAGGGGAGATTTGCATTTAACCTTCTTCGAATGAGGAACAAGACCAGTTTCCCCAGCAAGCACAGTACATAAATCAGACCTCAAAGGCTGCTTATCTTAGATGTATAAAAAGACAGCCTGACAAAAAATGTGAGTGAAATATGCTGAAAAGCACCATGAGAAACCCAAACTCAGGAAATCTTATTTAAATATCAATGAATGTAAAATTTCATATTTTCAGTCCATTTTCAATACTGGACCATTCCTGAGAAGATCTCTGTTTAGATAATCTGAAGTCACTGGAAGACAGTATGCAAAGCAGGTTATTTTATCACTTGAGAAAATCMCGTGGTTTCACACACTGCATCAAAATCAACTTTCTGTAGACTGGAGGGGTTTTTGAGGGTCTCTCTTTCAAGCAGTTATGTATCATTTTTCTGTGCCCTTACCAGGGTTGTAAAAATCATAAAGGATAGCATTTGCTGGCTGAACCAAGCCCATGGGATTGATTTGCTTTGCTCCAAATGATATACAATCTGGGTCTGGTCCACTTGGGAGCTGAAGGAAAAAGGAACAACAATTTTGATGAGAAAACCAACGCTCTCTCCTCAGTCAATTCCTTGATGTTCGTGCCTGTGCTAGCTGTYGAACACTTGTTTCTGATGGCATGGATGATTTAATACTGATATCTGCTTTGGCTATGAAGGTGAAGCAACTCAAGTGGGTGTAGGGTGGAGTCATTATCCAAAATATTGGGAAACATACACAGAAACTAGGGATCTTGATGTTTACATTTGTTTGTCACTGTATGGATCTTGATCTTAACATACAAGATGTCCGTGTGGAATTTACAGGACCACCAGGTAACACTTTTGATATCTTGTATGAAAAGGATCCCTTCTGGCTAGAGAGGGAGAGGATTTCTCTTTTTACTTGGGCCAAAGGCCAAATCTTGAATATGGACTACATCTCCTGGGATGTAGAAAGGTGGAAGATGAAGGTATATGTTTCCCTTCTTCCCTTCCTCTGTTCTTTCCACTGAGCCATTCAATGATAATAAATGACAAAAATTACAGAAAGGTAACTGAGAGTGWAAAATGCAATGATTAGCTTTAAAAACCATCTATATGCCATCTGAAGTGGCAGGGATTAGAAAATCACTGCGTGTGCTTACCTCACCAAAGTAGAGCAAAACCCTCCCTTCCTTGTACTCATAGTGCTGAATGTACCGGTCTGAAGCTGTCACCAACTGCAGGAAAACAGAGAAACAGACAAATCAGAACAAACCCCTGGCAGAACAGCAACACCTTTGCTACCAGCCTTCATATTCTAATTTGCTTTGTGCAGCTGCTTCCTTTATTATACTGTCTTTCCTCCTCCCTAGAGAAGACAGTCCCTGAGAGCATGAAACTGGGCAAATGTCCCTCCACCGAGCAGGCTCCAGAACCCAAAACTTTGTAGCCACTTTGTAGCTGTGCCCCGTCTCCTTGTCGCTGTGCCTTGCCACCAGCCACTTCTTGCAGACTTGCCTTCTGCTCTGCAAGCACAGGATGCACTGTCCTGGCATGTCACAGGAGAGCAATATGTGGTACAGAGAGGCATGTACTTAAGCACCCTGCTGAGCCTTGCCCTAATTTCTATCACAAGAGACTCAGAAGGCTGAACTCTCTTCACCACAAGCTTTGCATTTCTTGTATATATTCAGGAAATATTTTTGTCAGAATGAGAATAATGAAAATCTATCTATCCAAAATCTCTTTTCTTGTGCTTATTCTATGGATTTTTGGAAAGATTTTGAAAGACAAATTTTCTAAAGGAGCTATAAAAGATCTCAGAGAAAAGTATGTTTCTAACCTGTTCGAGTTCCTTTGTGTCAGGCTCCAACCCACTCAGCAGAGTGAGATCAACCAGGGACATCTTTGGTGCTTTGGGACCTGTGGACCTTTATAAGGGAGATGGGTCAGCAGTGAACACCTGCGCTGAACAGCCAGGTTGCTTTGAAGAGTTTGGCTTTTCAGGCTTGCTAAAGGTGAAACAAAACATTCCGCTCCATTTAACTTTTCCTAAGTGGATTTTAATTTGAAAATTAGCTGCCTAATTCTTTAAGAGTCATGGTAAAATGAGTCATCTAAACTAGTCAAATGGTCATCCAAAACCCAGGTGGTCTTGCCTGAGCTTTTTGTATAGGTTTTCCTTAGAGCTGACAGGCAGAAAAAAAATCACCTGGAAATGACATTTCATCCCACCTTAAAACCCCTTTTGAAGACAGGGAAGTAAACAGCACTGACAAARTGTCTCTGCCCGATCACCTACAAAGTGGAGACAGGAAATGAATTTATCCAAATTTTTCATGGACTAAGTCCAATTTATATCACCTTTGCTGTCCAAGGCAAAAATTCTCATTGCTGTAATTATCCATTAAATATATGTATAGGACTTCCAATCTTTCTGCTTTCACGTTCTCAAAAATCAAGTAGCTGTGCCATTGCTGGAAAATGAAGTTGCTCTGCATTCACACAGGGTGCCCTGGCATTAGATATTCTACATACACTTAGTGACACTTCAGAAATTTTAAGTGTGGCACTCTCCCTTTCTCATAAGGGATGTACCACAGTGTAGGGAAGAAGAATGGTGATGTAATTCATGCCTTCAGTTTTTCTCCCATGTCTTAACTACAAGGACTTTCACATTATTGTCTAAGCCTCAGCTTAACACTCAGCAGAACAGTGCTGCAGAACAGTGGATCTGGTAGTTGATAAATGTTACATAGCAATTAATGGGGAAAATGATGCTTTGGCCAGCACACAATTCACTGAAAATATGTTTAATGAGGGAGAATGAAACTTGGGAATTAGGATAACTTCAGTCCTCCCCGACATTGTTTGTGCCACTATCTGGGAGGGGGGATAAAAGCACTTTCTTCAAGGCTTTGCCAAAAGTCAGTGGAAAACCAAAATCCTACTGGGGAGCAAAACCTGCATATGTCTAGAAGGGAAACCCAGGATAGCCACAAATTTGTGCTTCTGAGACCAATGCCAGACTGTAAATGGGAGCAAAGGTAGATGTTTCAGTGTTATGCTGCATGGGAGGATTTGTTTCTTACCACCTCTGYCCTTTCCAACTTCTTGTCACAACAGAATATCCCATCTGCCTCCTCTTCTCTCCCAGATAGTAGTAGCCTTCCTTTCTTGTTTTATGAGGCCAGAGTAYGACCACAAATGAAGTAACAGCATCTCTCCAGAAAGCAATGAAACTCTGTAAATGTGTTACTACTGCATTGCAGCTGTATTTACTGTTTTTAATAAAAGATTTCTTCCAAATGATTAGCCTGCCAAGCGCTTTAGAGTCTCCCCAGAGTTTGATGGGGCAGAACCTGCAGTGGACGTTTGAAGTCTGTGTAAGCCATGTAAACCTCACACGTTGTGTGGAAACCTTTTCTCCTGCCATGGGAGAGAGGATACAGACTCACAGTCTGCAGACTCTCAGAAGATCACTAGGCTGGATGCTGAGCTTGTGGGTATGAAGAGGGTGACCAAGAAGAATTACAAACAAATGAAGCTGATCTTACAGACCTACCTGACACAGACTTTATATTGCAATGATTCTGCTTTGCTGGAAGTGATCACATCCCTTTTTCTTCTGCTGCGGATATCAAACCAATCCATTTCAGACAGGGTCTCAAGTGTGCTGATTCCTGCAGTAGTCAAGTCCTCATAATCATCGTCTTCATCAGAGTATTCAGTTTCTGGAGGTGAGAGACACAGTCAGCCATGCACAAATTTGTCTGTAATTTGGCTCCTTTTGGTGTAATGATAAATACCAGTGGGCAGTCATGGCATCACTGTCAGTTTTATAGCAGTTCACTGTACATCATCTCAGTGTTACCAATTCATTCCAAGTTAGAATTTTAGGGATAACTGTAGTAAGAATAACCAACAAAGCTAGCTAAGAATGGTGTTAAGGCTATGCATAAATGTGTAAAGGACAATCCCTCCCTGCAAAAGTTAACAATTCAAACAGAGGAAAAAATGCAGACCTAGGCAGAGATGACAAATACACACTTCAGGGGATGGAAAACACATTCTTGCTCATATGAAAGACAGATCTGCCTCAAAGAGTTTTAAGCCCACATGATAAGTCCCTTATTAGCCAGGAAACTGAGCTGGGCTTTCCCTTCCATGAAGGGAGTTCACCTCCCATTTCTCAAGAAGAGTTTCTAATTGTACCTGTGTGACTGTTAAGTGCCTGATGCACCTACAGTCACTCAGATAGTTATTATACTATTTAAAAATAAGAATAATAAGCAAAATGATAAAAGAGCTAGGCAGAGTTCAGGGGCTTCTCTTTTTCCTTTTTTCATTCATTTGTTGTCACTTTCCAAGGCTGGAAAGCTATTAAGTATCATTAGCAGCTGGCCAAATGTGAGACCCAACTGACTTTTCAGACCCAACCCCTGCCCTTTTCACTCACCAGAGTACTTAATTCTCCCTTCCATTTCCACTGTCAAAATCAAATCATTGCAGGTGCTGTTCTTCAGCTCAGGTGACCAGTACATTTTTAATATCTAAGATAAACAGACAAACTGCATGCTACTAAAAATATCATTTAAATGGGAAGCGATTTACTCATCCAGGACTCCAACACATTCCCCAAGTGGCACAGACTGGTCACAGACAGCTGGCACGGGTATAAGCAGGTCTCGTGCACTTCACAAAAGGTGTGGGACTCCTTTGAGATAACTCTCCATACCCAACCAAAAAGAGGTATTTCAAACTCCAGTCACCTCTATCAGTATTGGCATTTCATGGATTTAATAAAGTTAAAGACAGGAGAAATCGACTGTCCATAAGGGCAAGCTTTARGGCATAAATTTTAGAATTTTGGAGGTAGGAACACAAAGGTTGAGGCCATGACAAGTAATTTTTCACTTTGTTTTGAAAAAGGGATTAAAATAAATCCAGYTGGACTCTGGATTTTGAATTTACAACTTACACTCATTGTCCCATTTCCTTTGCCGTGTACAGATACTTCAAGTTTTCTCCCAAGTTCAAACTGCAAACCGAGGGGAAAAAAAAAGATATTTAGTCTGTGCTCAGCACTTGATCTATTATTTTTCTGACATCTTGACAGTCTTCTATGCCTTTACCCCTCCAAACTTGGGTAGGGGAAACTTTTAGCTATAGAAAGAATTATGAGACCTCAAGTCTCATAAGATTTTAAATGTGCCAAGCTGGTGCATCTTACTCTGCTGTTTTAGGGCCCAGTAGACATATTTTACCAACCTCACTCTCTTCTTCGTATCCTGGATTCCACATTTTCACAGTTCCCAACACCCTGAAGATCAGAATATTCCCCTTCTTTCTCATTCCCTAGAAAGACTTGGGCTCCTGGCTGCTCTTCACTATTGGGAGAGATTCACRTCACCAAAGTCCTCAAAGAGGCAGGAAAGCACCTCTCAAGTGTGCTGCTAAGCGCCTGCTGGGCTTTTTTGTTTTGTTTTGTTTTTTACTTTGGAAAGATTCTGTTGTTTTACAGATTAAATTATTTCAAGGTATTATAAACCAGCTATATCATGGTTGCTTGACATGAGAAAACCTAGGCCAGACGAACCAGTCCCTCCAGTATGAGGAAAAAAAAGTTCAAAACAATGGATTGTTGTGTACCTCCAGCTGCTTCTGAAACGCTTCACTGGTATCAGTCAGAACAATGCTGTAGTAATTTCGCCTTCCGGGTGTTCCCAGTCTGACAGTCAAGTCGGTGGAGGCAGTGTTCAGTGTCTGTATGCTGTATGCTGACAGAGCTTCTAAGGCCACCACTGTGTCCTAGGTGAGAAAGAAAAGCAAAAACCAAGCAGTTATGCCAAGTTATTTCAACAACATGTAAGATGACATTATCAGTCACCTTGAATTCAGCTTTATGCTTTTTGCTGCTTTGAAGTTCTCTTGTATCAGTCTGTTCCTACTTACACAGACTATTCATTTAATTTCCCAGCTTCTTCTTTCACCACAAAAACCACTGGAGTTCTGACCTTACAAATGTTCATGAAAAGAAAGAATCTTCTTTGCTGGCTTTTAACCGTTTTATTTTGGCCCATTATTAATTAATGAGCCAAAGTCTTTAGTGCTTCACACACCAAAGAAGCTGAAAATTAACTGTCTCAAGGCTTTCAAATCTCAATGAAAAAGTCTTTATGGGGCTTCTATTTTCTTCCCTCCCTTAGGACTCCCCCTGAACTGGTGGTCAGGCACCTGTGTAGAGCAGTACCCTCCGCCGTAGTTCCTTCTTTCYGTCAGCCACGTGGCAATAGGCCTGGCGTACTCCACGTCTTCCAGGAGCAGGGTTTGAAGCAGGGCGTAGGCAGTGCTTTCCAMTGAGACCGCGTTGTTGCCATTTCCCCAGTGGCGCTGCTGCTTTGCTGCAAGAATAACTCAGCCTTGAGTGCCCTTGGTAGAGACATTTGCCAAAAATCACCACTGCTCTACACAGTGGGTATTTCGTGTCATGGCGCTGCGGAACCACCAGACACAGATGCTGTCGTGAGAGCAACAAATTGGTTGGGAAGCAAAGATAACGGAAAAGGAAACCCACAATTTTCAGTTTTGACTTGTCCAACCGTCACAGTCTAACGATCCCACTGTGCAGCGAAGTCCGTCTGATGGAGTGGTAGCATTGTGTCTGGTGGTCCCTCAGACATAATAGTATTAATTTTGCCCACAAATCCAGCCTTGATTAAGGAGAACCATATTCCCTATGCTTAAACTGGGGCTATTAAACCGTAATGTATTTACCAAGCGTATTGGGAGGAATTAATAGGATGGGGGTGCAGCCACAGAGCTGACTAACTCAGCAGTCACCACAGCCACACCCTGTGGGGGTAAGAGGTGATGTCCACGTGGAGCTAGGACAGAGCACTCAGAATTTGCAGGGAGCTTTGAAAGCAGGTGGGCTGGAAGAGACACTTTCCCTCTTGATCACAAATCCAGTCTGGACTACTCCTCTATGCCGCTATTTTCTCATCCAAAGTCTCTTCTTTCTCATTTGGCTTGGACTTTTTTTCTTCCCAAGGGAAGCAGGAAACATACATGAATATTTACCATGGTTTTGTTCCAATTCCAGTATCAGAGAAGATCATGATCCAAACTTTACTATGCTGTCACTTTATATTGATATTAATTATTGAAATTACATATTAAAATTTCAAATATTGAAATATTTAATTATTTAATATAAATAATTAAATATATTACACATGTGCATACACAGTTCTATAAAATTAAATATGCTCTTCGTTTACTTGAATGTGTTTTGTTCTTGTAAATGTGCTGAGACTGTTTCAATTAGGAAAAGTGCTTTCTAAAGCGATTTAAAAGAATAGTTACCAGTACCTTCATCAAAAGAAGAACAGTCCCTTAATTTTTCTTGCACAAACTGGGCTTCTTCACTATCAGGCTGCACAAGTGTCAGAGCATAAGCAGTGATGACTGTAGAATAGCAGTCAGTATTTCTTGAAAATTGATTTTTCATGTAAGCCACTGCTCCTGTGATCACCCGTGCCTGTGAAAAAAGAATGGATCCATTTGAAAAGATCACTGAGACCTACTAACTCTTGCTAGTGGCAAGAGCACTAGGAAATTAGAATACTTCACTGTGGTCATTTTTAAGACAATTATAATAATTTTTGCTTAGTGATTAAAGCCACTGATGACAGAGTGTGTAGCTCGAAAGAGCTTGTTGTACATTAGGCCATTGCATCTTTTCCTATCCACCAGTGATGTAAAACTTATTTTAAACTCCTCATTGGCAGTACTCCAAGAGATAGTAGGGTGGATATGCCATTGTGCAATAGCCTTCAGAGTTAGAGAGTCAGTCTTCCTACCACGTCAGGTGACTGGTAGACACGTAGGGTCTGTTGCAATGCTGTGGTCACAAAGGCTGTCATAGCCAAATCCTCTTCTGCTGACTTAATGCCACCCTGAAAGACGAAGCATGAAAAGGAAAGGTTAAATGTACATGCATACACTTAAGTCTAGAAAATCACTTTCCATAAAGTCAAGGATCTTCTTTGCAAGCCATCTGACTGTGCACCATATAGCTGTAGCCTTCAATTTTTCTCAAAAATAGGTGTCCATGTAAAGTATATCTTCTATGGTGGCAGCCAATTTGCATTAAACAGTGCAAGAGATTAGGAACMCACCACGTTCTTCAGCTGACAATCAAATATTTAGTTATTTAGCTTACAGCTAAAAATCTACAATTTCTCATTGAAGTATTCATGGTTTCAATTTTCAATCACTAGTAGGGTGGGGTTTTTCTCATTTCTGTGCTACCCTCTACACACTAATGAGCCCTCTACCTTGCACACTGAACTTTTCTCCTATGCACCAATACTAGATCATTTCTTATCCCTCTTGTTGATAAACACAGTGCCCTCATTAGCTTTTTTTCCCCTGAAAGCTCTTGAAGAATATGTAAAATAAAAGATAACTATCTCAGCATGAACACAGGCCAGAAAAAAATGAAACCCTTTGGCCAATCCTTGAGCTATTTGTTTCCTTTTCCCCAATAATGTTACATCAACTGTGAAACTGGCTTTGAGGGTGAAAACCTCACTAGTTGTTTGACACAGATCATTAATAATATTAATACATGTTTTTTCAGATATATATGGTTGCTAGACTGCATTTTCAAAAAGCTTTGGAAGATGCACATTATTTTCATAGTCTAGATTCATGGGCAGTATAACAATTTTGTCTTTCTGGACAGTTATAGGGGATGTGTAGACTAAGATATGCAYTTATTAATTCTTATTAAATATTACAATTTTATTTTTTTTACCACGGGAGTGGTGAAATACAGGAACAGGTTACCCAGAGAGACTGAGAGGTACTCAAGACTCAACTGGAYGTAAACCTGTACAATCTGATCTAGCTACAATGCTTTTGAGCAGGATTTGGACTGGATGACTTCTGGACACCCCTTCAAAACTAAGCTACAATTCTATGGCTCTATTGCCTTTGGCAATAAAAGGCTTCCWTTTTTACCGAACATACAAACCTCAGAATTACTTTTCTAAGTACTCTATAGGCATAGCTGAAAAAATTATCTAAGACTGGATGAAAAGACAGAGGTGGTGAAGTGCTAACTGTGTATCTCTGAATAACAGACCTTTTAGCAAAGTAATTTTACATTACAGATTTTGTACTTTTCACATTACATACAAGATTTGTTTTCTTTAGATGCATTTCTTGTTACTCAACTTGAAATTACTTTTGACCCCTAATAGCCTAARTGGGCAACAAATTCTTCTAAATATGGATGACCCACCTGCATCGACCTGTCCATTACGGGATGGTGGTCGTGGAATGAACCATCCTCCTGCTGCTGATTAACCAAGTAGGAAATCGAGTTGGTTATATGACTGTCCTGGATACTGAAGTATTCTCTGCTCCTTGTGAGTACTTTAACAATGAATGCAGTTAACCTGCACAAAAAAAATTTTCCAAACTTGTGCTGACAGACATTTATAGAAGCCTATACTGACAGGAAAATAAACATACTAATTTTATGCACAGACTCATGTTCAGTACAGTGCACCCACTGGAACCTAGTGAGTTACTCAACATCAGCATGAATATTTCTACTCTGTGGCAAATGCAAAATAATCAGTGCCTCAGTATAAATCTCTTTCATCAAGTAGTGAACACACTCAGAAAATTTTGTGGCTGATTAATCATGACAAAACTATACAGGCAACACCATGTCCACCAGATTTTGAAAATCCATCCCTAACAAAGAAAACCAAAATAAAACCCCACCAAAAAAAAAAAAAAAAAAAAAAAAAAATCACTTACCATACACTACTGGGGGTTCTTTTAAATGCTCCGTAGGAGCCATCCTCCTTCTGAAACTCAAGCAGTCTAGTATAACCTGAATGAACAGGAGAGCACATAACTGTTCAGAGAACACCCATATTTATTGGGCATTTTCCTACATCACTTGTATTAACATGGATATGTTCTGTATTGACTGGTGGAAGAGTTCATGGAGGTGTTCACTGGTGCATTAAGGAGAAAATGACTGGGTCAGCAGACTTTGACACAGAAAAATCACTGGGATTAGAAGGTMGTTTGTCTTGTTTGACTTAACTGAGCCGTGAAAATAACCTGAAAACTGCAGAGGCCTATGGTTACAAAGCATTTTCTGTGTAGTGAATCTCAGGAAATTATTTCCCATTATTGACAACTTTTTGAGCTGTTGACTTTATGGTGCATTGAATCAAAAAGTATACAAAACATCATCTGTTCAGTCAGACACAGGCTTAGAAATCATAAGTTGTGGCCTCTGATCTTGACTGCTATTATCTTGACAAAGTCTGTATCCTAGCCACACAACTCATTTTCTACACTGATGAACTTTAATAAGAATCAATAAAAGCATAATATAGGGGCTAAAATGATGCTTATAATACCAAATGCTCATTAGCAGGATCTCGTGTCACTTTTGGCAGTCTTAGATAAATAGGCAAATACCTCCACACAGCAACTGCTAGCACGCTTTTAATCTCTTATTTATACACTTGTTTTTCACTGATGATATGTGTGTCACATGTCTGAAGATCACAAAGACAGGTACATTAAATTGCTTTATGCCATAATCACACCACTACAGCTAGAGAGAGCAGCTGTACCTGCTGCAATACTACTGACAACTCCCTGTGTTAATTCCTGTGAATGGGAACATTTCCACGTACTGTGGTCCTGGCTTTGCTGTACATTTAATACCAGCTTTGGAGTGGAGTCTTCCAGACATGAAATACCACATCTTGGAGTGGAGTCTTCCAGAAGCAGACTTGCAGGTGTCCTCTCCCTAAGGAAACTCCCTCCCTGACTTGGCCCAAGGCTGCTGAAGTCATTCTAGCTTATGTAATGATGAATACAGGAGAGTGGAAGGTGAAGTATCAATATCATGACTAGCACTGGGAATTTCCTTTGTCATACTCCTCTTGACAGCCACAGACAGAGATGTCTGCATCCCAGCTGGCCTTCATAAGCACTGTCTGTGATCCGTGAGGAGAAATAAGCATTTTTAAGATGTGATTTATCTTGGTCAATTTTGAACATTGGGAAGGAAWGAACACCTGGCTTTTGCTATCCATTTACTCTGAAAAGAGTTGACATTGACCAACTCAGATTTTACTTTCTACTTCTAAATTAGGCAAGAGAGCGGATGGACTGTGAATGTCAATCCCATCCAGCGTCAGATGTTGGCAATTAGTGTCCCAAGCTCTCCTCACAAGTTCTGTCTCTTATGTCTGCCTGCAGACTGTCAGAGGCATTTCMGTGGTGAGACATAGGGCACTCCTTCAGGAAGTAACAACCACCAATGTGCAGTGCAAACGGATAACAGATCCCATTGTTTGGGTTCTAGTTGGTTTGGTTTTTTGCTTTTTTTTTCCTTTCTGCGTACCTTTTTCAATCATACTAATGGCTTCCTGCTTCCGTTCGGGGTTGAAGTTCACCCACTGCTCGCTGGCGTCCAGGTACTCAATAGCGAAGACTGCAGGGGCCATTTTCACCATTGTTTGCTCTGCACAGCCTGTGGGCACTTGAATCAGCTTCTCAACTCCGCTGAGACTAAGACAATTTTCAACAGATTCGTCCATAATATTCCCTGTTGTAAAAAACACAAGCCATAGCACACATATCTTATTTAAAACTGGTTGGTGTAATGTGAAGAAAGGTGATATATTCCAGCATGGCCTGAGACTCCTCACTATTAAACACTGTTTTTAGCTACCTAAGACTTCTTAAAGATCTTTGAGGAAGGGCAAGGATGGGGTGCCCAGCCCTTGGAAAGCTGGAGAAAGGAGGCTGGCACAGTGAAGGAACATGAAGGAGAAAGAGTCCCGAGGGTACAGGAGGCAGGGAAGCAAGGAAAGGGGGAAAGACTGGTGCATCAGGTTTGGGCTGGAAAAGTCTTGTCAAACCAGCCCTGATCGTCCCATGGGGGGAAAAAAAGATTGTGCATTAATCAGGAGAAAAAAAGATTGTGCATTAATCATGCCAAACATTTCGTGTGGTTTTTTTTTCCTCTCTGCAATTTTATCATTTGATGAATTCAAAGATCCCCGTACTTTAGAACAGAGATTTGAAATGGAAGCCAATATCCTTTGTGTCACAAATGCATCATTTTACATTTTCTGGGGAAAAAAGTCTTTATCACTAATAAAAGTACTTGCTAATTGATGTTTTTAAAATATGTATGTGTGAGTATATATATGTATGTATACAGTAATATTTGATTAAATGAATATGTCATTGTACATATCTCCTCTTTAGAAAAACAGAGCTTTCCAGAATTTATACATCAGAGTCTGGTRTCCTTATTTCTGAAATCTAAAGCAGATTTCTACAGACCTACGTGCAGTGTGGGGGTTTTCAGAGAAGGTGAGCTCTTCACCTCTGGCCTTTCCATAGCGTTAGTTGGAGCACAGTGAGGGAAGGATGGATCTCATAAAACTTTACATCCATTGCAAGTCAGAAGGAGTACTTAGAAAAAGGTACTGGATCAATTTTGGGGATATTTTGTTTTATGACCTGCTCATGTAGCACAGACCATTTGAGTCACAACAGAAAAACTAGGAGAGGAGACTTCCCATGCAGGAATGAGCAACACAAAGGTGCCTGTCCCTTGTCACCTATGGAGAAGTTGTTGACCAAAAATTACATTTACCTTTCAGGCTAACTAGCACGTGGCTATCAGAACCAGGTACCGTATCAGATGGTCTGTTCAGGTCCACTGTATGGGACTTCACTGTAAATAAACAATAAACAGATATCTGCATTCAGACTTTTAAAAAATAAACAACATACAGCGTAATTTTAACATACTTTTTAACATACTTTAACATACTTTTCCTTAAACATTTCACAGCCGATGGCAATTATGACAGAAATATTATCAGAAATGTTAACAGAAATGTTAAATGGAAATTTATGAAAAAAATTTACTTGTCTTTCTTAAATTGATATAATTTTCATTCTTTAGCAATACTTTAGACTTGAAGCAAAACTTGTTTTTAATACCTTTAAAGACCCATTAGTAAATTAAATAGATGCCCAGTTAATATTTAAAGAATGACACCTTGAAAAACAAAACTAAAATAAATTAATTCTAAACATTTAGGATTCAGTATTTTTTTTCTTTCAGCAGTCTTTTACTGTGTATTGGATGGACAGATTTCTGACAAGTTCTGGTTATCAAAGGAACATCTATACATTTAGAAGTATTTCACTGTACCCATCATTCAATCCTCATTCCTACCCCAAACTTCATCTGTTTCTAACTCTTTTGGGTAACTTACAATCACTGTTAATGCAAATGCTCTCTTCTTCTCTCTGTAAAACACCTTCAGTCTGCACAATTAAGGAAAGAAAAGTCAGAAGGTTTGCAAGCTCTCACACCTGAAATTAAGCTGCACAAAACCTGTGAGCTCCACCTGAGCACTAGGCCAGCAGGTGGCATAGATAAGTAATTTTGTAGTGAGATTTCTCTCTGGSTAAAAATCAAGCTTCAAATCAGAATTTCAGTTTCCCAATTGAAATACTAATAAACTTTACTGACTTTTTTGTGTTACTATTGAAATATTTCCCTGGATGAAATTTCTTTAACTAAAACTAACCCCCAAAAATTAAACTTCAAAGTTTATTCTCAGCTTTGCGACCCATCAAGTTCACAGAGGGACTAGTGTTTGTACACTCCTCGTGTAGGAAATCCACGAAATTCTGAGTACATCTTAGGTGTAAGACTTAGACTTTTTTCCCTTCTGATTTGCCACATCCCTCTTCCTGCAGTTTCAGTTTTAATAAAGCTATTTTTACAGTTACTTTTAGTGTTTTGGTGCAGCATTGAACTCTGAGACTGTGTCTATATCTACAAAAGTTAAGGCCTGTAACAACAGCAAGCACCCAGCATCCCATGCCTTATCCTTATCTAAATTACTTTCCCTGGACATCAGGAGTGCAAGGATTCATATTTTGCACTTTTTGTGTGGATGGAAAATAGCCCTCAATGGGCTCACTGTAATGAGCCTGTGTTGGCAGTTGAAAAGTAATTTTTTCTAAAAGGCTCCTCTTTTTAATAATTTTGGAAGAGAACTAAGGTATTAAATAATCAATACAGCATCTTTGCCTGTGAATGTTGTATTTGAGGACAAGCACATATTTGTGAAGCGCCTGCCCTCAACTGGTCATACCTACCACAACTTTGAGATTCTTCCTAATGCTATCGCTGTGCCCAGAATCCCGGTCGAAAGCAATAATGGTAATTGGAATTTCTCCCRCAGTCAGAGGCACGACTGAGAAGTAGACTGGTGTAGCAGAGTTCCCCTTAGCCAGCAGCGGCAGCTGCACAGCCTTCTCTGTTGTCTCTGCAGTGCACAGCCCCTTCACTGCATCCATCTTCACTATCACCTGCGGAGACAAGGCAATGCCTGGGGTCAGTCTTGGTGCATCACTGCACAGAGAAAATACCTCTGGAAGTCCCTTCCAATCTAAATTGTTCTATGGCCCTATGGTCTGTTAACATTCAGCTATACTGATTAGGGCTGCGAAGGAAAATCAGCTAACATTTCTTCATTACACCGAATTTGCGATCTAGTTTTGGCCTATCCCCAAACCACAACGAAGTAAGAAGGAAGGCACATTTTTATACATCCCAGCTCTACGTGATACAATGCAGCTCAGAAGGTGCTGGTCAAACAGCTGGCTGGGAGATGGGAAGAAGTGAAAAAAAGAGCATCAGCCTTAGGATGATGGAGACCCTAAGCCCAGTGACGACTGTGGCCATGTGCAGGACCATGTAGGAGTCACATGAAGACAAAAAGTGGCTTTGCATTGCACRCACAATGAGTTTTGTGGCTAACATATTGGATAGTGTGCTCATAATTTACCTCTGTACCTTGTGTACCTTGTGAAGCATCACCAAGCATCAGTATCAGCAGCTAGGTATCGCGCAGATTAGCAGGCAGCAAAATAGTAACTGATTGCTTCAATGAAGGGGAAGAAGAAATATCCAAATTTAAAGAATATGGCTATGTAACATGGTAAATAAAATCTACTTCATACAGTAAGTTTGAGTAGCAAGTAGAACTGGATCCTCTCCTTGGGAAAGCTTTCAAGATGGGAGCATTGGCCAGGTCATTTACATGAAATTATTACCTAACTACAGATCTAGCTATCTAGGCATGCAAGGGACAGCAGTTGTCAATAACACTACCTGGAGATCATTGGGCAGATAGTTGTAAACCACTGCTTTTATTTCGAGTTGCTCATGTCGTCTGACCGAGTACGGTAATCTCAGGGACACAAAAAAGTCTTTGAAAACTGCAAAGTTGTGGGGGTCAGCCACACAGAACCCTGGGATGAGAAAATAAACAGAGTTGAGGATTACGCACTTAACATCAGCTGATAGGAAGTTAAATGTCTAATCAAAACTCATTGCCTGGGCTCCCCTGAGGTCAAGAGCTGGAGAGGAAAATAGGCATATTCAGAGGGATCCTTTGTGCCTTCTTTATGGTCCTTGTCAACTCCCAGGAGCTCCCAAAGAGCAGGACCTGGGATCCTGGGCTCTCTGGTGTCCAGCCCTTGCTGGTTTCCTGGTGCTCTTCTCTGGCTTAGAGGCCACAAGCTTTCATCCTTTGTGGTGGCCAGAACTCGGTCCCAGAATTATTCAAAGAAAAGCAGTATTACTGCTGCCACCTTTCTTGTGGCTTCCTGGCCATGTGGAAGCTAAAACGAGGTGGTTTATAGAGTGAAAAGCAGACAGTTTTGATTGCATGATCCATCGTCCCTCAGACCCTACTTCACGTTGCCTTTATAAACCTATACCCAACTTCTAGTTGGGATTTAACATGGCATAAAAGAGAGAAGTAAATGTCATGATCAAAATGCTTCATGTTTTTTCAGTACAGATTGTTTTATTCTGTCAATATAACATTGTATCTCTCTTTTAAAAAATACACATTCTCTATTCATCCATACAAAGAAAGAACAACAAAAAACACCCAATATTATACCTTTTTCAGGAGATATGCTGATTGCCTGAACTTCCCAGGTAGTTATAGAGTCAGGAGCAAAGTTTTTTACACTAAAAAACACAAAATAAAATGTATAAGGAAGGATGTATAAAATGTAAACATTGTCATTTGATGAAGTTTGATTATTGTAAGGGAAAAACATATTCTCTCAGTTGTGGGGACAACATACTTGAGCCCTATCTCATTCTGAAGTCCTCTGCATCAGATAACACATCAGGTGTTATTTATGATATAAAGTGATATTTATATAAATTTTACAGCATAAATTTGGACATATTCACCTGCTCAGGCAATACAGTACCTGTGCTTTCCAGGGCTTTTTACTTCTTCCAAATTCCACCACCAGCTCTCAGGAAAATAACTGCGCAGGATGACAGAGGTTTCATCAAAAAATTCTTCCTGTTCATTGTATTCTGCAAAACAGGAGTGAGGTTTCTGTTTGAAAATCTTTGGCTGCTAACCTTACACTCTCTTGCAGGGAGTCAGCTTGTCAGAGCATGAAAAATGCTCTGAATGAAAAGATTTCATCCGTGTTTCATCTTGTACATTAAAGAAAAATGTTGAAAAAAGAGAAGCAATGACCATAGCTTGTCATTGAACAAAAAAATAGTTTATCTTTCCAAGTTCAATAATTATATGCTACCAAATAAGAAATCAGTCCCCTTTAGTAAGGCTAGCAATGATGTTCCCACTATCCCACACTTGTAACAGACAGAGGATGAAAGGGGTAATCTGTGAAAAGGAGGAGAAGGAGAAACAGTAGTAGAAATTACACTTAGAATAGGTTCATTTTAGATGCAAAGTAATTTTTTTTTGCAACATGAGGTAACATGTAATGTGTGGTCAGAGATAGACTTTGGCGAGAAGAAAGGAAGAAGGAGACAAAATTACTCCTTGCTAAAGTGGCCTTTTCTCATGACACAGCATTTTGGAGGTACTCGAGTGTTATAACAGTAGTACCACCAATAAAATAGCCATGAATCTGAGACTGTTGAGAGCCCTAAATGCAGACAACCACCCCCTTCCCTGTTTTGCTGTCTGTGGCCTCTCTGTGATGAGGGCAGTGGCCCACAGCTCCTCTGTAACACTGGAGGAGCCAACAGTGGCTAAAATGATTCCTGCCTTTTCTCACCCCAAGGAGTTATCTCGTCCCACTCCCACCTTCCCCGTGTACAGGTGTGAAGATGCGGTGCTGTGTGGGTGCTGCACTGTACCGGAGCTCCCTGAAAGGCTGATGTGAAAAACTTCCTCCCCAGCCCCACAGCACTAAAATGCCCCTTGACCCTCCCCTGCCACCACACGAAGGGTAAAAGTGGCAGAGTTGTATGCCACTGCTCTTTACGTCGTGCCAAGCCCACTCTGTTCCTGCGCTTCACATGCTTCCTGAGCGCTGTGGCCTTCTCACAGCAGTCCTGGAATGCGTTCCTGCATTCGCGGGAGCCAGACACCTTCTCCAGCCTTTTCGCACAAGAAAACCTCATGGGATTTAATTTCATTCCATCTTGGCAGCACTTTTGTAGATCAGTGTTTTGGTATCTGCTGGCTGCAATACAGTTAAAGCCCAGAATCACTGCTGTGTAAGTAACAATAAATGTAAAAGTGTTCATCCTGCTCACTCCTGTCATTCTTTGCCATTAATATTAGTTTCTATTGCAGCAGCCAAGCTTCAGCCCAGGACCTGTTCTCCGTCCTAAAAACAGTGCACAAACACAGGAGGAAAGCATAGGCTTTATGGCATCCCAGATATTCTGTTCGAAGCTTCCTCTTGAGAGTCAGATTGTGATTTAAAAACACCTCCTTGGCAGGCTGGAATTAGGTATCTTGATAGAAGTAGCCATGCCAGTATTCTTCCTCTTGAATAAAGTACGACTTCAAAAGTAAGGAAGATTCTAGCTCCAAGCCTTCATGTCTTCTGGGAAGGAAATATCAATTTGCATAAAATTTTTTCCCCCTCAATTTATACCAAATGCTATATTAACTCTTCTCTTAATTGAAGCTCAAAGTATCAAAGTTGGCACAGCTTCAAAGTAGAATGTCAAGAAAAAAAAATATGATCTATAAAACATTTTCTGACCATACAAATAATTTTGAAAAACCTCAAAGTCATGACTGATTATATGACACGTTACCTAGTAGAATTGCTTCACATTTGGGATTATAAAGTGGTGATTCAGTTTCTATTTGCAACCATTCTTTGGGGTTTTGGTTTTTTTTTTGTTGAGCTGTTTTGATGAATGATGCATCAGGTCACACAGCATAGTACACACACTTGTGCTAGGTTGTGTCACTTAATGCAAGAACTTGGTCTAAGAATATCTTGGCATCCTTTACTATGCCATCACTTCTTGTCCCCTAGATCTCAGACAGATCCCTTTGCCTCCCCCTGCTAAGACTTTCAGGCCACCCAGACGAGCAGACGTACCAATTCGTGACATTTCTTTCTGAAAATCCAAAGATCTCTTCTGCCTTCTGGTACCCTGGAGACATTTGTATCCTGGGAAGGCAGAACAGAAGCGCTTGGTCACGATAATATGACAGGAACAGCCTGATCATTCACATCATTCATGAAGACCCGTCTTAGGACCCATCTCATTCACAGAAGACTCGCAGTTTAACAAGTTACTTTCCAGCCCATGCCAACTGCTGCCTGCCACAGCTGAGGTGGTCACCAAAGGATCAGCAGCCACCATCTGGGATACTTGAGCTGCCAGCATTTGATGAAAGAACAGAAGAATTAAAATCCAGAGGCAAAGGAGATTTTACGATATCACAGTAAAAATGTTTCTGATTATTGAGCCATCAGCCTCTGCAGCTCTATAGTGGTCTTAGACAAACTTCCAAAGTACGGGGCAGATTGCACTTACCTTCCCTAAGGCTGGATTGAATCGTATCTGATAAAAAGGCCAGACCAACATCAGTAAAAACTTGAATGCTATTTGCGCCACCACCCACAGAACATCCAAGATCATACGAATTCATAGCATTAAATACCTGCCAAATAAAATGGCACAGATGGACTGAACGTGCTTGTAAATGTTTTGTACATGTATCAGAAAAATTCTTGTAGCCTTTGATTCACAGAAGCAAGACAAACRGGTGATGCAAGGCACATTTGGAAACAGTTTAAAGCTGAGGGATGTTTTAGTCAGGGAATGCTTTCAAGCAATGCTTTTTGTAATTTACACATTTGTCTGCCATAGAATGGAAATCCCGATCTTAAATATACCATTCATTTAAATATGCCATTCATCTTTAATAGATCCTAAATTGCAAAAGAAAAACATTTTCAAATTTAGCAAAGCTATTTTTAAGCAGTTAACAGCCATTAATTACATTTTCATCCTCTCATTAGTCATGGAAAATTTTGCTTGAGTAATAGATACAATATTTTCTGCTTACAAATATCTTACTTTTCTGGCTGTAAGCTTATTTTTCTTATTCAGAATAAAAACTGCTTTATCAACCACAGCTAAAGCAACTTTTCCAGCATGGTCCATTTCAATCTGTAAATTGACGTGGTCTGTTGGTTCATATGTCTCTCGTTCTGTTCTCACTTTAATCTAAATAGAAAACATTGAAACAAAACCATCATACTTGTTAATAAAAGGTGAAGACTCTTTGGGCCAAGAATACCGTCAGCTGTGACTGCCAGCAGTCAGAAGCAAGGGAGTGTTCCTGTTTTGTGGAGTTTCTGCCTGCGATCCCTCATTTTGGAACATGTTAGGTACAGATATTTCACACTGAAGGAAATCGTGGGGAACTAAAAGGTGAGTCTTGCAGAACATTGGATGCCGACTTTCAACGGCACGTAAGAACCAACGGGAATGAAAAGTTTGTGTAAGGGCTTTGTGGAACCAGGGTCTTCAACACGGTTTTTTTATTTTCCAATGGAAAAAAAAATTGCCATGAGATGCAGCAAAAGACTAATGTACAAAATTAAATGACTCAAACGAGTTCTGTAATAATACTACCTGCTTTCTATCACACACTTGCATTTTTTAYGATTTTACCATTTTTACCACAGATCTGGTTCTGATGTAGACACTTCTGTGGTTTAAGAGGAAGTAGCCCTGGTGATTATGAAATTAATAGGGAATTATTATCAGAAACACCCATAACCATAACTGAGTTTTGTCTTTGTATAAATGAAGAATTGGTTTGTGTGATAGAAATGGATAATTTATTCTTCAAAACCATTTTTTTTCCCAATCGACTATCACATTCTTTTTCCAAAACAAACGTTTTCAGTGAAAAAAATCACTTTAGATAGCTGACCCTTTTCAATAGTTGTGTTTCATGCCATTGAGAAAAATTCCTGTGTCTTGTTTTTTTCATTTTACTTTATGGTCTCAAAAAGAAGGAGGAAGAAGGTGAAAGAAAGGTTTAGAAGGCCTCCTATTTTATCCACACTTCATTTTCTAATGTAAACTATTTTTTAAAATGCTTTTGAAGTGCTACCAAATCTCCGAAAATTACTTTTAACAGAAATTGAAAAGCCTGAAAAATTACTTCAAATTCACATTTTTTTTCCAATAAATGGCTTCACTTTCATGTGCCATACCTCACTATAAAAAGACAAAGTTATAAAGAGAGTCTGCTCCTCAGCAATTCTATCAGCGTTTCCTTGTGGATTTCTAATATATAGACACTCTCGGGGGGGATTTATCTGTATAAAAGTATTTTTCATCTCTTTGAGGCACAACGTGGGAGCCTTTCTGAGCTGTACCTTTCAGCACAAATCCCGGTGACTCCTTTTCAATAACAACAATACGTATTTCACTTTTTAATCCCAGGCCCACACTTGCTCTGCTGGTACCCCATGTTTTTGTTTTCATTTTGGAATGCAATAACAGAAGCCACTGAGAGCTTTGAGAGCACCTTTCCTTCGCAGACATCCCTGACGTCCACCCACACCGAGTCGGCGATAATCTCTTGCTGGCCCTCATTCCCAATGAAGTAGTAGGCTAAAAACCGAAAGGCAGGCACCATCTTCTCCGTGATTTTAAGGTTTATTACTTTGTTTGAGGATGGGACCCTTCCCAAAAGCTCAGCTTGTCCCTTTGCTATAACCTGCAAGGCAGAAAGAGAGAGAAATCAAATATTTGACTAAACTCCAGAATGGGCATTATGTTGCATATTTTTTTTTCCTGAGGCAATTTCTGTTTAAAATATATTCTCTTCTAATGGCATTAACAGTTTTAATTGCCAAGCTGGAGAAGACCAGCACACTGTGCTGGTGAATCTCTTCTACACCGGTCTTGTGTCCCAGGTTTGAACACAAATCTGTCACCCTTCACTCAACCTTACAGCTTGAAAAGGGGTACTCAGATAGTAGTCTAAATTTTGTCTTCTACAATGACTCGCCATCACCCCAGGAGGATATCAACTTTATTTAATCTGTAATCGGTACTGAAACTTTCAGATGGTGTGAAAGGGTTGGAGCAGGAGATTTCATTATTCAGGATAAAGTGTCATAGACTGGTCTTCAACTGATTTCAGCTCATCTTTCAAAATTTAACTCTTTCCTTCCCACATTATGTTAATTATATTCATGGGTTGTCAGGGGAATGAAAAACAGACACAGTTGCAGGACTGACAGTGCTCTTCCCTGAACAAAATACATGAAGCTTTCCTAAACACACAATGTATGGGTTTCAGGAAGAAACAAAGGCATGCTGCAGCCTGGTCTGAAATCCTCACTGCCTTTGTTTAGCTGACCAAAGTTTGGGAGAGTGCCTCACTGCCGAGCTCCAGCAGTGTCCGCCACCACCCCTCCCACACACCCTGCCTGCCCAGCACTACACCTTCCCAGAGCCTGGGGCAGCACCAGTTCCAGCCCTGTGATAAGCCATCCAATGAAAACAAACCCCCAAAGCTAAACGCAACTCCTAGGGATACAATTCTTCCAATATATCAGAGTCCTATTAAAAATAAATGGGAACTGATGCCTGTGGTGCTTATCATCCTGTGAAATTTAGACTGCCAAGGGAAATTAGGACAAGAGAGGGCGAAGGGGTTTAAACACATTTTGCATTCAACAGATTCACTCCTGGAATGTACCCATGCTCATTCAGCAAAGTAAACACTGTGCATTTTACATGCCCCAAAAATAAGCAAATGTATAAAAAATAACAGAATCATAGAAATAGTTTCTGGAAGGGACCCATGGAGAYCTCTAGTCCAACTGGCTGCTTAAGATGAGACATCAACAGTGTAAGATTAGGTGAGATGTGGTTTTCTCTTGTTAAGTGYTGAATTTTTCTGAGGCTGGAAAATCACCTCAACTCTCTGAGGAACCTCTTCCAATATTGCATTCATCATTAGTGAATAAATTTTTCCAAAATGAACCTTCCAGGCCGTAATTTTTAGCCCTTGTTACCTTGCATGGCACCACCTAGGAATGCTTATCTCCATCTCTGTAATAGCTCTTCCAGTAATTTAAGGTTGCTATGAACTCACACTTAGCCTCTTCACCAAACTGAGCAAGCCCAGTTCCCTCAGCCTGGCTTGGTGGGTCGGGTGTGCCAGAACACGGATCATCTCACTTGCCCTCTGCTGGGCCCTGTCTGTTTTCCCATGCATTAACAACTAGGTCAGTGTTCTGGGTTGTATAATTTCTAAAAGAAATTATTGATATGACATTATTCTGTTTACCATATAATAGAAATAGCCAATATTTCCACTGCCAGACTGATGAATATCATTCAAGGTGATGGGTAAGGTATCTCCAGGTGCCACAACGGTGTGTAGGATGCTGATGCTGAGGTAGTTCGGGGAAGCAGACTGGTATCTTTCAGCTCTGATACTGACTTCAGGTGATTCTAATTTTTCTTTTCCCTCTTCAGCCTTTACCTGTCAGGGAAGAAAAGGACAGAGCGAGTAAAGTGTCCCACAGGAGACAGTACACACTGCCACCAGTAATTCCCATCTTGCCAGGTTATTTGGAAAATGCTGTGAAGTGAGAGGAATCATTGCTGAGACCTCATTAGCAGAACCTGGCACCAAATCCCAGGATTTTAATTACTTTATTCTCTCACCCCATTTTGTCTCTTGCTGTATTTGCATTTGATATTTTTCACCCTTGCCTCTTTCTAAATGAGAATCAATGGCTCAAAATCACAAAGTGGTTTTGTACTCAGACAAACTTTTTTCCCATTTTATGTTGTGCATGTAATTGAACCCTCTGTGTGGGCAGATGTAGCCTACTGTCTGCGTTGCTCAGGACATTTTACTTCACCTTCTTCCCATAATTTTCTGTCACTTTGCATGATGATATTCCTTACAGTCCCATTGCTGTCCTTCATGCCATGTAAATGCACATTCCAACCACAAAAAAAGCACCACTATAACCAATTATGTACTCCCAAGGCTCTGATTACAAGAGTGTCCTTCATGTCGGTGAGACATTCCTCAAGCCCCTGGTGTCTCTAACATATYTTACACAATCTGGACAAAGCTCTGCAGGTGCTGTAGGAAATCATGTTTCACACTCTCTGCCAATTTGATGAAATTCAGTCTTCACAGTCATTTGTAATTGTCTTACGAGCAATTCTCAGAGCTATACTTTTAAAAATGGATGTTTGCATCTTCTTTACCTTTATTTCAAGCTTTTGGGCGTCTCTGGGGATGTCAAATGTAATGGTGGTTAGACCCTCTGTATTACAGAAGGCAGTCTTCTTCACTGGGGGTTTTCCAGGCAAGGTGACAGTAGCACTGACAAATATGAAGGCAGCAGGAGAGCCATCAACAAAAGTGACAGATGCCTATTGGAAAACAGTAAAAATTTCTGTCGCTTAAAGGAAATCCTATGTTTAAAAAAGGCCCACAAACACGAAGGAATTATTTTTATAAGCCAAGAAGAATTACAAAACTGTACATGTTAGTGTTCAAATATTTGAGCTTTGAGAAAAGGTGGTAGCAATTGACTCAGTCTGGACTCCAGTTAAGGTAAAAATCTGTGAGTACAGATTAAAAGCTGCCCTAGATTTTCACTTAACATCTATTTGGTCTAAGCAGACCCCTGAGATATTTGTCACTAACTGTTATAAGGTAAATTTCTGACTTTAACTCTTTGTAGGAAACTCTGTACAAAACCTTGAAGGTATGAAGTTTCAAACCACAAAAACTTAAATGCATTTTTTAAAAAAGGCAATACCCTGTTTTAGTTTTCAGAATTTTAACTTGGTGTGGGATTACTTTGATAAAATATTCTTATTTTAATCTTTTGATATGGAGGTGAGGAAGAGACTGCTATGTTTTAAAAAACCCTGTAGGGAAACAGTGCACATTGACCTCTAGAGCAGAAAACCAGCTCCTTCTGGCTGTTCAGGCTCTGACTATAGAGAAGTGAAACAAAYCAGACAGACAAACAATAGCTCTGTGTTGGAGCTGTTCTTGAATGTGTCTGTCCTACAGAGCTCCCAGTGGATCAGACAAGCAAAGAGGGCAGATGCATGTATTGCTATGGATGCAAACAGATACAGTCAGAATACTACATACCATAACAGAGAAGGGGGCTCCAGGCACAAAATACTTTTTGGTGTTAGACAGATCAACAGCATAAGGAGATCTCACAAACTTCACACTGCTGAGCTCCTCTTCCCTTATCTCACCACCTGTTAATATCAAACAGCATGTGTTGCTATGGGGGCAATATCTATGGACTTGCATACCTTAGATATCTAATTTGCTGAAAGATTTTTTTTTCATTTTCAGCTACTGGTGAGAGTTAACATTACCTAATGTCATCTTCTGCAACTTGCAGCTTGAGCAACTGCTTTCCATCTAAGATTCTTCTAGTTAAAACTATAATTCTTCCAGTTAACTTATACTTACACCACTATTCATAACTACATCTAAAGAAACTACTTACAGGGCTTGCTTTAAACTAAATGCATTTAGAAACGTATTTCAACATCCTCATTCTCCATTTTAACGCTCYAAGGTTGAGAGGTGTCAGTAAGGCCCACCACCTGTGCCCTGTCATGTATGTAATTAATTAATTAATTAAATAATCACAAGTGTGAAGGCAGCCCGCCTGTGGCAGAAAGAGCCTGCACAGTGTGGTAGAGACCATGGCTCACCAGGAGATTCCATGCCCACCACGAGGGTGTGGTAATGGGAGTTCTTCCACCCCTTTTGCTCTTGCTGTAAGTGTTGCACCAATAGTGCATGCTAGTACCTACAGTAGATTACACTAAAGAACCACGCAGCTGCAATGCATTTGTCCTAATTTTAGAGTTCTAAGGAATCCTACTTAATATACAGGATTTTTAGGAATTTTTGAAATGCCTGTAATTCTAAGCTAAGTAACCATACTCCTATAGCTACTGGGAACAGATGCCTCTGGAGTGAGGTTTAACCCATCCACTCTCTACACTGACTGCACAAAGTGCCTGAGCTCTGACTAGATATTTTGCTTACAGGTATCTAAAATAAAGAGGATCAAATTCCCTATGAAGAACAAGAAAAATCTTGCCCACGTTGGAAAGGTCAGCTTTGTCACAGATTCAGCTTCAGAGGTTAGCTCTGCTACAGCAATTATCCGTCCTCTAGGGAAACAAAGGCAAGCAGGCACCAGAAACTCTGGATAGGCATGCTCCAAGCTCATGTCCCAGGGGAAGAGCAACACCAAGCAATCTGGACTATCTTATACCTGTGTGTATGCCAAGTACCACAGGCTGATAAAACTGTGGTAAGACATAAGAAGACAAACAAGCAGGACTCACAAGGGCTAGATCCTCCTCTGCATTGCACTGTGGCTGAAATTCATGTGCCTTGCCTTTAGCCTGACAGCTTAGCCAGCTGGGGAACAAAGCAAGCTGAGATACCAAGTGCAACTAATAACTTGGTATGTATGGAGGGAATAGACGTGACTATGGCAAGGGAACAAACAAGAGACTCCCTACAAGATGCTCCTTAAGGGGAGGAATTTATTTGCATTCATAGACGTGTCTGATGCCACTTCAGAGACACGAGAGTATCTCAGATATCCTCAGTGGGCTATTTCATACTGGACAGACCCTATGGGAGAGTACTTACAAGAGACCTGAGCATTTCTGGAGCAGCACTGGAATATCACACCAGACCACAGGGGACATTAAAGTGGTACCGGACATTTGGGTTCAGGTAAGTCGATCCCACTCAAGATGAAGTTTTTGTACAGAAGGGAGTCAGACAACAGAGACTGTCATGCACTATAGCATGAGCAAGCTTTGCAGTGAAGATCGACCCAGTGGGATAAGATTTCCCACAGGATGGATTACGCTAGAGGAAGATCAATGTGAATCTTACAGACTGGATGAACTAAGCCATAGTGTACTCACTTGCAGTTTCTACAGTGGTAACAGCAACATATAAATGAAACCCTTCCAGAGTGGAAACACTCTTTCTTAATTTCTCTTCCAAAAGTGGTGTATTTAAAGTAACTCTTCCTTTTCCATTTTGGATCTAAAACAAAAGTGGGGAAAAAAAAAAGAAAAAGACAACCCTTACCAGTTTGCTGCCATTAGAAATAAAACATCATGACTACAGTATTATGGGGTTCTAAGTTTCCAGAATTTCTGACAATATTCTGCTTAGATTGGATAAATCAGAATAGTTCCACTGAATACTTACTGATAGCTGTTGCTCCAGGCCTGGAATAAACACTTTGTCCTCATTTTCATCAATTATGCCAAATCGCACATATGCAGCACCCTGAATTTCTTTCCCATAAGAGTGTCTTTGGCAGGAAGAAAAGTAAGTAGAGGGAACATTATCTTAATAAAAAGCAAGCATAATTCAGAGTAATTATCTTATGCTGAAAAAATCTTGGAATATTCGTAGGCATCCCATTTGTAACTAATATTACTCCCACTCATGAGTAACTCAAACATGAAGAATTTTACTGGTCTGTGTACCTAGTGGTGATTTCAAATGCAAAGATATATATGGAGTAAATCACAGTGGCAGAATCACACATGCAGACATCATCTGACAAAATTTGCACAAGAGTATTTAATTTCTTTTTTTTTTGAGAACTTTAATTGCACAATGAGGCCTCACACAACTCATTCCCTTCGGAGGGAACAAGGGAGGCATCCAGTTTATTTAGCTTGAATGAACAGCTAAATCTCATCTTTGTATGAGATCCCTCATGAGCAGAGCCTTTAAAATAAGGAAACAAGAGAATCATCTCAGGGACTGATGTGAGGCATTTGGTACCTCTGAAGATCTACAGAGAAAGATCCTGCTGTTGGTATTTTAATACCTGCATTGGGAAGAGTAGACACGCTCTGCCCCATGTAGCTCCTATGGATTTAGGCAGTATAGCATAAGATCCTCTTGCAAGTGAAATATTTGCGAGATACACATCTGGCTGGAACACCCCTGAACACTCCACATAGGTCATGGGGAGAGAGGATGGGGCATGTTGTTGCACCTGGCTCCTTACTCAAGGAAGCCCTGGCAGATGGCATCCTCTGGCAGCACAGCGTGTAACGTGCTACATGAGAGCTGTCATGGTCTCACGTCACCTTGTCTTTTGCTTGTGGAAGTCCTGTTTCATCTCAGTGGCTTATTTTTGTTTAAACAAAACCTCTTTCAAATTGACCTGATCAGCAGCACTGATCTATACCAATAAAGCCAGCGGAGAGGCAGGTCTTATGAAAACTGCATTAAATGCCAGAGCTAACAACTGTGGGAAACAATAGTCAATACACCAAGTAACTTCATTACATGCATGGCCAGTTCAGAGAAATAAGTTCAATTATCAGGAGTCCCACATGTTGATTTTGATGAAAGTCATGCAGGCCAGTGTAGCACCACTGGGGCCTTTTCCAATAGAGAAAGGAATGGTATCCTTTGAATGGTTATTGAAATCCAATTTTTCTTCTTAAACAATTAGGATGTTAATGAGTAGTCAAATATATATGAAGTTCACAAACTCAAAATAGAGTGCTGTRATGGCAAAGAGAAAACTTTAGAAAGGATTAAAATACTAAAGCCAGTGACTTGAAATCACTTCATATCACAACATCAAGTATATCGTGACTAAAGCTAGTAATTATTCAACAGAACCAAATAAAGAATTGAAGGTGATCAAGAGGAGATTAGAAGAGTTGAGTTTGTTCAGCCAGGCAAAAGGAGGTGAATCCAGGGTTCTGTCTGCTCTCTCAAGGTGTACTGGGGAAAGGAAGGACCAGCATGGTCAAGGACAGCAGGCAGAAGTCCGACAGTCCTTGCTCCTTTGAAACAGAATGGATTTCTCCCAACTATGAAAGAAGGCCAGCTGCTTTCACCTGCCTGTTCTCATTCCATAATATTTATTCCTCTTTAGAAAAAGAAAATAAAAAAAGGTATCAAGTTCTGATTTAGTCATTCTCCTAACAGGCTGTTTCTTCGTATTTCCACTACTATGAAGCTTGAAAATTCAACAGCCAAAAAATTATTTCTATTGAAAGTATTTTGGTGGGTTGAATTTTCATTGTCTGACTTCCTAAGTTACTCTGTGTTTGATGCCATTCTAATTTGGTGTGGGACCAGGTATTACCCATTTTCCATTGAGCCCTGGCCCACAATCTGGCCAGTCTGAGAACTTACCTAGCAACACAGAGGAGAATCCTAAATAGCCACCTTTGCTAGCAAACTGAAATATTCAGAAAATCTTGTTTCAGCTTGATCACCATGACCCGGACCCATGTGGCACTTTACACTAATGTCTCAAGTCAGTAGTGGAAACAGAGTATATAAGATTAGTCAGATTCAAGTAAAGCCAGAAGCTGGTTAACTGTTGATGATAAAAAAAAGGAAGAAGCCACAAARCTCATGATCTACTTATCTGCTTCCTAAAGCAACCTGGCTCTGAGCACACCTACTTTGCCTCGATATCAAACACAAAGGTATCATTCCAGATGTAGTAGTATGGCTGAAGGGGGATGAGTTTAACTTCAAAACTTGGGAGTTCTGCATAAAAAAAAGAAGACAAAAGGTCAACTTTTGTGTGGGTTTCAAACATACCTTAAACTTCTGGCATGTGGCAACACCCACTGAGAGGATGCAGCTGCAGTGAGGGGATGTTTTAGTTTGAATTTGCAATGTACTTCTGATGCAAATCTCCTCATCATCTTCCTTTATTCTGCTTTGATTCACGTAGTGGAGCACTCTTCAAGCACAAAAAAATTTATTCCTTTTCAATGAAAATAAGCCAGAAGATAAACTCTAACTGCTAATGGGCATCAAGTACCCTGGAGTAGGAGCAGGCTAAAATAAACTCACTCTGAAATGGGTTGAGTGTGGATATAAGATCCTCAGCATGAGCTGTGTCACTCTGAATTTGCTCCTATTAAGCCAAACTACTTGCTCCTGTAGAAATGTCAGAGTGATTTGCTCCTGCATGCAGGTGTCTGTAGAGGATGCAGTAGTCTCCACTATTCTGTTACCTCCCCTAGCTAAGGCAAAACCAGTTTTGTTAAACTGAGATTTTCATACAATCCTGATGTTTTCTTTCATCTTTAAGAAAAAAAACCCCAAAACAACAAAACCACACTAAATTTTACAAGAAGCCAATAATTTCAGTGTAAGTAAATCAAGACATTTCTTATCCCAAATTTTTAAATTTCTACATTTTTACTTTTTCCACTGTGCCCCTACTTTTCCTTAAAAAAGCACTTCTTTTAATATAGGAATAACTCTAATAAACTTCCAGACTGAATTCTACTGACAGAAAATGAGCAGCCTTTTTTTTTCATTGTAGTCTTCACTGGAAACTTTAACCAGAGTTGCAATTACTTTAAAATGGAGCTCATGTCATTTATTTTTTCTGCAGTAGGAGAGCCCTTCCAATGTTTCCTGAAAAAGTGTTTAAAAAATGTTAAAAAATTACTAAATCTGTATAAAACCAAAGGTGTTTCTTTTTTAAAATATAAGTGGAAGCCACACAAAACCAGAGTTTTTTTTCTGTGCATCAGAGATAGCAATGATGCACTGAAACACCATGAAACTTGTCCTTAGTACCTAACCACGGCCATGTTTAATCACTGCAGTATGTCTTTCAGCACATAGGGATAACTTCTTGTATTTATAATGCAAAATTTAATATTCTCTCACCATATCTCTTAACTTCAAATTCAGTGGAAACATTAGACATTTCATGTTGACGAAACCAGGCTTTGATTTTCCAAGTTCCAGGCCTAAAGTTCAGATTCAGCAGAAAATAGTTAATTACAATTCCTTAGATATTTTATGATGCCAACGTATAAATTATCACTAAATTCTAGTATTTCTCCTTGCTTTGATCTCATCCCAAACGAATTAACTAATGGATTTCTCTTTGCTGGGAGGAGCCAGCAACATATTTCCATATGTCCTGGGAAACACTCAAAATAACTATATGAGGAAGTGCAAGATAACATATTTGCAAAGCACATGTAACATGTACTACCTTTGAATAGTCCTCAGAAATAGAGAACTCATCCAATAGTTCCTATAGCTTATCTTCACTGAGATATCAAAATCAACCTAGCATGCCAGAACACACAATAGTAAGTAAAAGCTTGACTGTTTGAAATCAGAGATAATTAATGACATTTTACAAACTAGCCCTTGCATAAGTGCTCTCTTGAATGCAGCCATATGTTTGAGCAGATATTTAAGCAGTTTGTTAAACTGTTCTTTACCAGGGTACATGTTGCTAATTGCAGCATATTGACATTCAATTCTGGACTCATCTCTCCAAGATGAGGTGCTTAAATGTAAAAAGACATTAATCACAGGCTCAATGTCTGTCCCATGGTGAGAGAAAGAAAATTTTGAAACGTAATTCAAGAAATTCAGCAGTTAAAAATCTTAATTTACAGGTTTTAATGCAGAAGGCACAGCAGTTACATACTCAGCAATGTCAGGTATATCAAAGTGTTCACCAAACACTGCATTTATTTTCTGGTCTGACTTTTTAACCACCATTCCTTTGGAATTCTGTTGAGACAGAAAAAGCAAACATGAAATTATGCAGCAGGTGTCAAACATTTACATCCAAAAGCTCAAATTCATATACTTGTCCTATGGAGAGAAAATTCTTTGGTTACTTTACTACTTTAATATTCATACATTTCCCTCCATGCTCCTGATATGGGCCAAAAATGACTAGACATACCTCACTATGTGCAAATACTGATTTCTGGAGAGGAGTCATAGCTATAGTTCTGCTCTTGGATCTTTTGTGCAAGTCTCCCATAGTTCCTGTGCTGAATAAGCACTCATCAGCAGCGTTTTTGCATACTTACTAGCACAGCAACTGTGACCGTGTCATCTGTTGGCCTCATAGCATTGTCCAGAATGAAGATCCTGTATTTGACTGTTTAACAGAAGAATAAATATGTTCACATATTTCTTTCTGGCCTTTCTAGATACTGCTTATTGCAAGCTGTAAACTGAGTTACTGAATTTAGGATAAAAYACTTTCTTTTAATGAAAAGAAGTCTGAGAAATTTCAAAGAATTGCATTCTTCCGTAGGCTTTGCACATTACAWGACTAGATAAATTTTTGAAACATTCTGAAAATTACTCAGGGAACTTCACTCACTTTTGTATTYCTCCTGCAGCTGAGGCCTGAAACCAAACTCAAACCCCCTTTTTACTTCCCTYGTTCRTTATTTAATTAAATTGTTAAGTAAYAAAGCAGTTGTGGTCTTAAAGAGCGAAGGTCACTTATTGCAGGTGTTGCAAGCAGAAGCAATATGAGTTTGGTTTTTTGCAGATTTCTCACGAATTTCTTTTCCAAAGGAAAGTCGTCATTAACTTTTTTGAACAAAAAGGAGCAGATTTTGTCTGGCTCYCTTTAAAGCGACTCTTTGGCTCCAGAGGCACTTCCACAGGGATTGCTGCAATGTGCAGAAGCCCTGGCTGCAGGAGCAACTGGGTCATTATTACTTTTTCTAATCATGCCCTTGTAATACCCATAGTCAACACCTGWAGAGCAGCATTTGCGTTTTAACCTTGGGAGCTTGGTGTGTATATAGGCTTATCTGTCTGGATAAAAATGTAGCCTTTCTTGGAGGACAGGAGGATGCGAGTGCTCTTGACGGTACTATAAAGCTCCTTGCTCTCAGCGACCAGCAGAACGTATGGCAGATTACTCTTCTTGAACAGGTTCTGCTGCAGAGTCCCTGGCTTGATCTGCAGGAAACAAAAGGGAAAACTCCACAAAGTCAGAGATGAGCCTGGTAACTTCGGGACCACATAGCTGAGGCCCCAAAACAGCTGAAGTGCTTGATTAATTTTATTAGCATCGTACAAGAGAAGATTCTCAATTATATCTTTCTTACAAGGTGAATGTTTCTTTTCAAGTAGAAATACTATCTAATCCTCCATTTTCCATCATAGAAATACACTTTCTTCTGTCCAATGTCAATAACTCAAGCCCAATGGCTTTTCTTCAGCCTACATGCATGTTGATTTCCAGTTACCATGTATCCTGTAATCYGTATTAGGCTAAAATCTTGCTTGTGAGATCTGTGCTTTATTTCATGCAGTTTAATACGATGCTTCTAAACATCACCCTCGACAGGAACCAGCTTTGAAAGCTGAGCTGTTAGGTTTGGGAGTGACCAACCAGAGCTAAACTGAATCTTTCTGTGTGCTGTTTTCCAACCAAACAGCCCAAACTAGTGCTACTGAACTAAATCCTGCTAGACTTCAAAGAATACTGCCTGAAGCAAATGATGCAACGCATGATATAAAGAACTAATCAACTTAAAAATTTGCAGAAACAACACAGGCTTTGGTCTGAGAGACTGCACATTTTTAAACATTTCTCCTGTATTGTAAGATGGCCAGTAGTAAGCCAAAGGCACAGATGCAGTCGTAGTTTAAGTGACGCAGAAAAACCAACAGTGATAAAACAATTAAATGTGTTTAAATTAAATTTAATTTATCACCATATGACAAAATCTTGAGCTTGTTATTTGGACACAAAAGAGCACTCATAATCACCATGAAATTACATTAGGCATAGTTTTATTAGCTGGTTGGGTGAACAGGGTGCTGTTGTCACTGGAATTGGTGTTTTGCCGCATGTCTCCAGGGATCAGTGTTGTCTCTGTTCCAACCTATTCCAAGTACAGACTACACACTTTTTATCACCAAATTAAAAAATTTACATCACTGTGATGGCAGACTCACCATTATTTTTTTCATCTCTTGGTAGCCATTATTTTGGTTAAGGTTAAAGTAGATCCTCTCTGATAGCAGCTGATTTCTTGTCTCATCTTTGAAGTAGGCAGTAACTTCCACAGGGCTCTGCGCCCCGTGGACTTGAACTGTTATTGTCTCATGTGTGTCCAAATGCACCACATTTGGGGCAGTAATAAGAAATCTAAAACCACAGAGAAACAGATTTTCCAGTATGTTCAATGAATGCCCAACCAATACGAATTTTTAAGAAAAAAAAAGACTCTCGCAGAATAGCTGAACTTGGAACTTGTGGAGATCACCTAATCCATCGCCCTTGTTAGTCAGAGTAGAGGGTAAAAGAAGACAATTTYTCTCTGACTGATCCCCAAATTCTGAACCCATTTAAGTCCGACAAAACATCAGTCCCTATGCATAGGAGAGAAAGAAACCTGCAATATGTCCCAGGGACTACCAATGTAATTTATGAACTCAAATTTCTGAAACAAAATTGGGACATGCATTGAAAGACAATGAATACTTATTTATAAATACACATTTAATGCTACAAAATTATGTATCTTCATGCACTAGCACCCTCATTATTCCAGTTTATGCTTTAATACGTCAGGAGGTATCAGTTTCCTATATAACCATATGTATGGGGTTACAAGTAGCTGATCTTCATTGCAATATCACTGTTTGTGAAATGCTGGAAATGAGAAACCACAGAAGGTAAGACCACAACCCTCGAAAGGGCGCAGTTGGAGGCTAAACTGGTTGGGATTTTTTTTTTTCTCTTTATTACTTTCTTTTATTCGGAACTCTACTGTGGTGCTTCTTAGTAATTGATTTCATGACGTTTAAAATGTAGCTCATTATCCTTGCTTTCATTTTTTTCAAGTATACTTTACACACAAAAGTCAGAGAACTGTGTGAAGACCCACRTCCTGTCTTTTCACGTACGACGTCACATTCACAGAGAACAGTTCTGAGCTCAAGAAAACTGCTTTTGGAAAATGATTTTTCTGCAGAAGTCTTCTAAAATGAAAGGTAAATGATTTTGCTATTATCAGACTGGGTTGGCTGAACTCTTTTTTATTTTTTGAAAAAAAATTAGTTTCTTCTTTCTTAAATGTATAAAATAAAAGGTGGGGTAGAAATCCRTGAATAAATTTGATATTTATTCACTCAGAGTCTGTTGGCTCTAGCAAAAGGCRACACAAGGCCTGACTTGTATGTAAATCTCCACTAAAATAGAGGGTAAGTACAGAAAAATACTGAAGGTCTCCCAAAAGGGAAATCTTTGCTTTCTGCAATGTATAGATCAATTACAGAGTTTTTTYCCCTCCACAATTTTTCAATCCAGTAAATGCCATAAACAATAGGTGAACAAACAGCAGTAACAGAATGAACAACATGCTTTAGCAGAACATTTTTAATTATTGGTTTCTGAGTGGAGATTTCTTCCCTTAAAAGTGCCTTAAAAAGGGCAGTTTTAAGCTTTTTACTTCTTACCTATTTAAGGTTACACAAATTTTCAGTGGTCCAAGAAACTGGCTTTGTTGATTCTCTGTCTAGAGGGAGAGAATATTTCCTACCTTCTTTTTCCAGGGATTTGTTAGGATTGAAGAATTGGTAATAAAATGTACTTACGATGGTGCTTGTTGCGTGTTGGGCAGCAGCAAGCAAAAGGTCATCAACAATACCAGCCTCTCCATCCGAAAACTCTACAACATCTGCAGAACAGAAGCACCAAAGAGCCAGAGTCAACCCAGGGGCTGGCTGTAAGGAATGGGCTGATGGCACATTGCAGCAAAGAATGTTGCCTATCCTGGTTATTTATTAATAACTTGTGCAACCAATAATGATGGACATGCTGGTGGTGCACACATTAATACCCCAGGCAGAGACATTCTCGACTAAGTCAGATTATCATCTGTTCTCTTGACAGCTTCAATGTTTTCACGATAGCAACTCTAAGTCAATTGCAGAGTGAAGTTTTCACAAATACTGCAAAGGCATCCCAAAATGAAACAAAATACTGAGGCTAACAGAGTGACTGTAAAGTATTTCTAAATGGGGACAAATGCCAGTGATAGGTTCCTTCTCTATGCCTTTACTTAACCTCAGGCAACTCCGCTGTCCAGCAAAGGTGAGAGAAAGCTCCTTCTGGTTTAGATAGCACCAAAGGAACTGTGCTGGAAATCTACCTGTACAACTCAGTCTCAGTCTGTGCTGCTTGAAGACATTAACCTGCTCTAACYTCAGTGGAAAAAAAATTGATGCCTCTGTCTGAGCTACTCAGCCCAATTTTCCTTTGTGCCCAAGACAGTGRGCTTTTCCAGAGGGTAATTAGTCTCATCTTAGAGTAAAAATATAAGATTAATCATCAGCTGAAGGCATTCCAAATTGCCTGAAAGACACAATGTCTTAAAATGTAGGATACTAATAAACAGGGGRAAAAAAATCTGAGGAATTTGTACAGGAACCAGTTTTGATCAAAGGTAAATGAAAGACCTGAAACTCTCATCAGGTCTGATTTTTGCAAACCTTTACTGGATTGTTGTCTCCCAAACATAATTGTGTTGACCTAAGAGAATGGAAAAATGCCCATCTGATTTACAGGCAGCTCAAAGCCCAGAAATGACCACATGGCTACTCCCACACTCTGGTGATAAACTGCCCTTTAATACACCACAGCTAAGTCTGTGTCTTTAATTATTAGCAATGGATGCCTTAAATCAGCACTGCACTATTTGTAAGGTGAATTCACGCTCACAGCAAGGGCTCACTGCCCACAGTCATGTTGTACTGTGAGGTTGCAGGGACCTTCCCCTCACCCCACCTCTTGCCAGAGTGACATCTCTCACCTTGCTTTTCAAGACAAGGAGGCAGGGAAAGAGAAGAAGCTGACTACAAACCAGTTCACCATTTTACACCGAGTGTGCCACAAGTGTTGCAGCTCGCTCTGAGACAAAAACAGACGGCAAGTATTCTCTGTCCACTGGTGGTCACAAAAGGGCCAGTAGCAGCAAGAATGTTTCTGGCTTCAAACCCACATCAGAAAAAGCTAAGTTTTGCTTGCTCTAGGCATAGTTGCCTCTTTTTTTTTTTCTGGGGGACAGTCAGTTTCCTTCAACCTTCCCCTTCTGGCTTTCTCTCTCACTTGAGGAGTCAGGAGGGAGGGAGGAGTTGAGGAAAGGTATCTGTTGATCCTCAGGGTTAAAATCTATGCTCTTTGGGAGAGTTCAGACTCGGGAACCATTAAGAACAAAGTCATTTTTCCCCCCGCCCTCCCTCCCCACTGTCTAATTCCCTCTGCAGTTATGCACTCACAAAACTGATTTATTTCCATGCCAAAATCCCATCATTTTCCTCAGGGCTTCTGGCCTCCTAAACAAACACAAGTGAGGTGGTGAGAAAAAGTAGAGATTTCCACCACAAAGCTATGTTCAGGGCAAAAACATGTGGAAGAAGAAGCCCTTGGGAACAGGGCTCATGCTCTCCCTAGGAAGCAGGAGACTCTTGTTAAACCTCCAGCTGGTAAAATAAGTATTCTCACTCTTGCAGAGATAATGGGGAGAGTTAATTAAGAGCAGCAGTGGCTGTGGAACCTGCTAAGGCTCCTGCCCTTTTCAGAGACAGTTCCACTGCCACATCTTGCACTGCTGCCAGGGAGAGTTGGAGCTGATGCCACCAGGGAGCAATCCTAGTCACTAAAACGGGACAAGAAACAACTAAGCGTGGGTCCTTTGCTTTTTTCCAGACAAATATCTAATAAGAAAAAAAATAGCATCTGCAAGGTGAATGCCCATTCCTTGAGAAAGACATAAGGGAGTTCTCCTAACTGAAAAGTCAACAATTTGCAGAAGACTGCAACACAACCAGCATGGATTTCCTACTCCTGAAGTCACAGGAAAGGCACTTCTGCAGTGTGAAGTCACATCAAAACCTTGCTCTGTGCCCATCTGTATCAGGAGGGAGGAGATGGGATTTCCATTGTCTGTGCTGGCTTGTTTGTCAGGGACCGAGGTCTGTTTGCACAGCTATACAAATAGCCGTGTATGAACTCACAGCTAGACATTTTCACAGATCACTTTCTAAAAGGGGACCTYGGAAAAGCTATTATTTTGCTTTCACCTGTTTTTAATTGGATTTGTACACTTTCGCTTCCTTAAGCTGAGTATGAATAAATATATGTGAATACATAACAGCTATCCATAGCAATATGCTGCATAAATATTTTATATTTGAATTTAAGAAGGTGTTCTGACTCTTAATAAAGCTACTTTTCCCACCAAAATATAAACCAGTAACTTCAATTAAAAAGGATTTTTTCTCACTGTCTCTCACAAACATAAAAGAACAAGCTTATACATAACCATTTATATAATGAGACTTTAAATTCCTTATGCTTAATCGGTCTGTCTCTGAGTTGGTATAAAAAAATCATTGTACTAATTTCCTAGTATCACAGATTCTTCCCATTGTGATTTGTAGTATAATGTAAAACATTCCAATTCAAAGCCACATTAAAATACAACGAAATGAAACTAAATAAAATAAAACAATCTTCGATGAAGGTCTCTAGCACATGCGTAAGAGAGAGGGAGCACAGAAAACTCCCTGTAAAATAATTTATATGCCTGGTCTTTTCCTAAAGGCAAAGTCCTTTCCTATTTACTCAACAGCCACTTTTCACTTATTGATCCTTGAGCTGACCCACAGTCCAGTACAGCCTGTGGAAAGCACCGCCCAGGATTGATGTGTGTGTGAGAAGGAACTGGTGAACATTAAAAGGAACTTGGGGAGACAGAATTGCTTTATTTTCAGCATATGCTATCTCTCCTTTCAGTAGCTTCGTTTGAACTTTGTGGGACTTCACAGTGTTTTAAGCACCAGCAGTAGTTTTTGTTCTCTGGCTTGAAGAGCTTCCCAAAGCCTTTTCCCCCTTAATCAGCCTAAATACTAACAAGACCAAACTCTCCTTTCACTTTCGTCCTGTGCTCTTTCACCTCTGCCGGGCAGAAGGGTACAAAGAACAGTTTCACAAAGCACATTTTACAAATAAGCACTGCAGTGACATCCTCTTTGCTGAGTTACAGGGAGTTGTGACAAACACAAAAGGCAATATTTCACTTCTGACATTTCAGAAAATTAGGTTTTGAAATCCTTTTTTCAACATCAGACCATGAAGTGTGGGTCTAATTTGAAAAGTTCTTCTTAACAGCAGGATAGCTTCTCTTTAGTGTCAATGTAAATTGGAATTGTAAATTAAAACTATACTTTTTTTCTTACCAGAATTGAGATAATGAATTTAAAAGACTGTAGTAGCTATTGCCATGAAAAAAAATTTTCTTTAAATGTTCTGCACTTTGTGTTCTTAAGTGTGTCTACTGAAAAAAAATCATCTGTTTAAAAGAGGAAAACCAATATGTCCATAGCATTTTCTGCTTTCACTGATGAGGCTGGATTTCAGGGGGATTAAGCAACCAGCCTTAGTCTTTTCTTGTGGGTTTCTCCCTTCTTTCTCCCTCATTCTCTAAACACTGTGATTTTCTTAATGTTGTGTTAAAAAATAAAAATAAAAATGAGGATTTGTGAAAAAATGTACAAAACCAGCACTGCTTCTGTAAATTTAATATGTTGCGAAAGTGAYCTATCTAAAATGACAGGATTCCTTCAGGTTAAACAATAATTGCCTTGTACTACTGACATAATATCTCACCCTACTGTAATAATGCATCCTGTTTTTTTGGTAAACTACCTTTTTCAGAATCTCAGTGGTTTTGGCACCTTTAAGAAATGTAGGTCAAATTTAGTAAATATACCAGTTAGAGCCTTGCTGAGAACTGGTCATGGCCAGGAGGAAAGGAGAGATCTGAGCATGCAAGTGASTCTCTCACTCTAGGTGAAAGCAGAGAGCTGCTGGAAGTGAGGAATAAAACAACTTGGCCTAAATAATACAGGGTATTTGCAGTACTGCCCTGGTACTCAAACATCCTGTTATTCTGTCTAGAGTCTTGTTCTCAAATCCATCCTTTGTGGTTTTCTTTTTTTTTTGCTTTCAATTTCATGATAAACCCCAAAGAAACCCCAATTCTTCCTTACTACCAACTGTAAAGAATGCAAGTTATCTACAAAATTTAATGTATTTCAAATAATTTGATCTTTCCCAACTTCTGTGTGATTCTGGAATGTAATGAGCACGATTGTCTCTTCAGGGAATTCTTTTCTTCTCCTTTTCATGGGAGCAAAAAGTAAGGTAATTTAAAAAAAGGAAAAGACGTCTTGAACATATCAGGGGCAAAAGCTAAAATTTTAAGTAGCTGAGAAGAGTAAGAACAAAGGTTACACATCCAGTTCTGTGGATTTGGAGGCATATCATGAAACCAAGAAAAAACAGTCTTTTGCATGAAAAATTTAGATAAGTAATTTATGACTATTACTGACCCTCATTCCTAGGATTTCCTGACTTGCTACATGGAGACACTCTAAGGTTTCAGATGATTATACAAGTATATTAGAAAATGTTTTGCAAGCATAGCAAAGGAGAAAAGAAATCCCATAYTATGTACAACCACAGCTAGCCTTGTACCTCTCTGCCACTGGCAGCCTGCCCTGTTCCGATCTGCAAATTAAATCCAAAATATTCTCTTCACCCAGTAACTCAGAGGAATGTGGGACACCAGAAAATATCTCCTCTCACAAGCTGGGAAAAGGTTTAGCTCCCATGTCCATCACACTCAAGAAAGTTTAGGTCAGTTCCACTGACAGATTGGAAGCTGTCCTACATTTTTGTTCCCTTGGTTTTGATGTTCAAGAATAATGTTCAAGAAGAACTACAAAGAGAAAGGAGGAAAGGAGACAGGATATAAGGCTCAGGAGAGTTTTGTATTTATTTTAAAGGAGCATTTTAAAGGAAATATGTTACTGAAACACATTTCAGTGCCAGGAGCTGCAGCACCTCCCCACGTGGCAGGCAGGGCGTCTGCTCTCCTGGTACAGAGGGGAAAAGTCTGGATGACTTTTGTAGCAGCTCAGTGGGACAGTTATTCAGGTAATATATGCTGATCTCTTCTTTCTGCAGAATTTTAGCCATGGAGCTCTGGCTCTTTGTGACAGCTTTTTAGGCAGCTATTTGAATGAACAATGTGCCTCTTTGTCCCCTCAGGCACAGGTATTGTACCCAGCCTGGACACAGCGATCACAGGAGGAATCTTGCCTCGCTGACCCAGTTTTACAGAAAACCACCTCCAGCGAAATAATACAAAACCAGTCGGCTCAGCTGCCCTCTCACTGGCTTAGATGCAGAGGGGAATACTGATGCTTTCAGAAGGGGACTGGCTGCATGTCCCCAAAGCCCTGCTGATGGTACTTGGGTCAGACACACCCTGCCCGGGTTACAAAGTTTTCATTATGCTGTACCTACAGAAAAAAAAGTGAAGTTATAACAAAATGCAAACACAAAGGATATTTTCATTTATTTAGTCAACACACCTTGGAAGGAACATGGATCTGGCCTTGCTAATATGTGACTACATGTCCTGCTATGTAGAGCTGGTTTTGGCTGGGATAGAGTTAATTTTTTCAGAGTAGCTGCTGTGGGGCTGTGTTTTGAACCTGAGCTGAAAACAGTGCTGATAACACGGATGTTTTAGTTACTGCTGAGCAGGGCTGACACAGAGGCAAGGTCTTTTCTGGTTCTCATGCCAGCCCACCAGTGTGTGGGCTGTGGGTGCACAAGGAGTTGGGAGGGGATGCAGCCAGGACAGCTGAGCCAACTGATACTCCAAAGSGATATTCCACTCCATACCATATGGCATCATGCCCAGCATATAAAGCTGAGGGAAGAAGGAAGTAAGCGGATGATATTTGGAATGATGGCCTTTGTCTTCCCACTGTCTCATTTTTASCCTTTCAATTCTCTCCCCATCCTGGTGCAAGGGGAATGAGTAGGCAGCTGTCTGGTACTTAGTTGTTGGCTGGGATTAAAACACACCATGTTTACTTTTGTGATCTGGAACACATTTCCAGGCCATTAAGCCTCAGTTTTGATCTGATTTCTGAATGAGGAAGATGAATTTTCAGTCACATCAGGATCTTGTCTAAAAACACCTCTGCCCTGTTCTGGTTCAGCTTGTGGTCCCAGCAGGATCCTGCTGCTACRTCTGACAGCAGTCCAGCCTGCAACCCCTCTGTGAAAGCCAAAGCTGGGGCTGTACCTCTGCTCTCCCCTCTTCAGGGTGGGATGGGAGCAGAGAGGTTTGGSAGCTGGTGCCATCCACATCTGGGCATCTCTCTCAGCTTTCCTTCTTCTCCCTGCGCTGGGTGTGCCTGTGGCGTCTGTCTCTGCATCAGTGAGGTGGAAGAAGCAAGTAGATTTGAAAGAGCTGGTGTGTGTGGCACTCTAAGCCTCAGGTAGGAGCCCAGGTCTGTGATCTAATTTCCTGCCTGCTTATGCTGTTCCTGGGCTTGGACACCTTCTAGCCCTGCACCTGGAGCCCAGTGGCCTCTGTCATCTAAGTGGTGAAGGAGGTTCCTCCTCAAGGTTATGCACAGCACGGGGCTGCCAAGGCTGGCCCTTACCAAATATCTCAGTCTTGGGCTGCGGTGTTCAGCTTTGCAGGCTTTTCTCATTCCTTGCAGCTACCAGCAGCAGTTTTTTAAATTTGGGTTGGCTCCTATTTCATGGGCTTTTACACTTCTGCCTGAGCAGTGATAAATAAATAAAGGAACAGTCATCAGAGATCATTAAGAATTACAACATAATGTAATGGATCACTAAATTTCCCAACAGCTCTCCTTTCTTTGATGGCTTCTGTAAAGCTTCTTGGCTTCAGTAAGTACACTGCAGATGTACATTTAGGCAGCAAGCCCAGCTTCAGTGGCTGTGGAGAAGAGTATTAACTTGTACATTATTCTATAAATATCTGCCATAAGTTTGCTGCATGCATTCTCCACTGAGGTATCAAAAAGTCGACTCACTTTGGCAGCATTAGTGCCTCTGACTCGGCTCACACATGGGATGTTAATATACTTTAGGAAACAGAATCTTGAAGCCACAATCTGCACAACTTGCAGCATTTATATACTATGGCTGCTGAAAAGCTGTCGGCAGAGAGGCCTTCTAACTTTCCCAGGCAAAACTATTATAAACAAYCCTAGGAGTTTTTGTAAATTAACTAAGCTTCGTGCAGCTGCGCTTGCTATCATTTTTGCTTAGATAAATATTTTGGAATAGGTGTTGTTAGAACTGACCAAGGAACTTGGTAGGTGGCTGACCAAGGGTCCAATAGACTCTTGACATTTCTATAAACTTCAAGCAAGCTAAGGGATATAAGCCGCTTTGTAAAATAATAACAAAACTCTGCATAGCTTTGCTCTCCCTGGATTCTATGCTGTATTTCTTGGGACACTTGCGACATCTGGTGGACCCTGACGTGTACTGCACCGTGCGACGGTAACATCGGGCGCAGCGGCCCCTGGCCGAGAGTCACCTCGCTGTGCAAACATCAGCAGACAGCCGGAGGGAGCTGCAGCGAGTCCTCCCCCGCCCAGTGCGCCAGGATCAGTCTCTCCGTCTGCACCACAGACGCGGCCGGCGCCGTCCTCCACCGGCGCCGCGGGGTGTGTAGTCCCTACGGCCCCCCCGCTCCCGCTGGACCCCCCTCCGTCGCTCTGGCAACCACCGCTCGCCGGCACGGGCRTGCCGGAGCGGCCGCCCGTGYGCCTGAACTCCGGTTTTCCATCTGGACAACCCCCTGCGGCGGGGCGTGTACGCGCGGTGATAGAAGAGCTGGTGGGGCTTTTATTGCCATTGGTCGCACCTCAGGGTGGGGCAGYCGTGCACGCGCTCCCGGAGAGCGCTGCGCATCCTGCGYTCGGCGGACCGTCCGCCGCGGGTCCCGCTCTGCGGGCGGCGCGGGCTCCGTGCTGGGTGTTCCGGCCACTCCGGGCGCTGTTCCTGCGCTCGGTGCTTCAGCCGCCGCGCAGCCGCCGCCGGCGGGCACGGTCCTCCCCTAGCCGGTGCACCCTCTGGCTGGGGTGGTCCCCTCGTCACCAGTGCTAGCGGGTGCGGGGCTGCCTCAGCCACAGTTCCTGGCGGGGGCTCTGGCCCCGCCGGTCGCTTCGGCGCCTGCGGCCGCCGTGCCTGCGGCCGCCGTCCCTGCGGCCCGGGCACCCGTGGCTGGAGTCTCGGGGGCTCTGGTCCCCCTGTCCGCCGGCTCGGCCCCGCCAGTTGCTATGCTGCCCGCCCCGGGGGCTGCGGAGACGCCAGCGGTGCTTGCGCAACCCTCTGCCGTTGTGCCTGCCTCTGGCTCGGCGCCCATGTCCTCCTCACCCCYTTCGCTTGCCTCRGGGCCGCCGGGTGATGCATCTGATCCACGGCGGGAGGCAAAGGCAGCACAGCACTCGGCAGGGCAGAGCCGTTCCTGGACGCTTCCGTTGTGCCAGGTGACCGTGCGTCCGAGAAACCCAAGGCATTTTTGGGAGGAGGTTAGGCTGCGGGCCTCGGAGGAGGGGAATTGGGACCTCGTCGAGAAAATAAGCCTACCAGCACGGGCAGGAGAAAGTCCGTCGGTAAATCAGGACGGCAGTGCAACTTCGCAGGAGGATGTCCAGGCCAACCCTGTCTTTAAGGCTTTCCCGAATATGGGGCAGGCTGACAGCCATGCTGTCGTTTCCTGCAGGGTGGTCCAAGATATACAGTCTAAGGTAGCTCAGTACGGACTTGGTTCTCCTGAAGTTATGCAACTCATCAGGGGGCTAAATACCGACTTGCTCACTCCGTTTGATGTTAGACAGCTCGGCCAGGTRTTGTTTCAGCCTGTGCAGTTCATCGTTTTTGAAAGTAATTGGAAAAAAATGGCTGAAAAGGCCGCAGCAGAGAGTATGCATTTGCCTCAAACTGACCTCAGATATGCAGTTGGTGTGGATATTCTAATGGGAACTGRTCAATTTTACAATCCTTATCTCCGAGCTACTTGGCCTTCTTTGGTCCTTGAACAGGCTCAGAAAATTGGTATAGGAGCCATAATAAAAAGCATAGACATGGCCACTCCGAAAACATCTTATGTGAAAATATCTCAGGGGCGGAATGAAAATTTCCTCTCCTTCATGGAGAAGATAGCTGAATCCCTGGAAAAGCAGGTGGATAACGAGGCAGTAAGGCAGGTATTGTGTAAGCAATTGGCAAGGGACAATGCCAATGAGGAGTGTTGAAAAATTATAGATGCTTTACTAGGGGACCCTAGCTTATCAGATATGGTTGAGGCTTGTGATAAGGTGAGGTCCGGGGACCCTAGGCTGTCTGCCTTGGCTGCAGTTCTATGGCTTTCCCGAGCACAGCCTGATCRGGGACAAAAGCAATCTAAAGCTGGARGTAAACAGAAACRGGCCAAGCGGAAGCAAACRGAGGACAGGGGAAACTCCCAGTGCAAGAGGTGTGGTAGGCCAGGTCATTGTTCAGAGTATTGCAGGTCTGTGCACCATATCAATGGTCAGCTTTTGGTTAATTCGGGAAACTTCAGCAGGAGTGCAAAYGGGGAATTGCTCTCCGAGGCAGAGGTTCCCCCAGGGCRTGGCACCGACACAGGCCTACTCAGCCAACTTAGGGGCAGCACCCGGGGATCAGCCGGGGTGGATGTCTACACCGCAGCAAGTCGTGTTAGAAACCTGTCGTGTTTATAAGGTTCCCTTGGATGCTCATGGACCCCTAGGGCAGGGATTCAGCGCATTGCTTTTGGGCAGATCTAGTRCCACTGTTCAGGGAATCCTTGTACACCCAGGAGTTATTGACGCTAATTTCACAGGTCCGATTTGTGCTATGGTGTCCACACCCTACCCCCCGTCACTATTCCTGAAAAGACTCGTATTGCTCAACTTGTGCCTTTTAAGTCCTGTGTTCCCAGGACAGAACAGCGAAGTCGTGGAGATGGTGGTTTTGGATCTACGGGATCTCCAGCGGTCTTCTGCGCTGTGGACATCTCCAGACAAAAGCCACAGATGACATGTACCCTGATCCTGCCAAACGCCGAACCGCCTCAGGCCCAGCTCCGAGGCTTGATCGACACAGGCACTGATGTGACAGTCATCTCCTCCTCTGCATGGCCTCCTGCGTGGCCCTTGGCCCCCGCGGGGTTGGTCATTGCGGGGCTAGGAGGAACTGTGCGAAGCTACTTAAGCGAACGACCTGTCATGGTAAAGAACGCARAGGGTCAAACAGCTACAGCTCGGCCCTGTGTCACTGCTGCTTCGATTACCCTCTGGAGGTGGGATGTATTGGCTGCTTGGGGGGTACGAATTGGGACGGATTTTTAATGAGGGTCAGTGTGCTGGAGGGCACCCAGTACCCGCATTGTTTGAATTGATCGCTTGTTTGATAATCAAATGCCGCCAACGGTGCTTGCAATTGATGGCAGCGGATCCTGCAACAATTGTTCTTCCAGTACAGCAGGAACACTTTGAGTGGAGCTTTGCCAACAGTGCTCCCCTGCAAAGTGCGCTGCAAAACTTTACGGGGCAGATTGCTTATCACCTGCCCAGCCATAAATTATTGCAATTGGCGAAATCGACAAGCCTCACCTTGCGGCCAAAAAATAGTCGAGTGCCAGTGCAAGGACCCACCGTCTTCACAGATGGGTCTGGGAAGACCGGGAAAGCCATTGTCACCTGGAAGGAGGAGTCTGAGTGGCAAGTGCTGGAAGGCCATGAATCAGGCTCAGCCCAGCTGGTTGAACTGAGGGCTRTTGCCATGGCTTTTCAGCGGTTTTCTCAGGTGCCTTTGAATTTGGTCACTGACTCTGCTTATGTAGCAGACATCACTCAACGCTCAGATTGTTCACTTCTAAAAGAAGTCAACAATAAGGCTCTGTTTTCACTAATAAAAACCTTGTGGCGTGCAATTCAAGCTCGAGTTCATCCATATTACATYTTGCATATTCGAAGCCACACCAATTTGGCAGGTTTCRTAACAGAAGGTAATGCCAGGGCCGACATGTTAGCTAACCCGGTGTGGGCAGCGCCTCAACCTGACACAATCGTGCAAGCCAAGGCATCGCACAACTTTTTCCATCCAAGTGCGTATACCCTGCAGAAGCAGTTCCATTTAACGCCAGCTGAGGCTYGGGACATCGTCAGCACTTGTGCTGACTGTCATGGACTCGCTGCACCTTTGCCATCTGGAGTAAACCCCAGAGGTCTAAAAGCCTTGTAGCYTTGGCAAACGGATGTCATGCACATCCCTGAATTTGGCAGATTTAAGTATGTGCACGTGTCTRTTGACACTTTCTCCTCAGTTATGTGGGCATCTGCTCATACTGGAGAGAAAGGCCGCGATGTCATYGCCCATTGGAGATTAGCTTTCGCAATCCTGGGCGTGCCGTCCTCTGTGAAAACCGATAACAGCCCCGCCTACGTCTCACAGAAGACGCGGCAGTTTCTGCACCTATGGGGTGTAGATCACACTTTGGGTATTCTGCATTCCCCTACTGGCCAAGCCATTGTTGAACCGCTCATGGTACTTTGAAGCGTGTTCTAGAAAAACAAAAAGGAGGAATGCATGGAGAAACCCCACAAAGCCAACTAGAAAAAGCTTTGTATACAATTAATCATCTTACAGTGCCACCAAATTCAGACAATCCTGTCATTCTAAACCATTTCCTCTCATTGCAGTCTTCAGGTGAGACGCACCTGCCTCGAGCGAAAGTCTGGGTTCAGGACTTGCTCACTAAGAAGTGGGAAGGTCCGCACGAGCTTATTGCTTGGGGTCGTGGGTATGCTTGCGTTTCCACAGATACCGGCGTGCGATGGCTACCTGCRAGATGCGTTCGCCCTGACCTGCGGCACCAGAAGCAAAACAGGCAACCTGCAAGGCAACCTCCAGATGATGACCAGAATGCAGATCATCAACTGAACGATCCTTCTGATGACGACCAAGACGTTGGCCATCAGGYGGATGGTCCCTCTACAAGCAGAGACTGAACCTTAARTTTCCTTTGTTATGGAGTCAGAATGTTAAAAGCCCTTAAGGCTGTTCAGAATTAATAACTGATGTACAGTTAAGTTTGTTAAATGTATCTCCCAGGGAATTGCTGGAGTGTCTCTCTGCCTACTCTAAATCAGCATCTGATTCAAGTCCTGTTTGGTATCCAGCCGATTACCAAACGGACCCCTCATGTTGTGTTTGTCCTCCTTGCTGCAAAGGATCCTGCAGAGGACTACAAACGCCATTTTTGTCCTGAAACGAAAAGGGGGAATTATGGCTGCTGAAAAGCTGTCGGCAGAGAGGCCTTCTAACTTTCCCAGGCAAAACTATTATAAACAATCCTAGGAGTTTTTGTAAATTAACTAAGCTTCGTGCAGCTGCGCTTGCTATCATTTTTGCTTAGATAAATATTTTGGAATAGGTGTTGTTAGAACTGACCAAGGAACTTGGTAGGTGGCTGACCAAGGGTCCAGTAGACTCTTGACATTTCTATAAASTTCAAGCAAGCTAAGGGATATAAGCTGCTTTGTAAAATAATAATAAAACTCTGCATAGCTTTGTTCTCCCTGGATTCTATGTCGTATTTCTTGGGACACTTGTGACAATATACTGCTGTTACTGTAGCTTGAAGCAGCAAGAAGGAAGATTTGTAACAACATAGTTTAAAAAAACCCAATGTTTTTCCCTCTRTCCTATGGTTAGAAAAGGTGTATTCCACACCTGTGGTTATTCTCTATGTGATTATTTGGAAATAGCAGCTTGCATGGATAGGGACATAARGTACTCTGCGGAATATTCCCATCTCAGTAACACACCATAAGAGATAATTTGCCCCTTTAAAATTATTATCTGTGACAGCATCTTGCTGTCTGATGCATCTTATCCTGCATCTTCAGACATAGCTTTCATATCTATAATTTCCCCCATCATTTTGCTTCCAGAGTCTTGCTGTGTCTGTTTGCAAAGCATCACTTATCCCAGTGATGGATGGGACAGTTCAGGGAGGCTGAGGGGGAGCACTCACACACATACGGAGTCCTGGTGCCATCCAGTGGGCAGCTGTGCTCTCCACCGCGGGAGCCAGCTTTCRTGGAGGACTGCAATTGCCACTCCTGCTTCCTGAGACCCCAGGCTTCTGCCTCCCAGACCGGTACTTGGAGGAACCAGGAGTCAGCTCCAGATTCCCACTCTCTCAGGTGGTTCTCCACAGCACAGGATGCTTGTACATGAGCTGTGGATCCAAGCCCTGTGGCAGTCAATGCAGCTAAATGGGTTTTAAAAAGCAGTTCGGGTTATTGACAGGTGGGCCCCCATCCTGGTCTGCTCCAAGGAGTGCTTAAACACTTGTATGTAAAAAAAAATAAAAAGGAAGAGAAAAATAGAATAATGCTCCCCAAACAAGTCCCAGGGAACCCTTTGAGACAACTCTGGTGGGATTTGCTTTGGGATAGCTTTGAGAGCTGCCCACCTCTCAGCATCACAGCCTTTACTCACCTGTCCCCAAAATCAGCTTGTCTAGATAGAAGTCCAGATTTCTGTCCAGCTTTTTAACCTACTGCCTAGTCTATCATTGTGCAAGAAAATGCACCAGCAAAAGCAGTGCTGTTCAAACCATATTTTCAGGGTAAGTTTTCATAAAGTCACTGTGCTCTCAGCTGGCAGCACAGTTCAGGGCCAGTCATGAACACCTTGCTCAGCCCAGGTGCTTCAGCCTCCTGGCATTAGGCCCTGCAAGGCAAGAGGAAAAGGTTTGTGCTGACCACCACAGTTTACTGCCAAGAACAAGGCTTATCTCATTTGAGCCCTTTCTGGGGTGATTATTGCAGTCAGAATGTTGACCCCACTCCACGCCTTATGGACTTTCTGATTTACTGCAACACACTCTTCCCACTCCCTTCAGGTTAAGAGCTTATCTGGGAAAACAGATGCCTTGAAAATGTGGGGCCCCTATTCTCTGTTCCAGCTAAATTCCACTTATAACTAGAAGGGAAGGTAAAAGATTATTTTAAACCATCTTTGAGCTCCCTGTATTTCACAGTAGGCAGAGGACTAGTTTCACTTCTAACAGGAGTTAAAGTGCCTTAAGGTGATAAAAGACCAGCTGTTTAGGAATGCCAACACCTTTCTGGCACAGAGAAATAGGCAAAGAGGGTATTCGGCTTCTCTGTCATGACATGTATCTCTGAGGTTAAGAAAACAGAGGAAAAAAATACACTTTCTGAGTATATTTATTTTACACTTACCACTTATTCCTCTGTACRGTCTGCAGATAGCCTTTCTGAGGTGGGAGTTACAGTAGAAATAGAGACTGTGTTAATTATATTTACCATGCTCTTATAGAATAAATAACCCTATCTGTAACTCAGATATCTGAAAGTGCCCTCTCTGAGGAGTCAGACAGGCAGGATCCACTACACAGAGCAGTGCAACACCATATAAAAGCAAGATAATATGTATARGGTAGGTACAGAAGAATGCAGCTATGCACTTAGGAAAACACTCCTCATGCAAATTTAGATAAAGCAAAAGACATTCCTCCCTTTTCTGCAGCCCTGAGAGATGTACTCTGACTGCCTCCCCATCTGGCTGCAGAGGTGACCTACAAACACCATTGATTTGGCTGTGTGCAACTCCCTGCCCTCACTCACGGGGGCTACTACTCTTTATCTCTCTCACCTAACACAGAACTATCTCCTGCTTTTCCCCTGGAAGGTCCTCAATGAAAAGAATCTAGGGCCCTAGCTGCTTAGAAAGAACCATGCTCCTTGTTAGTGGTTAGAGAAAAGAAAATAAAGCATTTCTCATACCTTGGAGACCCAGCCTGGCCTTGCTGAAGTCCAAGTTTATCTTTAGTAATGGAGATTCCTTAMATGGCAATAGAGGAACCATGGGTAGGAAAATCTATGCAGAGGAATCTGCTCATACCCATAATGTTGAGCTTTATTTGGAATAACAGAAGACTAAGATACCGGGATAAACTTTTGGAAGGGTTCTGGCATAAGAAATTCCCTTGTAGTGCTTTTTGTCAGGTTTTTGGGGTTTTTTGTTTTTTTTTTTTTTTTTTTTTTAGAAAAGGAATAATCAGCCATACAAATCACAGGTTAAAAGTCAAGAAGCACAAAAGCAACACTGTGGGGCTGGAGCTGTGTTTTGATCTCCCCATACGACTGTTTTTTATGTGAGGATACCCAGGGTGTCTAAGCTTTTCAGCATTCCTGCATCAGTGACATGAGAGGAGGGAGATCTTCCCAGAGCAGTTCTGAAGGGTATAAATGTGGATGTACACATGGAGGTAATGGAGGTGAGGATAAGAACTTAAAAAAGCAGATACATATCTGCATTCAGTGCAGTCATAAAAGAGAGATGGGATGAAGTATCACCTTCCTCCTCCCCCTTTACTTTCCAGGGACAGTGGTCAGAATTGGCCTAATTTCTGGTTTCCTTGAAAACCCCTTAGTGATCATGTTTATCGTAACATCKGGAGTGCAAATACTGTAACTAAAGAAAAGTCTGAGAGTAAAGAGATTTAGATAGTTCAGAGGGATTTAAGACTTGTGCATATGTAGGTTTACATGCTTGTGCCTGTGCCTGCCTGTATCTGTGCAGGGATTTGCACGCATTTTGCACAAGTCTCCAGARGTTAGAAGTTTTCTTTGGGCTGTGCAATAGCTGAAAAGAACAGAAGGTGGCATGTTCTCAACGTTTTCATCCAGCAAGGAAGTGCAGTAAGGGCAAGAAGGAACTACAGTAACGGGAAAAAGGATACAGCAGGAGAAAGAAGACAGCTAAGCCCAGACTACATCCAATTTGATAAATCTCTGCTGTTAATGATGGTATTGATGATGAAAGCTATTTATTTGCCCCATTTTTGTAGTGTAATTCACTGGTGCCATAAGGGCTGGTTTTACTAGACTCTGGAAAATACCTGGTCAATTGTGATATATTTCATTTTCAATGCTGTAATATTTTATAAAAATTGAAAAATGCAGGTGTGTATTTTTTCTGGGGTGTTCTTTTTTTTGGTTGTTGTTGTTGGTTTTTTTTTTGTTTGGCTTGTTCTTTTAAATGCTAAAATTCACAAGATATGACCAGTTAATCAAGACCCATATAAGGGAGATAAACGTAGCCATGACAGTTTCCCTTTAAAGTGCAGATATATGGGAGATAGCACCAGGCAAAAAGGAGAATTAATTTACATTTGCCAAAAAATTATGAAGCAAAACCCCGAAAGAAATCAATTAGAGATGACAGAACTGTTTGTTCTCAAGTCATTAAATTAAGACGTTTCTGAATATTTAATCAGGCTTTGTGCAACTGTTACCATAAGCAGGTGCCTCTTGGTCCGCAGCGGCACCCTCTTGGTCAGCCTGTTTTCGTTAAAGCAACATTTAACTCTCTTTTCCAACCCACCGGTCTATGACAAGCAACCTGTGTGAGAGCAGCAGAAAAAGCCCCGTTTGCAGCCGATGTTGGTGACTCACCAGGCAGGAAGCTCCTTGTCTTGATCTCTCCTTTTCACTTCCTTCTACCATCAATGGCAACAGCTCGTTTAACGAGAAGCAGACTGCTCCAGAGGGATGACGAGGGCTGGTCTAAACAGGACGAAAGTGACCTCTCCTGCCCCAGCCTGGGGTGCCAGGAGCCACCAAGGAGCTATGGTTCACATCCCATGGRAATAAAGTGGCACTTTTGTTGCCCTTTTGAGAAATCTTGGACTGCGTCCGACCACAGCAGACAGCCCATCTTTGTTTAGCAGCCAAACTCCCTCATTCCCTAGGCAGCTGATTTGCTTTTAACTTCATACCTTCACCAGATGGAAAAGACTCCCTGAGAATGCCTGGGGAACAGGGAGAGAGGTCTCAGGTGGCCCAGAGGCTGGCAGCATCCCCTGCCATGGGGAGCCTGCTGCCTTCCTCACACTGGGAGCATTTCCAGGCCACTCTGCTAAGGAGGGACCAAAACAAGCTCACAGCAGTTGCAGAAGGGGAGCCAAGAGCCCAGCTGCTCAGGAGAGGGGTACAAGGAGAAGCTGCTGCCTTGACTTATGGGTTTCCAGCTCCAGGCTGCAGGTTCTTGGGAGAGGGAAATCCTGGTGCTGCAGCATCTTGACATAAAGTAAATACAAGAAGCATGGACTTTTGGAAAACTTCTGTCATTTAACTTCTCTTTTTCTCAACGTATTTACTTGCTGATCTCCAGACACAAGGTATTTTGAAGGAATGGTTGTGCTTCTCCTTGGCATTCTGCAGCAGACCAGGACTAAGAAGCTCAAAGCTGGAGGTACAGATTGCAGCTGCTGGTCCCAAGAGCTACAACTGCTGGTCACCATCTGGGAGTCAGTTCTGAATGCCCCTTGTTTGCTCATTTTGCATTCCAGCAGAGTGTGTCAAATCAACCTCCTTGACCCCAAAGCCCTGCGAGGTGGAGTCTCAGGTTTTGACTGTGGGTCTGGCTGCTGTGATTCCTTCCAGGSAAATACACCCTGAATTCTGCTTCCCAACTTATAACACTTCATTCTTGTGGTCTTATCTGAGGAATTACATATAAATAAAATCTTTTGTATTATAGAATACAAAAATATAGACATACACATAAAATATCTACAATTTACCTATATCAATATCTATTACTTACTATACAAAATGCACAGATACAACTATATGTTGTACATGTATGTTTAAAATACATTATAAAATCTCTATAAAATTTATATATTAATGAAAACATATTGTGTGTCTGCATGTGTTTGCATGCACATGTAAAGTTGTTACAGTCACGCTTTGAAAACATTTTGCTAGAGAATAAAACTCCCCAGTGCTTCTTGAGAAGACTGGGGTAATGCATATTACCACAGCTGCCAGTTCCAGATGGGAACTACAGGCAATGCTGAAATGCTGCAAGAATTTTTTTGAATTGTTGACCTCACATTTACCATTCATACTGGTGTTATGGGTGTCACATGCAGTTCCTGAGGAAACTGAAGTTTCCTGGGGGAGAAATATTTCCCTGGCACCTTCATTTKGAGAGCCAAATTGGAAAGGAAAACCGAGCAGCAATGTACCAAGTCAAACAGCTTGGACAGAAGCTGTTATTGATGATCCTGTTCTGAGCATAGTGTGGCAGGGTAGAAAAATCACCACAGCTGAGGAAAGAGTAACAAATGAGTGCCCCAGCTGTTGCAGGAGTTGTGCACACAAACCTCTTCAGTCTAATGTCTGATAACAGTATCTGAATTTCCTGGAAAATCTCTCGAACTACACAACTAGTTCAGAAAAAAACCCTCAGCAAGAGAAAGGAGATATTGAATTGCTCACATCTAGCCTGGCGACATAAAAGCAAGAAGTGGATTCTGCCTCTGAAACTCATCTTTTTTGAGGTGCCAGCCTGGTTAAAAACATTTAAGTTGGCAACAAAACAGTTTCAGGCATGCACCCCTCTGGGCTACTTCCTCAGCTGGGTTAGGTCCCAGTGCACAGCCTGCTGTGTTGAGAATCACTGCTGACAAACCCAGCTTTTCCCATAACCAAACATAGCATGTAGACCCTTAATCAGCAGTAAGAATTGCAMTTCTCTGTTGCACTTCTGTTCAGCAGCTCTTAGGTGTCTGTGACCAACATGATACCGTCCATAAAAGGGCTTTTTTTTGGACCTTGATACTAAAATTCACCTGAGTTAGGATCTGAGTGGAGTTTAGGTCAAGTGAACACGGTCTGCGGAGACTTTTGCTGCTGATGTCTTGGAAGACGTGACACACATGAGCACGTTGCCTGTGCAGCGTGGCAGTTTTGTGTTGGACATTACAATCTGTGATGGAAGAAGTCCTTGCACCTCCCGAGGTGCAAGGAGCCCTGATAGTCCCTGTGCTGTACTGCACACTGATGCATTAGGGTTGTCTGGGATACTAAGGGCATCATGTGGCACCTCTGCTAAATCTTGGGCAGATGAAAGTTACTGTATGTGTGATGCATGGGCAGCTGCTAATGCCCATAAAACCATTACGGGTCGCTCTTCAGCTGATTCTCTTTCAGGATGGATCCAAATCTTTCCTCCTTCTGGAAGGGAGTCTTTCAAAATCCTAGCAACAGGAGGCCAGGAATCCTGTCTCCACAAGACTGTCTAAGGCACACCATTGATGAGGTGGTCTGTGGCACTGCTGTGTGATACTGCTATGAGATGTGGGCATAGGAGGACACCTATGAAGCCAAGTTTCTGGCACAGTGACATCATTTTGTCGCCAGAGACAGAGGCTTTTGTTACTCTGAACTATTAGCCAGACTGTACTGCTGCCTCGGTTTCACAGACTTGACAATACTGCCCTGTGGGGCATAGTGTAGCTTGCTGTACAGAAATCCAGGTGTCTTGCCAAGAAATGGAAGAGGAGCCCAGCCACATTCCCATGAGCTATTACTTTTAAAGAATTTGGTATTTATGTTTCTCTCTTGGCACAATCATTTTGGTGCCATTAGAAACATAGGAAAAAAATACATCAGTGAAAAAGACACTTGAGAGCCCAAGAAATATTATTGTAACCTTCTGGTACAAACAGCAGAGAATAAATGGAGCATGTTTATAAGGTAAATAAAACCATCAACAGTATCCTTTACCTTGGCCCCCGTGTTTCTCTCTCCAGATGCTTTACCTCTTTCTGTCCAGATCACATGCCTTCACAGGATATGCACCAGGAAAAGGCTATTGGATTGTGCTACCATTTCAAGCAGTCCTCAGCAGGAGGTTTAGGCAGATGAGAGGCGTGGGTAAACCAGCTGTTAGAGGCCTATGATGCTGAAAAACGGAAACTTTCATGCCTCTTTTCCTCCAAGAAAGAAAACAAAACATCAACACACATTATAGTTTTTGTACTGTATATTATCAGTTCCAAGCCTGGGGCTGGTGGCTCTTTGTACAACTGTTAGGCCATAATAGTGGCTCTTCTGGGGTGATTGATTTGCCTCTGGCAGTGCCCAGTAGTGGAGTTGTAGGGAAGAGAAAGGGAGGAGAAGGTGAACAGCTTGATCCTTCTCCTGAATCCTCCTGGCTTTTTCTAGTCTGTCTTTCTGAACTAGCTGTTGGTACAAACAGCTGATTGCAATGGACTTTTCTTCCATGAATTTCACTTCTTTTTTTAGTTTGGCATGCACATCATCCTTCAATAATGAGTCTTGCAATTTTAATTTCAGGTTGAGTGATTAGGTATTGACTACCTCTTGTAGCCAGTAAATTTTGTTGGGTGAAACCTCTCTAAAATATTACAAGAAACAGTGAATCATTGTTCCCTACTCACTGTCTCTGTAATATCCAGGATTTAATGCACCTCTATAATACTCTCTCTTGGGTAATTATTTCCAAGGCTGAAGAGTGGAAGAGTTTTATCTATTTGATCTCTCCTCATGGTGAAGACATTCCTTACCTTTTATAATCCTGTTTGTTATTTGCTGTGTCATTTAGTCCCTTATATGCTTTCCTGGGACAGGAATACAAGTGGGAGAAAAGCAGAAAGTAATATATTATCAAAGGGGTGGGTACAACATGCACTTTTCCAGACTGCCTCCTCTTGTCTTCCATGCTGAGTTAGAACTTTTGCTGCAAAAGTTGTCAAAAAGAGGCTTGACATGACAATTGTTACACATGATCTTCTGGTTGCACTGAGTACTTTAACTTGTACAGCTACAGGTTTATGCTTTACATGTAAACTTAGAGTCAGAAGAACTTGTATAATGAAACTGCAGGTAACAGGCAATCCAGCACATGCTTGAGTATTGGCCAGGAAATGAAATAAGATGTATCATTTAAGAATCTTCTGGTTGTTTGCTTCATTTTTACCGAAAGTCAGTAGTTACTTACCAAAGCAGCAATAGTGCAAGGTAAATTCTCAATGGATTGTCTCTTGAGATAAATAATAAAATCCCCAAAACTCAGCCAAACTCTTGAGWGTAAAACAGCTTTCAAAGCTAAAGCATTCAATGATAGCAGCTGAATTCCTTCAGGGTAGGAGCTGAGTCACGCTTTCAAAAGACAGTGAGGAAGCATTCAAAACCCCTGACTCATACAGATGCTGAAATGGGACTAGGYTTGGACTTTGAAACTAATCCTGGGCCTGTTGAAACATGCTTAGGAGTACTAAAATTCTACTAAGGGCCAAAATGAGTGTGGACATGCATGAGTGTAGACAAGACTTGATTGCTGTGGTGATCTTGGAGTGGGAAATTAATGCCCTTTGATTTATGGATAGTGCTATAGTTCTGTGACCAGACTCTTTATTCATTTACATCATATTTAGCTATTTATATTGGAGCAGGACAGAAACTCTTTCAGTCTGATTTGCCCCGGCAGAAATCACAACACGGAGCTCACAGATACGACACAGGATGTCTCAGCTCAGACTAAGCACCTGCTGAGCGTGATGCACATGAGCAAGTTCAGGTAACAGAAGGGAATAGACATGGCAAAGGAGGAATCCCTGACTGCCACTTATCCTTCCTTACAGCAGTTGATAAGTGTCACTCGTGTAACTAGCCATGAAGTGTGGCCTTCCTGACAGTAAAGGAGGTACATGATTGCTTAAATTCACACAGAAATCAGAGGTCAGTTTACAAAGGGTGGGGTGAGAAGGGAAAAGTTCAGAGCTGCCTTTTCCTTCTGCATCATAGTAAATATATATACATATATATATAAATAACAGTTTCACCATAAGTGTCTACAGTGGTGTAGACGCCAGTGGTCCATTTGCACAAGCAACAACTGACAGCAACATCAGCGCTGCAGGAACAAAGGAACTACTTCCTGCAGACTCATCTTCACTTGTCAACGAGACGAGTAAAATAGAACACGGCAATCCAAGCTACAAAGGACTTGCAGGTATCTAGAGATTTCTGATGTTCTGGAATTGAAGGAGAAATCCCTCTCTGAGCCATGAGTGCAACCACAATGATTAAAAAACAACCCTAACACTTCATGACCAGAGAACAATCAGTTCAGGAACAAAGAAGTGAGATTTATTGTGAACACAGTAACTTTGTGTTCTTCCCATGATGTGACAAATTAAGTTTTTCTTAACACTGCATTACTGACCTCTCTCCATGGTGTGATATTCATACACAAACTTTGGATCAGTAACCGAACAGAAGTACTTTTATTTTTTTCCTGATACAAACGCCAAATATCACAGCCATAGACATAAGCAAAAAATAGTTCCAAATAAATATGACAGCTTGATAACAAATTTTAGCACAGTAATTATTGTATAAATGGTTTAACAAATGGTATTACTGCTAGCAGAAAAAGCATCTCCAGGGAAAAGAGGATTGAATACATAATCTGGAAATAGATTAAATATATATATAAAATATACTCAGTTTATTGCTTGGATAGATAAATATTAAAATATTTGTGCACATAACTGGGAATGAGGCACTTATTCAGGTTAGTATAAACACGGCCACTTGTTAAGTAGAAGGAAAAATGTTAATAAGCCTCCAAAACATCTTGGTGAAATCTGAAACCTTGAAGCCATAATAATAAAAAAAAAAAGGCATGCTGTTACAGATGTATTTATAGTTCACTGAATTGTAAAAAATCCAATTTCTTAAGAATGGGACAAATCCAGCATGCCTTACTGAAAACATTGGGATTTTTTTCCCAGGAAGAGGACTTTGGTATCTGAGTCAGGAATCTTACTCATGCTTGTCCAGCTTTTCAGTGTTTGCTTTGTCCTTTTCTTTGTTATCACCAGTTTGCACTATTATTTTATGTATTGTTAGAAAAACATTAGTCTGATTATCCCCATCAACCTAAATATTTTACAAAGTTGTAATCAGATGCCATTCGAAGCAGTGATCAAGTTGTTTACTGGGCTAAATATTTGGCTTGTAGAACACATGGGTTTTGATGTGATTTTATAAAAACAAATAATAATTAAAAAAAGATTTTGCCTGCAAGCACCTTTAATGATATTTTGTTCTGGTAAAACTCAAAAGCAGAAAAATAGCTCTACTGATAAACACCTAATTTCTGTATTTTATATATATATTTTTAAAAAGATCTTCTCTGCTTATACAAAACAGGCATTTCATAAATATTAAAATGCTCTATTATTTACATGTGTCCCATTCTACTGTAGAATCATTGACTGCTATTATCCAAACATGCAGGTTTCTGGGAGAGAAATTCTGCTTTTCTCATAGTGATGTCACATACAGGCATAAAGGCAAATTTGATCTTAGTGTACATTTGCAACTTAGTGGAGAACTTACTAAATATACAAAGTATCTGTGGGTTAAGTCTTTGATCAATCTTGCACACATAATGCATGGATCACATAACCAAGAACTTCATTAAAAGAGCAAATCGATGTCAGGTGACTGGGGAAAGGTCTAAAGCTAAAGGACATGGCTTACGGATAATTGTTTCAGGCTAGAAGGTGGATTAATTAAAATAAAAGATGACTGCAAGAGTTTAGTACTGGAGTTTGACCCTTTGGGTGCTGCAAACATCCTTCAATTAAGCTGTCTAATCACCATCTTCAGAAAACCTAGAAAAGGTAGGACAGATTCTGACCTGATTCATTTTGTGAAAAACTGATGAAATCCTATTAAATGAGTGAAGTCATAACAACACAAATCCAGAGCAAGAGATATTAGCATGAGTCTCTCTGTGGGCATATTCACACTGTACCACGAATCACAGCACAGATATTCCTAGGCTAGTAGAACTCCACGTTTCTGAGTCTTTATGGCTCAGAGGGCAACTGTGCAGAATTACTAGGACAGGTCTATCTGTGTTACTGAGCACCACAGCCAGGCCAGGAAGTCTTCTGGATGGATTTTTTTTTTGGTTCAGAGGCAGCATTGTGTGCTTACAGACTGCTTTCCAGTTGAATCCTGCTCAGCTAACTCAGATCTCTGCAGCATGATCCCCAGAATACCAAATGCCAAGTGTATTGGGCGCTGCCTACAGACACCACCACAAGATGATGGAAGAGGAATTTTAGCAAAGTCTCAACATCCTAATTCAGATTTCATACAGTTTATATAGTTGAACTCTATTGAGAACTCTGTTGACACCAGTGCTGTTTGACAATCTCATGGACAGTGGGATCAAGTGCACCTTGAAGTTTGCAGATGACATCGAGCTGTGGTGTGGATGACATGTGGAGGGAAGGGATGACATCCAGTGCAAGGTCCTGCACCTGGGGTAATCCCAAGCACAAATGTAGACTTGGTGGAGAATGGATTAAGAGCAGCCCTGCTGAGAAGGACTTGGGGGTGCTGGTGGATGAGAGGCTGGACATGACACAGCAATATGTGCTCCCAGCCCCAAAAGCCAAACGTGTCCTGGGCTGCACCCAAAGCAGCATTGCCAACAGGGCAAGGGAGGTGGTCCTGTCCCTCTGCTCTGCTCTTGTGAGACCTCACCTGGAGTGCTGCATCCAGCTCTGGGGCCTCCAGCATAGGAAGGATATGGACCTGATGGAGCAAGTCCGAAGGAATGCCACAAAGATGATCACAGGGCTGCAGCACCTCCCCTCTGAAGATAGGCTGAGTGAGTTGGAGTTGTTTAGTCTGGACAAGAGAAGGCTCCAGGGAGACCTTAGAGCACCTTCTAGTATCTGAATAGGGCCTACAAGAGAGCTGCAGAGGGACTTCTTAAAAGGGGATGTTGCAATAGGACAAGCAGTAATGACTTCATTCTGAAAGAGGGTAGGTTTACATATTAGGAAGAAATTTACTGTGAGGATGGTGACACACTGTCACAGGTTGCCCAGAGAAGCTGTGGATGCCCCATCCCTGGAAGTGCTCAAGACCAGGTTAGATGGTGCTTTGAGCAACACGTTCAAGTGGTAGGTGTCTGCYCATGGCAGGGGGCTTGGAACGAGATGATCTCTAACGTCCCTTCCAACACAAACCATTCTATGATTCTGTGACTTGAAAGGACTTACATAAGACGCTAGTGTGAGAAATGGGACAATTTCCTGAAGGTTACATAGCTTCCATAGCCAAGCTTTTGAAAGAAACAGAACAGATCCTGTCTGGCTGAAAATATCTTTGAGACACAACAGGTTGTGTCTGGATAAAAACTGACATAGGACACTACTGATCCAAACTTGTCACGTTACCTAAATCAAGAATGCTGAGAGAAAATTAGAATTACTCTTCCAGAAGTAGTCACTCATTAAAAATGCCCAACAATGACCTAACATGTTTGTCAAAATGTGCTATGATTATACAGCAATAAATACTACTTGATTCAATTAAATGTTAATTTTTTTTCTTCACTTTTTGCTATTTAGTATGGCAACTAACTATGCTGGATTCAATATCATGATTCCTAGGCTCAGTTCAGCAGAACCTTGTCCTCTGCATTTTGAATCTAACTATCATTTTCTCTAGGTACTGAAATACTAATGTTTGCATTTCTCAGCACTGGACATGCACTAAGAAGTAAAATTCACCTTACAACACTTCCATGATCCATTATAAACTTAAGAGGACATAAGCATACAGTTTCAGTGAAAACCAAAATTTTTTTCTGGATTTGTTGCATTCTTTGGCTTTCTATAAACATAAATAAGGAAAAAAAAATTCTCAGATTAAATAGATGAAGAGGAATTTGCAGAAAAGAGTATGTATTGCATCCTGTGGCATGCAACTGTTCATAATGCTATGCTGTATAATCTAGCTGTCTTTTGAAAAACTTCAGTTACATATAAGTAAAAAACAATAAAAATAAATCACTGGTACAGATTAAGTGAAGTCGAAAACTTATAGGACGGAAGATCCATGCCTAAGGCATTCCATCACCTTTCAAACTAATTGTAGACATTGAGTTCTTTGAGAAACAGTACAAAATTTAACAGAAGAGTGTAAGGATTCCTCCTCTCAAGTATTACATGTTTCTGAAGAAACAGATCTCCTCTCTTATTGCAGACAGGATATATAGCACCTTCTTATAGCTTCTTATATTCTTTTGAATTGTCAGAAAATACAAAACCAAAACAATAATCTCTCCCTTACAATGCAGAATTGCTGCTTAAGATTAGTGCATGGCAGAGGGACATCAGCATTTCCTTTCGTGCAAAGTGGGAGATTTGGTTCGGCTTCTTCCGTTGTGGATAATGGCAGTAAGCGTTCAGGATAACAAATTTCAAGTCCACCTAGAAACACATGAACTCCTCATGAGTCACCATTATCGCCTGCTAAAAATGTGCAGTTCAAGGGTTTTTTTGAGGCACTCTGGAGAGTCTGGCTTGAATCCCATGGTCGTGGAATCAAACCTCTGAGCTGTCGCTGCCGTAATTATGTGGTATCATCATTGGTTCATTGCTGCCCGACTCATTGGTGGCTTCCTTCTTATTGGAACTTTGTTTCCATTTTAGCAGCAAAACRATAATTGCAATCAAGCAGATGGCAAGGAAAATGGCAGCAGCTCCACCAATGATTGTGACTATGCTGATTCCTGCACTTTGGTTATTCAGTTCCCTGGGGAGAACACCATTGACCGCAACCTCCCTTTGAGGCACCTGTTTCTTGCCGGTGCGATCCAGTGCTATGTGCTGTATGTTTGTTCCTCGGTTGTTTTCTGCTCCGATGTCTCTTGCAAGGTCTGGTGCCTGCTCAACTCCCCTCTTCTGCCGTCTCCACGAGGATGCTCCTGGGCTCCCACCACTGAGGAGCGAGTGGTACTGGTGCTCCACGCTTCTTTTGCCGATTCCGCGGTTCGCGTTCTCCTTCGAACGCACAGTGTAGATTGTATGGACATACCACTCCCTACCCAAAGACACCTAGAAAGAAACAGTTTTTGGGTTCAAACACACACATACACAATCTGGGCAGCGCTAAAGGCAGAGGAAATCAGTCTCTGTTCTGAACTGATTGCTGGGACAAGTACTTTCAAAATCATGCACGGACAACACCCGGCTCTGTGCCAAGGCACCAGAGGAGTCCTGTTTTCTGCCAAAATTTTAAGAGGGGTTAGACTCCATTCCTCTCCATGGACAGACTCTGTGGCTACCAGGTGCCGATGAAGAAGGCTATGGCCTTGGCATGTTTTTGGTGCTATTAGTACCAAACGCCATACAAAGTACCTTTATCTGTGGATGGGCTGCAGAAAAGGAYCTTCCCTGCCCAGCCTACCAAGTGATTAGGCCCTGGTTCTAATTCTATCTAAACATACAAAACCAATTTTTGACTGCAAGGATGGCTGTACATTGGAACAGGGAGCCTGTGGAGTCTCCTTCCTCAGAGATATTTGAAATACAATTCCACATGGTCCTGGGAAACCTGCTCTAGGTGACTCTGCTTTGAGTAAGGTGTTGGAACAGTCAATTTTCACAGGTCCCTGACAACTTCATGCACTCTGTGATTGCATGGGGTCCCTGCAGCCTGTCTGAGATGACACTATCTTCCTAGAATTTCTCTCCTCTTTCCTGGATACATAATAGATTTGGCTTCCACAAGGTTTAGTAGGCTTGTCTGAATACTGCCTTAAAGCTACTGGCTGATAATTTGAATGGTTGGAGCCCAGTTTTGTGAGAAATAACGAATTTTCTATTTGACTCTTGTTTTTCCCAGTCTTTTTCAGGACATTCTGTTGTTTCTTCATACTCTCATTCTTTTGACAGAATGAGGACCAAAAATCACTGCATTATTGGAAATGGATTCTTCATATAAAACAAATCAGATTTCATTTTCCTGGGGGTAGATTTTGAAACCCTTTTTACACTGGTAAGTGGGCTGTTTTCTTAAATATTCTGCTTACAATGAGACCTCTAGTACCAAAGTGGCCAGGAGTAGGAACAGTCTCCTCCATATTCTTCTGCAATTTATACACTTGAGTTTTGCATGTAGTTTTACAAATATTAGAGACAAATAGTGAAGAGACAACTCTTGGCTGGGTTATATAGATCAAAGGAATGAATGCACACAGATGAAGGATTATATATTATTAAGAAGTAGTTGCACCCTTTAGATGTCAATTTTTGGGCTTTCCAGTGCTGCACACTGTGAGAGTTTGCAAGGAAAGAATTGTACAGAAAATGCTGAATATCAACTAGATTTTGATGAAGTTCACTATAAATGCTTGTGATTCTTTAATTTTTTGGCTTTGAGAAGTGAGATGGGAAGCAATAAAACAATGCTGTGCAACAAGAAACTTACTAAGTTCTTAAAAGAAATGCATAAGAATAGTTTGTATAATTTCTGGTTAGTCTGTGGAATTAAACAAGAGAAAAGTAGAGTATTCCTACAGAAATATTTTAATAAGTGTTGCAAATTTTATGTCTGGAAATTTTTAAGCATTTATAATTGTGTTTAATTGTCACGGGAATCAGAATAAATGTTTCTATTGGTTTCAATATGACTTAGAGTTAACAACAGTACTTRTGCAACTGCTTCTTTCTTGGTTCAGTACTCTTGCTAATAAGCTATAGAAATCATACCTGAAATAGAGGAGTTGAGTCTACTTTAAATCCATCAGAGCCTGGCTGTTTAACTAATGGAATTGCTTCAGGATCATCTACTGCAAGTTTTGCATTAAAAAGCACATTTCCAAAGCTCGTGGCTTGCGTCTCTGGCTGAGCTTTGTCCTACATGGGGGGGAAAAAAAAGGTTGTAAAACACAGATTTATTTCTTCTAGGAAAAATAGATTTAATATTTATTTGCAATGTATAAATTGTGTAATTTTCACACGCTATTTTATGCAATCTAGTGAAATACTACTACAAGAGAAAAGACATGAGAAGCAGTTGTGGTCCCATCCGACTTGTACTAACTTCTACTTAATGTCTTGCCTTTCTGGAATACAAGGGGGAAACACTAGAGAACAACTACAGATACACTTCTTAAATAAAAAAGATACATAAATATGGTCTGAAATGAAAGAAGTCTCTTTCCCAGCCTAAAGAAGCTACATTTCATTTCATTAACAGACATTCACATGAATTTGTTTAGCTAACTATATAATAATCATCTTAAAGTTAACTCTAAAAGTGGGCATCAAGTCTGTAGTTACATAGGCTTATTCTAGTTATTTTCAGAAAGGAAATTATCTCAGATATTCTAAGTCAACTTTAAAGGTATCTCTCTTACCCTATGGACTACAGAGGCAATCTGGATGACTAACTTTACACTATACAGTAAATTTTGGATGGCTGAAAGATGAAACAAATTCCAGTCCTTAACTTGCATGTCTCCTAAGACTCTCTCTGTGGTCAATGAATATAGACAATGCAGAGAAAAAGCSTATCTTCAGATTCTAACTTAGGTCAAACTCTTAATGAAGGTAGTCCCCAAGAAGATTAAGACTAGAACCAGAAGGGAAAAAAGAAAGATACTGCCTCCATCAGTTCATGTTAGCCTGGAATTCGAGTCACAAATGTGGTGTTGTTGAGAACATTTTAAAGAACAGTTGGGTTGTGGATAGAAGAGAAATTAGAAAAAAAATTAAAATATATATGTGCATCCTCCCAGAACTGGAACACTTACCACAATCTTAAACCTGTACAGAAGGGATGGAGAATCAGCAAGGCACCCATATTCAGTGTTGGATGGATTATATTTGGGTACATATCCATCAGCTCCTGTGCACARGAAAACCTTCTCGATGCTACAGTAGAAGGAATCACCCAAATTCTGCACTGGATCCACCATCACCCGACCGTATATGACATCACCTGTAAACAGTGCACACAGTTCACATCCTRTTAGACTGGAACATTTTGCACAGTTCTGAGGCTAAGCTAACAAAAGCTCGTCAAGAAGCTTAGTGCAACGAGCACAAATCCTCATTCTTATCTTGTTTTGACTGAAACAGGGTCCTGATAGTGTGGAATACAAGTTAAATGTGCATGATCTGTGCACAATAATACCTTCTGAGAAAGCAACATCACTTTCTTGCCCAAAGCCCATTGAGCCATCAGACAGCCACAGTGTCTTTTTGGAGAGGAGGAACATCTGGGTGTTCAAGCTGAACTCAGCAGCCACTGGGTCACTGACCTAAAACCACAAAAGCATAAGGCCCTTCAACAAGTAATCTTTAATGACAAAAAAAATAGCATATCTTAAACTCTTAAAACATAGCATGATCTCCCAATGTACATTACTTATCACCTCTGCACACCCACATGCAATAATACAGCTTAACAAAACGATTTTCTGATACTAGACATATATTGCTATGTATTTTATATGCAAACAACCTTTGGATTATCTGCATCTATGATATTTGATAGTATTCTAGGTTAGTGTCTTCCCACCACATCTTTCCAAATCCCAGCTAAGGAGGTGCCTAGGGCAACTTATATGTGGGGAACATGAGGAAAATATTTCCCTCAAAAACTTGTCTCTCTCTGACTCATCACAACCTGTTTTGTCTATCCCATTTTCATTCTTACACCCAAGTCCCACCTCTGCTTCTGATCCTCTGTCAATATTTGAAAGCACACATGGCTGAGGATTTATTTGCAAGTATCAAATTCTTCTAATGTGCTACAGGATATATCAGATCATGCATGTGAAAACGCACCAAACCATTTGAACATCTTTTTGTGCTAGTATTTATCTTTTCATGCTAGTATTTATCTTTACATATTTGACACAGTTATCTATGGTTCTTCCTTGATTACATGACAAGTGTAAAATAAATCAATACTACCAGCAGCAGTTTCTCAYGGGACCATAAAACAGAAGGCAAACTATAAAGGGACATGGCATAATGAAAGGGAAATAATAAAGTGAACAGAAGAACTGGGGGGAGCCTGAAGTTCAAAAGCATTCAAGTACCTGAGGAAACAATGTGGAAGACATACACATCCAGGAAAAAGAAGAAAAAGAAAAATAACAAGAAGCCACTAAACAAATAAAAAATACTAACATATATGTATATTTATGTAAATAGATGTGTAATTATGAGGAAAGGAAGGAAGGAAAATAAATAAAATATTCTTGCTGGCTCATGGACAAGGGTCCACTTCACAATAGTCTCAAAATTATCAAAGCAACAGGATTTGGCAAGACGAATGTATACCTGAAATGTTTTTATAAATGGAGTGCTATTCTTCAGAAAAAGGAATCCTACAACCATAGCCTTTGCACAGAAATAATAATAAAAACAAATATTCCATTCTCCTGGAATGCTTCTTTCTAAATCCCTGGAAAACAGGCTRTTGGGTTGTAGTTCCATAAATACTTGATTAGCACAACTGGTTTCCAGCTGTGTTATTTATGACAGTAGCTCAAGTGTAATTATTTTCATGGGCATTTGAGACATTTTATATAAGAGTTCTTAAAAAATAATCTGTGAGGATCTGCTGGGTGAGAAGAGTAACTGTTAATTTATTTTGTCTATTTGCCATGTCCATCAACTCTGCATATGGATGATTTGGGGACAATGCAGATCACTTGTGGTAGACAACGCCACCTCCCTGGCATCAMAGCCCATGTGATATTTGGTACCTCAAGAAACAGAGCACTCTTGGGAGTGGTCCATCCCAGAGCGATAACTATCCTGATTATGGAAGTGCTTCTGTCAGGAAATAGTCATACACATTTACAGAAAGGAGATGCTGAAAGGACTGGGACGAAGCAAAGCTCGGAGGCTGAATGCTGTTCATCTTCAGGGAACCCCAGAGTGAGGCAGTGGTAATACCATCCTCACTAGTGTTCCAGGCTACCCGCTTCACTCCTCAGGAGCCATGGAGACAGCAAAAAGGGAGATATGCAGATGATATGTGTTAAAGAAGGAAATGCTGAACCAAACTCTCCAGATGGGAAACACCAAATATATTGTCTTCTTGATGTTTGACTCTTAAAATGGTTCCTCACTTGTGAACAGTGAAAACAATTGTGAAGGAAATTAGAAAAAAAAGTTTCCAAGGAAATGAGAGCCTCACATCAAAAAGCCCAAGCAGATAATTCAGTACAGGAGCTGGAGCACTAGACCAAGAATTGGGGAAAATAACTCCTGCCCTGTTCAACCATTTTATCATTAGATTTTACAGTCAAAAGTAGTTTTAGGCTAGTTGTGACACCTACACTTACTGATTTCAGAAAGTCACAGAATGGTTTGGGTTGGAGGGCATATTTTAAGGTCACCTCACCCAACCTCTCTACCATGGGCAGGGACACCTTCCACTAGACCAGGTTGCTTAGAGACCCATCCAGCCTGGTCTTGAACACTTCCAGGGATGGGGAATCGACAGCTTCTCTGGGCAACCTGTGTCAGTGCCTCACCACCCTCATTGTAAAAAGTGTCTTCTTTATATCCAAACTAAGCCTACACTCTTTCAGTTGCCCYTTTTCCTGTCACTGCAGCCCTTGGTAAAAGGTCCCTTTCTAATAAGCCCTGTTTATATATTGGAATGCCACAATAAGGTCTCCTGCGTTTGTTCTCTTCTTCAGGCTGAGGAGCTCCAAATCTCTCAGCCTTTCTTCACAGGGGAGGTGTTGCAGCCCTTTGACCATTTTTCTGGCCCTTCTCTGACCTCCTCTAACCCGTCCAAGTCTTTCTAGTGCTGGGCACCAGAGGACTGGATGCAGTGGGCCTGTCCAAGTTACCAGATGTCTCCTGGTTTAAGGACTAGAATCCTTCAATCTGATCCTTCTGTCTTTTGTTTCTTATTTCTAAAACAATGGATACCAACTCTTGTTCGGTTTTGCAGAATGACTAGAAAATCTTAGAGGTAAAGTGCTAGATACTGCCTACTGAATTTGAGCTATTGTACTGCTGCCAATTGCTGCTTTTTTGGGACCTGCTTAAAGTCCACATAGTGTTTCAATCTATGATCAGATGCAACAGCTATCATGGGCCACAGATTTTCCTGAGTCCCTTTTACTGCGAGTATCTCAATAAATAGAGCTGGTCTTGGTCTGAAAATTGTTGGTGATGGGGTTTAGGTGGCCACAGTCTATGATAGTGTTGCAACTTTTCAMCTTATGCCTATTTTGAATTGATGTACCTGAAACTTCCATATATGGTATTATTAAAGCCTTATCTGATATAATAACCCCTACAGTATCCATTTATTTATTCCAAGGCAGTTCTAATTCTTAGTCATAATTCTTAGTTGTAGGCTAGTTCCAGGTAAGAGTTGTTCCTCCCTAGSCTACTTTGCCCATTTTGCAATAATTTTTGAAGGTTTTTTTGACCTTTCTTTGAAATATCAACATCTTATTGTTTATACTAGGATCAGGCACAGGTTTTGGTTTAGCATTGCTATGAATTGCTTTAGAGGCCCTAGAAATAGATTAGAAATGCCAGACAAAAGCTGAAGTGCTGAACTAGTATAAATTCCCMTCACCCACTCCATTCAAACTTTTTCAAAATGTTGAAATGTGGTTAACTCTGAGAAGACAGGTTTCACATCAGATCATGTATCATCTCTCTTCTTTGCCAGGACTTAATGCCCTATCAGGAATCATCTGTTTTCCCATAGCTGGCACAATGCCAAATGAAAACATAAAGACTGCATACATTCCCTTGTGTACTCTAGCTAAGTCAACAGAAAAGTGATTGTGTATCCCTGACTGATATGGATTTATTCTGTAAGATGATTTAATAGCATACTAGCATACATCTATACTGTTAATGAGCATGAAACCACAGCCACACTATTCCAGTATTAGCTGTATCGGCTCCAAATRACAGAAATTATATAATTTCCTCCTTACATATCCCAAGGTCACGCTAGCCCTTTTCATGACCCTCAAGTTTTTTTCAATCAGTGTTTTCCACAGCAGAATCCATTTCTCCATAGTTTGTTCCCAGCTACTGAGCTTTACAGCTGGACTTTGTGGAAGGTATGCTGCTTGCCTGTTCTTATGCTCACAGATGAGCCATATTGCTCTGGATTAGGTTTGTTTCAGTCACTTTTGTGAGTCTTAAAGCTAATATTTTTATCAGTGTTTGTTATCTATACTTTCCTCTATAGTCAGTGAAGGAAGTTTTACCTTAGGACTGAATGAATCTTCCTCTGGAAGTCCTCCTTTTAATACCACAGACCTAACTCTGCTAGGTTTTTCGTCAGAGGAAAACCTTCTGAAAATGGTTTTATATTTTCCTAATTACATGATAAAACTATTTACTACCAAAGGCAACAGACAAGAAAATAATTCCCAAATGTTACAATCACATCACAGTAACTCTCCCCCAAAACAATGTCAATGAGCTTCCTATTGACTATCAAAGACTGGCCATGCATTGAGGACATAAAAACATTTGTGCTCCTGCATTAGCCTTTCCCAGTTGGGTAAAACTTGTTATTTAGCAGGAGAGGAGTATGTGCTGTCCCACCAATTTAGGAATACTTTGCTTATAAGCAAGTAAATTCAGTTTCTAGTACTATTATTTCCAGACCAACAAAGGCAGTATGGGAATCAAACTAAAAAGGAAACATGACGAAACATTCCATAGTTGGAATGGTACCTGCTGGAATCGGATGTCCAGATCAAAGGTGATCGGCTCTCYGGGATTGCAGATGACTGGCAGGCTGTACTCCTGATGTGGAGCAGTGGTACAGGCTATCAGCTTCACYGTGTACGTTCCAGAATAGTCTCGAACCTGAGCACGGAGAGAGAGGGAGCTGTACCACCAATATCCCAACTAACAGGCTGGGGCAGTAGCAGACATAGTGAAGGCTGAGGTTTTACCGCAAAATCCGAAACGAAGCTCCACTGCTGGACTGGCTGGTTGTAGGTTGGCTCACTTCGGATGAGGCTGAGGCTAAAGGTCAGGCCCGGGTGATCAGCTGACATGACCATGGAAATTAGAGATGAAGCTAGAAACATGCCAAGAGACAGATTTGTCACCTTTAGTGTTTCATTGCAAACTCTCAGAGTCTRAAAAACATTCCCAATAATTCACAAACCATAATGCCATAGCTGATGTTAATACCTTTACAGGGCACTGGGTTTTATTAACTGAAACTAAAAAAAAACAACTACAGCCAACTCAGCTGGGTCTCCTTGATTCTTGTTCAAGTGTCTATTCACCAGTTGCTTTTGGGCTACACAACAAGAACCATATGAAGACTAAATTTAACAGACAGTCAAAACAGAGTGAGTGGAACGGCAAAGATCTATAATCCCTCCCGTTTTAAACTTGGAATGTCAGCCCAGGGAAACACAATATAGTTTCTCTTAGCCCTGTAACACTTTTGCCTCCGCTGATAGACAAAACCTAACACACTAGGGGACAGCTGAGAAAAAGTAAAAGCAGTACAAAGGAGTTTTATAGGTTAAAAAAGCTGAGTTAAACAAAAAGAGATATCTGAAATATTTTTTTTCCCTTCTCACTGTTGTTCAGCAGATTTAATTTAGTTAGATAATCTTTTCCATGGCTGGCATTCATGCTCAGATTTATGTCTGTAGACAGAGTCTYATACCTGTAATTATTCTGAGTAAAGGCAGTGGGGTTTAAACAGATTAAATTGCAGGAACAGGTCCTCAGCAATGACTAATTGAATGTCAGTGAGAATGTTATATTAATGGAGTGATGCAATGCCCATACAAGACTTTTTCTTGCTCTTTGAAAAATGTCTAAATAACCTAGAAAAGCTTCAAGTTAGAAAAGAAATTTTAATGCTATCTAAGTTCCTAGGGCAATATAAGTAAACAGTAAACATAGCTATTGGGTTAAAAACATGTATCTATAGATCCCTAATGGACAGAATAGCCTAGGTCTTCATCTTTCAGGCTCTTGATCAAGTGGAACTATCTGCTTTCCATCAGATTCATGCACATTTCAATAAGTTTGTCAACCTGAATACAGTCATCAATGACAAGTAAGAAACCTCAAGTAGAGGAAAAATCCTTACCTGAAGAGCATAAATCAGCTATCCATAGCAGAAATAGAAAAAAATGAATAGTGTAAAATCTGGGAGGAGTGACTTCATTTTTATAGTACTGCTGAAGTGTAGATGACACTTACCAGGATGAGACATAACAAATAGACCATGAAACCGGGCTTCAGTCTTGAAGTTGACCACCAAGCGCCCCTCTTCACTGATGCGCATGCTGGTGGGGAACAGGGAACCTGCCAGCAAAAAACCATTAACAAGGCTTGTGCCACTGCAGGTGACACAGAAATCACACTCCTATGAAACACCAGACCCACCGGTTCATTTACCCCTGTCATGTCAGTTGTTTGGGAGGGGGCCTGATGGTACTTTATGAATTGACTCAGATTGTTCTCAAACAAGAATTTACACAGTGAGGCCTAGAGTTTTCACTACATGATTCAGCTTCCAAAGCACATAGAGAACTTCCCTGCAAAGTCATGCTTTTACATGTTGCCATGGACCCACACAGCTGCTCTAGTAGGCTGAGGAAAATCCACACAGCACAGTCGGTGCTTGTGTTCAGGCAACAGCATGGTCAGCTGCCAGAGGGGTCTGCAGAAGGAAGAATACTTTTGTTCTCACCAGGTATTCAAGCTGACTTCTACCAATGAAAGCTGCTTCAGAGATACTCTTTATCAGTGCCTCCCTGCCTACTGTGCCAAGGCAGCAACCAAAAGCATTGGTTGTAGCAGCTGGTTGTGACTTTCACAGCAATCTGCTCAAGGGTGCTGCAATCTGTGAAACTCCTTCTTTGCATTGCTGGTGATTTTTGGCATGAATTTGGCCCAAAACACAGGCCTCATGTCTGCTAATTTCAGATTACAAGATCTTGTTTACATGTCAGAAGTAGTTTATTGCTGTAGCTTGCAGCCAAGACCCTTCTTCTCTAGAGTTCTGCAAAGCTTCAGAGTTCAGGCCTTTCCTGCAGGGCTSCCTTACAAAGGGCCAGTACCACCATTGTGCTTGCCAGGAAAAATAAGGAAAGAGGAATGTTGTCCCATGAATGTGCTGGAAACCTAACATGCTCACCAGCGTGAATGTATACCACCTACACAAAATCACCTGTACCAATCACACTTCTTGGTACAATAGAAATATGTATATATTAACATATGAATTATGGCTTTAGAAGACCTTGACYGCTTTACAACGTTACTTAAAATTTATGTAGAACAATTATATGAATTGAGAGTTATGGAAATAAACTGGAAACTAGTTAACCTCTCCCTACCCAGAAAAACAGCTGCTCAAAAAATGCTACCCAAATCAGACTGGGATATGTTGGGGGTCTAACCTCCACTATCTCCTTGCTTTTATCGTCTGTTTTGTGCTGGCTATTTTAAAAGGGAACTGCTGATGTTCAGCACCTCCAAAGATGTGGCCATCAGCTTCTTAAACAGAGAAATAAAAAAATTAAAGCATCAAAGAAGGGAAATGGTGGCATAGATGCACSATGTAACTGCTGAGACAGAGGATTAGATCTCGTTGTTATTTGGTGACTAGCACATCACATGATTTGTGGCATGTGGCTTATTCTTTAGGCTAGGCATGGCATGACGTGCTTCATTCTTCATGCACTGCAGATTCCCCTTGCCACTYCTAATTTCCTGCTCTTAACATAAGGACAGAAACTGCATGGCAATGATTTCTGTAGTTCACATGCAGAATTTGCAGAAACAAAAAGTGAGTTTATATTCCTTGGAGTCTTGAAATTGTGTAAGTGTATGTACATAATTASAGCTGGTGCCTGTATTCTGCCTTAAGTTGAGAGAGATATGAAACCCCTGAAGTTTAATGCAGGAAAATATTAAGTAAATTTGCATAAATAGAACAATGCAACATACAGGTGTAACTATATATTTTAATCTTGCACATACACCTATATGTCACTATTTTAAAAAAATAAATTAACTTTTTAAAGAGAGAAATTCTGCAATGATGGAGTTTGATTTGTCAACTAGTTATACTCACAAACATTCACTGATAGTATCTAACACATTTAAAGAATGTCTCAGTTTACTACACAGAGGACAGGCCCCCGTTATACAGTTCTGTTTTCTGTTTCTTTTGAATGTTTCATATTATTTTCAAAATATCAAAAGTTTCTGAAACTGGCTATTCATAGTCAGAAAAAAAATGATATCACAGAAAACCTTCACTATTTTCATTAAAGTGCAAACATCTTGTGCGCTAACAGAATATGGGTACCTAATGTACCCCGAACCTCTGAGTAGATATAAATGTTTTAATTTTTTCATGTGTACTTCAAATATAACACTATAATTGTCTTTCTTTGCAATAGAAGAACTGATGTCAACTTTACACGATTTTCACAAACACTTCAGCAGAGACCTGTGTGCTGAAGACCTAGGAACTGACAGACTGCAACTGACAATAAATGATAATTTTTTTTTTTTTTTTTTTTTTTAGTATTGGAATGATTGGAAAATCATCCTACTGTATGAAAATTATACTCTTAGTAACAGAGCATGAGTTCTGTGCAAAGAAACCCAACACCCACCTTGGAGCTCTGCTTCAGGTGGGCTACCGATCCCATCCTTCCACAGGATGGCAGTGTCATACACAAAAGTCAGCCGTAGCTCTGACTGCAGGTCGAAATGCTGCCAGCCTCCCACACCCACAGGAGAGTGGAAAACATACGAGACGTACAGAGGGACTCTCAGCGTGACATAGGACTGCACTAGGTTGAGAACCTATGAAAACAAGAAWTGTATATCAGGGTCAGTGATCATGAAAGGCAGCATTTCACAGGTAAGCTGAATGCAAGAGAAAGGGAAGACAACTTCAAATAAGCACTGTGACTGAATCAAATGCTCTCTTTTTGCAAATTACAGATGAAGTGCAAAACCACRTTTCAATAGTTTTCAGCTGAGCTTACATCCCTTCAGGTTTCATCTTTGTATTTCAAACTGATAATGTCTTCTGATAAAACATAACCCCCTCAATTTTGACTCATCATTTTTGTTTAGTTTTTTAAGTACSTAAACCACATGGCTACAAATGAAGGCTTTAGAAATTTTTCAAATATCCTTTTTCATTTGCTCTATCCTTGTGCCTTAACCAACTCTTTTGCTTACATTCTTATGTTRCTATCATCTAAGAAGCTCTTCTGGAAACTGCTGAAATTGCTCAATTGGCATTGCAAAACGGAGTCCTTGGACTGTACTTTGGAACTATTTCTTCCTTTGTGCATGGATAGTAGCTAACACACTGCATGCAAACACACAAATCATACTGTTTCTCACTGTCTGGAAGAACTAAAAATAATATGCAAGTTGATATGGATTTAAAAATAGATCCTTAATGCATATATTGTACCAAACAATAGYGCTGTAATTATCAAAGAATTATATATTATTTATATATATTTTTATGAAAAAAAGCAAGAAGAATAGTGTCATTAAACTGTCACCTCTTAAGATAGCTCTTACATGATACATAGATCTAAACCTCTCTGAAGAGACTTTGCATTTATGTTTTGTTACAAATACCTTTTCATTCACATATTTCTGATTAGAAATGTGCAATCCAGATCCTTTTAGACTATTCTGGATTTTCTTAGAAATATGCGGAAGGAAAGACATTGAGATCATCTCCCAGTGGGAAACTTTTCAAAGGTATAAATGTTAAATTCCCATTTAGTTCCAATAGAAATTCCATATATAAATTTGCACATCTGAATATTTCCCTGGAGTGATTACTTTACATGCTTTTAAAGCGTGTTTTGCACTATTAAAAATCCCCAGCATTCAAAGAAATTTACAAGCTGTAAAAATCAAACTGGTTTTGGGTTCACCCAGTGGCACATCCAGGGGCTGAATGTCCATCACCTTACAGCTGCTTTACATTTCCAAATGCCTGACAGAACTTTTACTAATATATCAAAACCACAAACTTACTGCCTGCACTGACTAAATACTCTGAAATAATTAAGGATTTCATTAAGGCAAATGTTCATACTTCCCACAACCCACTTTCACTCCTGACACTCCTTGATCTACACACTATGCTACCAAAACCCTTTTGAATTATATTGTTTGTATCATTCCATAGTACATGGTAGAATTGAGACAGTAGGCAGCCTGGAAACACACAGTATCATAGAATCAAAGAATTGTTAGGCTTGGAAGGGATCTCTAGAGATCATTTAGTCCAACCTCCCTGCCAAGGCAGGGTCACTTAGAGCAGGTTACACATGTCCAGGTGGGTTTTGAATATCTCCAGAGAGGGAGACTCCGTGATCTCCCTGGACAGCCTGTTTCCAGTGCTCTGCCACCCTCAGGGTTCTTCCTCATGTTGAGGCGGAACTTTTTGTGTTTTGGTTTACAGCCATTGCTCCTTGCCCTGTCACTGGGCATCCCTGAAAAGTCTGGCACCACTGAAATGTAAAACACTAACATAGACTGGTAGATGAGATGAGATGCTACAGTTGTAGATTACTTTATGTTAATGCTTCTTTGTTGGTTTTACATAAACATAATCAAGAACTTCTATTTGGAATAGAAAAAAAAAAGTCGTCTTCTCTATACAGATCAGATGACAAATTGAAGTTAGACAAAATTATTATTCTTTAGTGCCATTTAAGTTGCAACTTTATCTTTGGAATACCTCCATGAGTATCTGAGCAATTATTTTGGACACCAATTTGCTAAATTGTTCCAAATAACAACACAATGTTCTCACTTCTCTAAAAAATATAGCTATGATGCAGCTCTCAAATGCCTTATGGTTTGCCTTTGATTCAGGKGTAAACTTCCTGCAGCAGTATCAAGAACTGAATACATTTGGTCATATAAAAAAACATATTACTATTGTAATATTGTAAGGTCATCCCAGACAAACTGTGTTGGCTTTTCTCTGTGTGTTTTTGTTCCACATCTGCATGCTGTACAGTAAKAATTAGACATTGAAGTCAGAGGTCTGAAATTCAGTTTGCTTATATGGAAGAGACAAAAGCATGTGGAAGAGGATTTAATGTATGTCCATTACTCTCTTAAATAGAAGCATACATAATGCTTAATGATAAAGTACAGGACTGGAATATCAAAGTGAGAATTTAATGACCTTGAAGATTAGAATAACAGTAGTGAGGTGAAATTTTATCGCTTACAGTAGAAGGTAATAGAAACCAGTCACAGAGCTTTCTGGTAGAWACGAAAGACATTCATTAGAAACAATAGAGGGGAAAGAAATTTTGTTATGTGAGTTGATCACATCATAACCRTGACCTTCCTACCCTCTCCATGTGCTATGATCCTAAGATAAACTGAGGAATGGGGTGGAAATTAGAAGCATGCATGCCATTATACAGAGCACTACTGAGAGCTTATCTGGAACAGCTTTGATCATCCATGCTGGTAAAAGTCTAATTTGCATTGTAGACTGCAGAAAAAGAAATCAACATAATCAGAAGAATGGCAAAACTATCTGATGAGAAGAGTCTAAAATAGCCGTGTTGTTGAGCCTAGTACAACAAAGGCTGAGAGGGAGTAAGAATGCTGTCTGTACACGTCAGGAGRCTAACAGCAGAGACTAGCAGGAGACTAACACTGATGATGAAAGATAGTGCTGACATGGGAACAAACGGGTATGAGACGGCCATGACAAATACAGCCCAGAAACCAGAAGAATTTCTAGCCCTCAGTGTGGCGGCATTCAACAAGAATAGTGAGGCCATGAAATCCTGTTAGTTGTTAGATTAAGTTTACTAGTGCTGGAATGACATTATATGGAGTTAAAGCAGTGGCCCGGACAGGGTGATCCACAAAACTCCTTCTAACTCAGTACCTTATCAAGCTAAAAAACCACTGCTACTATCAGAGCTTTTCTGGACTTTCCATGTATCATCAGCTCTTCATGTCTACTGTGCATAAAGCAATCCATTAATGAGGTTTGTAAGCCACATTTTAGGGGCTTTCTGCCTCCATTCAATGGGACCATAGAGTTAGAAAACTCAGCTTATTTGTACTGGTGGAAATCTAGTAGCAGGATCCCTTCTGGAGCAAGTCTGCCAGAAACACTGCTCCTTTGACATATTACCACCGCTCTGTGGGGAAATCTGAAACCCTCCATTTCTAGGACTGTAGAATTTAAAAGGTTCTTCCCTTTTAGTAAAATCTGCAAGAGATGCTCAGGCAGCAGGGCTTCTTGCCTCAGCCTGGGAATTTATTTGTGTACTCATGCGCTTCCACCAGTACAGCTGCCCTTACGTGTAATTCATGGCATGCAGGGAGAGGAAGGAGTTCTTGCAAAAACCTCATTCAGTTTTTATGCAYACAAACACTTCTTCAGGCACTCATGGATTTGCAGGTGTGGAGGCAAAGCTACAGCATTGACAGTCAGAGAATTACTGAATAAATAATTCTCTCTAACTGTAAATTAAAACTTTTAAGGTTCTCTGACTTCTACAAGAGGAAGTCTACTCTTCCACAGGTGGAAAAGAAAAATCTCAAGACATGCTATACGACAGAATCTTTTTGATATAGTAAAAATAAAATAAAGAGGAAGCTAACTGCAGAGGAAGGCTGTGCCAAAGTGGGCAGACACTGCCCCACCCCCAAATGAATCAATGGAATGTGTTACACAGATGGAGRAGTCTTACTTCTCCAGCCCTCTTAATAATGCTGTTTAGACAAACATGAGAAAACATTCTTTCCATTGAGTTATCTTTCTTTTCCAGTACTGCCTGCAAAGCCTACTGAAAGTAGCCAGCTGTTCATTTTATATCTCAATGTGACACTGATGAAACCAAAATGGTAACTTAGAGCTGTGTAAGTGTAGGATCAGCTTAACTGCTGTGGAGAGACAGGACAGGTGCATTATGTATCCATGCATCCTATGCACAGGAGATTTTACCAGTTGTACTGGCAAAATTACATTCACTAACATTGATTTTAAGCAATAATAAGTGGGTGTGAGTTTTAGTCTTGTGATCTCAGGAGAGAAATACAGACTACAGCTACACCCCAGATGAACTGGGGAAATTGTGTCTAATACGCTGCGACAATGCCAGGTCTGGAGAACTCAAGAAGACAGAAGACAAAAATTGTTCCAAGCAGGGAACAGATTCTTACAGCTAGTATCTGGAAAAATATACATTAAAAAAATCATCAAATAGTGCATCTCAAAATTCATGTGGGTGAGAGAAGAACATGATTTATACTGGACATGGATCTAAGAGTAGAGTTTCATACTTTTTTTTTTTTGCAAGATAAATTACTACAGATCATAAGGTCTGGTTTTGAATACTGACAATTCCCATTTAAGACTTAGGAAGTATTAATGGGAGTTTCTATAGCTGTTTTTCTTTTCTTTTCTTCCCCTTTCAGATGCAAACTGTCAAACTTCATTAAATAAAAAACATAATTATTTTGAGAATCTATCACATAACAAGTTGGAATATTTACAATATRAAATATTTTCAGTAAAGGGTTTGGGGCAGGGACTCTGTTCTACATTTATAGTGTACTCTATTTATCTGGCTTACATCTCCAGAAGGCAGAACTTGTCAGTGTGTGTGTGAGTACAGTGACAGTATTGATAAAATCAGAATTAGACATTAGAAATAACAGAAGTTCATGTTTTCTTTTGTATATCTCAATGAAACAGACTTTACATACAAATTGTATTTTTGCTGTTCATATTACCCTAAGTCTCATTTTCTATTGCATTTACTTGCTATGTCTGTGAATTTTAGTCACACAAGCTTAACAATGTTATCAATTAACTGTTTACTGAATGTCAGTATGGTAAAGCTAAGATTTGGCCCCAAGAAGACATCCAGACAGGTAGGTCACAGGTGAAATGCAAAGCAGGTTTGTTTAAAGAAGTCTGAATAGAGAAGAGAATGCAATACAGCCTCGAAACGCCAGTCCCTTGAAAAAACTTAACCTCTGACTTTGTTATGCAGCTGGTGCATTGACTTTATAGTATTTTTTCCTTCATAGCTTACTAAATGAACATGTTTGCAGGCAGAGAAAAAAWGTTTGGCTGTTAGTGAGGGAATATGACTTGTAGAGTTTTTGTAAACTTGACAGTAGTGGCTAAAGTGAATATAAAAATCTGAAAACAGATATTTCTGTCTATTTGTATTTTACAACATCTAGCTGAGATTTTCAGAATAGATGAGTTTTCCTCTTGAAGTATGATTTTGGTAAAACTAGATCCAATAAAGCTGGAAATATACTGTTTCTGTGTAATAAAAACCCCTCTGCAAGCTGCCTCGTATAAGCTGCAGCAGTACATTAGTGATTTTAAAATCTGATTGCAGATGGAATTTTCAAACACTCAGTGCCATAACGTGTAGCATAAATGTGAATTGAACTGAACATATTGGAAGAAAGAGACTTTCAGTTTGGGCCAGAAATAACTGGGTTTTGAAGAGAAAAAGTGAACTGCTCAAATATATTAAATTACCATAGTTTCAAGGTATAAATCTGTACATTCAAGTATTTTAATATATGTTCTTCATCTTCTTGTTCCTGTAAAAGACTTGATTAACTAGCTGTTGCTAATAAAAGTTGTTTGAATGGTAATTTCCTTGCTTCCCTATTCCAGTCTGGCAACGAACTGGAACTACGGAAAGCAACATACATATATAAATACTTGGCTAGACCCACACAGAAGCCTTCAGATGCCAAACTGCCTGGCTATAGCAGTTACAACAGTAGGAAATGAGATCAAATGATACTTCACACTCTATCAAATAAGTGTAGGCCAACACTTCAATATACACCTTATTAAAGGACAGTCACTCGCTTGGTTTTCACTGCCTCAGTTTTTAACTTCCTTTCCTGAATACCTGTCATTGTTTTAGAACCTGTGTCTTGAGAATGTGAGATGCCTGTAGTACTTGACATTCACAATGTCCCCATGAAGTAAAGTCCAACCTTTACTAGTYACTTGAAAATACAGGAAGACTGCCCTCAAGTAGATGAGTTCCCTTTTCTTAGGCTTATACATATCCAAATGCAGACACTGAATTTTAGACTATGACTGCAGGTTGTCCTAAAGAAAACTGCTRATCATCAAAGCTGACCTTAACAAGGACAGAACTCTAACCCAAATTAATTAGCTCAATTTAAAGAGGAGTAGGTCTTTATTTTTAAATAGAAGTTCCTTAAGCTGCACATCTAAATCCATGTTTGGATACATAAATGCCTGGTTTTTCATTTTTGTGGGCAGACCCCAGGAACAAACCGTCAAGCTGTACACTGAAAGGAGTGCTGCATCTAACTCACACAGGGTTTGCTCATGCACAGAATAATTGAGAAAGAGAGTGGGTCACAATCAAAAGGCCTCAAAGGAAAAAAAAAAAAAAAGAAAACCAAGACCTTCTCTGTATGTATTATGACAGTTCATGAGTTCATGGGAACTGGCYAAGACAGCTGCAGCCTGCAGCAAACATTAGGAACTATGCCAGAACTACACCAGCTGCAGGTCTCCCACCTCACTTCTTGCTTACTAAAGTTTGTCTTCTTCCCCTACCATAGCAGGAGCTCCCATAAAGTGAAGGACCACATCATTTAAGATATTGCTAGTTCCTTTTATGAACTCTCTCTCTCTGTCTGAATCAACATGGCTGTCTTTGTTTGACCATACAGGTACTGGAGAACTAGAATCAAGAAACAAAATATTGAGCCTTAAGATCTAGCCAAAGTATGTGGTAAATTCAAGATATTAAATTTGCAGTGGTAGCAGGATGTGGTAAGAGTGTTTTTGTTATTTATCTGTTCTGTCTGTATAATAGAATTTAAGCTTCCTTTGTGTGCTAAAAAAAAATGGTGAAAACCATAGCTGCCAGCTTTCCTCTCACAGAAGAGGATTATTAATTGTTCACTGAAGGAGAAGAAAACAACAATGGTGACAACCACAGAGATAGGGCACTGACTGCCTCCCCTCTCAGCTGGAGGGGGTCATGTGAAGATAAAGACCAAACCTGGAGAAGAATTAAATGGAGGTGGGGAAAACAGGGAGGGCAGTGAAGCGCGTACTGGCTGCGGGGCAATGCTTCACCGCTAGAAGTAATTCAGCTTGATATTTCACTTAACACACTGTAACCTTTTAGCCATAACCTACAAGGCACTAAAGGATGACTCCAGCTGCAGTTTCATGGCTCTCACAGCTCATGTTCATCCCTTTCTGCTTGCAAATGAGAGATCTTACATCAAGTACATAATACTTCTGGAGCCTAAGGAAAGTACAGCTCTCTTCCTTGGCCACATTACCACTTACGCATGTCCTCCAAAACTGAATATGCGGGTTCTTCTTATTTTCTAAAATATTGGAATGGTGATTATTTTCTCCTCTGTTTATATGCACATAGACATAAATAGGTTTTATTTAGACACACATTTGTCTAAACCAGCTATTCGGCCTTCTCTCTAAAGGACACAAAAGTATTTAAAACGGAAAGGATTCATACCAGCTCTTCCTTCCTTGTCACTGAGGGAGAAGTGGCTTGCATAGGTCACAGGATCAGAGTTACAGCTGCTTGAAATTGTGTGTGCTTATGTGSTTATGATGGTGTTGGGTGGGAAATAAGAATATACGGCTGCATATTGCATGAGCATAAGAAGATAGTCAACGGAATGATGAGTTGAAGAACTGAGATCACTCTAAGAACAGTGAAAACTGCTGTCATTTTTATCTTGTGGGAATGTGTAAGGTTTACATCCCACACTTGGATGCCTTCCCTTTTCCTCTGACAGGTTCATAGATCTAGTGGAATGTACCTGTAGGAGGATCTGCTCACAGCAGAGGGGCGAGCTCAAGCAGAGCATGGACAGTGAGCTTCCAACATCAAGGCAGAGACCTTGAACTGGTCTCTGCAACAGACAAGGAACCAGAACTGATGACAAAGCTCTGAGATGACATATCCATCAAGGCCTTTGTATCTGAGAAGGGCAGAAGCTCCATTTTGTTCTGGTCTTCTTGTTTAGAGTATATAATCCCTAGTTTAGAGGGGCAGAATGTTAGGAAGTTAACTAAGGGCTGAGGAGATCCTGGTGCARTTTCTTGTCCAGAAAAACTGACTGTATGATCACCTGTGAACACTCAAGGAGTAAGGTGGACTTCAGGCATGTAAGTATAACAAAATCGAAACCAAAAAAATCAGTTTATCTGGCTAGATATGTCCATTGGTGACTATGCTTTTAGTAGTAAATTAGTTTTGTTGTTGCACATGCTTATATGTTTCTTCGGGCGATGAAACACTTTTGACATCTGCTTTATGCCATTTGGGACTAACAGAATAAGAACTTCTGCAAATAAGTCTGCTGAGGTCTGATAGAAGACAGGTCCCTAGCTAAATGTCAAAAAAGCAGAGAAATTATGGCCATTTCACAAAGGGGTCTCATTCTTTTCACAAGGAATGCCAGTGCTCCAGAAAAGTGAGTTAGCTGTGGATAGACTTCTCTGAAATGAGGTAGTGTATCTCTAGTCTTTCTTCCAGCCTGTAGGATTATTCCCTATACATATATATAKAGAGAGAGAAATATATTTTTCTGTACATAGAGGACTAAACTTCATAGTTACAGCCTTTGTACTCCAGAGCCTGAGCGGGATCAGACAGGCTTATATAGTAATTATACAAGGAAGATCCAGGGATTAATTTGACTGTCACTGCTCCAGGGTAAATTCTGCACGCTTTTCCTTCCACATTTCTATGSATTTCAAGAAATCATTTGTCAAAGGACACCTGAAGTTGTCTCCCATCTCTTGCTTTTAACTTCCCAACCACTTTCACAGCCCTGTTCTTCAGCCATTCCATATCAGCAGCTTCTTTTGCTTTCTGTACAAGTTTTCTTGGGTAGTTTTCTGGGTAATGTGAGACCACTGTGCTGCCTGCACTGATGGGTCTTGTTATCCAGTGAGCAAGAGATCAGCAAAGTCAAGCTGCTGGTAGGACACTGCAACCCATTGTTATCAGCAAGAAGTCTCTCCACAGTGTTTTTAAAATTGTGTTTTAAGATATGCCACAACTAATATTAAATAGCCCAGTACCCTCTATGTGCTAAAAGCAATTCTTCATAAGGCCTTTATTTTAAGAAAAGACTAGGTTGGCTGACTGTACAGTAAAAGTGGGGTTGGTTTGTCCTAAAATACTCCAGAACTGTATTGGGAGAAAATCACAGTAAATCTCATTCACACCAAATTATTCTCTTAATTTTAACTGGATGAGGATTTCACATAGAGCCTATTAGCATGTAATGGATATTGACAGTTTTAAGAAATAAACCAATCTTAGGGGTAGTCTATTTCTTCTTAAGAAAAATAAGAACACTTTTCAACTAAATTAATTCTAAACTCACTCATTTCTACTCTCACAGATGCATTATAAGGGAAATATTTCATTATAAAAATACAGTACAAAATCAGGTTCCAGTTCCATACCTGTCCATCTGTCCCAATGGTGCCTCCACAATCCGTGAGGAGCTCGGACATGTCATAGTAGCTGATAAACTCCCACAAACAGGCTTCCAGGTTCAGGTTGCGGTAGAAGCGCAAGGTATTGAAGCCTCTGATTGTTGGGCTGTATTGATAGGGAATGGTCTCTCCAATCACATCTGGATTCTTGGTAGAGTCAGTTAAAAAACCATGGTGGGTCTTTACTTCTGTGTAATCCAACAGGTTGGAGCATTTATGGTTTCCAACTCTAGTTCCATCAGGGCTAAGTGTCAGCTCAAAGTTGGAGAGCTCTCTTGTAGAAATAACAGGCAGCATGCCTAAAAAACATTAATTTATAGCACTATCACTAAATATCAGTGGTCAGAACTGCTTTATTTAGCCAAACTTTGTCAAACACTAAGCATGTTATGCAGTGCTTCTATATTTTGTACTTACAGGAACTACTGTAGTATAGAATTCAAAGAAAGTTGATATGCTCAGTGTGTATGAGAATTTTACCCAAAATAATTGTCTGTATACTATGAAAAGCCAAATAGAATATTTCTAAACATATTAATATTTCAATATATTAGTATTCAACAGATTTATACTGCAGCATACTTATATTTATATATAAAAGAATTGTGTGATTTTTTCAGAAGCACATAGTAATTAAACGGTATATTTCCATGCACTTTGAAGGAGTTTTACAAAGTGTAGGTCTATCCCAATTTATGTAAACTATGCAATTAATCTGAAAACACTAATCTTCACATCAGAGACTATGTATCAATACAGTATCTTATKTAGCTTGTTGCAAACTGCACTTGTKCATTCCTAAAATTTTTCTTTGGTCCCACAACGCTAAAAGATTATATTATTATTTTGTCTATTTAAAATAATATGACCAAGAAAATAGCTCAAATAACAGCATATTGTATAAGTTCTCTTAACTCCACAGCTGATTTTCTCGTACCATCGATATGTGGCATTGTGACTGTCAGTTTGATGAGGTTGGCATACTCAGGATCTTCTGGGCCAGTGTAGCGCAATTTGGCAGAGAATGGTTCTGCTCCAACTACTCCTGATATACGAGGCTGACAAAGACCTAATGGAAAGAAGAGAAAACCACCTTACTTTATGTCCATTAGAAATAATCTATACTTTCTCTTCTCATATTTTAGATGTACTTTTTTCCCACTGTACAGGTATCCAAAACAAYGAGAATTTTCTTGAATGACAGGTAAACACTCGGAACAGCATTTTCCAGAGGTTTGAACATAGATTTATGCAAAAGAGGATTCAAACAGAAATCATTAATCAACTGGACCACATTTTCAGAACAAGGTGATGATATTGCATCTGTACCTTTTCAGTTGCATGTGTCAACCATACTTGCAAAGTCAGTGTAAAGTGCCATACTTTCTTATAGAGGTCTTCAGAGGCATGTTTTAATTCCTCCCACCCTCTTAAACACATATATAGCTTTATGGAAGATACGTGACCAATGCTCAGTTCGTTTTGGCACTAGATTGGAGTATGCCCTCACAAGACTTTATGAGCCTCCTGATCCATTAATAACAAAAATGTAGTTAGAATAATTGTGTCAAAGGATCTCTAGAAAAATAGTGCTCTGGATCAAGTAGCTCAAGGCCTTGCTAATTTGAATTTTGAATTTCTCCAAGAAAGGAAAATGTATAATTCATTTTGGTAATCCCTTCCAGTGTTAGTTCAATGTGTTACAGTATTAGTCCTGGTTTGTTGGACCAGAAAAATAGGTTTGTTATCATATGATTTGAGATATATGCAACTTATATTTGCATAGTTCGATGCAGAAGCATTTGCATTCTGGCCACYTTGTCACGTGATGGCAAAAGGATCACAAGGTCCTCTAAGTAAGAAACAAGCAGATGTGGAAAATCAAAACAGTGCCCTTTGTTCATGTTCTCTTTGCCATTTCTGAGGGATTTCAAGAAAACAGGAGGCAGGGTTCTCCTCCTGGAGAGGAGGTTCTGGTGGACCTCATCTTCCTCAACATCTCCAAGTTGGACACTTCTGTAAGGAGGAACAAAATTTCTTTTCTGCACGATGGCTTTTTGGTTGGTTGGTTGGTTCTTTTAGGTTCTTTTTTCCTCAAATGCAAGTAATGTGCTAAAGATACTAAATACARTTTTCTGCACAATCTGACTTCCTTTTGAGAATTTGATCTATGCACTGAAGGTCAGACATCCTCAAAGTGGAAAATACTCAGGATTCTGGCAGGTCGCTTTGATCATTGCACTTCTTTCCTTTCACATCACAAGTCAGGTCAGGTACTGGAAGTAATTTATGCATGACAACTCAGTCCTGAGCCTGAACTAATTGGATCTGTTAATTTGTCAAGTGCAATCCAAATAGTGCATTATAACACCAACAAAGCCAGTCTGTTTTATATAACAAAACCAGCATATACCGCATAAGGTTGTCTGTCTTTAACAAGCGCTACACGTTGACCTTGTAGACAATACCCTTAGGCAGAGTCCTCTTTAAGGTGTAGGATTCCTGATTAGTGCAAAGATGACTTGAGTCTACAGTCAAAATGTGGAATAGAGGACAGGGGTAAATAGAAATTCCATTCATTAAACTTCTTAAAGCCCTAACTTAGAAGTTTTTGCACCACCTCTATGAACAACAGGAGAAAAGCTGAGACTATAATGTAAAAATGCCCGATCATTTAATCAGCTTTTGTTAGGAAGGAATTTGGGATGCAAAAGAGAACTGTGAATTTTGCAATAGGTGATGATGTCTTACCTTCTGATGTGCTTATAGTTACAATAGGGCTCATAAGCTCAAGACCCTCATTCCCRTCTGAATTCACAGCCCGAGCCGCACACTGGACACGGGAACCGGCTTGAAAGTAAATGGAGTCGAGAGTAATCATCTTAGAGGAAGTGAAGAAGGTGTCGAAGTCAACCTCCTTCATGGGGCTGGTCACACCATCGGCGCCGGTGGGGGCACTTACGAGCCACCGGTATTGGGTCAGGGTATTATTGATGTTCTCACTGGCACAAATAGAACCAGTCTTGTCAAAGTCTTCATACTTAGGATTACAAGCCTGCAGAACAGGGCAGATGTGTTAACAATGTATGTGCTTCACAGCAAAGGAATTTTAAGTTATCAAGAGTCACAAAACTCMATATGGAACTGTCAATACCAGTAAATCTCTTAAGACGTCACCTTATTTTGACAGTGATGCTTTTAGCACTGTTAGGGTAGATTAAAAGCCATATCTAATTATGCTTATTGAAATAAAAAATATTATTTTAAGTTATGATTTATAGGTGAAAATGTGTCATAGTTGTAAAGGCACAAACTACACTCCCTTGTACTACTTTAGTTTGAATTTCTCCCTTTGATCTTACTCTGCAAATATACTTTTCATTTCAAGATTTCTTTTTCTTTGTTGATTTTTTTTTTATTTAGGAAAACCATTCAACATACTACACATTCCTGTGCATAAGAAATGTGTGAGAAACAAACTGAAGATGGACAAAACCATTCTTCAATRTATATGAATATTTATGTAAACTGTAATCCTTCAGTACTMATTTTTTAGTCTGTGGCACTCATTGAAAACAATGGCTCATCTGTTATCTCCAGTGATTTTAACCCTGCAAATTAAGGCAAGATAATGCAGGAAATAGTAAGGCCATGCAATCACAGACACAGCGTGAGTATCAATATCAAACTGTTCTTGTTTGAACTTTTCCTTTAGTGAGGAACAAGTGAAACATTTTTCTATGCTTTTTGTTCTCCTGAAAATAGATTCATTATCCAGACAAATTAGATTAGCTCTAAGGATAATTCTAGCTTGAACTAATATGTGTGACTAATATGTATGACTCATCACCATATGGATTGACACTGGGTGCCTAAAATCCACTAAACAAAATYCGTATACTGATTTTGTTCCATTTTTCCACAGAGATACTCACTGTGATACAGATGACAGGATAGCCAGCTATGGGACTGGTTTTGTCTTTGGCTCTAGAAGTATCATCATATATCAAAAGGGATTCAACTTGAGGGACAGAGGGAAAGGTGACATCTGCCATGCTGTTCATTTCTTCAATGTAAACAATGGCCTTGGCTGTCTGACAATGAAAAGACAGAAACAGTTTTCTGTGAAAGTTTAAGTAAACAAGATGGATTCAAGCTGCACCTCGATCAGAATATGTCTAGCCTTTGAAACATTGTCCCAAAAGAAGTTCTAAAATCTCAGCTGGATAAGCTATTAAGAAAGGGTTGAGGCACTAAAAGTACACTGCAGAGTGCAAAAGGAAGAGCTAAAATGAAATTTTTCTTTTCAGAACACTGAAGATTCCAGACTCTCACCCTTGYCTACCAGCTTTTTTGTTATCACATCAGTATTCTTGTAGAACCCTATCCGTGCACTGTATGCTCTAATGCCTAGTGGAAATGGGGTGTTTGTCATCAGCAAGGCCTATGTCTCTTCTCTCTGGAGTCAGACTATATTTGGTGTGAAACTGATGAAGCAGCCAGAGAGTTTCAAGAACATTTTATGACAAATCAGAGGAATATACTGTTTAAATTAAAAGTATGTAAGATATAATGTTAAATAACAAGAATGTGTAGCTATTTCATCATGCACAATAAGAATAATATTAACATGGTTTTGACAGCAGAAGTTATATTTCACCTGATTGCTCTTTTTACAGCATAGATGTTATATTGTATTGCCAGAGAGTGTTTCCAAGAGGACATCAGTTTCTAAGACTGATTATATGAGGAKAATGTGTCTGGAATGATTATCTTGAATACTTCAGTCTTTCATTGACTCTATGGCCCCATCAACATTATTGCCTTGGCAACAAACTGTTTTGTGTAGGTGTTACTGATGATCCTGTTTTTTAAAATACAAGCCAAGATGGTGTGAATAAACCTTGAAAGAAGAGTAAAATTATGAGCCAGGAAGAAAGAGGTCTGTTTACCAGATTTTGTTGTTCAAGACTTTGTATGAGCTTGTTACCTGTATTTCTGCAACCATGTTCTCATCAGGCTTCAAGTGAACAGTGAAGGCTTCTCTCATCTCCCTTACTCCATCAAAGAGAACTTCAATCTCCACAAAGTGCTGGGTTTCACCCTCCTTAAACTCAATTTCTGAAAACATAACSAGACACTTAAAAATAAATCTTTTGCTCATAGCAAGCTGCGATTCTAGGCCCAGACATGAGAGATGGCAGTTAATACTCAATTTTCAAATTACARATGTTTGTATATTTAGTTTAACCTGCTTGATGCTACAAATAATAATAATGAATACCAGCGGACACATGTGGAAATCACTGAAAACGAGGCATTCACATCATCAAGAGATTTGCAAAGATCTAGATTTAGTCTAACAGAACTTAATGTTTTGAAAATTATCTGGGACTAATTACATAAATATTGGCAAGATATGTGAATGGCCAAAACACTGAAGAATTCTAAATAAATAATATTGTCAGGTCTTTCTCAAACAAAATGTATTTTAATCCATTGGAATATACAAAAAATAAGGAACAAAACTGTAGTTACACAAGAGTACTGTATTTTGCAAACCATTGTCTGTGAAAAAACTTTGGAGTCCACTATGGACAAAAAGTTTAATCTTAGCTAACTGGACTGGTTGTGCATGGCAAGGCTTTCGTAGTGGAGGGTATATGGCATGGCTTCTGTGAGCAGCTGCCAGAAGCTTCCTCCATGTCCGGCAGAGCCAACACCAGCTGGATCCAAGATGGACCTCCTGCTGGTCAAGGCTGAGCCCAGCAGCGACAGTGGTAGTGCCTCTGGGATGACAGATTAAAGAAGGGAAAAAACTGCTGTACCACAGCAGCTGGGAAAGAGGAGTGAGAATATGTGAGAAATCACTCTGCAGACACCAAGGTCAGTGGAGAAGGAGGGGCAGGAGGTGCTCCAGGAGCCAGAGCAGGGATTCCCCTGCAGCCCATGATGTGGACCACAGCGAGGCAGCTGTGCCACTGCAGCTGATGGAGGTCTGTGGTGGAGCAGAGATCCACCTGCAGCCAGTGGAGGACCCATGATCAAGCAGGTGTCAGGATGCCCAAAGTAGGCTGCGACCCTGGGGGAAGCCTGCACTGGAACATGATCCTGGCAGGACCTGGGGCCCCATGCTGAGGAGCCCACACTGGAGCAGGTTTGCTGGCAGGATCTGTGGCCCCACAGAGGACCTACACTATAGCAGTTCATGAAGAACTGCAGATGATGGGAAGGACCCACAYGGTAGTCTATGAAGAACTGTTTGCTGTGGGTGAGACCTCATGCTGGAGCAGGGAAAAAAGTGTGAGGAGGAAGCATCATCAGAAACAACGTGTGATAAACTGATTGCAAGCCCCATTCCCCTGAGCCACTCAGAGGTAAGGAATTTGGGAGTGAAGTTAACCCCAGGAAGAAGGGAGGGGTGAGAGGAAGGTGTTCTAAGATATAGTCTTATTTCTCATCACCCTACTCTGATTTGATTGGTAATAAATGAAACTAATTTTTGCAAGTTGAGCCTGTTTTCCCCATGATGATAATTGGTGAGTGATATCTCCCTGTTCTTATCTCAGTCCGTGAGCCTTTCGTCATATTTTCTCTCTCCTCTCTAGCTGAGGAGGCGGACTGATAGAGCAGCTTTGGTGGGCACTGGCTGTCCAGCCAAGATCGACTCACCACACTGACTGAGTTAGAGAGTACTATGATTCTTAACTGTTTTAACTACTAAAGAAATAAAAAGTAGAGAAACTATTTAACATTTATGTCTGGAAAGGGTGAGAGTGATAATAACTAAAACAATAGGTGCATTTCTAATATTTTTATTTTTTAAAGGATGTCAAATTCACTTTGAAGATGGTACAGAAATAACCAACAGAAACTAAAGACCAGAAGAAAAAAAGAAAAAACTTGCAGAGAGTGATGTTGTCATTGCTATACTGAAACACCAATATAATCAAAGTATACCAGGTGATAAAGATCTCTGCACTCTAAAGGGACGGGCACAAAAAGCAGTAGTGCATTAAAGCTGAAGTGTTTATGGGAAATAAGGCAYAGTTAGGTGATAGACACTGATCAATGAAGCAAAATGTTAAGAAATGCTCTTCTTCTCCACTGCCTTCAAACCAGGACTGGATGTCCTTTCTAAAGGACATATTTTCTCTAACCAAAGTTATTTGGATCAATACAGAAGTAACTGGGGAAAACTGGGAGAATCTTGCAATCCACAGTGAGTCTGATTAAGTGAGATAATGATCCTTCCAGTCTTAAGTGTTATTAAGCCAGGAAAATACGCTTTGTGGTAATAAACACATAAATTCTTAGCTGTGTGGTAGCCAAGAATTTTACTGATTTTCAGTTTGTCACACTTCCTTCAGAAAACCCAATTTAGGATGCAGATTTTGTACCCATGGCTGAATAGGCAGGTTCTCTAAAACCTCAAGTATTCTGAAACCTGTGGGGAAATCCTGCACATCTGCACCTTTCTCAAAGGCTTCTGGGCAGAAGCTGAGAGCCTCTTGTTCTGCAGCAGCATGTCTCCCTYGAAAACTTTGCTCCCATGTGCTGTCCATGCACAGCAGGGAGAATGTAAGCAAGAAAATGCCTATAGGATAAGAATTAGCTGACACTAAAAGTTCCTGTGCTTTTCAGGGGGGAAGAGCAAAACTCTAAAATGCAGGAAGCAAAGTGACTGGAATTAGCAAGCTCTGGGTTGATGGCTTTCTTGTGGCTAACAAATTGTCTCATCGGATATCACTAGTGGCAAATGCCTCTCCTATGGAATTTGAAGATAGCCCAATGTTGTTGCTGGATGTTCAAAGGTAAGTCATATCTTTCAGCTGGACTGGACTCCAAAATAGTTTATCCAAAACTGTGAAAACACTCCAGCAATGAATGATTAATCTTAAAACACAGAGCAGTATCATGTATTATCATAAACTTTAGAAGAAAAAAATTCATAATGCTACAAACTCCATTAGTCATTCCCTAAGCCATGTGGGTGGGCTATTAACGGAAAGAAGTTTATCAGCTAAGAAGTTTCTCATTCTGTTGCACAACTTCTCTCCTCATTCATTACTAGTGGGGAGCAGCAGGCAGTGAATCCAGAAATACAGAAGGAAAGCTTTTTTATTCTGAATGTAGAGAAATAAAGAGATATATACATTAATTCCTACATAGAGCAAAAGCCATTATCTTAATGAATTGCTCAAGAAACAACCACACAATCATATCCTGAGTAGATGTTTGTTCAGAGTAATGTTATGATACTCTGCAAATATTACTAAGGTTTAACTCACACATTTCTTCCACAATTACTGGAGCTACAGATGTTTTCAAAAGAGTCATGATTCTTTTGTAAATGTCTTCACTGATAACTAGTATTCCAAGAGCAATTGGCTGTTGCATACCACAGGGGATCTGTCCCCACTGAATTTGAATAGCAAAATGCATTTTGGAATGTGGTTGCAAAGTACTCTAATCATAAATTTATTTCATTTTTCAAACATTATGTTACAGTCATGAATGAAAACAAATGTTTGGATGTGATAAGTAGGATCTTACCTTCTGATATAGGGTGATAGTCTTCTCCAGAAGTAGCAGATCCATCCTTCGTATGAACTCTCACAACAGAAACTTTGGAAGTGTCTCCCAGACGAAGCACTGGGATTTTTACAACTGCTACTTGTCTTGTGTCCTTTGGTTCACTCACACTAAATTTGGTCTCACCAAACTTAATAATAGCCTCTATAATAATAAGAAAAAAAATGTTTTTAGAGCGGGCAAATGTGCTTCCAAAAGCCAGTAACAACAAAATATTCTCTTACTGTCCGCATCATCCCGAATCTTTATCAGCGTCTCGTTTTGCTCGCCAATAGAAGCACCAAAGGAAGAATCACTTCTTGGAGTGCCAAGAACCAGGCGTAGTTCTTCCTCCTCCTCATGGAAAGTATCATCCATAAGCACCAGTGTGCAAGGCTTCTCAGTTTCACCTGCAATCATTCTGAAGGTAATATCAGGCAGAACTTAGGTGTTCTCTGCTCTAATACAGCACTTCCCTCCAAGCCCAAAGCACCACAGGCTGCTTCTGCTGGCCAAGGCATCCACCTTGACACCATACAAGTTAGTGAGTAATGACAAGAGTGAAAGCAGAACTAGTAATCATTACCTTTCTATGGAAACTCATTAAAGAGGAATTCCCCATTTTGGGACTTCTCTAAGACAAGCTTCTATTTGGTATATCCACTTTACATGTATTATTTGTTTTCTTTTACCTAAGAAGAAAATGCTCCTTCTCAGTGACCTCTCCCACAGAGTGCATTTAAAAGAAAAAAAACTTGCTCAAGAAAGCAGAACAATAAAAACTTTCACTAATACTAATGATAATTTTGTCCTGAAGTTTTATATTTCAAGTCTATTTTGATTGGACACTCTCCAACAGTGTGGACCTTCAGTTATAGTATTCCATTTGATTTTATATCTTTTGAACTCCCACTGATTCCAAGTGACAGTGAATATTACCTTAAAAATGCTTCAGAGTACCAAAATGCTCCATTCTTGCACTCACAAATCACGTGCCCTGACTTACTAGATGTTCAGAAACTCTGGGAAAGAGGCCTTGTCTTAGGTCTTCTACATGAGCAGCAAGACCTATAAGTGGGGTGCGGTGTCTGGCACCCAGCATTAGACTTGGTGGGCTTTTCATCATGAGAACAACTCCTACACCTCAAACAAAAGAAAAAGCACAGAAGGAGAGAAATGAGGTCAATTGCCAGTATTTTTTCACCACTATACACACAAATATGATCAAGGCTCTTCAAGATGAAGAACCAGACCAGGATACTGACCGTGTTCATTTTCTGAGGTTGCCTTTTACCCACTATAGAAAATAAATTATCCATTAGGAGGAGAAAAAAAATGCAAAATATTCATCCTGCTCACTCAAATATTCTTCCCTGGTTGCACAGAAGCAATGGCAAAGGTGTAGAGTACATGACAGCCCTAAAAGTTGAGGCCAGCTCTAAATAAAGAAAGAACAGCTTTTTCAAGAGAACTATGATATGTCTACAGAAATATGAAGGTTGTCATTTCTGTGATAAGGGCATACCAAGGATTTCATGCTGATGACAGAACTTGTTTAGGGCTTGTAAAAAATATTGTGTGTGTCTAAACTTCAAAGACTAGAAGACCAMACTGCCTTCTGCATAAATAGGAGGAATAAGGCAATACGCTTTCAAGGTAGTAGCATTTGATTTATTTGCATTTCATCTCTGATGTGAGATATTAAGTACCTGATATTGGTGGGCTGCCTTAGGAAAGCCTTGGTTGGAGAAAAAAAACTCAAGCAGAAATTAGAGAGCTATATACCTGTTGAAAGATGTATTACTCATTTCAGTGCAAGTCAAATGTATTTACCAGAAATCTGCTTAACAAAGAGCTGAAGTTTCCTTTCTGACAGCAGATCTATGCTTCAGCTGTTTTAGGCTGAACCTGCTTTTGCCATAAAAAAGATCCTGGCACTCAGGCTGAACCTCTATGAAGATACACCGCTTTGGTTCTCATTGATCATCCCTCTAGATCAGAAGTGAAGTAAAGAGAGGCAACATCATTTCTGTGCACTCCTCCCATTTTGTATGAAAAAAAAAAAAGGCTTTTCCAGAGTGGTTATTTTGGCACTACTTTATGAGAAGACACAATTAAAACAAAACAAAACAAACAAATCAAAGGAAAGCAAAGTAAACAAAACAAAACATGGTAGACTAAAGGCTTCTAAAATAAGATCAAGAACTTACCGGGAAGGAATGTGATGATGGAGCTGTCAGTATTAGGACGTTCTTCAAAGTCCATCATTACCTGAGCTGAACCTTGCCTTGTATAGCATCTCACAGTGGATGTGTATCGGATATCCCCACTCCTGTATATCATGGCAGAAACCTGCCCATCATTTTCATTGGCTACATACACAGGTTCTTTAAACTGCATCTTTGGCACTGGGCAGAAAAACATAAAAAGCACATTTGAAGTATAACTACAGAAGTTATATCTTCCCTCCACTGTTTCAGATTTATTTATGCTACATTGCACCAGATAAATAACAAACATAAGCAGCCAGCCAGCAAACAACACATCATCCCTAGCTGAAACAGGTACACTCACTAGCTTCAAAAGGACAAGTGCTATTTGTGTAGTGCAGTCATCTCCCTCTCGCATAAATGTGAAAAGGTAAAAAAAAAAATTACAATCAGACGCTGAGTCATTAATGAAGATGGTGGTCTTGCTGGGTTCCCCAAGGGCAGCATTCATGGGCATCCTTAGCACAAGCTCGAACTTCTCAGTTCCTTCTAACACGGGCTGTCCGAGATCATCCAGAATGATCACACGAAACGTCTGCATATTGACTCCAGGGGAAAAATCCAGATTACGACTGATGCCGACATAATCTACTCCAGCTACCAATGGAAAAGAGATAAAAATAGCATTATGTGTAATGAAAAATAAAAATATCTATCATTAGGCACTGAATTGTAGGCAGTTCTATTTTTTCTTTATACTTCTATTATTTGCAAATTCTGGCACTCCTGTAAAGCAAAACCATCTTTTGACCATCTCAATTGGACTATACAATAAAATGAGGCAATATTAAGTTATTTTTTAATGATGATTCAAGTCATCAAATGAGGCTGATTCTGTTCTGTTGTAAACCAACAGTTATTCCAGGAAAACTAATARTGTTTGGTTGAAGTGAAAAATGAAAGTAAGCAAAAAGCTTTGAGAGAGACTCTGGGGACAAAGCAAGTGTTTTGGAAAGAAATTTCCTGTTATTCTGTAACAAAGATGGAAGCTTTGAGACTAATGTAAAAAGGGTAGGAGAAAAGGCCAATGAGCTGATTGTAAGGAAGAACTGCTATTCAGAGTTGTGTAAAACAGAATGAATAGAAAAAAAGCAAATCAAATTCTGCTCCGATCGTGGCAGGTGAGGTCTGGCACCTCAGTCTTAAAGACAAATTGTTCTGGGTTTGTTTTGTTTTGTTTCAAGCAAAGTGAACCAATCCATAACATTCCAATGAGAAGGAGGGAAACAAACCAAGATACTGACTAAAGCATGACATAGTCTTGGAACCAAGGCATTGAAGGTCCCTAGGACCTTAAGGAAGGACTGAGTTTTAATGTTAATTTTTGGGGAGAATAAACAGCAGAGCTGTTGAAACAAAGTTTTGGGGGAAACACTTCAATTGAAACTGAACTAAGGTTTGAAATTCTGTTAATCTGACAAAATTTGGCCAGATTAAAAGCCATCATCAGATGGGCACTTGCCTAAAGTTCCTGCTGCTCCATTCCAGAGCTAAGCCACTAAGGCAAGATTCCAAGACTGACAGCTCAGAGCACCAGATCCATTGCTGCACTGTGTAAGACCAAGAACCAGGTTCATGGTTTTGCAGGCAGCCACTCATGTCAGAGCTTTCATGCTGTGACCAACAGACTAGAGAGCTCAAGAACTGAGCCATTCCCAGTTTTTAATCCTAGAGGTCCTGGCACAATGAATGAAGATTCTTACTGTCAGGAAATATTTTTTTCCCAGAAATAGAATAACTTAAATATTCAAGATTAGATAAGGACATCAGATCATAAAAACAAGTTCAGAAATGAAGCAAGCATGTATTTTTTCAGACTTAATGATTTTCTTTTTCATGAGAAACATACATATATGTTATGTATGACACATAAATATTATGCTTAAATATTCCTGAAACAACAGTAAAGTTACACTTAGGATAAGCATCTAAGTAAGATAATTTCTATGCTGCCTCTATATGAATGTCTTAGTTTAAACATTATGATATGTTCTGTGAAAAAAATAGAGTATGCTAACACTTGGTTCTGCAGACAAAGGTTCTGTCAAAGCATCACTGAACCATGTAGCTAAAGTAATCCCCTTCCTGAATAGGATACTAGGTAATAATTTCTCATTGCCTTCAGTAAAAATGAGAGAAGCAAACTCAGCACGCTGCCAGTGATTATAACTGTGCCCAGAGTACGCTCTTGAGGCAGCAGTCACTGCCTTTGTAGCATAGTCTTTTATATGAGGATTTAAAGGCATTTCCCTTAGTGCTGTACTTCATAGCTGCTCCAACTCCTGTTTCCTTGAAATTCTGTAACTACTTAATTTGTTTTAAGAACAAAAGATCTGCTAAGAGCAAGAGACATATAAATTTCATCTTATGTAGTCGAAACTATATCAAGACCCACTGAACCAGCACTTGTGAAATGCAGTAGCATGCGCCAGCAGTGTGAACCAGCATGTGCAATGTACTACATTATGAAACCAGAGTAAAACAATAACTTACCCTCTGCAGTTGCTGGTTCAGATTTGCGAGACCTCACTGTCACAGAGGCAGCTTTAGACAGATCAGTTCCAGTCCTCCAGACAMGGACCTCAATGTAGCCAGCACTCTCATCAACATAGTATTCATCATTTCCAAAGTAGAATGCTGGTTCTGGTGAGAGAGGAATAATGTCCAAAAATGTTTCTTTACCTTACATTGAAGTTAACAAGAGACCATAAGATCCCCATTAAACAATGTAGAGCCCTTTGCCCTTCATAGTAAGTGAAATAAAGCTTTTTTTTGTAAGGTTTAAAATTGTTCTAGCTATTTTTTGGCTTGTTTTCAAGCATTGATTTGTATGGTTTTAGGCAGTAATCATTATATCAGCACTGTGCTCTTTTCTTGCCTCCTACATTTTCAACTTTTTGTGTCAGCATGTATGAATCTGCGTGCAAAAGCAAATGTGGTATCTCATTAAACTTGTTCTAGTTGAGTCCTGTGCACAAGCCAGAAAATTCCTTGCATTTTTCACTTTGGTGCAAACATACAAAGGTGAATACAGATAATGAAACCTTAACTTAAATATTCTCACAGATTCCTGTTGCTAAAACCAGACTGGAACATGATATATAACTGGAGCTACTCCTGGTAACGTTTTCCAGCTAACCAACGGGGCAAGTACTTAATTTTAGTTCCTCCACATCTAGCATTTAAAACAAAATCAATCTTATTTCATGTAAACTGAAATGTGAACAGTCTTTATCTTAATACTACAGTTCATAAGAAAGAAGAGCAAAAAGCAAAGGAGGTTAAGAGCTATTCCACTTAACAGACATATTGTTTAGCCTCATTTTTTCCTCCCTTTTCCAGTTTTCCTACCCACAGCAATTTCACAAAGTAAACAGGCTCAAAACCATATCCCAGCTTCATCCTGGATGTATATCATCTCCCCTTTTCTATCCTTTCCATTCCTGTTTCAAGCATGCAAGAGTAATCACACACAGCCAGTGCCTCAGTTTTCCCACTGCACAGCAGAAATCACACCTACTCCACCTCAAGTATAGAAAGATGTACACAAGTTCTCCTTGCACTTCATCACAATTTTCTTATGCTGCCTTGTGAGAATTTATTATAATCATGCGGCTACAGTATCACAAATGTGTTTGAAATACCATACAGTATGCAGCCAGATTGAATTCGGTCAACAAAGATCATGGCAATTGCTCAGTGCTCTATGAGTACTACTATGAACACTTCCCCTTCATCAAGCATAGAAAGAAAAGCAAAAAATTCAAAGGAAATGACTGGAAAAGTTTATGGCTCTAGAGAGCTATGCCTTGCATACAGAAAAGGTACAACTTACCCAAAGGAGGAGACATAAAAGTTGGGCCCACCATTTCCAGGAGTCAGTCAAATTTTTATAAGATTATATGTCTGATGCAAAAGCTATGACTTCTATTACAATGGAACAAATGTTTTAGAATTGAAGAACCACCACAGTGTATGGCAACAATCCCCTCTGTGGCAAATTTCTGAACAATGTAAAATAGCAACTTAATTAAAACTAACCAGAAATTATATAAAATTATTACTCAGTTATTGCTAAGCCAAAACTTCATCTGAAAAAGCCGCAGTTAATACATATTTTGGAACTGTATTCAAGAGTGAAATTGCAAGTTTTGGAGAAAAGAATTTCCTCTTCTGCATTCAAGATTTTTCCTGTATTTCACAACTAATAAAATTTTAAAAAAAGAGCAAACAAATGAACCCCTTTAATATTCCTCATCAATGAAACAATTGCAGCTGCCTCTCTACTCATCTGCTAAAACTAAAATCATGCAACACATTGATGGAACTGAATGTATTTACTGAAAAAGAGTGCAGATTCATAGACCTGTTTGAGCATTATCAAGGTCATCAACCTTTGCAGGATTAAAGACAAACTTGGAAGAGGTCTAACTATGGTAGAAGAAAACATTTTCAGTTCCAATTTAATTTTTTTTTAATTCAACAGCATGTGTATTTAAACGTGTGTGTATTTGTGTGCACAGACAGACACACACACACCCCGATCTTTCTTTATTTGCCCATAGGGACTGGGTTGTCAATAGTTGTTTTTATATTTGGGACTGCAAAACTCTTATCTGAAACATTTTTAATAGGTGAACAGGATACACCCTCTGTACCTTTTGTGTAACTACTATTATCTTTGATGAGAGTTCTACTTACAGGGATACCGAAGCACTGGATATTAGATCTGCAAAGACGTGCCATTTCAGACACACAATGTTCTACTAAAATTCTTAGATGGACAGAGATTTTCCCAGCCTCTAGATGTTACAAATACAGAATGCCTTCTAAGACCAAATGGTTTTTAATGTGCCAATAATTATATAAAGGCAGTTAAAAATATTATCAATTCTAATACATGTAATTTCTTAAACAAATATGCTTGAAGTTTAGCACACTTTCCCAAGCCTAATCTTGTTCTTACGTCCCAACAGTTCCAGAACTTGATCTGGACTTGGCTGCGCCTCCTTTTAAGCRCTTGAGAGGTACTCACATGGAGCCTGCTTGCTCTCAGTTTGCAAGGACAAGGATAGGCCATTCCAGGAGGTTTCCCAGCACAACGAGCATACAGGAGGATGGGTGGAATGGCTCACTCACTGCAATCAGAAAAATCTGAGGAGGTGTGGAAGCATTCCCTTCTACTTACTGGTTACACAGGGAACTTACATGATCTGCCTTAAACTAGACGGAAGGTATAAAATAAAATATTGTTTGCTTCTTGTAGCATTATCCTAATGCTTGTTTTACTGATGCTGAAGAGGAACCCTCACACACTGTTCATTCCTGTAGTCACAGCCAAACATAAAAACRTCTAAAGCCTCAGCTAGCTTGCCTTGTAATTCAGAGTGAATTTTTCACACTTTTTGAGGTATGTATGTTCAATAAAAGACACATTCTGCATGGTTACCCATCCTAGGAAACAAATCCTTACAAATGTTTTCTAAATTCATTTCCTGTAAGCTGTGTTAGCAGCTCCCCAGGGGAAGTAGCAAAGCCAAGCTACTAACAGGGAAAGCATTGTCTTTCTCAGGTCATGTCTGGAAAACACTCTGCTCAATGACTGCAGGCTCACTTACAGCAGACCTTTAATCTAGTAATCACTCTGAAGAGAGACTACTGCAAATTTAATGGTTCCTCTTAGAGAAATAAGAGGACGTTTTCTAAGGGTTTTTTTGTTCAGACCCACAGATTTCACTGGCATGAAGTTACAATAATCAGAGGAGAAAGGTTAGGAGCTTTAGTCCCAGGTTTCTTGGCACAGAAATGAAAACTTTGCCTTGTCTTTGTACTTATGCCGTCAGAGGCGTATCTCAACTACAGCACTAGTCAGTCATCAAGCAGGAAAATAAACACACTTCTCATGCTGTTAGGAATACATCTAACTTTGAAGGTACATCGTAAAATCAGTGTGATAGCCCAAAAATGTTTATTTCCAAAGAGACTTTTCCTTTTAAAATTATATCCTTATAAACTGCTTTAGAGAGACATGGCAAAAGGGAAGTTGTTTATAAAAAATTCTGTTGGCAGAATAGTTAGGACAAACACAAAAGAATACACTCTTTCRTGCTGACACCTTGATAAGGCTTAAAACTAAAGTGAATTTCAGTGATATATGCTACCAGTGAAGGACACACACATATATGTATATACATATATGTATACATGTGCATATATATATATATTCTCAAGAGGAGATAAATAATAGAAGAAAACAGACATGCCATTGTGACATATTCAGATACTGGAACCAGGAGAAGCAGTCTTTAAAAATGAACTTATGACTCATCTTTTCTAGTGTTAAACTGTTTATTCCTAAAAGCTTTTGACTTCCTTCTTTCCATGAACAGTAAAAACAAGGCTAAGATGTGAACATTATGAGTTGCCAGGGCTAGCAGAAGTCTGTTGTGGTAATGCAGAAGGTGCAAACCAGTGATTTGCAAGCCTACAAGCCTGTTCTGGTACAGTCTGGACATGCTGGGGCCATGCTGAGTCCAAAGTAATGAGCCCTGATGGCTGGCACAGCTGATTAACTCGGACATAACAACAGACAAACATGGCCAGATTTGGCTGGACCTGATCTGGCTTATACTCAGGCAACATATACATCCCTACACAATGCCTACTTGCATTTGCCTACAGCTGGCATTAAAGGACTGATCTGCAGAGTCTGTAACACAACAGACTTCAACATTATGAACAGGAAGTGTGTGAGTTGTAGATAGACCAGTTAAGAATGAGAGTTCTATTAAATTTAATAAGGCATGGGCATTTACTGTTTAATAGTAGTAAAGGTCAGCTTCTGAAATGTGTCTCATATATGCACGTTAATAGCAACAAAAGAAAAGCTCAGAGAAAGTGTCCATTACAAAAACTTTATATTAAGACAATATCAAAGAGGACTTTAAAATCTGAAACTAGGTAGCACCATTCTGCAGCTATTTACACATACTTGAAACTATGCAAGCAACTGAGCTTGCATTTACCACAATGAATTTAATTTGCCATGTCATTTATTTCTACTGAATGCTGTAGAAGCCCGGGTCAAGATTACAGTCAGAGCTCAGTTTTGCAGCAGGTACCTATTGTGCAAATGCCAATAGCTTTTTATTTGATGTAGTCAAAACAGATTACTTTTCAAATTCGTGTGTTGCAATCTTAACAGCTTTCATCTTCTTAGCACTGTTATAACTTTTGCAATCAAAAAGTAAATTCCCCTCAGAATCCAAACTGTTAGTTTCAGCAAAATTGCCACAGATATTATCTTAAGCAAATAATGTCTGCTTTTCCATTTGTCTCAACAGCCCATTTCTGTCTATTGACTTAAAAAGTTTTTTTTAAACAATACTGCAAACATTATAACAAGTAATAGGACAGACTCAAATTAATGTAATCTTTACCAAACCAAGTTTGATTTTGTGAGAAAATTGTGGTTTCCTTTTTAATCTACAATGGCAACACCATACATTGATTAGATTGGCTCATCACTTAATTACTCTCATGTTATGCAACTAACCCCATAATTTCAGTAGAGTAAATGGTGTGAAGCAATAACTGCTATGAACAACATTATATATTATTCACTTTTAATTAATTTATGATACACACTAATTGAGCATAGCACTTTACATTTGAACTCACCCTTTATGTAAAAGTGCATCCATGCTTCAGTTTCCCTACACGCAGTACCATCACAAGCAGCACCTGCCTGGCAGGCCTGGAACCCACATCTAAACTCTCTGCTACATCGATAGGCAAAACTCAAAAGTAAGCAAAGTAGCACATAGGAAGTAGACTACAGCTCTAGCTGCAAGACTGAGGATGGCAGTGAGATGGCTACAGCGATACCCCATCTCTGGTCACCTGCGCTTTCCTTCTTGACAGTCTGCAGCCTGGAAAACAGAGCTGATTCTGATTTTGCTTAATGTCAGGCTGCCGATCATAAATGGTAGCTCAATGAGCTACAGAGTATCCCTGAACAACTGAGAATAAAGACGCCTGAGTGTATGAGGCCACACTGCTGTTCAACTCATTCAGGATGTGTGCCTTTAAAGTGAAAATTACTTTTTCAACAATTAGTTAACTATTATGTAAAAGATAGTAATGAACAGTCTTAAATTGTTTCCCAGCTACAACTGGCATGTTAGCAGAAAGGCTAATGTGTGAGGTTGACTCTAACAAGTGACCATCCTTTGAAGCAGTTAATTTACCTTTGTTGGTTTGCTAAGAAACATTGCTACCTCTCCAAAACACCAAATTCATATATATGTGAAATAATATGTGCATAAAAATATTTATTAGTAGGGTTGTATTGTTATGATTCTTCCACACACCCTCAGGATATAACCTACAGACCTTGATATCACTGGAACTATCACAAGTGTTGGAGGAGTTTTTCCTATGCCCAGAGTCTGAGGACAGGGTCAAAAGATTTTTCCTGCTGTAAGTACACCAAGCTCCAACCACTTGCCTAAACTATTCCATAATCCACATAATTGCCTCATTTACCCATGGAAATAAAAATATCAAGACTAACAGATGAAGAAACAAACACTGGAATCTGRGGACACACCCAAACATGATTGTATTGCCTGCAGCAACCATCTGAATTTCACATACCTTTTTCCTTCTGGCTATACCTCCCACAGAGCATTGAACCAACTCAGAATCTTCTACCCGCTCTGTTTTTAAAATTAGATTAGAATTAGATTATTTTTATATAACAGGCCCAGGAAATGGCATCAGTAACAAATTCTCAACCAAGTGATGAAACAGAGGCAGATAGATAAATGGGAAGGCTTGGCAGTAGCATTTAAATACACCACACACAAGGTATTTCACAAGGAGGCCAAGCTTGAAGGAGCTTACAGTCAGTGATTCACATATCAGATAAAAAATGAAGACTACAAACAGAAATGGTATGAGAAGTTCAGCAGCATTTAAGAAATCAGGCTATGTAGAGATATAGTATGTAGCCATTTCTGGCTGATCTGACTTTAGATTTTTGCACTTTTACTATTCAGTCATAATGCTAGTTATGTTGAGTTTGCTTAACCAATGGAAACAATTTCTTAAAGGCTTCTCTGCCCACATACAATCAGAACACATTTAGCTCACYGAGGCTGTAGAAGAAAAATATGCAAGAGATCTTCCACTCTCCCTTTACTGCAGCTACTGTTGAGGATGGGACTCGGCAGAGAAGACAGAGAAGTGAAAATAGAGCAACAGCCAGACTTATCAGACCACAAAAGCAAAGTTCTTACAAAAGAAAATATGCTCTGCTGTATGTCAAAAATTCTTGAATTCTGCCTCTCGGACTTTTGATCCCATCTGTGTGGCAGAGAAAAGAGTTGCCTGACAGTGATGTGAGATGGTAATTGAGTTAATCTTTTGAGGATTTACACATTCAAAAGGAGAATCAATGGCATTAAAGACCAATGGACTACAGTGTTACAGTGTTCAGTATCTTCTGGGTGTTCAAAGACTGATGAGCAAAATGGCAAAGTCTCACTATGAGGAGATTCAGGAAAGGAAGATGATTGAAGAAGCCTTAGGAAAACTGAAATCACCAATACGTCCTACTCTGCTTGATTATCCAAATCTTAAACACGCAAAGCACTCACTAGATCACTAAATTCACTCCCTACAACCATATGCAACAAAGAAACAAATGATTAATTTAGAATGGTTTGCTAGGCATTCATTAAATTTCTAAACAGTTTATAATAAATGCAAGATCTACAGTACAAAGACCAATGCCATAAAAAATACAATATGCTACATGAAGACAGGAGAGAGAAAGATGTTCAATGTACTCTTGAGTGAACTGTCATAAATCCATAATGCGTCAGGCTCTGGGAAGCGATATCAGTTCACACAAGAATATCACTTCATTAAACTCATTCTAGATTTAACAGAAGGTATAATTTTTTCTACAGTTCATGTAATCTCGTACCTTCTGCTTATTGGCTATTTTGTGCGCTTTGAGTACAAAACTAGAAGTTTTCTGTATTTCAACATTCTCCTTGAAATACTACCGTAATTTACATGGAAATGTGATAATGCATATGTAAGCAATTGACTTAAACACCTGCAGCAGTGAAGACTGAAGAGATGTGTGCTCCACCAGCTGAGTCCTCTCCTGTAAAAGAGCCATCTGAAATAGAGTACACACTCATAAAATGGAGTGTGTACCTGCAGACACACACACATAATAAACTGCATGCAAYGAATAATGCTAAGAAAGCAAGTCATAAATGCGCCTGGTTACTCTGTAGAATGTCCTACTGCAAGGTGTGACATTAATTTACTTCTGTGACAGGCAGCAAACAGGGACTTTCTGAAATYTTTAAGGCTACCATCATAAATTGAATATTTTTCACTCTGTTGAACTGGTGATAATAAGAAGCTATTAGTAAAGAAAACTGGGAGTATAACATGTGTCATAAACTGGCTGTCATCCACTTTTTCCCTTGATTAGCTGCCAATCTGGCCACCTGCCATAGACTGGGGAAAGGGGAGGGGTCATATAGAGATTTTACTTAATGAGAGGACAAAAGAAGTTAAAAGCTACACAGAAGTGCCAGAGGCATCAGACCCACAAGCACTGTAAAAACATAAAAGGGAGCAAGTACTCAAAGATGGATGTAGGGAGGAAAAAAGAACTAGTTCACTATTTTATTCATCCCCAGAGAGTGGTGATGGATAGTTGGCCAAATCATGACTCCAGTCCATGACATACCAGAGGGCATGCTCTGCCAGTAGTGTTCAGGTTGTAATTAAAATTGGACAAGTAGAGTAGCAGATGTTAATTACCAAGCTCAATCAACCACATATTCAGGTTAAGGCCTGGCATACCTACTGGCAAAGAGAAAAAGACACATTTGACTGCCTGCCTCGGAGACCAGTGGAGATAAGGAGATTCCAACTAGCCTTGTGAGATAAGGATGTCCCTTTGATAAACTATGCTACTAATAAAATATTTATTTATCATAAGCTGGAAATTTGGCTCAGTATACACACTGAGAGTTAGTTCATACTGTATGCCTGCTAGGAGACAATGCAAAGCATATATTTATAATGTAACATTGCAGTACTGACTTTTCAGGCTATTTATAGTAAACAATATCTATCTTACTAGTCCATGGAAGGTGGACAAGTGTTAGCGGCTACCAATTTCCAGAACATGGTCTAAGGATTTTCAAAATTTAATTGAGTGTAAGGAGAGTGACAGCAAGTGTTTTAAAGAAATCTCCAGAAGACTAAATAATTAATCTGTTTTAATCTGTTCTGTTTGACCTCTAACATTGCCTTTCTGCATTACGATACCACCATCCAGTTTACTCAGCTGTAAAATATTCCCAGATAGTGCTATCCTCTATCACGTGCATGATATGAGTGATTGATCCTGTTGAGCAGGTATGAAGATAATGGTCAGCAAACCTCCAACATAAACCTGAGTCCTTTGCTTTCCCAGCCTTGATGTAGAAATGTCAAGAAGAAGTTTGAGCAGCTTCTTGCCCATCTGATGTGAATGAAGTGGAACAAATGTATTTAATGTACTTCCTGCTGTGAACAGCATGAGGCTTCAACAATTCCACTAAGGCAGGATGACTGTTTCTCAGCCTGCCTGTAAGGCTGTGTGCTCTCATGGCAACACTGAATACAGTAGCATGGAATTAAAATCACATGGGGAGACAGCCACTGACAAAAAACTTGCAGCAAACAAAATAATTTTAAGTATTCTCCTTTCAGGTGCAAACTTCCAGCTCTGCATTCACCAGACCTCTTCTCTTCAGGTTTCCAAATGTCATTACAAACCAGGAGTTTTAAATTTGCCCACAATACAAAACCAAGTAAGTAAAAAAGAGTCTAAATCAGCACGGCAGTCAAAATACTGGGACTACGAAAAAGCTGAGCTTTGACTCAAACCTTGTTAAAGTATTTTGTATTGGACTTGTTGCACACAACTCAGCAACATTATTAGTGCTGGAACCAAATTATGGGCTCTTCATTCCCAGATGAATACTAACAAAAGACTTTCATCTCATTTTTTCTCTCTCTCTATGAAATGATTTCAGAGTCAGTGCTTCAGTTGGAAAAACAAGCACTTCCAGGCTGATCTAGCTTAGTTGCTAAGTCCCTGAGGATTAAGGCATTTCCATGGAAGACTAGGGTCTGAGTGTTTCGATGAGTCTTAGACGAAATTCCAGGATTCCTCTCTCCAAGGGGAATGAAAAGTGCACATTAACCTCATTTTCCTTTTCCTAGATGCATAATATTATCTATTATGTAAAGTGCCTCCTTCAAATGAGCATTTTGCTGAACTCTGTGCTCTCCATGCAGGATAGGTATGTCCTGAACCAACCAACTCACCTCAAATTCTTCAGGGATTTCTCTTCATCCCCCAAATCCTTGAGATGCACGAAGACAACTAGTTCAGCCCATCAGTTCTGGCTAGATTTAGTAACTTAAGTCATATCAGTGTGGAAAATGCTTGAGTTTCTAAATACCTATTGAAACACTCTTCAGCATTTGTTTCTTTAGATTTCAAATAGATTCTTTTAGAGTTTTCTGTAGAGACCATAATTATTTTATGAAGCAGGATAGCTATATATCCATTTGTTGTTTTATGGTATTTCATAGTAGTTACAGTTCCAAAACAAAATTGGAAAAAATTCCTTCCTTCATGCCGAGTAGTGATTACAACTTTGTATTGACYGGCAAATTAAATTTCTAAGGTAGGGTTTATATCTACTGTCATAAATYGAGGTATTCAGATGCACCAGGTATCCCTGGTGATTGATCTCAACAGTTGAGATATTTGTCCTAGGATGGGATATTTCCTAGGAGTATATCTCTCTTTTCATTAACTATAGAAGAATCCTGGTATAGCCTATTTGAATCAGATGTCTAAAGTTATAGAGGCTAACATCAAGTGAGATTATTGACACTCCAGAAGTGGATGATTTGCATAGGTCTTTCCCCTGAATGCTTTTCTTCCAGTGGTTCATTGTTAGTAACTATCATGTCTGACTCAAATAAACCACGTTTTCACTTGTTAGTGCCTTAAATGTAGTGGATGTGTAACTTTGAATCCAAGATTTCCTTGTGAAGTTTATTCTGCTGCTTACTTCATTAACTTAATTCTTTTCTTCTTTTCTGTCTTCAACTTCAGTACCTATCAGGAAAAGTCTCTTCCAAATTAGGAAATGTCCCAATAGCAGCACCAATTTGAAGACCACTATTCMCAATATATAAATATACCAGTGCATATTCTACATACTATGATTTTTTTCGCCAGATTTTGCTTTGGCAGCACAGCAAAAATATTTAATCCCCAATTAAACTTTTTGGTTGCCAGGAATTTAGTGAATACTCTGTAGTTCATTAGAAAGCTGAGCACACCTCTTACTTTTTGCTTGTTGTCATAATTATACAGTAACTCAGCTATTTTAGTTAGACCCTAAGGGCATTCTCTAGAAATAAAAGACTTTGATGGTAGGTACTGAAGGTGAGTGTTTCCTAATTAACTTGCATTGAATGCCAGAAGAGATAAGGCAATGTTGCTGGTGCTGACTTGACTTCCACAGGAAAGATCTCAAGTAGTATTATTGAACTGTGACCTTTGCTGTTTCTACCGTTTGACCCGAAGAAGTCAAAGCATAATGTTAMTTCAGTCACAGTACTTGGAGAGATCACTTAATGATATGCTGCGACATTTGTCCAAAGAAACCTTGTTAAGTAGGAGATGAATTTATACAAACAATGAGAAAAATATACCAGTAGATGTGAAGCAGAGACTAAAGTGGATCACAGAATTTGGCATTATAGTATTACTACAGCTGATAGGCTATAGTATTATATATGTGCTAAAGCTTCTATTCCTCTCTGTCTTAGACACTTTCCGAATTAAATTTTCCTGTTAAAAGCTAAAGAAAATTCTTTTTCTTTCCCATACCACACTGTTTTAACTTATTAAAATTTATTTTGTGCACTGCAAACAATAATAACCAATGCTGCTTAAAGTCCTCTGCTTATTTATACAGAATTTCAATCATGACTGCCAGGGTGCTAAATTGCTCACACTTTACATAAATATCTGCGTATATATATTTTTTATATATATATATATAYACACACACACACATATGTGTATATATATACATATATGTGTATATATATATATTTGTATGTGTGTGGGAATGCATAAAAAAATATGCAAGGTGTAACATAATTTATCTTCTCTGTTTTTCTATACTCTGCTTTTTATAGAACAGGCAGTGCAACAGATCTCAGATGAAACAAAACATATAGACTTTTGTGTTGCCATGCTTTATGTTTCTATGCAAACTGAAAAGCAGGTGGTAGAAAATTTTACTGGTGAGTGAGTTGTCAGTAAGTTTCTGAATGTTCTGGAATTCTTTGTGGGAGTTCTTTCACTGACACTGAAAGCTAAAAAGGAGTTCTGTCACATTATTTCAAATACTACATACGCAACATTTTGGGTGTAAAAAGACAAGTGAGTATTTGTAAAACATTATCCTTCAAAGCTCCCTTATCTTTCAATATGCCAAACACTGTTTACTCTTACCAACAAACATAGATATTTCAGTTGTTATATAATGAAAATATTCTATTCTAATGCCACAAACACTTCCCTAGCTTTTTGAATAAATCCCGTAAGATTATTCTTCGTTAAATTAATTTGTATATGAAAATTTGTAGCACTGAGGCAATATGTTAATCACTCTCCTCATCCTTAATTTTTCATATACATTTTAAGCCGTCAGAACACCTTCAAAATTTGGGTAATCAGCTTCCTCATGTATATATATTTTTTTAATAGCTACTCTTCAAATATTCTATGCTGTGCTATGTGCAAACTGTAACGTTCATAAATTCATCAGAATTATTCATAAAAATCAAACTGTTGTAAAAAACCCTAAAGGAATAAATCTGTGTTTGCTATAACAGCAAAGTCAGATAAAGATTTCTATTTCTGCTTGCTTTTGATATATGATCTCTTACTTTACAATACATGTTTTTTCAAACTGTTGTATTCATTAATATTATATGATTACCACAGAGAAAACAAAGTCATATCTGTCACAGGATTGCAGGTGAGAAATTTCAGCCAGGCTGAGCATTTATGATGCAATTAGAGGGGTGTGAACTTCCTGCCTTTAAGAGATGTCTTTTGTGTCCTTAACTAGAGAGAAATCACTGTGCTGATAATAGTGGTCTGTTTTGGCATCAGACTTTCAAGGAGTACTGTACTATGCAATTCCTCACAAATGTCTTTAGGAAATACGATGCTGTCACAATAGATGGTTTATGGCCTCATACAGAGGACTAAAATAGCTTATCAGTATTCCTATCACAAAATTTACAGTTGAGATGTCAGTGTCCAAACTCCATGCATAAATGAGGGCAATTGTACCAGGGAGCTTTTATGCTACCTCCCCTAGAAAAAGAGCTGTCACACCAATGCTGAGGTACTGAAGGTGAGGCTTGAGGCAGCAATGATGCTTACATGTATTTTTGAAAGCAGTTGGTGATACAGTGTGCTGATTCTACCCTGCCTTAGTCACAGATCTTTTTCTAATCACCACCAGAAGTGTCCCGTTCAATGCAGTATCTCAAAGTCTTTAACAACAAACAACATAATTCTGTCAATTTCCTTACTGAGGTGATTTCTAAAGCAATATTACTGTCATTTGGGTATTTGCTTTATTAAAAAGACAAAGGAAGCATACACGGACACTTCTAGGCAGAAATTTAAACGCAGCATCGAATCAGAAGATCATTGAGTCCAATCTATGACCGAACACTGCCTTGTCAACCAGACCATGGCACTAAGTGCCACATCCAGTCTTTTCTTAAACACCTCCAAGGATGGTGACTCCACCACCTCCCTGGGCAGACCATTTCAATGCCTAATCACCCTTTCTGTGAACAACTTTTTCCTAATGTCCAGCCTAAACTTCTCCTGGCACAACTTAAGAGGATAACCCACATAGCTTTCTAACAGTATTTTCGAATCTCAAGATGAAAGTGGCATGTGTTTTAACCAGCAGGAAGAAAAACAAAATGAATTTGCTAAATGCTGATTTGAATGTGATGCTATTTGTAGTTTCTGTCCTGAATCGGGAGTATCACTTTATTATATGATATCTTACCATCATCCTTGTCAGGTACAATGGTAATTCGAGTGCTTGGGAATTCTGCACCAATTCTTCCACCCATGGGCATGCTCAGCAAAACATCAAAGGTCTCAGCCTCTTCATACAAGGAATCATCTATGATGACGATCCGACACACTTTTTCTCGTTCATCTTTGTCAAAACGCAGGATGCTGTTGTGATCCTCAGGCCTGGATATGTAGTCAGAGTAGGAAAGTACAGAGGTTGGGGCAGTGCCAGATGCTGTTCCTGTGACATAAAAGGAAAACAGTCACTATACATACCATGGTTATGTGGTCCGCCTCACAGAGGTGGAATTTTATTTTCATTATCTTTTAATTCCTATTAATTAATTTCTATTTTAATTTCTATTTACTTTTTGGTGGTAAGATGGGCTGAAATCTCTGACAAGGCTACGCTGCTGAGGTCCATGGATAAACTACCTCTGTATATGATACAAGGCAGGAGTGTGGCTCCTCAAATAATTTTCAGCTTGTCAGTCAGAAGGAATATTGTAGTCTACCACAAGAGACACAGACTAACAAAGTAGCCCCTGTGAGGATTACCAGTTAACTCCCTTAGTATATTTTACCCATATTGAAGATATTGGTGGATTAGAACAGAAAGAATTTGATGAAAACAAATTATTTTAATTCTAGACCACTTAACACAACATATTGCTTCAGCTCTCCAGGTGAAAAATAATAATAAAACCACAGAAGTAGAGACCCCATGCCCTGCACACATATAATTAGTAAGAGACTGAAAGTCAGAGGAAGGAGAAGTATAGCAATTAAGCAACACTGTTTTATATAATTTTTTTCAAGATACAAACAAGTAAAAGATATCCTGGGCAATCATTGCAGTGCTTTCACTTCTCATCACTTTCAGATATATGGGGCTGCATTTAAAAATATTGCAAAAATATACAGAACACAGATCCTCTTCATCTCTTCATGATGATTTTTAAGCTGTGTTCAGTAATATTCTTAGACAGATTACAGAGATGAAAACATTTCTAGTTGATACTGAAGATATTTAGATGAAAAAGTAATTAACAGAGTTATAAACAATTTTACCATAAAATAGATGGAATAATTGTTTTTTTCATTTTTGTCTCTTTCCCTTTTTGCTGGTTTTCTATTCTGTAGTAGGTTCTATTACCTTGCTGTGTATAGCAGATAACCATCAGTTCCTGACTCACATCTCCACTTCTTCTGACTGGAATAAATAATTCACCAACATCTTCTTCAATAGTATAAGTGGACTGAGGAATAAAGACTGTTGATTCTGCAGAGAACAGACACATTTGTTTATATAGATTTATGACCTCATAAAGTCACCTGAACATTAGCTAAGAGCATTTTTTAATAAAGTGTAACAAATAACTCGTATTATTCGGCAACGTCACTACATTGTAAGTAAAACTTGGAGGGTGAGAGAAATAGAGTTTCTCAGTGTTTCAGAAATGGAAAAGAAAATCAAATCATTAGATCTGAATTCAGGAGTCCTTACTAAGTGGTCTCTAATGTGACTAATTTATTTATCTAGAGTTAATGGTGCAAGACAGTGTTTGGAGAATTTGTCCACAGTCTATCTTTTTATTATTTCCATGGCATTTCACTATTAACTATTAACTACAGAAGTACCAATAGCAAAGCTCACACACAGGCTGTGGTTCACCAAGGCCATTCTTTAACTTTCTGCATCAAGATAACAATGAAAATCATTTGGCATTGAGGAGCAAGGCTGAGCTCTTGATATCTTACTCTGACTTGGACATTTGATTTGAGTTAGTTACRTTTCTACACTCCTCTTTTACTCAAAGGAGACCCAGACAATACAGTCTGTGAAGTCTGAGAAGCAATGTCACCCTAAAATGTATCATACCAAAGAATATCAGATCTGTTTTTCAGCAAAAAACCCCCCACCAAAACGCATTTTGAACTCCTTCATTATTTCATACTTGTATAAACAGATTGCTGAGTTCTATGCTGTTACTGGGATTCAGAATCAACTCTGTTCTTCTTCTCTCAAAAGCTCAAGAACTAAAGGTGGTTATGGGGAGCGGGGGGCTTACACCCCAGGTGGACCCTCTGAGATCAGCTCCCCAAGATGGACTACCTAAGATGGACGACCGGTCACAAGTTCTCCATACTTTTATAAGTTTGGTCCATTAGCATATTGGGGCTAGCTCTTCCAATTAGAGCTCCAGGTAATGAAGTAATTCACCCCAAGTTTACTCCCCTCTTTAGCAATGGCTGTTTACAGATCTTGAGCCTGAGCCAGTAAGGAGTCCTTGAAGTCCAGGCCTGAAGATGGATTGTTTTGTCTAAAGGCAGTAGCTAATACTTTTATATGGGCTTTAGAGTTACACACTAAGAATTGCAGGGTTACAAGTATATGAGAAATATAAAACCTAAAATCCTAAGGCATCATTCATGCATATAATTTAAAGCACCCTTAGAGTTTCACCAGTGTGACTGCAGCCCACACAGAATGTAATTTTGTATAATATCAAATTCCGTGGTATCAGCTGACTTCATAAAGCAAATTTTTCATTATTTCAGAGCACTTTGGCAAACAGCGTTCTGAAAATTATCAGGTGACTTCTTTGAAAAAATGTTCCAGGTTTTATTTCTCTGACTGGGAAATACTACTAGCGTGGCTTAAGGTCAAAAGCCTGCCTTAAAAATGCTGTAATTCAGGTTTGATAAGATCTAGACTATTCACTATTCCAGCAAGTCAAAAACACAATGTGAAAAACACCAAATCCCCACCTTTTTGTTTTAAAGTAAAGCAAACGGTAACACTAAAAAAAACCAAAATCCCATTTCGTTCCTTCTATACCTCCCTTTAGAATTTAGTTGGCAAAATGAAAAACTCTATCCTTCCAAAAAATGCAGGAATCTGATTTATTTGGTTTCCTCTCTCTCATAATTATTTAACTTGGAGTAAAATGGCACTATAAAAGTTTAACAGACTTCATGAACAACATAAAAGCTCAGAGGAGAATGAGCTACACCATCTTGGCTAGCGTAAGAAAACACATCCGCATGCAATCTATATTCGGAATAAAACATTAACTAATGTCCCATAGGCCAAGGGGCTGGTACAGCTTTCCAAACAGGCTCACTATTTTGATTCTAAAACCACACCATTCAAATCAATGACTTTTTCACTAGAAGCAGAATAAAACTTCTGATGGTCCCTATTCAGTGAGCATCTGAACTTGGTATACCCTGTGCTTTAAAACAGTCTGTCACCTCCAAGTTCTCTCTCTAGKTTTCCTGTAGATATTCCTTGATTTGCAGCCGTGCATTTGATTGTATCCTATGCAACTTCATTTTATGTATAATTAATACAAAGTCTCTGGGACCGTAAAAATTTGATCTTAACGTAAGAAACAGAAAAAACTGTTGTTGGCATTAAGAAGTCTTAGACAATTATCTTGAGTTGTGCTATCTCACTGATCATAGAAAAGATAGAGGTTTAACATATTTTCAAGCTATTTCTGTGTCTCATACATGCTGCTTTTCAAGTTAAGCACTATTTTTCTCAGTGACTAAATATGGATATCAGATAAGCTCTGGTTTAACTTACTTTTGTAACTAGGAACTAATAAACCCCTGATAATTTCCACGCCTAAAACCCTCCAAATGTTAATTAGGGAAGACTATATAATTCAAGCTCTTAAGGTCACCAAATACTTGAAAGATTTCTTAAGGACAGTTGTGTGTGCCCACAGCCCGTGGGTTCAAGTGTCTAGGTGCAGCTGAGAAGCAAAGCAACCAGAGCATGCTCTACTTCTTTTTTTTAAAAGTTTTTTTTTCATCAGTTTATTTCTTCATTCCTATTTAACCATAATTTTACTGTTCTGCACAYAGCATGTGCTACACTTGGTCTAATGAATATTACACTTACTGAGCTTCTCAGTTTGATATTAAGGCCTAACTGATAAAAATAGTTTGCTCCAAGACTCAAACTTGTTGGGGACAACTAGCCTAGACTTCCCTGTACCATCCTGTCCCACATGAATTATTATGGCAGAGTAAATCAAGTCAGCCTCCAGCCACCTCTGCAGACACATTCTGTCTGTGAACACATTTAATGGAAAACCTGTTATACCTAAAATGAAAACAAATGAACCAAAGCCCCTAGAAAAAACAGATCATTAAAAAAATGCAGGTATTTGATAAAACATGCTTCCTGAGTTACCTGTTCATGAAGCACTTAAAGTGATAGAAGGCAAAAGGCTACCCAATGCCCAAGTCTGTCTTCAGAAAGGTAGGTAAAGGTAAAGGAAAGGAAACCTTTAATATCCACTGCTACTCATAGCATTTGCCCTCCAGTTTGTCTTTTRGTATATGTACATATTGGCAGTACAGCCCTGGAAAGGTTCTTACCATCTCCTGGGTCAATAATTTCCACTGTGGATACAGCAGGGAATTCCAGAATTGCCATGACAGGCTCAGAAAGAACAATTTGAAAGGACTCAGAATGTTCATGTTCACCATCACTCAAAATCCGTACTCGCCATGTAGCTAAGGTTTGACCAGGATTAAACTGTACTTGCTTCTGGGCTTTTCCTCTGAAGTCTTTATCTTTTTTGGCAGTACCATCTTTGGTGCTAATACCTGTCAAAATCAGAAATTCAGGTCATTAAAAACATCACTGGTAATTTTTCTCCCATTGTGTCACCTTTAAAAAAACATGTAGAAAAATACACTTTTCACAACCTGAGAAAATTCTAGCTAAATGCATTACTCTTGATCAATTTTATATTGTGTGTCACACATAGAGGTTGAAAAATTCTACATTCTCTGAGGTTACAGTCAAGTTTCCATTTTCCTATAACTCAACTTATGGATGCCCAAAAGGGACAACAGACTTTTCYTTCCCCTTTTAGCCCTCTGGGTTCTCTTCTGTTCCAGAATATATAAATAACATGCTGCTTGAAACCCTAGAAAATATTTATTTCTCTTAGAAAAAATAAAAACACCCCTGGAAAGTTCAGACTGTAAAGGGAAAGCTAAGGAAGACACAAAGAYACAAAGGGGTATACACTGAATAAGAAGGAAAGATGTAAAATCTGAACTATTGTTCTCACTGCCACTACAATAAGCATTTTTAAAAATTATTATCCYCTTATTTCAGTCTTTGCATAATGACAATCATTAAATTCAAGTGAAGTTGAAGCTGCAAGTCCATGGGATAAAATCCAAAGAACTCAATCCACAGAGACAGCACAGGCCTTCCAGCCTTGGACTCAGACCGCTCTAGAACAGTTTTTCATTGGCATTTCACTCCCAGTTTAAGGCTGTCTCACAGGCCCCCATGGAAATGAAACAATATTTCAGAATTGTCTCCAACTCATTAATTTGGCCTTATTTAAATCCCATAGTGCTATTCAAATCTTAAAGGCTTTTTTCATGTTTTCACAAAAAACTTAAAACTTCTCATTTCTCTGAATGTTTCTTATAACTGCACTATTTGATGTATTGAAACATGGGACCTTTCCCTACAAACCTTGCTTTTCTGTCTTCGGGCTTGTGCCTCGTCCTAAGTCATAGCCAATATTTTATATAACCTATAAAYCTTCAGCCACTTCGGCACTGCACATGGACCAGAAAGACCAGTAAGCACCCTGACCAGTATCCTTTATGCTTTTTCCAATTCTGTAATTCCATGTGCAGRATTAAGGTAGTCAGAGGCAAGTTATTCAAACCTGTTTTGCTGAATTTTCAGTCAGCTCAATTCTGAAACTGACCTTGAATCCATAGGTAGAAARTTTTGTAAACACTAGATTTGAAGGATCAGAAGTCCCATCAGTATCTGTTATTCAGTACCAGTAATTAATTTAAACCACRCATCCTTAACTATGTATTTAATTTATCACTTCCATTTTTTTCTTTCTTTAAAAGAAATATATTATCAAAGTTAGTTCACTGTTCAAAACAGTCTTTTAAGTTAGATGCAGTTAGTTAAGGTCTATATCCCTTAAATCTCATGCCAAAATAGGTGTCCCAACTGCATCTCACTACCTGAAACTCAGGTTTTTAATCAGAAAAAGCCCTAAASAGAAACTTGTCAGGTAAATGCTTACATATCTCTGCAAAAACAGCTTTAAATTGAGTGTTTTTTCTAAGCTCACCTCAGGTTTCATTGAGAAATTGTACAAGGATAATGTTCCCTGGTGCAAATGCATCAGAGGATGGGAACAGATCCAGAAGCTAGAAACAGGTGTGAGGTTGCAGAATGTGATAACACAACCTTTTTTTCACCYTTTTGCTCCCTAGATGCTGCAAACAGTTTTCAACACCTCCTGTATCACCCTCAGTTGACTGCCAACATTGACTGAAGAAAACGAGCCTAATGCTTGTAGCTGCTGCTCAGACCAGCTCACAATGGCCTTCCTGGAAAATGATACATGTTTATTGTTGCCTTTCCAAATGCTACAACTGTATTTTCTCATTACAGCGAAAAGAAAATCTGGACAGGAACTGTATTCTGTGAAACAAATAAACAGTGGTATCGATCGAATCAAAGAAAGAAGAAAAAAATTAATCGCAGAAGACAAAAAAGAAAAAAAAAACAAAAGGGAAAAATTTCATCATATAGATGAAATATCATAAAGAAATCATAAAGGTCATAAAGAAATCACATACTTAGCATAAAAAAAGATACAGGCATGCAAAAGATACAAATAAACATATTCCTTTGAATATCGTTCGCTTAGCAAGCAACAGCAGTAATAGGATATAGTTGTACTGATACATTGTATCAACTAGCTGGGCAGTGATTTATGGAAGCAACCAATAAGGTTAGAACTGAACTTACTTATAAAAGAGGTTTCTCCCAGGTAACCTCTCCGTTTAAGAACAACATCAAGATACTTGGAGTCTTCATTTACTAAGTAATACTCCTTTTCTAAGGAGATCCATGCCCAATTTAGGCGAAAATGTTGATTCTTCAGCTTATTGCCTCCTGCAAAACAAAATTATAAAGAAATAATTATAACTTTTTTTTGTAAATACTACTTTGCTGTTTGAGCTTACTGCAGCTTTGTCTCCTGAGTAAGTCATGTATCTATTTGGACATCACAATTCAAAGGCTTTAAATATTTGAAACTAAGAAATAAGAAGTAAAGAACTCAACCATAATACATTTGCTACACATAGGAGTAACTTTTATCTTAGATGCACACAAACATACAAACATAATATCCTAGTTTTCTTATTTCTCAGTGGAAAAAGATCAAGAATTAATCAAAACATATTTGGCGTGCCTTCTGTATATCATCCTACCAGATTTTTTTTTATTACTCAGCAGAATCCTCTGATTTCTACAACAATAATAAAATAAGCTGTTCAGCTCATTGATGGCAGATGCTCACTCAGCAATTGTCTTCTGGGAACGCTGGCTTGTACAGGAGACTGTAGTCTGATTTCCTTCCCACAAGGTGCTGCTACAGAACAAGGTTTGCTCAGGTAACAATTATCAAAAATGTGCAAGAAATTTCCTTCAGAAATTTGCACTTCTGTACGCAAGCCAGTGAATAAAGTAATTCCTCTGAACAGCAGAGAAATGTATTGAAGCATTTAGATTAATTCATGGCCTAACTACTGGAGGGACAGACAAATGAAGGTTGGTTTACCCTTTCCAGCTTCTTCCATTCTTGAAAAATTAGGCACCACTCCACAGGCTCTCACTCTGCTTTAAAGATAAGCCTCTMTGTTTCTTTATTGACCTGTCTACTAGAAAAGTCCAGGAACTATAATTGTGCAATCTCACACAAAGGCAAAGGTACTGTGTAAACAGAAGGAGGGAAATGGTTCCTGGAGTATCTCCCTGCACTCCTCACCCTGCTTCTTTCTGCTCTTTTGATCTCTATTGTTACTGACAAAGGGGCAGGCTACAAACACACATATCAAAAACTAATGAGCACCACAGAGAACCAGCAGCTATAGTGTTACAGCAGTAACTACACCAGCACTTACATTAGGTTAGACATATGTTATGTCTTCCCATTAGTTTCCGGGGACAAATGTAACAAAATATTACTTGTTCTCTAATCTAGTGAGAAAAGCCATTTGTATGCCACCCTTGAAGACACTGCCCAATTTAACCACAATTTAACAGAAGGATAAAAGTTTCTGAGATAGAAAAAAGAATGAAAATTTACTGTCAATTAGAGAGAGCCTATTAGTATCAATAGTGAGAAAAAATACTGCTGCATGGGCTTACTAGGAATGAGAATGTCAGATATTGGAAACCTCCCAGGTAAAGGAACATTTTCTAGCAGAGTTTGCATCCTTTTAGATATTCTAATCAAAGGAAAGAAAGCAAAAGAAACTCTGGCATAATTTGTTCTCTTATCCAAAGAACTCAAGGTTTAAATGTGTTGTGGACACAGGTGCACAGGTGCACCTCCTATATACAAGTCTCTTAYGAATGAAATTGAGGAAGAAAAAAAGCAGAAGAAGGCCAATAAAAAGATTTAATATTGTCTTCATGCCACCTATTTCTTGTTTTCAGCAGGGTTTTTCTATTTTTTTTCTTAGAATAAAAAAACCCCAACAACCCAAGAGAAAAGTATATTTCTAAGGAGGTTAGAGCAAGCTTCTGTTTCCACAGACATAATTTTGCCCCTGAAATATATATTGTTCACCTTTTAGAATGTGCATTACCAAACCCATCAAATTCAGAATTTTAATTAAAGAATATAGATATTTTAGACCTTTCTGTCTTCACTTTGTGCGGTTTTTCTCACATTCAGAAGCCATGTGTTCTAAAGCATACAAGCCATTTCACAGTCCAATGTCTCAAAGAATAAAATCAATGTTGTTGTTGTTGTTATTATTACTATWWTATTATTATTATTATTATTATTATTATTATTATTATTATTATTATTATTACAGACCTCTGACAAAATACAGCAGGAAGCAGATGATACACCTTACCTAATTTCAGGTATTTATTTTTGAGCTAGAAATCCTAAACTGTCTTTGTAGCCAAAACCAGAAAAGAGGCATTTTGTAAGGCTATGGCTTAATTTGGACATCTGTTTTTGAATGAGATTAGCTGTACCTYGAAATATGCAAAAATACATGCATTTTTCCTCAGCAGCTTTTAAAAATTCCTGTTGTGACCTTTTACGTTGTAGACAATTTTATTATAGCCATCTAATGCTGGGTAAGGTRAATTCCCCCATGCCTGATCTGGATGAAACTGCTACAACACAGTAGAGCCAAGCACCACACAAACATAACGTCTGTAAAGAACATTAAGAGTATAGCTTTTAGAAATTATAAAGTGTCAGAAAAAAAATTGCACATGCCACTTTAATTTGGTTCACTTTTAAATTAAGGATTTGCCCTACAGTAATATTGCTCTTGGCAGAAGAATTTTGCACTACTCCCTAGCACTTCCCTTGGGCACAGTCAGATATTTAGCTGCTGGGCAAATCATTAAGCTACTATTCCCCAGTGACAGTATTGCTTTTGTTCCTCTCCCAGACAAGTGCTTGTAATATAAATACATCTGAAGTCCGGAGAGGGAAGCTATTGCTTTTAAAACTAAACAAAAGGAAGGAGGGCAGTGTTAGAGCAAGGTAAATCCAAAGTAACTTTGTGTCAATGAGACGTGGTTGGCAAGATGCTCCTATGATGAAAACTCTTTTCCTGAATTCTGCCAGAGATCAGAGTGTAGCAGTGCTAAATCAGAAGATGCCAAACAGGACGCAGTGCAGTGAGACATYCACKAAAAGTGTGATATCAGGAGTTGTGAGACACATTTAAAAACTTTGTAAGGAGCTAAAGGTAAGGAATTAATGTGAGTCACAAAGTGACTTCATGACTGACTGAGGCTTTTGAGGACAAAACCCTCTTAAAAGGTTTGCCTGCATATGACAAGTCAAAGATAGATGTAACCTGGAATTGGTCTTTACAGGAGTCCTGTCAGCAAATTGTTTAYCTGTCAGAAAACAATGATATATTACTTTTGCATAGATCATCAAACAAGAAATTCCTAAAAAGATCAAGTCATCTGAAAAAACCAGTTTCAGTTACAAAACATGAATAAAAGAGGAGGGGGAAGAGGATTTGGTCAGTCAATTGCTTTAAGGGAAAAATATTTAAATTGATATTCCCATTTAAGCACTTATCTTTTCAACCAAGTTATAAATCCTCCATGAAAAAATACAGATTGGATTGTCAGAAGTTTCTACCAAGATGCAAAGTGCTCAGTCCCAATTTTCTCCATATATCACAGTGCTATGTGAAGACATTATAAAAATTATTCTGTCATTAAATTGTGTCACTTGAGCACCGCCAACCTGAGGGACCATAAAGAATGGCCCTACCATAAGGGAAGTCTGATTGTAGCTTTCCTGTCCCTAGGAGCTACCCCAGCCCCTCATTCATAAATAAAAGCATATAACTGCAGCACAGCATTCACTTATTGACACAACAGAAATTGACGCTTCTTGATGCAGATATTGACTTCCCTGCACAGTATCCATGGCATAAATCAGAGATGAATCAGCTGAAGAGTGCCCATCCTGTATAACCATAGGCTTACAGACTCATTGTGTCCACAGGATTCGTCTGTGCAAACACAGCTATCTGGGACCTGTAGAGCTTCATGGTACAACATATCTGCTCTCTTTAGTCCTCAGGTGAGGTTGTTTAATGGGGAAAAAACCCCAACCTACAAATTCTTCCAGGAAAAAGAACACATATCAAACACAAGAAAGAGGAAAAAAACCCCAGCAAATAAAGCACTAAGAAACAAGAGTTTCTTCAAAATTTTTACAATTGGTCTTTTCTCTTTCCTCTTCTTATTTTGCTTTCTAAACAGACTGCAGAAGGATGTTAATAAGGAGAATCAGAGCAACTGTGACATAYTAACAGTCTGCCTACAGTTCAGGAATCATTGTACAGCAATGCAATACTTGCTGATTTGTTCACATATCTGCAAGAGCTGCTCTCTTTCTTCCTTTGTTCCAAGTATCTGACCCTATCGGGTGCCTAATTCAGACAGGGTTACTTAAGTTGGCACTACCCAGTTCTTCTCTTTGCTATGGGTCTCCTCTAGAAGGTACATGAAGCACCTGAAAAAGGAAACCCACTCCTGAACTTGAGTTCAAAGACACAGAGAGAGGGAAGAACAGGGAATTGTCCATTTTTAGACATCTGTTCAATTTTTTATTCTCTGATTAGCCTCTTCTGTGCCAAGTCAACTCAGTTAATATACACCAGGATAAAGTTACATCAATAGTTYTATTAGAAGCAAAATCTATGTGAAATGCAGAAATCTTAGTCGCCAGCATCATGATTCCCCATTTAGCCATGAAGCTCCCTGTAAACTGCAGCACTTTCCACTTTCCCACGCTATTTTGCTAGTCATTCATGGTAAGTATAAACCTGTTTTTACCAGACTATAGGAGAAACACATAAATCCTAGGTGATTCTGCTAGTCAGAATAAATATATAGATATTATAAGCCCAGTTCAAGGCACATAGTTTCAACAACTCTGATTTGACATACTGTGTCATGGTCCCAGTACATTCTGGCTCCAGGTTGAAAAGCCAAAGGCCTCAAGTAAATCTATTTTTCTGCAAAACTATTAAAAAAAAAAACCCAGCAATAAAATAGATAATAAATGTTCTGCATTCAATGCATTGGAGCAGCACATCATTGCACTAATGACCTTTAAAGGTTCCTTCAAACCCAAACTAATYTATGATTCTATGATCATATGCTATTCCCTCTGCTATGACCATCAGAAAAGGAATATCCTGTAAAACCACCTTATTTTCATATGGAAATTGCAGAATTGAAATACCTAAGTAAACCCAGCAYGTAACATATACCACTAGAATGTTTTGAATTGACTTCAACAATGCAWAAGATAACCTAATGATTTTATCCAATTAGAAAATCATTAAAATGCTTCACTTCTATCAGTGTCTTTCAAGTATACTAAAATGGACCCCAATCACTAAAAGAACTTGCTGAACTCTGCACCCTCCTGCTCTCTATCTGCCACTGTAACTCAATATATTTGCAGAACAGCCAAAGCCAACCCCCTAAACTAGCCCCTAGTGATTAGTGAGTAAAACAATGCTTTCTCTGACTTCTCATGAGAAAACACACACTTCCCAGCATTATGGACTTAGCTTGCCTGGAGTATAATTGCTGGTATCCAATGAACTGCAGACAGCTTCTGTCTTTCAGTAGTTTCTGTAACTTTTTTTTTTCCTTCTGTTTTATGTCTACTTGTAAGAAACAAGTTGGAAGGGCCACACTTGCCAGGGCTCAGAATAAGCAACGGCCTGAAGTCACGTAGCAGAAGAAATATCTGAAGAATACCATGTAGTTGCTTTGTTAGAAGAAAGAAGGGGAGGTGAGAGACGAGACATGAATGGCAAGGTTAGCTAGAGCGCATTAAATTTGGATCCTCATAAAATTCAACTAAGCATTGCTAAGGATGTCTCCAAGTGCAGTCTGGAGATTCAYGTTGGTTTAATTTAAGGAATTCCCAATTCAAGTTTATGACCATTTCTTCTGCAGGAGATTAACCAGATTCTGACTAAGAGATTAACGTGATTTTCATTAACAAAAACTGTGGAAGCAAATATGCACTGGCTCTTCAGCCACTTCATTTCATAGCTTTAAATTAATCTCACTTTAAATCAGCTCAGTAAAAATTAGTTCACCAAGACCCAGGATACTGTAACTCTRTTGGGTGAACCAAGAGGCTATGAACTTTCCCAGGAAAGAGCAAAGTAGATAAAGAGAAACCCAATCTGAATCATCAAAAAAAGATGCTGGAGCACTGTGTGTGCTTGAAAGCCTCTATGGATATTAAGTACTTACTTTGTAACTGATTTCCAGGGAATCCAAAAGGTCCACTTGCTGGTTTTGGATTCTGTGCTGTAAGCAAGGGACTAGCTCTGTGGGATGACCACTGCTTCCAAGCAGAAAAGAACTCAGAAGAGACAAATTCAACAGTTCCAGTGAATAACCACTCCTGGCAAAACACAGAATGTTTTTACTCGGGTCCCAGTGCACAGGAACATAATCTACTGGCTCCTGTTCCACAAAAGGTGGAGACAAGAGATCTGCCTAAGAGATCYTCCTTAAAGGTAGGATTCATATCATTTAATGTTATCCTATAAAAGAGATATGTTTAATTTAAGATAGCTGTCTAGGCACAATGAATGGAAAGAACTTATACCTTCAGCAACTGCAGGTACATTTGATATGAACAGCTGGATCACCCTCTGGAAAGATTTGACCCACTCCACAGAATGTAACGGGAGCGTGTTCAACCCTACAGTCTACATGGCTAACTAAAACCCAGTTAAGTAATTTTCTTGACAAAGGAGGGTGCTGAGAAAACTCAAAGACACAGCTGGTCCTGAACTGTAATATGGTAAACTTGTAAATTTAGACACTTTAAAAGTAATCTTTAGAATATCTAAACATAGCAACAAGAGAAATCTATTCAGATTACTATGCTATAGTTACTGTTACTATAAAGTTATTTCCATGCTGTCATTAAACTAATTTGCACTTTGTGTAGTCACTAACTTTGCATGAGAAAATTAATTCAAATTGCCTAGTGAGTATTAACAGAGAAAACCCAAACATACCACTCAAGCTGTCACGTCTATCATTAAACAATGCCCATATTACCTAAAGCAGAATACCTTTTTCCTAAAGATCCACACCCTGCACCTCCCTCTGAAGCAAAAAAACACCACCTGGATTAGTAAGGCTTCATACATGCATAGCCCGCAGCAACAAGTAAATTTATTAGATCTCTGACAACACATTCTTAAAATAAACTTAATAGTTTTCAGGTCTCTGCTTACTAATTTGTTGTGTGGCGCCAGACAACTTCTCCCAACRGGCTCCAGCTGAACTGAAGCAAGGTTAATTTCCTTGGCTCACAGAATAACGGGTTTAGCTCAACCAGCTTAGTTACTGTCACATAGGAGACTTTTTTTCTGGTTTATACCTTTAAAAGAGTACTACACATATATTAGCCCACAGGAAAACTACTCTCATTTAAAACTTACTCAGACAAAGTGTTAAATTTGAGGGTCATGGGACATCCTAAGCCCTGGTCAGCTTATGARTAGTAACAGAAAAGTGTATTGCAACCTCTGAAGTAAAAGACATTACAATAGAACAGAAGCCAGGAGAAATATATGTACAATCAAAATATTATGTCACTTCATATTGTACTATTTTAAGAAATTCCTCTATTCTGGGAAAAGAATATACCAATTCCCTTTCATTAAATTATATTTTCACTTAGAAATGAAAATGCTGCTGCAAATTCCTACGTATGTCCCTAATACTGGGGACTTGCAAAATCATTCTCATGCTTAAAACCAGGGTGCATGAGTGGGTACCATCTGAAACTAAAGCCTCTAATTTTTCACAATTAATTTTAAATTGGTTTTTTTGTGTCAAATTGGCAAGTTTTCCTTGAAGAAGTAATTGAACTTTTAAACTCTAGCTGTTGAACACTGTCTTTACAGAAAATTCCCCTCCATTTCAGATCACAATCCAAACCCATAAATCTTAAACTTTACAGCCTTAAGAGGAAAATGTATGCAAGAGGGATTAAAGAAGTTGTTGTTATTTGCAAAACCTACTCTAAACAAGTTGGAAGAGTGTTTCCATTTTATCAACTGGACTTGCTATAACTCACAAAGCACTGATACAAAAAGTATTCTTTTTGCTCTGTGTCAAAGTGATTGAACTGTTTTTCTTTATTCAGAATTCACTTCCACAGACATGAATTTTGGTTCCTTTTCTATTCTGGCAATACAACAAATAAAATACCTGACTGGAGGAGAACAAATGTCAGGCTGGTTCATTTAACATTTATTTTTAATTCACTTCAGAGTAATTGTACCAGGTAATCTCAAATACTTTTAATATTATTTGACCAGAGAAACTCCTTTGTGGTGTCTTTCATCCTTTTTAAGCTATGTCAAGCCTATAACCTTTTGCAGGTGATTTAGTCCTGCTCAGCAATTACATTAGATTAAATGCAGACTAAAAAACTAAAAACATACCAAATTGTTGATATAAACAAGAGAGTTCGTTTCGAAGTCACTAATTTTGACTTAAGCCTTGCAAAGTAGTCAAAGATATTAGTTCTGCTGAGGAAAGAAATATTTTTGCATTAATGTGGGGTTTTTTTCTATCATCACAAATTTTTTAGTGTTACTTGAGGTCTATCCTAAGGGGCAGAACCGTATATTCCTAAGGCAGTAACTATAATATATTCCTATATTATTGTATCTGAAATTCCTACGTTGCAGTCACAATGTATATTGCAAGAGGAAAAAAACCAAACAAACTTGGAGAAGCCAAAAATTCCTTTAAAGATTCAAGCCAAGATGTCAGAAATCTATTTAAATATTAAAATTAAGTGCACAAAAGTACTTCAGAATTGAGAGTCCAGAATAATATGACCACTSTGAGTTTTCCAAAAGAGAAGCTCAACAGACATAAAGCAGAGTGACGGGGGACAGAAGTGACTGAAATTATGACAACTCAATCTTGAGAGTATGTTGCTTCCAGCACATCATTTCTTTCTCCCTCTTCCTCTCTGCATCTGCATGAAATCTTCACTTATACTCTGAGATATGCAGTTAAATTAAAATCAGCAGTAAAAAAACTGTATTTTTAAAAATAAATTTGTTTTTATTGTACAACAGATTTTAACAACTTCATTATGTATGGTTCACATTTTACTCAGCTTGAGAAGAGATTATTGTTTTAGCTATTTAAGTTGATCTGGCATCACTCAGGCTTCTGAAAAATCCTTGATGAAGATTTCCACCACTGCTCACCCCCCACACGTATTGAGAAATTAAAATCCTTCTGCTTTTTCCCAAGGGCCAGGGAGGCAATGCTTTTCTCAAGCCAAGTCCACYTCCCACCAAATCTGCTGGCTATTGCATACAGGCAGGTGAAGGCCTGGTCCCAGAGGTTTACACTTTTTTGCCTTAGCATTTGTACAGAAATGTGTGGAGGTGAGACCACAGCAGTTTTAGCTTGCCAGCCAGCACAAATGTTTATGAGTTTTAAGGAAAGGTGTTCCCACCCTTTCTTGAAAGGGAGCTGCATAGCATTCACCTGTTGGGACATGACCTCAGCTTCCCACATGTCACCTGCTGCAGCTGCTGACGTTGCTGAGACACAAACCAGGGCAGTTCCTTGGGCTCCAGCACCATGGGGGGCACTTGGGAAGCTGCTGGGAAAAGTCTTGCCTGCAGCAATCTGAATGATGTCGATGACACAGTGCCAAGCTCTCATCACCTACCTCATCCCTTTGGCTGGGAGTGTTAAACTTGTAATTTTAAACTGATTTCATGGCTGTTCAMAATATTTATTTTCTTTCTCCCACTAAATCTGACGGTGTCCTTGCTACCTGTTAGGAATCCTGCTTCTTGTAGGATGCAGCAACATGCTGGAAACTGAAGCACATGGGCTCAGGAAGTCCATTTCAGGAATGCCACAGAAAGCCCATGGACTGAATGGCCACGAAAAATAGAGGATACAGCAGAGGCTGGAGCACAGGGCAGAGGTGAGAAGATGACAAAGCTCACTGGTGAGATTAACAGGACATCTGAGATGGAATCAGCCTGGGGAGCCCTTCAGCCACAGAAGTATAGGTGGTTACTGAAATCCTTCTAGTTACTGATTGCCACAGAGCTACCTGTGAAAGCCTCTCCACTGGATGTCTTTTAAGGATACTTCTAATCTTAACTCTAGAAGAAAATTAATGTCTTAATTAGCAGGATTGGTTAATGAGAGGTGCATAAGAGATGCATAAATTACACTCACAGGATTTCTTTCTCTGTTCTACAGGATCAAACAGGCGTGGATAATAATTGATTTAACATCTGAAGATGGGATGGCAGAAGTATTAATCTTCATACAGACAACTATGCAATATATCAAATGTCACTGATTGTTGGGCCTCTGACACCTTGAAAAGGCATACATTTCAGCCCATTTATGAAAGCTGAGCAAAGTTTGAAAGCAGTTTGAAAGCTATACAGTGCTGATCCTCCTGTGCAAAAATCTATGCCACACATTCTAAAGAAAAATATGGCAGTGACTCCTTATCTGTTTAGAGATCTGAAAAGTTATGTGATTCATAATAAAGTTTCAATAACTCTAAAATGTGCACATGTAACTTTAGTCATACAAATGCCCATGTCCTTGCTAAATCAGATTCTTGACTTCCGACCTGCTATAGGTTTCTCGGTGCTAGAGAAACTTTCCTGCTTTAACTCTACTTGTCAGTTCTACCTTGTCACTTGGAAGGGTGGGCACTAGCCTTAAGCTTTCCAAAGACGTACCTACYACGTTGCCTATTTAAGAAAATCACATGTCCATCTAGGTCTTTGTCTCCTGCCTTTTCAAAGAGGGAAAATATTACCAATCTTATTTGTAAGGYTGTATTGGGTCTGGCTGAGATGGAATTMATTTTCCTACAGCAGCCCTCACAATGCTGTGCTTTGCACTGGTCACTAGAAAGTTGTTGATAACCAACATTTTGGCTRTTGCTGAGCAGCACTGGCACAGCATCAGCRCTGTCTCTCCAGCGTTCCACAGTCCTTCGGCAGGCTGGGGGTGGGCAAGAGCTTGGGAGGGCACAYTAATAGGACAGCTAATCCAAACTGACCAGAGGGATATTCTCAGTAATCTCCGTGCACAAAAGCAGAGGCTTCTTGCCCTTGTCTCCACCTTCTATGGTGGAGCACTTCAAAAACTGTGGAATTGATGAAACTAGACGGTTGTTGACTAAATGGAACTAGATGCTTGAAACTAGATGAACTTYAAGGTCCTTTCCAACCCAAAACCATTCTATGGTTCTAAAACTGGGTGCTGTAGTCCAAAGGGGGCCTAACAGTAAGTTGTTTTTTACACACTTTGACTCAACTACCTCAAGAGAACATATTGTGASCCTGAAATATCTTTGCCCAAACATATTTCTAATCCTTTGGACATGATTCTTACCTCATGTGATTAAATTAATATATTTTTTAGATTTCTTAGCCCCTGAGATATAAGCAATACCTCTTTTCTTCACATACTCACTGAGTAAGCTCTTGGGAGGATAATGAGGCTAATACAGTCTAACATAACGACGGGAAAGCAGTTTCTTTTCACTTTCTAGTTAATGAGCAACTTTCAGCGTAAGTTTGATAAAGGTCCTTATCTTAAAGACCATTGGAGGGAACAGTGAAATGAAAMGTGTACTGTCTCAAAAACTACTCATTTAATGCAGACACATTTGCTCTAGTATGTRCTTATATTGAAGAGACCTATGTTGCAGTTCTTTTATCAAACAGGTATTTCAATCTACAATCACCAAGATACCTTAATTTGCTTTTGCACATGAACATGGGGGCAAGACACGGTATGTGCATCTTATTAGAGCCACACAAACAAGCTCCAGTTGAGCTGGTACCTCTCCMTGGCACAAAGGATAATGCCACATGACAGCCCTGCCAGAGCCAAAGCTTTAGCAGTTTGATGCTCTGCTAAGCCTCCTCAGCCCTGCTGATTGCTGATTCCTGAGATAGTTCATTAAGCTTTGTCTTGAGTAGCTCAGTAAGGGACCATGTTGTTCCATAGACAGAAAGGGTTTATTTTTGGCTAAGGGGAAATAAATGAGGAGGGTGGATTTTATCTTGGGTTCTCTCAGTGTTTTTCGACACCGCACTCTACAGGTTGTTGGACACACTTGTCTCTCTCTGTCCTACTCATGTGTGGCCATAGAAACCATTTTCTCTCCAGTCTGCCATCACATGCCCTTCTTGTGGTAAATACACTAGCTGCTTACACAGACATATCATACAAGYCAAGTCTTTCAACCTGTTTTTTTAAGGTTTCCTTTAACATTATCCAACAACTAGAGACAAGGAGAGGTGCCAGTAATAGGTGTCAGACAAATTTCACAGCTGGTTTTCACACCAGTGTCCTCAAAGGGCACTGCTTTCTCTGAGTCACATTTTGATAAGCAGAAGAACAGTTATTTAAATCTAYCAGAGAACAGGGTGGCAAAACTCATGGCACAAAAGTGGGCCTGGATTTTCATTCAGACTATGGTTAAACCTTTTCTTCCTAAGAGATCTTGGAGCACAGCCATGTAAAAATTGCACGAGAATGAGATTTGGACAGTATGCTCTAYGGAAAAGCTACAACCTATTAGGTTAATTCCTCTCTCCTTTACCAAGTATGCAACAAGAGCTGAATAAAAGAAATGTTATGCAGAAATGCATGGAAGTTCRGCATAAAAGCACATTGATTTGTACTACATGTAAGTATAGTTATTCACACACATACCATTATGGCTATACTATATTTCCACTTGAAAGTAAACATGCGGTCTCTTATATCCTATATGACCGAGTGAAGTTGGCTTCATAACATCTAAATTTCTGCTTACACCAAACCAAATTTGATGATAAAATACGCCCTGTCACTTATTGTTCTTGCACACCCACTGGTTGCAAAATAAAAAAAAAAAAAACAACACTCCATATTAATACCAATAGTGCAAAACTTACTGTGAATTATTCCTGTGGATTCCTGAATGCTCTCTGCAATCTAATATTTAATATTTTGTACATTTTTCTTGTCTGTGATTGACACACAAGTGAACCCCTATAAACATATATAAACTCAGCAGTAACCAAGTATCCTGTGGAAATTTTGTGAAACTTTTCAAAGAAAGAATCATAATGTAGCATGATGGAAAGAGAACTAAGTCTGATATGATGCAGCGGATTGCTGCAGGTCTGTTTGAGGCAGGAAGGACAGACCGAATCGATGGGCCAAGGCCAACTGTGTGAGGTTTAAACATGGCCARGTTCCAGGTTCTGCACTTGTGTCACAACAACCCCCTCCAGTGCTACAGACTGGGGGCAGTGGTTGGAAAGCTGCCTGACGGAAAAGGACCTSGGGGKGCTGGTTGACAGCAGCTGAACATGCGCCAGTGTGTGCCCAGGTGGCCAAGAAGGCCGATGGCAYCCTGGCCTGGATCAGCAMTATTGTGGCCAGCAGGATCAGGGCAGTGATTGTCCCCCTGTACTTGGYRCTGGTGAGGCCACACCTTGAGTGCTGTGTCCAGTTCTGGGCCCCTCACTACAAGAAGGACACTGAGGTGCTGGAGCTTGTCCAGAGAAGGGCAACRGAGCTGGGGAATGGTCTAGAGAGTAAATCATATGAGGAGTGGCTGAGGGAGCTGGGGGTGTTTAGCCTGAAAAAGAGGAGGCTCAGAGGTGACCTTATCACTCTCTACAACTGCCTGAAAGGAGGGTGTAGCGAGGTGGGGGGCAGCCTCTTCTTTCAAGCACTAGTGACAGGACAAGAGGAAATGGCCTCAAACTGTACCAAGGGAGGTTCAGGTGTGACATTGGGAAGAATTTTTTTCAATGAAAYGGTGATCAGGYATTGGAAGGGGCTGCCTGGGGCACTGGTGCAGTCACCATCCTGGAAGTGTTCAAGAAATGATGAGATGAGGCAYTTAGTTGACATGGTGATGTTCAGTCAAAAGTTGGATTCAATAATCTTGGAGGTGTTTTCCAACCTTAGTGATTCTATGATTCTACAATTCTTTATTTGACTCATTACACAAAATGTTCTGACACTTAATAGTCAAGAAATCTGCATTATTTGGGTCAACAATAGAACAGTGAAAACKTTCATTATTTTCCTATGAAAACTAAATGGTGTGTCAAGCAAACAGYTTACAGTACTTAGAGTTCTTTCAGAGACATACTCAACAAGGTATAAATCTCTTGACTGTAGTAAGAATAATATTTATATGTTCTAACCTATGCCGGAATRTTATTATTAATACAGGAGAAGAAAAATTATAAACATTTATGTTTTAAAGAATATTATTTCTACAATTCCGTCCATTCCTAGCATTTCAGTACTATACTGCAGACACCATCAGTGAACTCAAGGCCAGCATTCATTTCTATGGTTTGAATCTGCCCAATAGGCAGTGTGAACTGCAATTATCAGCAAACAATGAAGTATGACCATTAATTTATGGGTTAACATGAGTTAACAGTATGAGTTAACACCAATATATTAAGGTTAATTTATGTGGAATATGGAGAATATTACTATTGCTAAAGAACTTTACATCTGACATGTTCAAATGATTGACGCAACAGGTTTTGACCATGGAGATTTACATTTTTCATATAAGTTTTGGGAAGAATCTGAATTTCTTGCCAACAGCTATGTACCCTATATTTTTAAGAAGCCATGTGCATTTCACCTGGTAAACTTAAGCCAGCTTTCTTTGTACATTGTCAGATTAATAAAGAAAATTGAGATGCACTACTGTCATGGAATACTCTTTAATAAAAGTTCCTACACCTCAAGTATCTTTCTCTCTCTTTCTCTCTGTATATATCTTAAACATGAAAATTGCATATGTATACGTAAGTCCCTATAGGTACATACACACAGAGACTTATGTAGGAACACACACGGCCTGAACACTCAAACTGTTCAGTGAGTACAGTGCATTCACTCTGTATCCAAAATCAGTCTCATTCTGCACCTCAGCTGAAGCAAATGAAGCAATAAGTGCTCATTAAGATGAAGACCTGGTCCATAGTTTTTGTGCTGCTCTGTCATTATACAGTCCATAATAGCAGCTTACCAGTGATATTCACTTCATATTGCTGACCGTAAATGGGAATAAATATGCTCACAGCACCATGCCCATGTAAATTTATCATTTTATTAATGTTCACTTTATGCCTTGGGATTTACTTTTCATCTTACAGAAAATTCAACTCTTCATTCCAGGCTGGAAGAACCTATGTAATGGGCTGAGGATTAATTCTCTTTGGCTGTTTAAAATAAATCAATAATGTGGATAATAACAATATTACAATTATGGATARTAATAGTGTTTCACTGTATGAAGCAAAGTGAAATATACTGCAGATCTCCAGAGTAATTTTCTATGTATTAACGGTTCTGTTCTACCTGCCTCACACTCCAATCCCTATAAGAAGCAATTCCAAGAGTGATTCTCCATGAACCTTGTCCAGGAGGATCCCACAGCACACACAAGAGAAATCAGTTCATACATTTTCCCAAGACGCACAATTAAAACTTCCCATTCTGCCAGTAAGTCAAGACCGAGTGCTCTGTTCTGGAGCGAAAAATACATTCTGTGAAAACAACGCAGTAATGTCAGGCATTCTCTCTACCTTCAATACTGCAGTTTAAGTTGGTATAACACACTGACCTTTCTTCTCCCTTTAGTCAGACTTTTACCTGCAGTACATTGAGCCTTTCACCGGGGCACTACACTGGCTGTGGACACTGCTGGTTCCACACAGCCTGACTCACTAAAAAACATCCCAGTAAGTAAAGAGATTGTGGAGAGCAATGTTCTGGCAAAAAAAATTGTGATGGCTATCCCAAGCAGAAAACTCTTTTTGATGTCTATGGGATTCCTTTATCTATTCTCTCCACTGAAATTGTATACYCATGCAACCCTTTACTGGAATAACAACACTTACACCTCACCGCACAAGCATGATTGTAACTATGAGCTATATGTAGCCCATCATTAAAATGACAACCCAAATCCTTGCCCTTTTAGGAGTGAGCCAGGCTGTAGACCTGTTGGTTCTAGTAACTTCAGTTCCTTCACTGTTCTTGCCAGCAGCAGCTGGMAGCTTTCTTCCACTTCCTCTATGTAGGGAGACATTACTGCATTGAATTACACTCATGCTATGTTACACAAGTTTTTTTGAAAAGCATTTACTGAGATTTGTTTCACCCAACTTTGGATAAGGTAAATGTCTGTATCCCAAGATAGTTATCCTAAGCATTCATTATACCCAGGGAAGTCTAGTCAGTGGATTTGGATCCTACTGCCTAAAGATAGGTATTCAGGGTCATTTGAGATTCTTTAAAGTATCTGGGACATCTGCAGAGAGCTGGCAAATATAATACAGGATTAACAGGAGACCCATGCCCTTTGGCAGGGTTGGACATAGGTCAGGCAGGTTGCCTGGAGCCCCTCACAGTACACTTGGTACTGTGCTGAGGGAACTGAAACACACCCAACAGTCTCTGGAGAGCTCTTCAGCTCATTGTAAAGAAGACACTTGCATTGGCTGAATAGTTTTGTAATTCCAAACTGTACTATCTAGTTTTTCATGGACTAAAATGGGACCTTTGACAACTAGACACATTCAGAAACCTGCATTTAGTCATCTAACTTCACCTCTGTTCGATCTAGCACAAACTACAAGTAAAGCTTTCCTCAGAGAGGGAAGTATGCAGATTGAAAAAGAAATCTCATGTTACATGGCAGCTGACTCTAACACTAAAAGGGAAATTTGCAAGCCCTACCTCTTGGCACCATATCTTTGAGATGAATGTGTGGATGCTTGCCTGCATCAAACAGGCAGCCTGAAGCAATATGCAAACAGGGTGGGACAGGAACAYGTCACAGAGCAGGGCATATTCTGAAGGAGGCAGTATCCGTTTCAGTGTTGGTCTCAGATTGGATTAAATTGACTGAAAATGCATCCCTGAGCCACAGCTTCCTGTATGCATCCATCAAATACAGACTAAGCACTTGTCTAAGATATCAAGGACCCCCTGTTCCCCCACAGGCTCTCAGTCCCAGCTTCTGCTCTGTCCCCTCCCTGGAGCTGGCACAAGTGGTTGTATGGCCATTTAAGGAGTCACTCTAGGGAACTGATCTCTAGTAGAACTAAATGCGGAAAGAAACAGTTTAATTTTAATCTGGGTGTTTCCCCTGACCCAGAGTTCATGGCACAGCAGTAACAGTGCTTGTGCCAGAGTAAGGGAGGCATCAGCACAGTGGCAAATGCCAGGGGTGGAGAGAGAGCGAGAGTGCTGTGCTTGGCAGCTATGCTGTCTCTTGATGCGGAAAGCAAGCCTTCATGCTGACATTCCTTGCTGGTATAAATCAGTGTGTTAGAATGTAAATCTGGCCCTTAACCTCAAAAGCAAGTTTTCCATGTTATTTCCACTACAAAACAACTTCATCCCTATGAACGATACCTAATGTAGATTGAAACCAAGGAAGACACACTTTGATGGTGACACAAATCACATCCCTTTTAACAACATGAAAATGATTCCCGATACAAGCCAGGAGTTGTTGTGGCAACCACTTAAAGAGGTCATAGATGTTCCTGCCTTACAAAGCTTCCCAAGAAAAGCAAAAGCCTACAGATATCCAGGCTTTCTGTTAAGGCCCGTTTCCATCAGACCCATAGGCCAGGACTCTAATGTGACCGAAGGACAGAGCTTTCTGAAGTATCGCAACTTGCTCCTTTTGATAATTTTCGAGACACTACCTTGCATCTCATTGCCCACCAGCCATCCCCTTTAAAGGTAAGCAGTCACTCCACAAAATGAAGATTTGAGGTCCTAACAGGAAAAGCTACATAAAAAATCTAACCCTATATAAAAATTAATTCCCTTAAACTCATGCTTTACATATACACTGACAGATACCTACCTAAAAACACACAAACATGTAGCTTATAAAGCGTGAACAAGTATTAATTCTAAAATGAATGTATAATTTAAAAAAGAAACTAAATAGGCAGAAGTCTTGTTTATTTGATTTCACTTGTAACAACATGCTAAATATGAAAATATTAGGAAAATATATAAAAAATAAACAAATATTGAATAATTAATAATAATATTAAATAAGCAGATACAAAAAATACTAAACTATTAGGAAATTAAAAATATACTTTGTTTCTGTAGACCTCCTTATCTTGAGAAATTTGTTAAGAGAGTAACTGCTGAACGTATAAGTAATTGTATCCTATGTACTAAACCATTCAACATCTTGAGCTCTCAAAAGAATAAAGGATGAAGAATACAGGTCYCATTTGAAAATCAAAATCTGTTTATTAGTTTCTCCTTTCTGCAATGCTTCAATTAAGTGCCCCTTCCATATGTACTATGGAATATACATACATGAAAACTGGAGAGGGACTTTTTACAAGGACATGTAGCGATAGACAAGGAGGAATGGCTTTAAACAGYAAAACGGTGGCTTTAGATTATATATCAGGAGGAAATTCTTTACTGTGAGGGTAGTGAGACACTGGCACAGGTTKCTCAGAGAAGCTGTGGATGCCCCATCCCTGGCAGAGTTCAAGGCCGGGTTGGACAGAGCTCTGAGCAACCTGATCTAGTGGAAGATGTCCCTGTCCACGGCAGGRGGGGTTGGAACTAGATGATCTTTAAGGTCTCTTTCAACCCAAACCATTCTACAATTCTATGATTCTATCATACTAGCCCTGCAAATACACAAGTGACTTTTTTCAGTATAGTACTCTTATGCACATTAAAATATTCATATAGGTAAGTTATATGAATGATTGATCCGGAAACAGATATTTGCTGGAAAATCCTTTCTTCATTATTTAGTTYTATATTAGCGAATAAACAGACTTGTCTGACTGTGACAGAAACTTGGGCAAACACAGGGAAGAAAATGCACTGAGAGTAGGATGAAACTGAACAATGTGTTCTTTAGTTTTCTTTGTTCTTGATCATGTTACAGTAAATGTAACTGAGACACACACATGCAAAATAAATTTCACATTAACCTCTGGCACCAATTAAACTCTCTCATAATTTCATGTTTGTTCAAGCTATTTTTAAATGCAGTGATGTTTTAACAGTACCTGACACTGCATGCAAGAGAATCATCATATTCTCTAGCACAAAGATCATGGCAAGTATGGAAAGAATCTCATATCTGATTCAATTTCACTGTTTTTTAGGTTAATTTGAGCCTACAGCAAAGCAAGGCTTGCTTCCTGCTTACACAGTAACATTAGCAGCACAAAAGAATCCATCTTTAAAACATGTACAATCCACACACAAAAGGAGATGGCAATCATTCCAGATGCACAGAAAACAGGTCCATGAATGAAAAAAACAGCAATAAAATCTGAAGGATAAGGGCACCAGCATGGCATTTTGGTACCTCATTATAAGAAACATAATGATCAACACCAAGAGCAATTGGCTTTATTATATTACCAGTCTCACTGGCTGTTCTAGTTGCAAAAACTTTTTTTGGTATTTATCAGTTTCTCTATTCACTAATTACAGATAGATTTTATAAAACCTGCAGAGTAGTTTCCAGTACAATTTTTTGCTTTTGCTTGCTTTCATACATAATAAAATAAACTATTTTGTATTTTTAAATACAAGAAACCCTGTGAAATGTTTTCTGCTTTATATTGAAAAATCCAAATATTAAACACAAAATACAACTAGCTAACAAGGCCAACCACCAAAAAAAGGCTTCTCCTTGATGCCTTTCTACTTAAAATGGGGAATTTTCTAGTTTTGTTTTGCAGACATTGGAACATGTAAGGCCTTGTCTTACACAACAGCGTTGTGGTGGGAGCACAATTGTAGGAATCTGAGATGTCCCCTGAACATGGATGATGAGGAGAATGAAAAAATSCTACTTCCAGAAGCCCAGGTGCTGTAGTCTCCTGTAATTAACCTCATATCTATCAAGTGGGTAGGATCTCAATATAAAACTGTATACAAAACACAGTTTTCAAATTATGCATCAATAACATGAGTGTGAACCCAAAGGTACAAAGAAGTTGTGAGAGCTTTTTCATAGAATGGGTTGGTTTGGGTTGGAAGGGACCATAAAAATCATCTAGTTTCAACCCTCCTGCCATGGACAGGGATGCCACTCACTAGAGTATAAAGCCAGACATTCAAACTTCACAATTTCCCACCAACTTTTTTTTTTCCCCCACAGAAGCATAAAAAACAAAACAAAACAAACAGTTTACTTTTCCAGTAAGTAGAATTTTAAATACAAGGTCAGCCAGTCACTAGGGTTTTCGTCTACATATTTGTACTAAAAATAAATTCAACAGAAAGAAATTGATTGCAGGTTATTCCTATAGTAGAATTTGGAAATAGATATAAGGAGTTTTGGTTTTCATTAAGAGAATTAATGTCCTGTTTTTATTTCAGTGTTTCCAGCTACTGTTCTAAATACTTAGAGGATGAAAAACATGYTCTGAACCTATGGAGAGCAAAGTATTAACAATTTTATACTCCCAAATATCGGTAGCATGTGTTCTTTTGAAAAATGAGTGGAGAAAGTTTAACTGTGTCTCTAATAATTCACTCAAGTAAGGAACTAAAAAACAGCTCTAACATTTATTTCTTTTAGCCATTCACTGACTGAAGACGTAAAAACATTGTAGGTGATGTGTCAGTTCTGGGATAAATGGAACAGTAAGCTGGACAGCTAACCCACACTTTTGTGCTTTCACACTTTGGACACACAACGTTTTCTCTCCAGTAACATCTCCACAGCCACTAGACACCAACAGAGAACAAAAGAAATTTATTTTTCCTGCAGAGATTGTCACCACTAAAGCAGACTCTGCCTCTACCCAATACCATAGACTTCTCTGAAAACTGTAATCAGCTGATAGAAATGAAGAGTTTTGTAGCTGAAATGATCTTGAGTAGACTTTCAAACAAAACTGAGATTAGCTTAGTTGGTTAGAGCATGGTCCTAATAATACCAGCATTGTGGGTTCAATCCCTGTATGGGCCATTTACTTAAGAGTCGGACTTGATGACCCTTGTGGGTCCCTTCCAACCCAGAATATTCTGTGAATCTGTGAAATCTGATTTATGTTCCTGGATGTCAGCTTTTTAAGAACAGATTATRCGTGCAAAATAGCTATCCTTGCATGATCAAAGAGTAGAAGGAAATCTCACGTCTTCTATTTAATTTTATGGATATCAACCTTTAAAGACAACATCAGTCAAGCCTGAAAACCTGTCCCTTTGCAATGATAAATGAAAATCGACCTTATAACTATGAAACTGTAAATGGGAATCTCCTCACCTAATTCAGAGTTAGAAAATCTCTACACTAACTAGCTTCTCTTTGGAGACAGGTATATCGAGAATGTGATACAACATAGTGGTCTTAAACCTTTGTCTTAGTTGGGTGATAGTTTATCCTGCTGAAGGAATGGAAGAGRGAAAACTTATGAGCAAACAGATGGCGGGAAGCACTGTTTGTAGATATTGTGTGAGAAGTGGCATCTCTACAGAAAGTGACAGGAAGCACATATTGGGTTGAACATTTGAGAACAAGTGCTTTAGCCATAGAGCTGTATTGTGCCTATGTAAGTGCTACATCAGGTTTTGTGGTTGGCCAAGACTGAAACCAAATTTYGCCGTGTCCAAGATACTAGCTTTGAAAAATGAATGTGTACTTGGCCTACTTCTGATTTTGGTGATGATAACTTAGGCTTAATTTTGGTTCTAATTATGTATCAAGAATAYATTTCTTCAGAACAACTTGGATTGTTTTATGTTTGAAGGCAAAAAGAATGATTATGTCACTGGGCAAGGCTTTGCTTTTATCATTAATTACAGAACAAAAAAAGGTTATACTTGTTTTTATCACTTCTCTCATGGTCAGTGATGTGATATATCTTTAACACGTGTCCTTCAGTCAACAGAGAATGCTAAATGATAACCAAACAGTCCCATTCATCTGACCCACAGAGACTTTAAAGGGCGTGTCCAGTCTTTTTGTTAAACAGTTTTTGATGACTTCACATTGAACTTTGACTTATGTTTAAACCGAAAAAGCATTCTTTCATGGGGCTCATTATTCTGGGCTGAGCACATTTAAAATTCTGCTTAAAGCTCCAGTTCAACTGGCTAGTCAATACTCCTCAGGCATAATAGATTTTTTTTTTCTCCTGAAGGTAAAGCTTGCCCGTGCAGGAAACACAGCTTGCTTGGGAGTTGGTCTGAGTTGGTGAAATGAACTCCCCCAGGAATAAAGAACCACCACAAACCTTCTAATTTGAGTCAGAGTATACACCTTTGATTTCTCTTTAACAAACATACAATAATGTAACAAATACTTTAAAAAAAAAAAGTGCTAGGTTACACTGCACACACAATTCTGCCCCAAGGAAAGGATGAAAGAAAGAACATTTTGTGACAGATGCTAATCGTGTTTGCTCATGTACTACTGAAAGGTGTTTGGACACTATAGGAAGGGGGCGGGGGAAATGCAGAAAGAACCAACACAGGAGAGAATAGCCACACCATCAGTCATGTCCCGACACGTTCTGTAGGGCTGCTTCCCTGCCCCAGTGCAATCCTSTGTGCTTCAGCACGAACACGTTCTCTTTGCCATCTCCACAAGCTCACATCTTAAATGAAGCTGACAGTTTACGCATCAAGCCAGGTTCCTAAATCTCATTACAATAAATCCTGTAAATGTTAACAATGATTCTCAACAAACAAAATGTAAAGTAATACTGACAGTACAGAGAGCTATCAATAAATTCAGTCTCTAATGTGAAGTTCCACAAATTTCTGCACGTGCTATTAGGCAAATATGGTTTTCAAGCTCTGTTTCCCAGTCCCCAATACATTTCTAAAGTTTTTTAGTTTATCCATTCTTTTTTCAAAACAGCTGAATACCATATCGGACATCTGTTCATATGTAAATCCTTTCAATGCTCCCMATGGGTTTTCAAAACCATGTAATTTGTAAAAGTTTCAGATCCCCATTTCTATTTAATAGCAGATTATTAATCCTCTGCCAGAAAACTCCTGCTAAAATGCAGTCTCCATTCTCCACTCTAACTTGTCTTATGCTGACAGTTGCRCGATTTTGCCACAAGCAACATCTGTGTACTCCTTATCCAACTGCAGGCATAAAATTGGGGAAGGAAAGAGACCAGCTGGCTTTATTCGATTGATAAGTGAAACTAAAGACACCATGCAAATACTGTGTATCTTGCAAAATGGTCCTGAAACAGTTTTACAAATTGAACAAACTGACAACAAAACTTTATGCTGCACGCTTTATTGTGTCACACATGTTTTCAGTTAACAAAGCGTCTGTCATGATTGACCTTGTAATCCTACCACATTTCTCAAAGTGACAGTTTCAATAGCAATAACCTGCACTTTAAAGGGATTTGTTGGTGTTATTTCTACATTTAGGACTAAAGTCTTTACCAGTCAGTTCAGGCACTGAAATAAATGCGATCTTTGCAAAACTTCAAACTGTCAAAATTGGTCTCTAGTAATAAAAATGAAGTTCCTGCAAAAAGTAAAAGAGAGACTATGACACAAGACATTTCATTTTCTACAAGAATTATCATCAGCAGGTTATTATCAGGCAGCCTAAAAGATCTGGAAGAAAGAGCACCATGAAAGAAATTTACAGCAAGTAACCAGCAAGCTTGTTTTACTGCAGCATTTATACAAGCAGTGCTCTCTACTACTATAATGAGTACCCTTTGGAGCTGATACTTTCCTCCTACAAGGATACTTTGCTTCCTTTTGCTAAATTGTCCCTAGTGCAACACTAGTCTTAGCCTATTCTCAGATTGCCTCAGATAATAAAAGTAGTACACAAGCAGTCATCACACCGCTGTGGACTGGATACCCTTAAAGACCTTGCCCTCTTGCAAAGAGAAGGAATGGCAATACAGAATAGAGGAACACAAAATGAAGAGAATGACTGGCACCACAGAAGAGAGGAATACTAAATGAAGATGGAGAGAAGGTGCTTCACACCTGCCCTCCCCAGTACTGGCAAAGCTGGCCAGACAAGCCAAGTTTTCATGCCAGAAAACTCTCAGAGGGGCTTCTCTCTTTCTCTGAGCCAGAACCTCCCTGGCAGCTCTCCATGGGCCCTGCTGCTTTCCATGGGACTTGTCATGGGCAAATTGCAGTAAACAAAATGCTGCACACTCCAAGGAAAACTGAACTTAGATGCTATAGGCAGGTCATGAATTACTACAGACAGGTGGAAATTCCACAGCAGATGCAGCTACGTGTCTGAAGCCAAAAGAGATTCTTGACTTCAAGTAAACTCTCGTGAGAATCAATACARTTCCTGTTTTATAGGGCTATGATGCAAAATGCAGAGCATTTAACGTTGCATCTACATTTCTGGTTTCAAGGCACTGAAGTCACACTCCAGTACAMATGTATTTATTGGACAGGGGCAGCTGGGAATCCTGAGAGATGAGCAAATGGCAAGCCAGAGATTTTGGTGTCCAGTTAGTCTTGGATAGGGGCAATACTGTAAAACACTGGAGTGAGTGAGCATATGAAGAAGATTAGCTATATCACTGCAGCTGTTTAAATTGTTATATTTAGTGTTAGGCTGCAGCCAGACATTCATTAAAGAAATTAATGAGATGGTATTAGAAGCTGATATACCTTGGCTACTTGTTTCTGCTCCTTTGCTGGAGGCTGTCATTCCTATAGCACTGTAAAYGAACAGATCTTGTGAGCCTCTCTCATTTACTCCAGCACAAATTAACCAGCTTAACTTAAAGCGTCTTTGTCAACAAGTTAAGGTAACTCAGGTAGCATTATGCCGAACCAGAGAAAAGAGTTCTGTTCTCTCTTCTGTGAGGATGCAGCATTTAGCAGAGGTTTAGTACTGAACAGCTGAAGGACAAGGACATCTTAAACCACCACAGCTGCTCCTGTGATGATTGTCTGAGAGGGCCTCAGTGTTAACTTACTGAGATGCATACACGGGGCAGGTCATACATAYGCTAACTGCTACAGCATACTTATAGATTTCAGAAGAAAACGAATACTGTATTGATGTGATTTAGATGCCAAAGTGCTGACAACTACTGCAATTTAAGATGGTTATGGAAACCAGACATCAATATAGGCTGGCATTGGGAACTATGGAAAACCCRCGTTGTTGTGAAGGGACAGCCAGAGGCCAGAAGGCTACCTCTTGGTTCTACTCTACTTGGATTATTGCAAGACATGTATATTTAGGCAATTCGTTCTTAAAAAAAATTGCTTGATTACAAGGACTGGGAACGCATTTTTGAAATTAAAATTCAGGAAAGGATTTTTTTTAAATCCTTCTTTTTCTCTTATAAGATCAATGGTAAATTTACTACTACAGTTCAGCAAGGACAGAATAAGGTTAACACCAGACACTTTTTCAGATCATGCCCTTCCCTTCCAGAACACAGTATACAGGCGAGATTCTGCAGCTGTAGGTGTAAATATATCTACTGTCTTATCTATRAGACACTAGTGAGCCCTTATGTTACTGAGTTTATTGTCATTGCTACTTCCTAATTCCCACAGGCATCATTGTTACCTTCCTCTGTTGAAAAGAGTCTTTCAGACACTTCTTACACACTACCAGAAGAGCTCCAGGAGAATCAGTTTGGTGCAAAGGTGCCTCAGCAAGTGGCACTTCCTCTGTAGATGACTTATACTTTGAATCACTTTGTCAGCCAACATATCCTGCCAGCCAGAAAATGCACACTCAAGTGCTGCAATGAGGTTTCTGCTAGTCATGAGCTGGCAAGTGTGTGCAGGATCAGGGAAGGATGCTGCACAGCTCATGGACAAAGAGGCTCAGTCTTGTGATGACATCTACTGGCTAACCACAAAGGCACTAACCCACCTGTAGGGAAGCTCATTCCAACATTTTCCATTCCTGAACATTTTAGGTACATGATCTAAMCTCAGAAAGGGGAGGTTAAAACCAGAAGGAAAACAAGGGCCCATTGAGAATCTGTATCTCTGCTGTTGATGCCTATTCTATGTATCTTGCCTTCTCCCACAGAAGAGAAATGCAAAATAGACACATGATGATATGTATTTGGAATGTTTTCCCTTACTGTAGCAATTKTCCAGCTTAGATTTTTTTTTCAGTCCTACCTTTTTTCTCTTCTGTAAGCACGAGCTTTCTAAAGTGCCTGTGGTTTGCCCCTTTTTGAGGGGCAAAAAGGACTTCTGTGGTTTCACCYCAGCCAGCAACCAAGCTCCACGTAGCCACTCGCTCACTCCCCCACCATCAGGATTGGAGAGAGAATTGGAAGGGTAAAAGCAAGAGAACTCATGGGTTGAGATAAAGACAGTTTGATAGGGAGAGCACAAGCCATGCACGCAAGCAAAGCAAAACAAGGAATTAATTCACTGCTCTGTATTGGCAGGCATCTCCAGGAGAGCAGGGCCCCATCACACGTAGCGGTGACTTGGGAAGACAAACGCCATCACTCCAAATGTCCCTCCCTTCCTCCTTCTTCCCTCACTTTATATACTGAGCATGATRTCACATGGTCTGAAATATCCCTTTGGCCAGTTGGGGTCACCTGCCCTGCCTGTGACTCCTCCCAAACCCCAACCCCCTTCCCAGTGTGGCAGTCCAAAAAGCAGATAAAGCCCTGGCTGTCTGGAAGCCCTGCTCAGCAATAACAAAAACATCTCTATATTACCAACCCTGTGTTCAGCACCAATACAAAACACAGTCCCATACCAGCCACTGTGAAGAAAAATTAACTCCAACCCAGCCCAAAACCAACTCATCAGTCAAGGTATGGGAAGCGTAAAATGCAAACAAATTACATAAAAGAAAAAAGCTAAGATTTTTCAAATGCTCCCATTTCTCCTTCTCTTGGAGTTTATTAATCTCGGAAGAGCAGTAGAACACTGTCAAAGGATCAATCAAACTTTGCTTTTAAAACTCACATATTTAACCTTTCAAAAMCCATCAGATTTCCTTACAGTTGTAAGATTATTTTCTCCTTTGACATAGCATTCACGTTATAATTACATTCACCCCATTCAAGTCAGTTTAGGCTAAGTGAAAATGGACAAAACTGAAGGCACTCCAGAATGGACTTTCCAGGACAAAGGCATTGTGTAAGTAGCTGATGAGCTACACTAAAGGGAGTTAGAATGGACTCCTTTGCCAAGACAGCCAGCTCAAGGTAAAAGCATCAACCTGCCAGATTTAGCAGATTTTGTACAGAGGCAAGACTCCATCTAAGGATAACTTTAAAGTCCTAACTCGCAGAAAAAGTATTTAAGCAATTTAACTAAAGAGCAAATTTTGCTATTAGCACTCTGGTATACCTGTAGATAATAAAGTTCAGAAAATGTTAAATTTCACACACACACATTTTCATTTATTGAACGTCCTTTAACATTTTTTGATCACAACAAAAACACTAAGATTAAAAATTCAGCCCACGAACTAATCAATATTCCTGCTTTTCAACAATGAMCTTTTAAAAGCTTAAGGTAGAAGATATCCCTGGGTAACACGAAAGGTATTTCAAACTATGTCACATGAACAGGAGCATTGCCAGAAGCCAGCTATTACTCTGGAAGCACCCTTCAGTGGTCATTCAATCGGTTTGTGTAGTTTCTTTTTTCTTTTCTTCCCCCTAGGTAGAACCAATTATTGGACACAGATCTGAGAGCACAGCAGCTCTCTCCGAGGTCAGGAAACAACTACTTAATGTATCCTGCTTTCAACTCTGCTAATGAATGGGTAACTCCTAGGTTAAAAATTATCTTTCAAGGTTTATGTACTTTATGCTAGAAAGGGCAGGGGAAAAAAAAAAAAGAGCGAATCGAACCCCCTGCTTGTTGTATGTTTAACCTACGTGTGTGAAATGAAATGGCTCTAATCACAAAATATCTGTCAGTTTGCTAACAAATATTTTTGATGYGTATGCTAATGTCATCATCTAGGGGAAAAAAAAAGTATACATAATTTCTGTCTCAGTGCTTTACAAGATTTATTCCTCATTTCTACTCTGAGAAATAAAAAAGGTGGCAACGCTCAGTTTTTTAAAAATCAGGTGATTATCTCCGTCAGATTACACAGTTGCCTGAAAATCTGCCCCAAATATAGTAAACATCCCATACTTGATTCTGAACACAGCACAGTGCTGTAAGCTAAAGTTCCCTTTTCTAGTGGCCACAGATAAACACACCAAACAAAATAAAATACRGGGAGAGGAAGAGACAATAAAAAAGCATATTGTTAATGTGCCAGATCTGGTGCAAAACCAATCAACATCTTATAATGCAGTCTCACCTCAGGAGGCTGTTAGGAGCTTCTTAGCTATTCATGGAAGGGTCAGTAATTGTGGGCACAGAACTCGTCAAGTGAGCAGAAAATAAATACAGATACATCCCATTCCACGATGCCCATGGCTGAGCCTGTACCTTGAACACCTGCAGAACCACACTCTGGCTCTTTTTTTGCTTCACAACACCCATGTCCCAGAATTCGGCTTGTTTTGTCAGAGAAAGAGAGACGCTGTTATGTTACACAGCCACAAGGATACAATGTGAAAGCGAGTCGTGATCAAGAGTCCTGCAAAAATGTATGTTCTCCAGTAAGAGCTTAGTGTCACAGCCCAGCTTTTATCGTAGGGCTTGGCATGTCCCACCAAGTGACACGACACAGCCATTTGCAAACAGTGTATTAGGCTGTGAGCAGGCACCTTCAGCACTTCACATACCTTGCAGATACTAACCCTCTGCCAGTTCCCCAAACCACTCCTGGATTCCAAATAAAATGAGAATTCCTTTGCAAGGCCTGCCAATAATAAACAGCACAAACGTGTTCATCACAGCCCTTTAGAGTTCCACTAAACACATCAAACACGTATTTCCGACTAGTTTCCTTGGGGCAATCCGGTGCAGGAGTACAAAGGTGAGGTTTCCCTGGCTCTCTACCATGTGTGCTCCAGTAAACCACTGATTTCCTACACACTGCTCACCCCATTTAGGCCATCTTCTCTGAACCCCTCTGTAGCTCATCTCTCTGTAGTGGTCACTGCTGTTTCTCCTGATAGCTGACAAATTGAAACTTTCCAACCAATAACAGATCTCATCTGTTTTTATTTCTATTCTGTATTTGCAACTCCATGATTTTTATGTATACAAATTTTTGATACAATTCCATGACACCGAACACATAGTACAGCAGTCTAGTCAGAATGTAAGGCACGRCACAGCAAGAAGCCTGACGGATATTATGCTAAATTTTATGGTCATTACTTCTGGTGGGTTTTCCCCCCACTGGATTGAATAATTAATTCCTCACATTCAGCAAATACAAGAAAATCTCAAAAGGCTAACCTTTTACCCATGTAAATACATTTTGTATCATGCTATCATGACACATTTTTGATGCAGTTATTAGCCATATTTTAATACCCAAGTGATTTTATTTTCAGATGCATCAGGATGTTCTAGGATACATATTTTAAGGGTGAGAACAAAGGCAGAAGTCTGCAGTATAAACATCACACTTCAGTTCCTTCAAGCTGTGTCTTAGTCAATACAGAGAAAAGTTAGGATTCATCTCATCTCAAAACACATATCTAAACTAAATCTAATAGATCCCCTCCTTGGAAGACAGTTTAACGAATTTTTAGGCTAAATAAGGACAACGAAAAGGAGATAGAGGGGTTTTTTCCTACCAATGGGAACTGCAACAGAGGGACTAAGGGTTATACCCAAGATTACCAGCCAGGTGAAACATGACTGAAAAACTGAATAGAGATTTCARTCTCAGCCTGGTCTGTTGCCTTTGTCCAACCCCCTATTTTCTCCTCAAGCACAGTAGATAAAGATCTTCTGAAGTGAAGACAGAGSGAGATGAGAAGATAGGTTTAGAATAAAATATGTGTCTATGTGTCTCTGTGACCACACTGAAGTGACTCAGTTTGAGTTATTTTTATTTCAATTATTTAACGTAGGATCAGTTTTCTGTTAAAATGAAAAATGYATTTTTAAATGCCTCCTTAATCAGGTCACTGAAAAAATCCTGTTACACAAAGGACACATGTAACTGTATACGATCTTGTGACAAAAGACCAGTCTGCTGACATTTCTCTCACCACAAGAAAAATCAGAGGGTTTAAAGTTTTAAGACTTAGGACTGGGTATAACCAACATTGTATTCTTTCTTGTACGTTTTGAAGTGTAGTTCCAATAATAGAAAATTACACTTAACTGTGTTATTCAGGGTTAAGGTTAAGGGGCCTGGGAAAACCCAGAGAATGGAAAAAAATAATAACAAGAGAATTATGAGACATGCTGGGGAGGATGATGTGCAGATAGACAAGCAACTCTGTAGGGCATCAGGTCAAGTTTAGCCCAGGGTGGAAGCAATTAGTTGAGCCTGCCAATAACTGTGAGTTTGCTTATATAATTAATCCTGAATTCCTCYCTGAAGTTCTTCTTTTTCAGATAAAATTTTCAAAAACATCTGGGTAACTCAGAAGCCACTACTTTTTGGTGAAACTCCACATTCATCTCCAGTACAAARGGACTAGTAAAACAGCATCAAGATCTCCAGTTATTCAGCAAGGTGTTAATTCCACTTCATGAGACTCAGAGGTGACAAGCCCAGCAGATTTGACTTCTTCAGCTGCAGAATTCAAATGGYATGAAGACAATAAAATAATTTACCTTTCTAGGACAATGAAGAACTCTACCTGCCTTGCAAGGGATTGCACTATTCCTGGACTTTTTGTCTACTTTCACTTTTTTTTTTCACATTTAACTTTCTCCCTGCTTAATTTAATAACTTTTTTTTCCTTGAGTTGTTCTCTATATGAAAATGAGACGAGAAAGGAAACAAGAAGACTTGATTCTAAATTTTCATGAATTATCATAATTTCTTCTAACCTCATAAAACCAAAAGCACCTAAGCGGCCAAGTGTTTAATAGCATCACACACCTCCATTGCAGCAGCTTTTCTCCCTCCTGCCATGCARGGATGTGGAACCACAAAGCATTCCTAATTTTGGTTGCTTGCTTGGAAACAGCCTATGTGATGACAACAGTGCTTTCCTAACCCTCTGTAATGGCCATAGAAAATAGTATGAAATTGCCTTTGCAATTGCCTAACAAAAGCTCTAGGCCTCACGCTCAGTGCCTGCAGCACATGCCAAAGAGCATGGCAGCCAAAAGAGAAAACACCTCCCAAACCTTCAACTCCGTACAGAACATCTCTGTTTTACTTGATGATAACAATCTGATCAGCCACAGCCACAGCTCTTGGCATCCTAGTGCCAACTAGCATTCATGGCAGATTCTCAAAAGTTTCAGTGAGGTCTACTTCCATATGTACAATTTCTAATTATCATGCTTCATTTGTTCCAGGGATGCCTAAAACTGTAATCACTTGGTAGAACACGAACAAAAGGACAGTCTGGGGGAACTGCTCTGGTTAAGCAGTCATCCATCTGATAACATACAAAGTTTAAATCTCTTCAGAAAGAGGCATGTGACTGAACAAGAATAGTCAAGAACAGATGCAGTGTGAGATTGGTCAGAATGAGACTGGCCAGCATACTAATATTGCAATTTGCATTAGGAGCTCAACTCCCCATGTAGAGAACCTGCAGCCATTGCTTCATACAGTGTCTGTCTCCACTTTGCCACATCTGCACCCAAACTATGTGATCATCTTGCTAAAACTTATCCCACCTTCTGAAGCTCTATCACTGAATTTCTAGGTCTTTCTGCTAAAGCAGTCACTGGAGTGTGTTGGATACTGGTATAGAAGGAATGGACAGACAGGGCGGCATGCTCCTGTGTAAGCCAAGAACACCAACAGTAGTGTGTCCAGAGACTCTCATAACTTTGGAAAAAATACCATCCCAGAGCAGCTCAGTTCAGCGAGGCCGTAAGAACCTGTTCAGAAAGGCCATCTGCAAGCTCAGCACTGGCAGTGTTGGCATGGATGGCTACATGCTGTGAGTTGACTCCAGCCCTGCAATACGAMCACCCACAAGCAGACTGGGATCACCTGCAATACAAGATCTACTCTAGGACCCAGGTCACAGTGCAGAAAAACACACATTCAGGGAGCTATAATGGCCAGTCCACACTCGGGTAAATCTTCCAATCAACTTCATGGAAACCCCGCTAGTTTCATCTAATAAAGGACTTGATGATACACTAAACACACACAAAATTCTAGAGTCTTGTGATATGTCTTACAAAGTGTGACATATTTCTGATGATGAAACAAGAAGGCAAAGAATATTCTCAGTCACACATTAGATAGATCTGCTTCAAAGATCCCACAGAAAGACCTTTTTCCTTTTAAAGTAAAACTGCCAAGAACACATTTCTGCCTGGGATGATAGGTCTCTCATAAAAACACATAAGGAGAAACAAAAGACATATAAAAAGTAACCAAATTGTTAAGAGTGATACTTCATCTCGATATTCCAAACTAAGCTCCCATTTTTAAAGAAAAGAGAATGSCCAGTTTCGCATACATTGTAAGTTATGGAAAAGACACGTGTATGTATAACTTAAAGCTCCAGCTGGCAAAGAAAGGGCAGCACAAAAATTACATAGAAATCCCATTTTGATTACTGTAATACTGTAGGCTTCATAAATCATTACCTTTTTTCCTGCAGTGCCACAGAAAGCATTGCAATTTCATATTCCTTAAGGGAAAATTCCTTCTATTATTTAAATTAATTTTGTAACAAATTAAAATCTCATTTTTCTTCTAAGTGGTTTCTGGATGTATAGCACTTTCTTTCAGTCTCTCTCTATTTCTCTGTTAATGTCCATCTATTTGTTCTTTCCCTACAACTGTTCAAATCTGAAAGTAAAGCTTTTTCTCATGTAGTTGCACCTACACCAACTCATCTTTCCATATTTTCCAAATCATTGGCTCTCAGTTTTCTTATTTTATGCTCTCTATTGTACTTCCCCGTGGTATTTGCAATTCTMCTTGGCAATCACTATGTCCAAACTTCAATTCCCTCTCAACAAAGCATTCCATGATTGTGTTCATGTTAGCATATGAGATATACATACAATTTCATATATCCTTCATTTGATATGACACATAGAGGTAATACAAATATTTCTGTAATAAAAAGAATTGCTAGCACTGTAATGCTCATGATATTATCCTTCAAAGCAATGTTTCTTTGAAGTGCAGAAGTTTGACTGCATCTATGTCAAACCCAGAGACCAAAGAAGGCTCACTTGAAAACAATCCCTTCATAGGTGAACCTGAACTTATTTTACACGGCTAAAACCATATATTTTTAAATCTAATTTAAAAAATTGAATTTTTATGTCTATGTTTCTTAAAAGACAGGATTGCTTTTCATAACATGTTATTTATGTCCTGTATTGTACCAACATGCAGATGTCCATAACTGCAACGAAAAATACAGAAACAGTACAATTATAGAGGGTAGTGGATTCAATGATAACTAGACTGTCAATGTGATGTTTTAAATCTGTGTGCACTCAGGATATGTTTCTAGGCAGCTTTTACTAACTTGTACAGGCCAGACAAACCAATATATACTTCAAATGAGTGGTGAATAAAAGCTATCAATGAATTGCATGATACTGTACTTTCTGATGTGAATCTTTATATTGTGCCCATGTCTGACAGGAAAGTCTGGCAAATTTTGCCATAGCAGCTCTGAGACATTACCCTCCACAGCTGTTCACCCCCTCCTTTACTACTGGCAGACCTCTAGCAGTGTTAGTGAAGCAGAATGTGTGTCCATGCCCAAAACATCCAGTCATAGTTCAGCATCTTAATCTTGCACTGCTACAGAGCTGGACTAACTGTGGAGTTACAAACACATGCATGCCACTCTGCTGACTCTGTAAAAAGGCAGTTACCTCTGGCAAAAAGGGATTTAGTAACATATTAAACCACCACACCTGTTTTCTTAGTAAATGACAGTCAGAACTTGTTTTTTCAAACATGGTCATTACTACAGCAATCCTCCCACTATCTTCAAGAAGAGCTTAGGGACAAAACTTGTGAAAAGTAGTGCCAGCAAGCTTAAATAGGTTTGTTTAAAGGCAAAAATGTTAGCTTTGAGGATATGATCAGATCCCTTACAGAGGCTCCTTTGCCTTGCTAATGTCCCAGTCAGCACACTGGAGCAGAACGCTCCCAAAGCTATGGAGGAACGGAAGTTTCTACATTGTACCCTACCCTCAGCACAGAGAAAGTGAGGGTAGCTCTAATCATCAACAGTTTCCAGTTTTTGGTACCACACATTGGCACTGTGCATTGCACTCCAAGTAAGTAATTGCAGCACATACCGATACAAGGCACCTAGCTTTAAATTAGTTAGTTAGAAAACTTATATGGCAGCTGCAATGTAGAACGCAGCACAAACAACTGCTCCTAGGACTGCGGGCTGCTTTTGCAGATCAAACTGAATCCCAAGCTGTTGTGGCTACATTATTAGTACCTGGTCCAGATGGTAAAGTCAGTTCAGGTACCTCTCTGCAGTCATTATTCTGTCTTAGAATTAGCCTGCTGCAATTTACACACAGCATCCATCAAAAATAGAGGATTTTGGTGTGCTTTGATGACCAGAATAATTGTGAATATTCAAAACAGTTTTAGAAGTCAGCTTACCCTATCACCTTCTCTAGAAGTACAAAAAGATTACATTTTATTTCCATGTGAAAAGAACCAGGTTAACTGCAACACTGGCRTAATATTTTCAGATAGTCTGTTCAACAAAGTCATCTCTATTAAGGTGTAAAATAGCTTATTATTACACAATATGGAAAATTTGCCCATCATGGTTGCATATGAAAATGTAAAGTAGAGTGACTTGCTGTACAGTATGAGATTATGCTAGATTAAAAAAAAAAATGCCACACCAAGCACAAACACAAAAAGGAAATTTGGCATGCATGTGCATGCACTGTCTCTAAACTGAGACATCTTCAGAAAGAAATCTCCGGAGGCAACGTTTCCTTTGTTACGTAAAAGGGATAGTAAAAYGCCTAAGCTGGCATCTCTACAGACATTGCATGTCTGAACAAACATGCTGCAATTTCGTGTTTTATTATAGCAGTATCTCTGGCTATTGTCTGGACCTGCCTCCCTAACTCCCCCCTGAAGTCCTTGCAAGGAGAGAAAGGCCTCTTCAGTGCAAACTCAAGGCAGAAGCTGAGTGCTCGCAGCGGATTTTTGAAGAAGTCCTTTTCTGGGCATAGGTCTGCAAGCATGGGCTCCTGACTTCATCCCCAGCACCAGAAAGCCACTGACTCAGTACGAGGTGGGAGATTACCTTGTCTTGACATGCACACTACCAATAACTACTYACCCAAGGTTCCAAAGCAATAGAGAACATGTATGAATTCTGCAAATCACACAACCTTTTCCCTTAAAATTAAGAAGATCCACTTCGTGGGTTTTTTTGCTTGTTTGCTTGTTTTCTTTTTTTAAAAGAAACAAAACCAATGAACCTACCTTTGAAAAATCCTGTGACGCCGTGGTTCTCCATCAGCCTGTACTAAATTCTAGGTGATGTGGTTTAGTGGTTTAGGTGTTACACTGTACTGCTTGGTGGATGATTGGACTTGGTCTTAAAAGTCTCTTCCAACCTTGATGATTCTATGATTCTCTGAAACACTAAAGCATTTGCCTAATGAYTTGGTTCACCGTGCCTTGTATGCTTTGCCATCTCAAAAGAAGATTGTTTTGATGATGTATTCATTGCATGAGTGCCACATTCAACTTGCTAATCAAATATTTGATGTAAAGGATGCCATTTATTATAGTAGAACACAAGATGTGGCCAGCTGGATCTTTCCACTGCACAAGTTTTATAGGGTTATAATCCCAATACATATAAGTGCATGACCTATAATTTCAATAATCTAACTGCACGTCTCCTACAACACACAAACCACCATCTTGTGTAATCTACTTAAGATGTTTAAACCCACTTTTGATCTACTGATAATCAACTTGCAGCATAAAGTTCCTTCCACAAGAGTAATTAAGCYATGTTTTCATCACTTGTTACCTCAATTCCAAGCTAAATCTATCACCAACATTGGTGCAACTTTCTAAACAAGAAATATTTAATAGAAGTTATTGAATATTATGAATTAGAAGACATAAAACCTTTTCTATTCGATAATGTGTGTAATGCTATACCTAACATATATTTTTTTCTTATGGATAGACTTAGATTTTCTTTCTCCTAAATAGCACAGACATGTATATAATTTTTCACCTTACTTTTTTTATTCATTATTTTCTTCTTTTTAATGTTTACATTAATCTTTTAATGTTYATATGATTATTAGAAAATATACAATCTCTTTCGGCATATTTGAACTTCCAAGAAAAATTTGCCTAAGTGCTAATATCACACTGGAATGTCATTCCACAAACTCAATGGATTCATTTTATAAATGGTCTTTTCTCTGCTGTTAAGCCACTGGAAGGAAAAAATATGTATTAAAACTTTTAAAACAATAGCTAGAGAGCTGTTTGTTCATTTTACTATTAAATCTGCTTAGCCTGAGGAGCCCAAGAATGTGGTTCTAAGATAGTCTTAGGGTGATTAATTATGGGATGCTGTAGATAGGGGGAATCCATGCTTTTCCATGTGGTTGCAACATCACTGCTGCTTGCACAGAGAGAACAGGTACAGCCAGATGAAATGAGGAGGTGGGACTTTCTCTTTGGTAGGGAGTACAGTTTCACTTTGCCTCAAGCAGCCTGGGAAGCCTCATCTGAACTGACCGGAAAGCAGTGTGGCTGGACAACCGAGCAGAACCAATGCAACAGCTCAAGCCCTCAGCTGGGTCTCCCTGCTGCTCATCCCTGCCTGCCTGATAAAGCAATTCAGCATCCTACCACTCCCTTAGCCTAAAACCCCACTGGCTTTCTGCCAGAACAGTTAGTTGAATCAAGCTAGCATGCTATAAAGTGGTGTAAGATGAGATAGGAAAGGATGAGCAAGGGAGAGGGGGATCAAGTCAAATTTGACTGTATCACTGAACCACATTTTAAGGGAGGAACCCAACTGTACTAAACTCTGTAAATAAATGATGGAAGGAATTAAGTAACTCCAGAGGGCCACCTGGCCTGYGTAAGACCTAAAATGTTCTCTACAGGTACCTGCATTTCCTAAATAAAGGTCTGGAGGCATCACATTTAGTGTTAAGAACCAGGTGGCACGGATTATGGATTCCYTCTCCCCTTCCTACTACCCTCACCCAAACAGCATCTCATTCATTAATCTGAATTAAAAATTTGGGATGGAATTAATTCCAGCTATAAAGCAGTACACTTTTATCACAGTTCAGACACTTTCAGAATATTTTTTCATCTCTTTCTTACATGATTTTTTCGAAGTTGCCCAATTTTAGATAGTTAAATTGAAAGAAAAATTGACACTTTCAAGTTTGCCTCCTAATTCTGATTCTTCTAATTTTACCAGCCATTGTGGATACGAGTGTCTATGTTTCAGCCTATAATACCCATACAGAGAGGGAAGAGAGAAAACACCACCTTGYAGCTGTTTTGCCATGAGCCAAGATATTAAATGGTAATAAATCTCGTGAGCTGCTGACACAGCCTTTTATGTGATTTCCCCAGAATCCTACTATGAGATGGACTTTCTACTTACAGTTGGTGGTTTCTAACCACGCTCCCTTTTCACATGGAAAATAGCTTCTAATCCTATCTCAGCTAACAGTGATTCACACTAATTTGGAAATGCTTCTTGCATATAAAATTTGTAAGCCACTCACATTTCTGGTACACTTGAACTAGACTTTTACTTCTCCAGAAAYGAATGAAGTAACAGGGAACTGATTTTTTTTCTTACTGCCACAATACAAGCCCTGRGTTTATCTAGATTGATACATGGTAGTATGAACACAAACAACATTCTGGGCTGCATTGGGGTCACCTGACAGCAGGTTGAAGTGTGTGATYCTTCCTTTCTACTCAGCACTGAAGAGACACACATGGAGTGTTGGGCCTCATACTGAGTGCCCCAATATATGAGAGACATGGACATACTGGAGCAAGTCCAGCAAAATGCCATAAAGGGGATTGTGGAACTGGAGTATCTAACCTTSGAGGAGAGATTGAGAGAGTTGGCATTTTTCAGCCTGGGAAGAGAAGGCTCAGGTGGCAAACTTAACAATGGATATAAGTACCCAATGGGAGGGTGCAAGGAGAGGGAGTCAGGCTCTTCTCAGAGGTGCCCAGTGACAGGACAAGAGACAATGGGGACAAATTGAATTACAAGATGCATTCAAACATGATAATAGCACTTCTTTATCGAAAGGGTGTTCAAGYCTTGGATCAGATTGTCCAGAGGTTGTGGAATTCTGCAGCCCTGGAGATACTTACAGCCTGACTGGGCTCATTCCTGGACAATCCGCTCTAGTTGATGCTGCTCTGCACAGAAGCAGCCATAGTCTGTATTGGACTATACGATCTCCAGAGAYGGGTCCAAGCCATTGTTATTCCATGATTCTACGGCTTGCATGAAGCCACATACCAAGTGTGAAAAATTAGGAATTAAATCTATTTTAATATCTTCATTTCAAAGCCATTCTTTCTCCACTTAGAGACACAAACAGAATTGGAAAGTACCAGATTCTTTTCTATTCATATTATTTATTTTGCTCCTAAAAGCTGAGAATATTCAGAACRTTCAATATGTCTAACTTCACAGCTAATATTTTCATTGTATTTTTTGTACACATGTGCATATAAACATACATGATCAGGACACTCTATACTCACAGAAGTATTTAGAAAAATGTAGATAAACATTTATAAAGAAGTGTTTGCAGTATTTTGCTTTCAATTTTGGAGTCCAGTGCTCAACTCCCTATTTTCTCTAATCACTTGGTGTATTAAAGGATTATATGTATTAGATAAAAATTTTCCTTGCACTTCTAAGCACTTTTTTTATCTGAATCACAACTTTTGGTATTTCATTTCATCAAAAATTATCTCTGTATTCTTACCCAACTATTTAGATAAAAGGAATGGCCACTGCAAATGAAAGGGGTTTGCCAAATTTTCAGTGAAGAAAAAGATAACACAATCTTGCTTTTATTAATTTCCTCAACTCATTAAAAACTGTTCTCAGTATCTACTGCATATATTGCAGCAATTAAGTATATAAAGAAATAAAGTGAAACCATGAACCATCTCTAAGCTCCAAGAAAGGTAAAATACAGAACCTGAATTTTTTGAGTAATACATAGGTAAACATTAAAACAAATGCACTGAAATTACTGCATAAAAATTTTTTAATATGATTCATAACTACATTTTCCCACAACATTAATTTCAGCAAATAAAATGATATRTGGGAGTGACAGAACTATGTGGGTAGATGCAACAATTTTTTCTAATTTCCACTAATAGCCAAGATGTACCATGACATTATGGAGAGTTTCTCAGTTTACAACTTTTTTATTAACAACAACAACAAAAAAATCCTGGTTCATTAGTTTTAGATTAACTTCCTTATAAATTCAAGACTTTAAAAAACATTTAATGACTTCATTGTAAAATGTGCAAAACAGTGTTTTTCTAATCTGTTCATTTATTTATTCATTCATTTCTCCTTGCATAAATAAAAATGGTATATGAAGATAGAAGAAAGAATTTAACAGTATGCGGAAAAAGGGACAGGCCACTTGGGAGCAATATAGGAACATTGTCAGAGTATGAAGGGATGTTACAAGGAAGGCTAAGGTCCATTTGGAGTTAAAGCTGTCAAGGGATGTCAAGAAAAAGAAGAAGRGCTTCCTCAAGTACATCAGTAGCAAAAGCAAGCCTATGAAAAAGGTGAGCTCATCGCTGGATGAGATGGATGCTGTGGTGACGAAGGATACAGAGAAGGCAGAATTACCGAAYGCCTTCTTTACTTCAGTTTCTACTGTGATGGCCAGCCTTCAGGAACCCTAGACCCTGGAGGTAAGAGACAAACTCTGGAAAAAGGAGACTTTCCCTTGGTAAAGGAGGATTGGGTTAGAGATCATTTGGGCAAAATAGACACCTGCAAATCCATGGGCTCCAATGGGATGCATCCATGAGTGCTGARGAAACTGGCAGATGTTATTGCCAAGCCACTCTTCATCATCTTTGAAAGGTCCTTGAGAAAAGGAGAAGTGCCTGAGGACTGGAGGAAAGTCARTGTCACTCCAGTCTTCAAAAAGGGCAAGAAAGAGGACCCAGAAAACTACAAGGCAGTCAGTCTCACCTACATCTCCAGAAAGGTGATGGAACAACTCATCCTAGATGTCATCTTTAAGCATGTGAAGGAAAAGGTTACCAGGAGTAGTCAACATGGATTCACCAAGGAGAAATCACGATTGATCAATCTGGTTGCTTTCTACAATGGGACAACTGGCTGGATAGAGGGSAGAGCAGTGGATATTGTCTACCTTGACTTTAGCAAGGCTGTTGGCAATGTCTCCCATAACACACTCATGGCTAAGCTCAGGAAGTGTGGGTTGGATGAGTGGACAGGGAGTGGACTGAGATCTGGCTGAATGGCAGGTCTCAAAGGGTTGTGATCCATGGTGCAGAGCCTAGCTGGACACCTGCAGCTAATGGTGTTCCCACRGGGTCAGTACTGCATCCAGTCTTGTTCAACTTATTCATCAGTGACCTGAAGGGACAGTGTACCCTCAGGGAGYGTGCTGATGATACAAAGCTGGGAGGAGTGACTGAGACACCAGAGGCTGGTGAGGCCTGGAGGTCCAGTGAGGGCTGGRCAAGCTGGACAGTTGGGCAGAGAGGAACCTAATGAAGTTCAACAGAGACAAGCGCATGGTCYTGCACCTGGGAAGGAATAACCCCATGCACCAGCACAGGCTGGGGGCTGACCTGCTGGAAAGCAGCTCTGTGGAGAAGGAACTGGAAGTCCTGATAGACTTGGTTGTTAACCATGAGCCAGAAGTGTGCCCTTGTGGCCAAGAAGGCTAATGGTGTCCYGTGCTACAATAGGAAGAGTGTGGCCAGCAAGATGAGGGAGGTGATCCTGCCCCTACTCTGTTCTTCTGAGGCTGCATCTGGAGTGCTGTGTCCAGTTCTGAGCTCTCCAGTTCAAGAAAGACAAGGAACTACTGGAGAGAGGGACTTCATAGCAGAGGGCTACGAAGACCATCTAGGGGATTGGAGCATCTCTGTTACAAGGAAAGGCTGAGGGAGTTGGGCCTGTTTAGCCYGGATCCTAAGGACGGGTGTCAAAAAGGATGGGGACAAACTTTTCAGTGGTGTCCRGCAACAGGATAAGAGGCAGCTTTTTATCCAAATCCAGCTGATATTTTAGAACCTGTTTTGAAATGTTATTTTTACAACCTCCATCCACATATAAAACTGATGAGGAGCAGGATTCATCTTTTCCATATGTAGATGACCAAAGTTTTTCTAATTCCCAYACTTTTTATTTTCCTTTTCCTAGTTCCCTACTTTTTATTTTCCTTCTGAATTTGAAAGAGCAAAGTTTGTCTGTACATTGAGAATATTTTTTTGTTAAAATGTAATAAATGAGCAGACTACAAAAACATATTGCTTCTTTAGACCTTGCATTTAAAACCCCAAAAACTAAAACAGCCYAGGGAAGTATGCCACAAGCCCCCTCCAAACTTAGTTAAATCTTAAGAAAAATTAAGGAACTAGTAAGAGTACAGGACAGTGTACCTGTGCTAGCTTGATCTAAGTAGCACCCAAACATTAGCAATTAAGGGACTGTAGTGTGGGTTTTASCAATGCTTGTTATTTATTTAGCCTGTATAACCAGAATGCACAGAAAGTTTGTGCCTGGATTAACCTATGTTAGAATTCATGCCAYGGCTTCTGCTACTCTAAGATACGCAGCTAGCTTGAAGTAAAACAAATATGCTAGCACATGCAATTAATCATGCCTTTGTTCCTCCTGTGTATCCTATTCTATGCCATTTAGCACACGGCCATGTATTTTGCAATGAAGCTGAACAAAATCGCCCAAAGGGAAATTCTCAGAGGTAATGTATTTATGGAGGGGAAAAGAAATTATTTTTTTTTATCTTAGCAAGAAATAAGGCAAGGACCACTAAACTGCAAAAGTAAGTGAAGGATTTTAAAAGAAGCCCAGAGAAAGAGATACTTTAAAAAAAAAGGAAAAAATCTGCATTTACTCATGGACACCACTTTGCACTGAGAGCCCATCCCATATACTTCATTCTACTCTTAATCCTTAAACTTGTTTTTGTCAGCTTCTTGACAATCTCTTATCAGTTCTACACTGGAAAGGTGGGTTGGGCGTGAGAGCTGTAGTTTCAGATACTGTGATCAGTGAGAACTAAAAGTTGACCTAAAAAGTATTCTGCAGAAGTGTGAAAACATTATATTTCCCCTCCAAATAATTATTTTGCATCAAAAATTTGAGTCTTTCTGATGCAGAAGAAATGTGGGGTTTTTATATATTTTAAAAATGACTGTTGCTTGAAACAGTACGCTCTGTCTCCTCTCAGTGTAGCTGACTGGGTAACAGTGTCTATAAACAATGGTCAGGGTAAAGAACTATTTATGCAAAGCTAAGCACTGAAGGAGGAATACCTGCTTTTCTTCAGGTGGAAAGCCAGTTCAGGCATGTCAAGAATYCAGAAGTCAAGATTTAACTGTGAGCCATGCTACTCACCAAAGCAACCTCAGCGTTATATGGGAAAAAAAATAGGAGTGAAGCAGGAAAGAAAGACATCCCAAAATCATAGCAGAAAGTCATCCATATCCCYACATTTGGTATCATGTGACAGCGCAGCCACAGAGAAGCCAGCAGTGTGATGAACAAGACATCCCTCTCTGATCTGCTGAACTCTTCAAGMAACACGCTAATCAGGCAGGACACTAGTTAGATAACCTCTGTGGGAATAATTTTGCTGAGAAGGGGGTAGAAATCTGGCTACTCTGGTTCTACTTTCATTTACATAAGGATGGATTATTTCACTTGATTATGTCAGAATAACCCTGATCTAGCTACGAAGAACATGATAAACAATGGAACTCTATAAAAATATTGTCCCTACATTTATAYAAAATATTATTTTAAGAGTATCTGGCTCTTTATGAGGGTTTGAACATAAAAAATAAAATTTGGCAAATTTAAGGGTTTTTAATTGATAAATGCAAAAGGTTTTGAAATTCAATTTGGTCAAAATTGGTCGGTTTCAGTGTTCTTTTTGGCTGTTTTTTTTTAAGTGCTGCTTACTTATAGGATTCTTTGTAAAAACTTCCCTGAGGTGAAAAATGTTAARATAACATTAAGATTAGAAAGATATATTTTACAAGAATGTGTGTAGGTGGGTGAGGGATAAGATTGTATGTTGAAATACTAAACAAATAATAACTAGTGACTATATGAAAAGTTATAACAATCCACAGATTTTGAGGTCTGTACCATTCAGCTTTCATTTTATCTTCTTTGAATTCTTGGCTTCTCAGCTATGTGATTTAAAGGTCCTTCTKTGACTTTCACAACAGCACTTCTCAATTTCCTTAAGGATCTTGGAGGGGGGTCAGGGAGGAGTAAGGATTGTTTCTTAAATATATAATTTGGAAGAATAGCACTGATGAGAATTTTCTGCAAATTATATATTCTCTTTCCATTTTTTTCTCCCTAAGGCTCCGGGAGAGCTTTGCTGCCGACTCTAGTTGCATGCAAAATCAGTAATAGTTGAGAGTTTCTATACATTCCTGCTCCATAGATCTCAAGGCCAAGAGGCACTTGTAATGGTTTAGCTTGATCTTCTTTATYAAGAGAACATAAGATTCCATTCAGTAACTTTGTGTTGGATGTAGTTTTACAGGTGGGTTTTTTTTTTTTAACAAGATATCTGTTCTTGAAACATCGGAATTCACCACTGGCCTTGAAAATCTGTTACCAGTTAAGACCGTTCACTCTTAAAAACTACATTCCCATCTCTAAGGCGAATTGTTCTGCATTCAAATTCCAACCATTGATCCTTGTGATGCCACTTCCTAACATGTGTGAAACATAGAAATCAAGCATTCAAAAATTGCCAGCAGACCAGAAGCAGCTTAGACTCTTTGTTTAGCAAAATCACCATACTGTTAAGCATCATGAAACAAGGTSTCTCAGGAAATTACACTTCCCATCTTCCGTGAAACTTGACAAGTTCCATGATCCTTCCAATAAAGCATTATAACTGTACAAACTGTCAATTTTATGAAACTCAGCATTTGCCAAATGTTTAAGATCATTTTGCAATGCATTGCTATGTCAAATGTTGTGGAAAAACAAGCCTGTATTAACTCTTTGCGGTTATCTTGATACCTAATACCCAGTCCTACCACATCTATACTCTTTCTGGAGTCACCAAAAGTACAAAAAAAAAAAAAAGCAGAGGTGGAATTAAACTGGAAGTATTTGCAACTTAGTTCACTGAATGAGTCTGAAGAACTAAGCTACATGGACAGCATCATGTAGAAAACCCACAAGTCACAGAAGAAAAAACTACACTAAAACTATTTTGTTTCAAAAGTACCCAAAATGTATGAAAACAGGAGATTTAAACAAAGAATGTATAGATGTTTTACAACATATTTTTTGCACCAATGTGCATATATTCCATGCAAAGAACAAAATTAAAGAACAGCAGGAAAAAACAGTATAGAAGCTATTTTTTTACCTCAATAATACACTGTCCATTGATGAGAGGCTAATCAAGCAAAGCCATGCATGGTCAAATCAAGGTACATCGGCATTTGCAAAGGTATGTCCCAGCTAGGAAACGCAGCTCCGTCCCAAAGACTTTGCACACAGTCTTACTAAAAATGTAAGCCAAGTCCACAGAAGATCTAGATTTATTCTCTTTCAGTTGTGGAAACCAAGGGAAGGCTGTTCAACAATGAACAGATTCATCACACACAAGAGCAATCTCTGAGGTACCCAGGTGAAGTTTCACTATAAGCAGACAGCTTCAGAAGGTAAGGCAGTCACTTGAGATCTCAATAACTCAATAACCAGATATTGATCCAGGGCTGGCTGTGCTAGTAAGTTACAATCTTCAGAGGTTTAGATGAATCTGAGACCTCAAAACAACAAATAAGGCCTGGTTTACATTTATAATTAAGGGAAGTGTAAAGAACCTTGAAAAATCAGAAGTTGCATATTTAGAGTTGTTTGCTTTAATAAGTGGTAACAGTAGCAATCAAGGGAAGGAAATAATTTTATCATACAATTTCAAGCAGAGTTCCTACAACTGATGATTATTAAACTACCATAAATWATAGCAGTAACTACATAGAGACTAATAGTCTAAACCTAAATTTGCTTATTACTCAATATGTTRAAGTTATTACAAGTTTAACATTTCAATCAACACATTTGTATTTCTCAACTCTAGATTCTGTTGAGGCTTCTTTCAATTTTCAAATGACCCCTTAAGTGGGGGGAAAAATGAGACCTATATGAAAATATTTAAGCTCATGGACTGGCTGATAGATCTCAATGCCAAGATTACAATCCCTCATTTTTAGGCCTCTTCAACCACTGCAGTCATAAAACTTCAATTTAATGCATAAAAGTCTGTCTATTCCAGCTACTCTTGCCTTTTTTTGCCTGTGTTTTTTCATTGGTGGCAAAACAGTTGCAAAAGCAATTCTTTGCTTTGTCTTTCCAACTTGCCACTGGTGTACAAACAACAGGATTCTGCAGGAGCACAGGCTAACTCACATTTCCTATAGCCTAAAGGTAACAGCAGTTTTGTAGGAAGTATCTATTTAAGTTTCCTCAGAAGCAGAGAAAATTGMGCACAGGTCTCAAATATCTGCAACAAACACAACATGCAATGACTTATTAAGTAAAAGTGAGACACTGCCAATCTCATGTCCTTTCCTACGTGTAGTGTAGTGCCCAAGTCAGCCAACAAGCCTGAAAATGTCCACTTCACCAACTAACCTGCAAACCTTGACAGTGTGGAACACTGCTCTGTTTAATACCTACACGATTCATGCAATTCTAAGTACACATGAAAAGGAAACTATGGGCAAAATTGGATTAGAATTCAGAGCAATTGCTACTATGCCACATCTAAATCTACTCATCTCAGGGTTATGAAGGGAACCTAAATTTATTATGGCTATTAACACAGCACTTTAAGGACCTCCACTTGATTAGAATGAATCCAGGACAAAATCCCACCCAAAATACGCACTAGAGAAGTTCTGTCATCTGGATCTTAAATGTACAATACTGCATCATCTATCCCTAAAGAAGAAGCTGAGTGTGATGCACTTGTGCATCTGTCAGAAAAAAAAAAAGATATTGACTAGTTTCCTTTTCACTAGGATCTTATATCTCTATCCAAAGCACCCTCAGTGCAATGCTCTCAAGAGGGATGTATTTGAGCACACAGTACTACAAATCCTCTACAGTAATGATGAGCCAGTTTGAAGGGCATTACTGAGATTAAACAGTGTAGACATTGAATGAATTCAGCACAAAGCCCATGAAAGTCTCGAAATAACACACAGAGTACTCCAGTGGATTTTTTTAACTGGCTACAGTGTCTTAGGCTCTTGAGCTCACAAGTTCTGCCTAAAAAGCAGACATCAGAATAAGAAATCAAATACTTTGAAGGCCTAACAGAAAATTCTAGGTCAAAATAGTTTTAGGGACAGTGAATAACAGCATGCTGTTAGTTATGAGAATCTTATCTTGCACAACCTGCTCTTGAACACCACAGTAGTGAGTGAAAAAAATATTCTGCCAGATTTCAGTAATGGAGGATCAAACCACAAACCTGGAGGCTCAAAGAGCCTCATTGGAGGCACTGGTCTTTGAATTAGGCTTCAAATGTTTCTTTAAAGGTCTCCTTACAATTCCCTCTCTAATTATTATATTRCTCCCTAACTACAAAGCTTTAGAGAGGCAGCAAGGTGTGTGGTAAAAGCATTCCTACAGTCTTGAAGAAAATGCACATTATACACTGGAGTGACAGAAGTGCTACACTGGTACTTAAGAGTTACTGAGATTGGAATCCTGGCAAACATTCAGGGCAATGGTGTATCAAGCTGACTGAATTAATGTTTTACYAATGACTTGAACTTAAACAAGCTAAAATCCGTCTTCAGGAAGGGGAAAATTTTTTTTTGTCTTTTTACAGAGCTTCCTAAGGGCCTACTGCTAAATGAAATCCTTTCTAGTAATAAAACCAAAAAATAATTAGTTAAATCTGTAAAAGAAAGATTAACTGAAGGAAACCCTAGAGAGAACAAGCCACACTATACCAGTCTAAGATATTCTTATCTAGACCAAACCCAAACAATAATCAACACAAGTCAAATTAATTCATTTACTCTAACAGGATTTTCACTCTGCATGTATCATTCCTGGCTCTTAATTTCATAGAATCATTTCCATTTAGGTTGGAAAAGACCTTTAAGATCATTGAGTCCGACCACTAACCCAGCACTGCCAAGTCCACCACTAAATCAAGACATCCACATGTCTTTTAAATACCTCCAGGGATGGGGATTCAACCACTTTCCTAGGCAGCCTGTTCCACTGCCTGATGAGATTTTCCATGAAGAAATTTTTTCTCATATCCAATCTAAACCTTCCCTAGTGCAACTTGAAGCCATTTCCCCTTGTCCTGTCATTTGTCACCTGGGAGAAGAGGCTGACCCCCATCTCAGTACACCCTTCTTTCAGGCAGTTGTAGAGAGTAGTGAGGTCTCTCCTGAGCCTTTTCTCCAGGGTGAAAAACTCCAACTCTCTCAGAGGCTCCTCACAGGACTTGTGCTCCACACCCTTCACCAACCCCATTGCCCTTCTCCGGACACACCCCAGCACCTCAGTGTCCTTCTTGTAGTGAGGGGCCCAAAACTGAACACAGGATTTGAGGTGTGGCCTCACCAGTGATGAGCACAGGGGGACAATCACTGCCCTGCTCCTGCTGGTCACACTATTGCTGATCCAGGCCAGGATGGCATTGGCCTTCTTGGCCACCTGGGCAAACACTGGACCACATTCAGCTGCTGTCGACCAGCACCCCCAGGTGCTTTCTCTGCTTTTCCCCCAGCCTGTAGCGCTGCATGGGGCGGTTGTGACCCAAGTGCAGGAGCGAGCACTTTGCCATGTTGAACCTCTTCCAGCTGACCTTGGCCCATTGATCCAGCCTGTCCACATCCCTCTGCAGAGCCTTCCTGCCCTCAAGATCAATACTCCCACCCAACATGGTGTCACCAGCAAACTTAATGAGGGTAAACTTGATCCCTCATCTTTTGTCACTATGTTTCTCCCTACATTCAATACAGGATAGAGATTCTCCTTAGTCCTTTTTTACTCGCTAATGTATTTATGGAAACTTTTGTTATTGTCTTTCACGGCAGTAGCTAGATTAAGTTCTAGTTGGGATTTGGCCCTTCTAATTTTCTCCCCGCATAACTTCATGTCATCCTTGTAGTCTTCCTGAGTTGCCTGCCCTTTCTTCCAAAGTTGATAAACTTTTTGTTCCCCAAGTTCCAGCCAAAGCTCTCTGTTTGGCCAGGCTGGTCTTCTTTCCCACTGACTCATCTTTCGGCACATGGGGACAGCCTGCTCCTGCATCTTTAAGATTTCCTTCTTGAAGAATGTCTGGCTTTCCTGGACCCCTCTGCCCTTCTGGACTGCCTCCCAAGAGATTCTGTCAACCAGGCTCCTAAACAGGTCAAGGTCTGCCCTTCAGAAGTCCAAGGTGGCAGTTCTGCTGATCCTGTTCCTTATCTCCCAGAGAATCTACAACTCATTCATTGTGTGATTGCTGTGCCCAAAACAGCCTCCAACCACCACATCACCCACTAGTACTTCCCTGTTCACAAACAGCAGGTCCAGCTGGGCACCTCGCCTGGTTGACTCACTGACCAGCTGTGTCAGGAAGCTGTCTTCCATACACGCCACGAACTTCCTAGACTGCCTCCTCTCTGCTGTACTGAATCTACAGCAGACATGCTACAAGCTTAAGTCCCCCAGGAGAACAATGTGAATGTGAATGTGAATGTGAGACTTCTCCCAGCTGCTTATAGAATATTTCATCTGCCTTTTCCTCCTGGTTGGGTGCTCTATAACAGTCTCACCAGGATATCTACCTTGCTGGCCTTTCCTCGATTGCTACCAATAAAGACTCTACCTTACTGTCACCATTGTTAAGCTCTAGTCAACCAAAACATTCCCTAACATACTTCAATGCCAATTATAAAGAACAGGTAATATAACTTCATGGAAAATCTGAACAATATCCAAGCAAAATTTGGGCCTATGAAACAAAAATAATGTCTTCATTTTTCTAGAAAAAAACACAGAAGTTGATGAGGTAAGAATCATCCTTATATCATAACATCTAGCAAGGCAAATGGAAACTTACACCAGTGAGAATGTTGTAAATTAAGATGCATAAATTGCAAAACTTTGATGACAATGTATGCCATCATTAGATTTTCTCCATTTTTAATTTAACTTGATTATTAGCRTATTTCTATATGTTTAGACTCACTAACTTTTCATGTTGGAATACTGTTTTTCACTTATCTGTTGTTTGTTTCAGAGATATTTATCTCGCTTTGTATAAATATCAACATAATTTTTAAAGAAATCCAGAAACTTCCTGCATACATTTTATTATGGCTCAAATGAACCTTTGCAGGAACTCTAAGGGACTCTACACAGTTAACTGGCCAGTGAAGCGATAAAAGCTAAACTTATCCTGAGGGCTATTTAGAATCCCTTGATTAAAACAAGTTGGGAAATTAATCAAGCTGTTGCCACCGTGAGCAGGGTTTCTTGACAGCAGACAGTGTTCCTTCTCTAGAGCTCTTTAGAATAGCCAAATCAAAAATATTTGCAACTGACTACCAAGATAATTTCACAAGCTTATTATAGTTCACTTTAGGAATTAGCATCTTTCTGCAGGTTCTCATGTCACTGGCAATCAGCGTTACTGCTGAGAGTTCTCAATTCTTCTACTTAAGCCTAGTGTGTCTCCTTAATCCCCTTAATTCTTGCATTTTGACCTAATTTTACTGCTCATTGTCATGCTTCTTTTGCTGCTATCTGGGCCTTATTCCATATCGTAAGAATATAAAAGCTAAATTGTGGATTATTTTTAAGCAAAAAGCCTGTTAAGTATTTATAGGCCTACCTTATATCTTCTTTGTCTCTCCTCTGACCAGGTCAAATGAAACCAATGGCACTATGCAGCTCAGGAAAACAAACGTGACTGAGCTCCAAGTGCTAAACTGCTAAATTTTGTTGCAACTATATTGTTCTTTAAAAGCGTGATTACTCAGCAAGCGATCTCAGTTGGAAACTAGAAAAATATCTATCAACAGGTGATGGTGTTTGACACATTTCCCTTCTATTCAACCAGTCAAAGTGCTCATTCTATATGGAAGACAAGACTATTGGCCTTGACTCAAGGAGAACTGGAATGGAATCAATACCTGCCTGCTCTAAACCCTGATCTAAACCACCAGCCTAAGGGTTTCTCTGGAAGGCACTGCTCCTTATTGGCCTGTTTAAACCATTTTATTCTGTGGAACATAGCAGTATTAGCAGCAAAGGAGAAATAGAGGGGGAAAAGAGAGGAGGAACAAACACAAAAAAATGAGCCAGAATTTGTTGGCCCCATAGTAACAATACTTAGCTGAAAGTGGAACATCCAAGTCCAGGCAATGTTCCAAAGAGTAATTAAGAATTCATACACTTGGGCAGCAAACAGAAAATTAATACAAAACAGGCCTGAATGTAAGTGAAGGTACATTAGTGGGAATATGGGTTTAAAAGCCTCTCARATGAAGTAAGGAATTGCATCCAAGACTTACACATTTGGACAAAGTGCCCTAAATTCTGTATAAAAGACAACTAAAACCATAATTGACTCTCCTTTTCTAATCCAAGCCAGTATCTAAACCCACCCCTTCAATTACACTGCTTTGCTTTTTTTTAAAAATGACTAAAAATCCAGGATGGGGAGCAGAGGGGAGGCTTTGTTTTTGGATAAAATCATCATTTGAACCCAAATACTTAAAATCAAACACAAATTCTCTCGCCAAAGCACACAGCTACCTTTATTCCTCTCAAGAAAACATCTTGTTTCAACTAGATAAAGCAGACCTTTTCTATGTATCTATTTGGAGGATAAGGTGATAGTCAAGTTAGAAATGGGAAATTCAATAATTTCCATGATTCAGTCTAAAATGCCAAGACAAAGAGGCCAATATAATAACTAGTACAGAAGACAATGAAAATATTTGCACTGAGATTAGTAAAGCTTGTACTTCTGTACACCCCATATGAGGACCTCTTACTCCCGTGTGCTTTCACAGATACTAACTCTGCTGTGACCTTGCAGCCACATTCACAACAATGTCCCCGTGAGATAATTTTTTATTTACAGTCAGGTTTATTTTGATTTTTTTTTTTTATAAACTGTAGTGTCAAACTAACTATTTAAATCCCCTGGTAATACTTACAGTAAGAAGTGTGACATGTGGAAAATTGTTTGGGCACCATCCTAGAGTACATTAAAACAGCAGCAATAAGCCTGGCAAGGGACCAGAATCCAATACGGTACTTGGCAAACAATGGCAAACGTACCGCCAACATGTGATGCCCTCATTTTTAAGCCAAAGATAAATGCAGTTGATGTGTCTTGCCAAGACTGGTGTGCCCAAATGCCGTAAGTGAGGTCAAGCAAGGATGCTGCAAATAATTCCCAATCATATTTTAACAGTTTGCTACTTTAAGAACTATCAGATATTCAGTCCAAGATGTCTGACATTCTTTTTATAGCTTACCCAGGAAAACACATCAGTGTTTTGGCTTTGAAAAGCAGCACTGACAACTGTTTTAGTTTAATAATTAAAGTCAAGGGTGTAATATCATCCTCGCAAAATTAATAAAGCATACCAGAATGGTGAAATTCCTAAAAATAAAAAAGGTTTTTGTTTAGCAAAATGAAGGATGACAGATGAAATAATTGTATTTCACAAACTTAATGGAGAGTTTTCTCTAAGCAATGGAACAGTGATTCATTACCAGAATTTCTTGCCTAAACATATTTGGGAAATGTCTATGAAGTTCTCCCACAAATTGGGTTTAAAGGCTAATCTGAGGGAATTGTTTTTGAAAGATTTTTGCTTCATCAGGGATTTAACCAAACGTTAGTACAGCAAAATGCAGAGCTGTGTTAAGGCATTTAGGGATCCGTAATGAAAAGTTTAAGTAAGATTTAGCTAATGATGTAAATCACCAGTTTTAGTGAGCCTTGGCTTTGCAATGCTTTGGCTTTAAGTCAGAAAAGCTGCCCATAGAGCCTGAAATAAAACAATTCTTGTTTCCCTAGTGATCCTCACATTCCTAAAACAGCTAGGAGAATCTGTCATTATTTTGCCTTTGAAACCATTCTACCCTTGAGGCACGGTGTTGCAAGATAYCACAACAGTCCTAAAGAAGCAGTTTGGACAATTCCACTTAAGCACTGAGCAGGGAAAGAAGTTAGGTAAGCGAGGGGCAGATTATGTCAAATTAAAGCTGAACAGGAAATGGGTTTTCCCCTCACATTATCTTGGGGGTTTTTGCCAGAATGCTCCAGACCCAAAAGGCTCACATCAGGGTTGTCTCATTTTTTTACTCAAAACAGGAAAATGTAACAGAACTCAGTGCAATGCAAAATATTATTAGTGTGGCAATAGCCTCTTACAACAAAAACATATCAAGGCTTACGACAAAAAATACTACTACATGGAATTTCTTCCATGGGTGCTGCAGTTCTGGTTGACAGTTTCTCAAGCTTCAGAAGACAGACAGAGGAGAWGGGAGAAAAAACAAGGCAAACTACTGTGAAGAGAGCACTAGTCAAGTAACAAGCAGGCCAAGAACAAGGTCTTCTTTTAAAAATATTTGGGAGCAGACCACTATTTAAAAGAGATGAACATTCCTTCACTGACTTTACATGACCTGATCTCGAAAATTTCTGAGTTATCTACAAAACCTTAACAGAATAAAGAATTTTTCTTATGTGAATGAAAAAAGAATACAATAGTCCCTTGCAGAGAAGGTCTGCTCTCCAACTGGCATTCCAAACACTGCTGAAGTAGTGCTGCTAACCCAGGCACAACATCTATTGCTGGGCAAGGGGATGTATTTCACTTTGATACTGCCTCTGTAGGCATGGAGTTTGTGCTGGGGTTGGAGTTTAGTGCCAGCTTTGGGGTATGTTTGCTTTACTCTACACAATCAGCAGAATCTGGTGAAAAATTTGCCTTAAACCAGTTCAACCAGTTTCAGACTATTTGAAACAGCACATTTTATGAGAAAATATATTCTACAGAATGGATAGGTGGGCATTACATCCATATTCTTATTTAATTATTATAACTTACTGCAGTGACATTAAGGAATCTCAGACAAGGAGAGAATAAAGAGAAGGTAAATAACAGACTTTGRTTTTAACTGCATTTCAGTGCACAGTTCACGTAAGGAGTAAAAATGCCTCAGACAACTCATAAAGGATGTAGCGTGAAACTGTAGTGTGCAGTTTTCTGAAACAGGCACAAGAGCTCAACACACTGGAGCTAATTTCTGTGTCAACTTTCATTCCATACAGATTAGAGCCATTTTGCGCAGCTGAAGCACCAACTCTATGCAGTGCCTTACATACCCAATTTTCTCGAGCTTCCAGTAATGCGAACTTGCTGCAGAAACTGCAGCTTCTCATTAAAATTACCAGATATAAGTTACTCTATGRGGTTTTTTTTTTTCACTAATTAAAGGGATCAAGCATTTTCAACTGGATCTTTTTTTTCAATAGTGTGCAAAATTACGTACCAGAAATACATCCAGTAGTTCAACTATCAGTCTAGATTTGCATTTTACCTCCCCATGGGGAAAAAAAATCCTGCTTTCCCTGCCTTCTGGTAGCATTCATTCCTTTATTAATCATTGAATTAAGAATTCAATAATGTAAACATCAGGATTCACCACTGTCACATGCTTGCACTTGCTAAGAAGAGTTTTTTCTCCACTTTGTAAGTGGAATGTAGAGGCCACTCTTGAGGAATGTGATTCAACTGAGACTATTTCGCAACCTCTGTGAAAAAGAAAATTCCACACTTTCTTCAAGGTTTTGCAAAAATGGACTCATAACACTTTTTCAGTATCAGCAGATCTCCACGATTATTTCAAGATCAGAATTCAAAACAAAATGGAAAGTAAATTCTTAATATGAACTACAGTAGTTTCTTTCAAAACGTCCCACAGCTAACTCAGCAGCATCTGATACAGTACRTGGTCTTCTGATTCTAAGTACAACAGAAATGCATGGGCTCACCCACTTTATAGCAGATCATCTTGAGGYTGAATCCCCATATAGGAAGAATATTTCTACCTTAAAAAAACATTACTGCTGATAAATAAGTGAATTGTGTTAAATTTATTTTACTTTTTAATTACTCTTATTAAAAATGCTGTTTAAAGCCAGAAAATCTCTACAGCCATACATTTGTAGGTAATTGATTCTGACAATAAGACTCTTTCAGAGCTCTAAACCTCAACCCGTTCTTTCTGGTGAAACCTCTAATTTTGGTTTGAATACAGCAAGCCTATGCTCTCACTTGTTAATTACAGGTCCTAAGGGCTTTCTTTCCTTTTAAATGGCCTTCCTTTCTCTTCATATTGAGCCCATTTCTGTTCTCTGTAGTTATAATCACAGTTTATTATGAGATAGCCATAATCCCCAAGCTACTCTTCATTTGCCTGTACTCCAGTTTCCTCCCCTGGCCACTAAGCAAACAACCGTGTTCCAGCACCATATTTCATGCTTTCAGATCCCAGGTCATGATTTGGTACGCAGCATGGCACTCACCCCACTCCCACTGCGAGAAATGGAGCCGGCAAGGGACCAAGAGCTGACTTGGCTCTTTTCCCCTCACTTACCCACCTAGTCTGCTGTTGCCCTAACTTGCTTACCATAAACACCACCACATGTAAGAAGATAAACAAAATTCCAGATCCACAAAAAAGTTCGCACCAGAGCAGTTTGATGACTTCTCGTRCTCAGTCTCCAGGCAATTGCACGAAATAACAGCCCCAGCCCCCAGTCAGACCATCAGCATTTAACAGGCCGATAAAAGAGCTTCTGAGTTTGTTCTCATAAGTCATGGTATAATGAGTAGGGCAGATCAACCACCAAAAGACAGACCTAAGGTCTGCTCTTCTCTCATTTGCAGTTCACAGACCATGAACAAATATTACAAGACGCATAGAAAAGTATTTTACAGGCAACACTACAGGTATGGGGCAAAAACAACTTTTCAATTCATGTCATATGAAGAGAGCAGGAACTGCTATTGTATGTTCCCCTTGCTGAGGTATGAAAGTACTGGAAGTTATAAAATACTTGGGTTGCAAGATGTGACTTATTTTAGGTTTTTTTAATTATTTGAAATAGCATCAACTGAATTATATTAATTCACTGAAGCGTGTTTTGAAATGCCTCTTGATTTGAACTGGATCACTTATGGACTATCACACAGGTCAGCTTAAGTGAAGTCCCACTTATTAATTTATATCATTAGGCACGGTATAGTAGCACAAACCTGTTACTACTGCAAAAATCCTGATACAGAAGGTGGAAGACTGAAGTGTACCTTTCTATAGTGGATGTTGATCACCTGTGCTGCATCTTTCACTCAGCTCTTGTGCGAAGTCTCTTAGTGTGATCTGGCTTAATATCAAAAAAATCCCAAACAACAGTCTTGGTACACTGAAAGTCTGCCAAAATATATCTGAGTTGCAAAACACTGGCTTTGAAGTCTTTCTGAGGAGGGTGGAAATAGAGCTAGATTAAATTGCTGGATTTTTCACCCGTTACAGATTCTAAAGACAATGCTAATAAATTTGAGGTATTTCAAACAGACAATTACTAATGTTTTGATCACAATTTCATATATTTTAAATGCATCTTTACCATCTTTAGTCAAACAGAAAATCAGAAATACCCCAAAATGCAACATAGCTCATTTTCTGTCAACAAATAGCCTCAGGAAAGCAAAAACCATCTTACCATCTAGCTAAGTAGTCTGTAAGACAATAACGTCACAAGTTCCAAAGGCTCTAAAACATCAGCAAGCCCCTTATTATCATAATGATTCTTTGTACTATGAAAAATAGCATGCTGTTACAATTGACAGGCTGTTACAACTCTGCCAAGTAGAAGCAGATGTCGCAGGTAAGCTTTCCAATGAAAGAAAAATTCTTGGTATACAGTCAGAATATATTAAGTGCAATTTGTTTTAACTACGTATTTGCCACTATGAAGTGTTAAGTAGCATGGAGGCAAGTCCCACAAATGTTGGGCTCTCAAGGGGCAACTCAGTTTTAAGAACTGATGTTCAACAGCTCGCTGAGAGCAAACTTTCATCAGCTTTAATTACTCCCATCACAAGAAATCTTGAAACATCTCAAGACTGAGTATTCGTTCACCTACTAGAAGAACAACTTGAAAATCATGAACAACGTCACAGTGTGGTGACATATGTCATAAGAAAGTGATGGTATCACAATGAAAATACAGCAGCCCATATTCCATTTTACTTAGCTTTAAGTTTCACTAAGCTACATCTCAGTTAAAATAAAACATTTATGGAAAATAAGTGAAGTGTTGAAAACTCTTATCTCACTACCTGGACTCTGATGTCACAAAGATTTGCAAAGACATTTTCAAAAGTCTTTAGAGGTACTGTCTCTTCTGTGCTTGTCCAGCACAATGAACAGGTGAACACACTTTAATATCTTACTTCCACCAATGGTAGATGGTGACAAAACTGTCCAATCTGTGACAGACAGGACAAATCCCTGTTCACTGATCTTAATACCCCTAATTGGCTGTGCTTCTTGTGAAGCAGTAACACAAGCTGAGTACGAGCTGACAATCAGCTAACTTGAAGCATTTTTTCTAAGAATTATATTATTAAATCAACTAATAAAATTCATTGCGAATTACTCATAGAGCAATGTATTACATATTTTAGAAGGTATTAAGGTAACATAATCTAGCCACCTGTTACCACACACAGGAATATCTATATTTAGGAATATCCACATTAAGTCAGACTTTGGATGGGAAAAAAAAAGCCTGTTGATGCACTTTTTTTACTCTTTAAAATGTTCTTTCTTTGTGCTTTTAAAACAAACAGAAACCCCTGCATATTTCTTCCTCAAATGAGTACATGCCAGTGTTCTTAATTTGTTTTTATCATTTCCTTTTGCATCAACCACAATCCCACAAAATAATATTAGTCAGGAGAATTCACATCAGTCACATGACAAAGATCTTTGACAAGCCATTCAGGACTCTGTTACATTAAGTAGGTAGAATCAGAACTTGAACTCTACACAACAGGTCCCTCAGAGATAATGTTGTGATACGAATTGTCTTATAGCTGGAACCTTTAAAAAGGTAGACAACAATGGCCTTAAATCAAAAGTTTCTCAAGATAAAGACTTAGGAGAATTTATGTGTAAAGAGCCCAGACAGGGAATACAGAGATAAAAYTACAGAAAATCCAGGTATGTGAGTAGCCATAAAGAAATTCACTTTCTTGCTAGASTAGGTTGAGGTTTTTTCATTGGATGCCATTACCATTTCATTCACACCTCTCTTTCTAATCATCAGAAATGGTTCACAATATAGGAAAGCCATATAGAAAAATCATATTCCAGGAGACAACACAGACTTCCTTCAATTACATTAAATGTTCTTGAACTCCCAAAGCATACTTWAACTCTTTGCCTTTAAAAAACAACAAAAACTCAGATTTTAGGACTACTCACCGCCGTCTTCAACCAAGAAATGAAAAATGTCACTGGTAGCATTGTCACCCCCTCGTAAAACATAGCATATCTTCATATCATCAATATCAGCTGGAAAGAGCCAGAAAAAAATAGATTTTATTTTAAATTATGAAGGTAGGAAACTACTTCTATAGAAAAACTTGACATGTATTAAATAGTTTAGTTTCAACAGGAAAGAGGTCAAGGTTCTACAGCAGTACTGAGGAATTTCAGTATTAACAGTGTTGAAGTTTTACAGATATCATTCATTCTCCCTCCCTTTACTTCCCCCTTCCCAGTGCCCTCTTTCTTTTAAACTGTATTTACAAAAGGAATTGAAAGGAAATTTAAAACCATGAGCTTTACAGTCAGAACCAYTTCATATTTGTAGTGGTCCATTTTCTTAAACAGAGGTGTATCTCCACAAGGATATTGATACTGATTCTGTCATTCTTCAACCTGCAGAGGACATTTATAGTGACCTATTGTTTTAAGAACCAAAATGGATGCAATCAAACACACCAGATTTCAGTATGAAAAAAATCTGATGTACAATTTTGAACCATCAATTGCAATAAAGTATGTAAAAGGTAAACAAATATTTGGTAATATTGTTTTTTCTGGTTTCCTTGAGTAGTGATGAGAAACATGTAATACATAAAAACTAATTTTTGTCATTTTCTTTGAAAGACCGCTGTCCCATGTCTGATACCTTTTTCAAGAAAAGTGTTAGAAATTAATAGCATTAAAGTGGAGTTCAAGTACCACCCAAGTTCTCCTCTGATGCTAGGGWGGATGCATGAGCAAAAAGAAAACAAAAGCACTTTAGTTAGAGCTTCACAAAATCTTCAGTTCCAAAAGTAACCAGACATCTTCGAGGGCAAACAAATTAAGAGCATTATCAGCCAATATAYGTAACTGAAGAATCTCTTCCTTAAATATTTGAAAGTTAAAGATCAAAAATTCATGGGGCTGTAAAGAGGATRCAAACAAATACCTCTTCATACCAGTGGAGCAAATAAATCTTTCATCTTGCAAACACACAAGTACTCAGCTCTGCTCGTGTGGGTAGCCTTATCAAAATCCACAGTTCCAGCATACATAAAGATAACCACTTGGACCAGTGTTTGCGGGACCAGGAGCCCCTCATAAGAAAAAAGGCCACTTGTCATCCAAACACCTTAATTTTGTCAAAATAATTGCAAAGGATTGACTTGTTCTCTGTTCTTTCATGTCTCTTTCTGACATGTTCAGAGGCACTTAAGCAAGTCTGTGCTTTCCTTCCACAGCTGATTAGGTTGTGTTAGTGATATCAAAACTTACCTAGTTGTAAGCACAATTCATTACTGTGTAACCACAATGCCTGCTAAAAATTAATTTTATATTGGAATTCTCCAACGTAATTTTGAAATACATCCAACATAATTTTCTATCAAAAAAATATAATTATCTCCACCAGCATAAGGCAGAAAGCTGTGTGCTAAACAATTGTTCTACCCTCTCTTTCAGTTACAGGCAATCTGAAAAACCAGACTGCTCATGCTTGCACACAACGAATCTTGTTACCTTACTCAAAGTGGTCAGGCTGCTTGTTCATACAACCACAGGCACAAATCCAGGAAATGGGACTTTGAGGATGGACTTCACAAGCTAGTGAGCAGCTTTCAAAATTTTTCTGCATGAGACCCTGAAGAACCACATTTGACTTCAAAGTTGTCCCAGTTTTGAGTACGGGTTGGTCCAAATGACCCCCAGAGGTTCCTTCCAACATAAACTGGAAGACTCTAACCAAGTTTTACAAACCCCATAAGAACCCATACATGTTGATGAAACTGGAACTATTCAGCATTTTGAAAGAGGTGGCACATGGCAGGATAAGAAGCCTAAAAAGAAGGGAAGATCAAAACAAAAAGAAAGTGCTTAACAGCAGGTCCAACAGTCAATACAGAGGCTTCCCAAAATCCATTGCAAAATCTGCACTTACACCGGGATCATAATGAAAATGACAAAAGAGGGTCTTGTTTATTCTGCCCTGAACATTAGATAATACTCTTAGTATAGCATTTAAGCATGACCTTCTCAAAGGTCAATATTGTTGGAGAAACTTGTATTTCTTAACAACACTCTCCAGCCAACACAAATTAAGAGTGCTTGTGCCAGTACAGTCAGGGAACCTGTGAAGTTACACCACTTTCTGAGGATCCTCACTAGCTTTAAAACCAATWTTTCCTAAGGGTTGCATGCTTCTTATCCAGCTTGGGCAGCCCCAGGATATTAAGATAGCCTGCATGAAGACTAGTGAGCATGCCACACGGTTGGACTGCCAATTCAAAGCCAAGTTACAACTTCATTTTGGTCATCAGACAAATGCAYGCCTGGCCACATGGCACAAGAGGAAATAGAATATGTACCTCTCCCAAGTGCTCCCCATCCTCAAAAAAAATGGGGTATCACTGTTCTATGCAATGATCTGCTTTCAAGGAACACCTGTTCAATAATTCTACATTCTTCAATGTAAGACAAAACCCACTAAAATAATCTGTTTATTTGCTCACTCCCTTTCTCTTTTGTTTCTCACTTGTTCTGACCATACTTTCAATATTACTCGCAGTTCACTACAGAAGCCTTACATTTAAGGAGCTGTGGTGGTTCCCAAAGCTTGGACTCCATTTGGTCTCTTCTCACCCTCTTTTTCCACTAGCATTGCAAAACTTAAGACACTTCAGCCATTTGAAAGTTCATCAGGCCTGTTTGAAAGATTCAGTATATCTGACAAGAACATTGCTACAGCCAAGATTGTAACATGGGAATGTATCAGTATGGGCTCTGTGAAATGAAACACAGCCAACTGCAAGTGTTCACCTCAAGCCTTACCACCTACGCAGCCCAACCCAGCTGGGCCCCTTTAGCTTTGAGTCTCCATGCTGTGGTGCTGTCTGCTCATTCCACAGCTGCAGAAGGCTGCAAAAAACCTAATTTCACTGTTAATTAACCAGCCATTAACTCATTGCAAAGTAACATGGAAAATTCTCCAGAGAATAGCTAATGCTCCCATTTAAATTAATGTTACTTCACAGCSTTGTGTTGAGGCTTTATTTCAGAACATATGACACGTGTGGTTTTCGCCCTATTTATACCACCTAATATTCTAGTTCCATGTAAAAAGTAAGTACCACTGACATAATTTTAAAACATTTACATTACCCTTTTAATTTACTACAAACACCTTGTGGTTAAGATTTGTGTAATTAAGGCAACAAATACACTCATAATATATTACTTCCCCACTGGTTGGAAAATGACTTTGCTTTTACAGTTAAGTGTGCTCAGACTATACAGTAACTGATACCCTAGCCAGGGTAGGACCATTAGTTAATAATACCTTGGCCACTCCCGTAGCATTTTCTAAATGAAACCGGTTAAAGAAAGCACTGTCTCTAAAGACGTGCAGCACAATTCTGTTATCCAAACTTTTATCACTATCACTAATAGAAAGTGCAAATTACAGTTATTTGGACTAAGATCTCCAAAGAAAGGAAGCTCCTTTCTTTATTCAGTGTTTGGCCAGCAGACCACATTTCCTGTTTAAAGCTGTCAGGGATGTAATAAATAATAAGAGGTAAAAAATAATAAAGCCATCGTAAATAAGCTCATGGCTGTAAAGTTTCTCCCATCAATTATCATACAGTTTAGCATGAAAAAGAATGTTTCCAGTGATCTAAAGAAAGCATGAAGAATTGTAGTACCTTGAGTGAACTGGCTGATGCTATGGTTGCCTTTTCCCAGGTGGATCAGGAAGCCATGGCGAGGACCCTCTGTGATTCTGATCTTAAGAGTAACATGTAAACTGTCCCTGTCTTCCACTTTGAGCACCTTGTTGGTAATCAGAAACCCAATGTGACCTGTGGCCAGAAGACGGAGAGTCTGAGCACCCTTGTTTATTACAACTTGAGGCACACTGTTGTCCACAGCCATTATTCGAATCTTCATAGTCTGAGGCTTCCTCGTCTCAAACACAGTGTTGGGGAAGACATAGAAATCAGTATGAGTGCCATCTGTAACAGTGAAAGAGAAACTATCCTCAACTGATTCTGTGCCATCATGTTTGTAGCTGATTAGATTTTCATTCAGATCTTGTTTAGTGAAGGTGGTGACTGGTTTGGAGTTATTGAACATGATCTGACCGTGAACTGGTATTTGAGTGATGACAAATTTTAGCAGTGCATCAGGTGTATCTCTGTCTTCTGCAGTCAGTTCAAATGGGGTTATTAGTTTGTATTCATTTTCACTCACCACCAGGTTATGGATTGTGACAACAGGTTTCTTATTGTCCACATCACTGATGGAAATTCTGAAAGTCCGAAACACAGGGTTATAGCCATCAGTCACCTCAAACTCAAAGCTGTCCATTTTCACCTCATCTTCTGAAGTATGAATGTAATAGACTTTATTGCCTGCTAACAGAAGTTGAGTGAAAGTGGAGATGGGTACCCCAGGCTGATCTGTGCATTCAAGATGACCACGAACAGGTGGTCTGGTAATAGTGAAAACTAAGTTCTCATCTGGACTGTTCAGGTCACTGGTACTAAGCAAATCGGTAGTAAGGGTTACCTTCCCTCCTTCCTTCAGAGAAACTCCTTTGCTGACTACRTCTGGGAAGACAATATCAACGCTGCCTATTGTCACATAAAAGTAGCGGTCAATGAGAGGATTTATTCCATCTGTCACATCAAACTTGATAAGATCACGAACTCCTTGTTGGCCGAAATGCACATATCGAATCAAGTTTCTATCCACTTCATCTTGGGTGAAGTTCATTCCCAGCGTGAYATTTTCAACTCCACCTGAAGGCTTTATTCTCTGCAAAAGGCCTTGTCCTGGCCCGTAACTTATAACATAGGTCAAGGTTTTGTCTTCAGAATCAAGATCAGTAGCCTTYAATATTCTGTTATTAATAGTCTTAGTTTCCCCTATTTCAATCTCCAAACCATCATTGATGGCCATTCTGGGTGTCTCATCATCTACAGGAATAACCATGATGGGTACCATTTTCCTAACACTGTGTTTGCCATCTGTGAGTTTCACCTCAAAACTGTCTGCCTTGGTCTCAGAGTCATCATGTTCGTAGAGTATGTTGGAGCTCTCCGTTATCTGATCCAAGGTGAAGCTCTCCACTAGGACAGTTCCATTGACCAGCTGGTTCACAATGTGGCCGTGCCTGGGAGGCCTGRTGATTGTGAACATTAACTCATCAGCAGGGACATCTGCATCAACTGCATTGAGGATGGGGGTATCAATAACCAGGCTCATGCCTTCCATCACAACAAACTCTCGCACAAAGATTTCAGGCTCTTCATCGTTGATTGGCACAATAACAAYGGGGAAGAAGTGCCTCTGGGAAAAGTTAATGCCATCAGAACAGCGCAAAGCAAATCTGTCTTCAACAGGCTCTACGCCCTTATGTATACTTTGGACATAAAAAATATGCCCTTGACGGAGGTCCTTCAAGGTAAAAGCACTTATAGCTACACCTGCCCTGGATTTTTCAGATCCTGGASCAGGAGAGATGTTCTCTACATACCCAGATGTGGGCTGAGCAACAATTGTGCATAGTATATCATCACTAGGAGTATCCACATCTTCAGCCCTGAGGTGAGCAAGAGTAATGACCCGTTTGTCCCCTTCTGTCACCATGAACTGCTCCCCCACAAAAATCTCTGGAGCTTGACTGTCAACAGGAAGAATAGTCACCAAGACTGAAACTCCTTGAACAACATTGCCCCTGACACGCCACTTCTCAGAGAGATCAGACAAGGTAAGGTTGAAGGCATCCTCCTTGGGCAGAAGGCCTATTTCACCACCAGCGTGAGCATATACCACAGCACCATCCAGCAGATCTCTCTGGGAAAATCTCTCTGCAGGCACGCCTTGAACCAGGATGCTCCCATGCTGAGGAGGATCCTCTACAATGAAGGTCAACATTAAGTCATCTGTATCCTCATCTGTGCCCTGAATGACATTAGCAGTGATTTCAGCAGCACCATTCTCCAGCACATCTAGGTAGGAACCAAGAGTGCCTGGGGGCAATCGTAGTGTAGGAACCTCATCATCCACTGGGTGCACACTCATTTTCAGTGTGATGGGCACAAAATGAATCCCATCACTCACATCAAGCCTGCAGGTATCACTGTTGGTCTCAGCTCCACTGTGCACATACACCACCCTCCCTTGTCTGATATCCTCCAGGCTGAAGATACCTCCTGGAATCAGGCTGTACCCAGAAACCTGCAACTGGCCATACCGAGGAGCCTGGGTCAGGATAAATCTGAGACGGGCAAGTTCAGTGTCCGTGTCACTGGCATCCAGCTCAGTTGGACTAAGGACATGGCTGCCTCCCTCAGGCAACGTGAAGCCAGTATTAGTGATTTCGGGAGGCTGGTTATCCACAGGCTGCAGGTAGATGGTGAAAGTCCCTCTGGCTGCATTGCCAGCTGCATCTTGCACTTGGTACTGAAACTGAATCAAATGAGGGGCCACTCCCAGCTCCTCCTGTGGCGGGCGGTATGAGATCTTGTGATGGTTGATCTGGGCTTGGGTGAAGTGCGTAACTTCCACAGAGTGATCCTCAGTCAGCACGAGGGATCCAAGGCGCGCTCCATATACATCCGGAGGGTGGTTGGAGTCAGTGTCAGTGGGGGGCTGGGTTACTGTGTAGCGAAGGTCACGGTCCCCTGAGTCCTGATCCGTGTAACACAAGTGCTTCCTCCGCAGGGGGGTCACCTGCTGTTCTGCAACTATTAAGTGCAGGCTGCTGCTACTGTGCAGCTCTGGGGCTAATCTGTCTACTGGATGTACCCGGATCACAAAAGTCTGCGGTCCGGAGCGGTTGGGTGGGTCATTGTCATCCTGGACTCTAAAGACGAACTGGTCCAACACAACCCCAGGGCCAGGGCTGTGAGCCCCAAAGTGGTGGTAATAGAGACGCCCCTCCACAATGTCCTGTTGCAGCCACTCTCTCACTGGCTTTTCATAGATGAGGGAGTTCCCCGCTAAACCTGGCACCCTCCTCCAAGAGAAGCCCTCATCTTCTTCCTCCTCTTCCCAGCCAGGAGGTGGTTGTGCTTGACGGAGGAGGAGCTGCCCAGCCGCGGGGCCAGACTCCACTATGAAAAGCAGGATGGCATCTTGTGAGTCAATGTCAGTGGCACTAAGAGCACGGGTGGTGATGGGCACTGTTTCACCCTCAGCCATGGCAAGCCCCGTGTTAGCATTAAGTAGGGGTGGCTGGTCATCAGTGGGCACCAGGGTAATGGGGAAAAGGAACTCAACGCGGTGGCGAGAGCCACCATCTTCCAGCCGCAGCACAAGGTTGTCACTAAGTGGAGACTCGCTGCCATCGTGCTGGTAAATGACCCGGCCTGCTGCCAGTTCAGCCACTGTGAAGTGTTTACGAGGAGCAGCAGGTCCCGGGCTGTCCTGCACAAGAGTGAGGTGGCCATGCCTCAGCCCTGCCACCACACTCACCTGCACCTGCTCAAGGTCATCCTCATCACTGATCACCAGGTTAGGGCTGGGACCTGGGCCTGAGAGAGGCCGTGACTGCCCCTCATAGAGCACAAGGCCAGTGTTGCGAGTCACCACGGGTGCCAGGGTGTTCATGGGCTTCACCACAATCACGAAGGCAAAGGGCTCTGAGGCAGCACCCTCTGGGTCCAACACCTCCAGTTCAAGCTCAAAGAGCCGCTCCCGRTCAGAGTCATCCGTGGGTGGCTGATAGGCAATGCGCAGCTCCCGCACATCCCGCTGGCTGAAAGAGGTGACAGGCAAGCTCCGGTCGTCCGTGCTGACCACRTGGCCTTGGCCAGGGCCAAAGGGAGAGGTGATGTTGAAGACCAGCAAATCGGGTGGTGACTCGGCATCCTCAGCTGACAACATGTCAGGCGTGAGGGCAGTGAGGACAAACTGGTCCACCTCCATCATTAGCATGGCCATGAAACTAGGTTTGGGGGCCACGTTCTCAGTGCCGGCCCGGATCCGCACCAGCACCTGGAAGTACTCGCGCTTCAGCAGTGCCCCGCCGCCCGCCGCCTCCCGCAGCTCGGCCACCAGCGGCACCAGGTCGCGGTTCGGGGAGCCGCCGGCTGCCGTGTGCCGGTAGCGCAGCCCCAAGCGCAGGAACTCCTCGCAGTCCCACATCGAGGAAGGCACCGGGCCGCCCCCCGCCACTTCCCCGCCCGCGCTCGCCGCCGCCGGGGGGTAGTTGAGGATCTCTCCGTAGCGGGGCAGCCCGGCCAGCAGCGGCAGCAACCCCACCCGGCAGCGCTGCCGGCCCGGCTCGAAGGCGAACTCCAGGCTGCGGGCGTCCAACGGGTTGCTGGTGCCCCGCAGGCGCTCCACGGTGAGCGGCAGGTTGCGGGTGACGATCTCCAGCTGGGTGAAGAGCACCTCCACTTCCAGCACCAGGGGCAGCACCAGAGCGCGGCTCGGCGAGTCGTAGCGCAGCTGCAGGCGGACGCGGTCCCGGGCGGGGCTGCGGCCGCCCAGGTGCGAGTACTGCACCTCGCGGGCTCCGAAGTCGCAGGGGAAGCGCCGGGGGCTCAGCCGGCCCGGGCGCTGCCACAGCGGGTCCTCGTCCAGCACGGTGAGGTGGCACCGGTCACCCGGCTGCACCTGCAGCACCAGGTCCCGCGCGGGGTCCAGCCAGGCGGAGCGGCCCAGGGGCACCCGCAGCCCGCGGTTGGCCACCACCACGGGGGCCGCCTCCGGCGACCACGGCGAGGAGACCGCGSCGCTGCTGCCTGGCGGTGGCTCTGCCGCCGCAACCCAGGCGCAGCCGGCCAGCAGCAGCAGCAAGCCGGTCAGCAGCCGCCATGGCGCGGCGGGGAGAGCCTGCATCGTCCTTGGCGGCGGAGCGAAGCCTCGGGAGGCTCCGGCAGCGGCCAAACCGCGGCYCCGCTCGCCCCGCGCACACGCTGCGCTCTGAGCGCCGCGCGCTCCGCTCCGGAGGGGAGSCCCGCGGCCCGGAAAGCCCCGCCCCGCGCCTCCGAGCGGCCAWTGGGCAGCCGCAGGGGGCGAGGCGGCCACGCACGATTGGACAGAGCTGTGTGCCAATCACGCAAGTTACGAGGAGGGACGGGGCTCCCACTTTCTGCCTCCCTCCTTCCTTCCCGCAGGCGCTCAACAGGTTGTGGAGGAGAAGGCGCGGGGAGAGCGGTGGGATGAGCCTTGGCCGTGCGGGAACGGGGAGGCGGCGGCCATGGAACGCCCTGCTGGCGGCATCCGCCGCGGGAAGGGCGCAGCGGCCCGCCAGGAGCCCTCATGTTGCGGGGAGGGCGGCGCTGCTTTCCGGCAGCGGAGGAGCGCACCTCTGCCAGCCCCGGGGGCAGCGGGAGCGCACCCGCCGCCCCTGCGGTGAGCTTCCCTGCTCCCGCCTGGCTCCCGGCGGCAGAACTAGAGCTGGGCTGTCCCCGACTCGTCTCAGTTTCCCATCCCCTCGGGGTTTCCCTTGTCCTCAGGGTGCGGGGCCAGGTGAGCGCGGGGCGGAAGCTCCGCCCGGGTTCCCCCTGCGCCAGGAGCGGGGCTGCCCGAGAGCCGAGCCTGGATAACGGGGGACAGGGGGGCGAGAAAAGTACCCAAGGGAAAACGGGACGGGTAACACGACGGGAAGCGCCCGGGGGCTGCCGCCGGGGGGATGTGGAGCTCTGCGGGCGGCGGCGTGCGGAGCTGCCCGCCGGCACCGCGGTTCCGTGCGCCAGAAAGAGAATGGGTACACATGTCCGGCGCAAAACACATCAGTTACTATCAGTTAGTGTCCAGTTTCACTCCTCGGGGGCGACTCGTCGTAGCAGCGGGTGAATGAAAGCCTCACGGTATTCCTGCCACCTTGTGCCTGCAGTTAAAAGCACATTAATGGGAGTCCGAACGTGGAGTTCCGTGCCTTTTAGAATTCCTCATAGCAGACTCCGAGTTATGATTCATTGTCTCTCACAGTTGCTAAAATTTGTCTTATGAAATGTGATCCACAGCGTGGTTTTTAAAAAGGTTTCTAACAAAGCAAAAAATACTACAAAGAAATAGATTCAAAGACAGCACAAAGCTGTTTCAAAATTTGTGTAGTTTTTTCTTCCTTCTTTTAAAATGATCTTTCACGCTACCCTTCAGTGGCGGAGCATCATTATGGCATGTGATCTTGGTTTCTGTATGGAAAACTTGAGTTTGGAATTTGAATTTTCCGAGTGTGGGCACAGTCAGTTGCATTCACATGTAAGTATTCTTTCCAAGAAATAATTCAGCTTGGTTTGGGGTAAGGGGACATCAGTGGACATCTACATCCGGTTCTACAACTCTGGATTATTGTAATTTGTGAGATATTTTTATATTCTGTTATTGACATACCTGTGGAATACTGCTGAAAGCTATTTTATTTAATAAGTCCATACAATAGAGTCATGGACTTAGGTGCTACTGCAGGAAGTAGTAAATCTRGTAGATATCTAGCAAGTTAAGCAACACTAATACCATTTCTCTACCCTTCTGGGGCATTCAGCCTGGATTTCAGCAAATTAATATCTTGTTTGTAAGCCTCAAAGGAAGATATTTCAGTACAAAAAGTTGAGTCCCAGGACCAAGGCATTCCAACTATTTTTTTTTTAGATATTTAGCTGCTTCTGAAGAAAAAGAAACTAAGAAGTAGTAAAGGTATGGAGTTGCCCCATCTCTAATACAGAAATTCCTTATTTTCAGCGGATGCAGGGTCTGGTTCTTCGACCTCTGTTATCTCCGTCACCAAGTAGTAAATCTCCATGTACAAACAGCAGAAGTCCTCTTTGTTTTTAGGAGTTGCTGTCTTGTCAAACAAGTCAGTGAGCTCTTATGCCACAGTCCAAGTACAAAGTGCAAGACTTGCTTTATTTCTCCTTCTTTTCACAACACAACATAACAAAAATGCTCCAGATTACAGAACTGATGAGAATTTCAAAAATAATTTTCCTTGGCTTAAGCCAACACTTGTGTTCAAATCCTACTTGAAGAAAATTCATCTTGGCTAAGTTCTGATCTAATGACACAGATGTAAATCCAAAGCTTTTTCCTACCAATTGTCTCTGAAGCCAGCATAGCAAATCAGAATTGAGCCCAATAAAAAGTCCATTGATCTATTAAAATTAATTTTCAGTGAATAAAGGAACTGGTATTTGACCAGGGAAAAAAACTATTCACATATATTTATATGAAAGCTTGCACTTCTGCTATACTACTAAACTATAATTCCAAGTCTAAATAGAAACYAAGATTTAAGACAAAGAAGACCTGCTCATTTAACAGAGCGTTAATAAATAAAAGTGTGCCCTGGAAATCTAGTGATGAATATTTCTTCTGAAATAAATTACCTGTGAGGTTCAGCAGGGTAAATCTATATTTAAAGACATTTGTTTATTTAAAAAGGAGCGCAAATATATTCTTATCTGAAATGCAACCCTTCCTGGGAGCATCTGTCTTCTGCTTTTCATGATGGATCACAGATTTTTGTTCCCTACTGAAACCTACACAACTCACAGTCCTGTGTTAAACAAAAAGAAGTTTACTGCTTTCCAAGTTTTCATACAAATGTATAGTTATCAAAGACTGCCCTCTGTCGATATGGCATAATCTTAACTCTAAACAGTAGTGAAGCCGGATTTTTGTTATTAGAATACTTTTCATTGTTTTGTCCTAAATGATGAAAATAATTTCGAGTATGCTCTTCAAATAAATTAATACAAATGAAATAATTTTCATTATTAAATACTGATAAAGGTGACAAAATATGACATACMAATGTCAGGGATTTTTAACATTTTCCAACATTTGGGTATTTTGTAACTTACAAGTYGAAAAAGAGTTGCCATCTCTTGCCAAAGTGTATCTAGTATCTTGCCAAGGAAATTAGGAGAGCAAGGGAAGAGGATGGAAACAGCAAATGGGATTCATGGGAGTATTTGGACACTTAATTGGTTGTGTAAGTGATTTTGCTATTACAATTCAACTCTGAAGGACATGTAGAAGCAAGGTGTACAGTACCTACTGTGGCACAGAGCAAATGTTCATCATKCACAATATGTCAAGTAATTTGGTGTTCAAAGACCAAAGAACAATCCTATATAAAGTCTGCTGAAACAAAGTAAGAATTTGAAAATTTTAAATCAGCTGGGGGAGTGTTTCTGTTCCCTGTGTGTTGCCGTACTTAACCAACAACCTTTCTGTTGCTTCCATACGCTTTTTGTTCTCTTATTTCATTAATGAATTATTACACAAGTGGCCATTTAGAAATTATCTGGCATAGGTTTTTGCCTGCGTATATGCAAGAGTATTACTAAACTGTAACTTGCAGTCATCTTTTTCCTGCCAGGTATCTCTAGAGGCAGAAAGCTGTCTCAGGAGTCTTCTCTGCAATGTCTTTTTTACCATCACACTCTGTAAATGGGGCATTATTCTGAACCTGTTCTCTATTTCATTCCTGACTTCTGTTTCTGTCCAAATATCTGTTGCCCTGCAGGTGGAGACATTTGTGAAAACTCCAACACTATTAAATYTAGCATCCATAGTTTTCTTTCCCATTGCCTTATAGTATGAAGAAATTTAACCGGTTTCTGTCAGGATGAGGTTGCATTCTTTGGCGGGTGAAACTTACACAGTCTGTTCTGTAAGTGGTTTCAGTTGATGCTGGGATGAAGATAGTGCTGGTTTGTACATTTCCTGCACCTACAGTAAATGTGACCTAGCCAACATTCACTCCAAAACCCAATCCAAAATCACTCTCCATCTTTCTGAAGTTCTTCTTAGACTTTTATTGTAATACCTTATAATGTTTCTTCTGCTGCTGCCCCAGTAATTGTTTTCACCTGTCTGGCACTGGTGCTGTTCCCACCCTCCATGTCTCTAGTGCTATTTTTACTTCGGCCTTGGCTCTTTGAAAATCTACTTTTCAAGTCAACCTTCTTCAAGMTCCTTCCTCCTTTAGATCTCATCAGAAGCAATGTGTTTTCCTTTAAGTTTTTTTTTCCTCTGCCTTTTGATCACTCTCACTGTTTTTGTTTCAAAGCAAAAATACAACTTCTTGATCTATTAACAAAGGGAAAAGACTTGGTAATTTACTAGACTAAATAAGTTGTTCCATAAAGCTTCTTTACCTATGGTTTATGTCTTCTGTTTGGACTCTGAAGTTTTTTCACTGTGATTATGGAATTTATAATATTATTATTAAATGTACATTGACACATGTGCATGTTCTTTGACATGTAATGAAGGCAACAAAAAAGATATTATAAGCAACATACCTGTTTTCAAAAAATATTTGAAGACTTTAAGACCTAGAGTCTCTCTCAGATTGCCCTTGGATAAAATTGGTGGGGGGTTGGAAATGTTGTTGACAGGAAGTGGCCAAATACTGCCACCAGTGACAATGACAATTTAATCTCAATTGCAATCCAGAATAGGATGCAATTGAAAAACCATACATATTTTTGTGGGTATGTATTGTGTTAGATATAATTATGTAAGTTATAATTATAGCTAAAATCATGTATCACAAGGAATTATTGGTAAGACATTTCATTCTAGCACAGATTTTAAAGGAGGTAGAGGTGAARCTTTTTGGGAGTACAAACTGACTACAGTTTAATATCTTTGACTGGTAGTGGCAGTATTTGTTTAGTGTTCAATTTATTATTTTAGGTTTACCCCCTTATAATAAACAAAGGAAGACTTGTACATAAAAGTAATACATTTTAATAAATTTAGCATTAATTGCTATGCAAAAAATAGGAAAACCTTTGACCACATAAGCCTATCTTATCTTCTGGCCTGCCATAGAAACAGAGAATTAAGAATATTTGCCCAAAATTGACTTTCTTATGGTAAGTCTAGGAAGTAGCTTGAGAGAGAAGTTTGGCAGTTCCTGTTCTGCATACTTAAATTTAATTCAGAAGATGATCTTCCTTCATCACAGGTTGCTGTGGTTAATAATTTTCTGTATGTTTCATGTTTAGCTGAAAGATTAGTGGTGAGGAGAGACTGTATTTGTACCAAGTACTCACATCATGTTAAGGCAGTTCATTCAAAGAGTCAATCCATTTTTCTCTAGAGGAGTGATGTCAGTGGTCATGAGCATGAGAATAATATGTTCTGAAAACAATTGCAGCAATATCTAGATGAATGTTACTATCTTTCTCATGTGTTTTGGATGTCTGCTGGTTTTATGGAAGGAGGTATATTTGTCTGTGGGTGAGTTAATTGACGAAAATAGCGCAGTAATTCTGCAGCTGACAGAGGATTATATTTAGTAAAAATATTTAGAATTATTTTAATKTATCTGAGCCAAGATGTTGATTTTTGCCTATTAATAGAACTCTTTTCTATCAACTAAATATTTTTTATACACACCTATACTATAAATATTACATACTGCATATTTTAGATAGTATACTGTCGTGTTCCATGACAAAGACTGTTAAACTAGGTCCAGAACTTCAGTCAAACAAGCTGTCAAGTATCCCCAAACTGAATGCTTTTAATAATTCAGGATGCTATGGTATGTGTTATAAAATGAAACAAAACTCTTTTGAAGAATGRTCCTGCCATCTCTGTATGGACCTTGGATAACTGTTAAAATTGCATATCAAAGGCTGAAGAAATTGCAGTTTAATCACTTCAGATTCTCTTCACTGTAATTTTTTCTGTCCTGCTTTATAAGAGAAATTTTACCCAATCTTTGTAGCTTTGGTTGTCATAACAAAACCACCCCACRCAGGCAGTTTCATCGTATTATAATTCAAACCGTATCACTGCCAAATATACATTTTCCTGTGACTATAAACTACTGTCCTTTATGTTAGACAGCAGCAGGCTGGAAAGTAAATGAGAACTAAGCCTTAAGATTGTGAAGAGGACAAGAACCAGCATCCCCCCTCTGTTTTCATATCCAGGTAGTGATGTCAACCACTTACTATGTTTCCTTTCTCTGTAGAGATTTCCCTAAGTTAGCCAATGTTAACTTTACTCCCATTTTACACCCAACTGGAGTAAATACACAGACATCTTAACCTTGTGGGTCTGATACTGTGACTTCCATTCAAATAAACCTCTTATTGCCTTCAATGAGTTTTGCCAAGTTAAGAATCACAGTCAGCTTAAAACATAATAGATGAGGATTTTATTAATATACAAGTCATATGGATGTAGGTGTCTGTTCACCTGCATACCTATTAAAGTTAGGCATTTTTGTAACATTGCAAATTGATTTCCAGGCTTTTCTGTAAAATCATTTCAAACCAGTTCTCCAGAACTTTCAAATGAACCATCAATTAGTGTCAACATACACTATGAAATAGGAGCTATTCTGGAGCAGCAGCTATGAAACCACTAGGTCAAACTGATTTTACYTTGCTGGTATTGCAGGTGTTCGTCACAAAAACATGGCGTTAGCAAGTAAGCATCCCAATTTCAGGTTACATTGTATTTTAGAGGAAAGATTTTCRAAGGCATGGGTAAGTACTTAGGGCTAACTTCATCTTTCAAGCAACATAGACATTAACTGGAAGTCAGAGAACAGCTAGGATTTGTGTTTGGAGAAAGATATTTGCAGCATCACTGAGGTACAAGTCTCTCAGAGAAAGGGGGCACCATGTGCTCACCACAGAGTTGAGAACATGCAACTGGCTGCCCTTAAACAGAACTGCAAAAAAACAAAAGCTTAGGCAAGGTAGTTTGAGATTTCCTGTTTCAATTATGTATGTGTAAGAGTGTGAGAGGCAGAATATGACTGCCTAAGCTGAATGAAAGCCTAAGCTTTGGTCCGTTCTCCTTTTTAAATCTAAATTTTGTAGTAAAGTGATTTTTTAGCATTTTAGTAAGGTGAYAGTCTTTCAAATACACATTCAATAACCTTACATGAAATGTGTCATTCCTCACCCCTTTGGACATAAAAAGACTGCATTCAGGCCAATTGATTTAGACCTTGCACCTTACTTCCTCCACTCTATGAGCCCCAGTAGGAAGAGATTAGAACTATTTATTGCTGTCTTGATATTAGAAATTAAGAAATTTTGACAGCTGTCAGACAGACATCACTCCATAGAGAGACTCCTATAATCAGTGAAGGGAGGTGGGGGCTAGAGGCATGTCATGCTGTGAAAGATGTTTAAGAAGTGCTCATGTCTTTCCATCCTTACTATGGGAAAGCTTACATTCCTGGCTYAGACTGGATGCTTAACTCCAAAACTTGCAGAATTAGATGTGATAAGTGCCACTCCACGTTATGAGAGATTCTAAAGCTCTAAGCCTGTTGCCTCCAGGACTTCTATTTTTAAATTATTTTAAAAAAATTTTTTTTGGATGCCCTTCCAGAAGTTCTGCCACTTCATGTGTACTCATATTCCTGAAGAAGCCAAATCTTTTCGTAAGTAACCTCAGGCTTGCATGTGATACAGCTGTCTTTAGTGCTGTGATATGGAATGGAATCCAAAGCCCAGGTGTTTTAGCATGTTCAAGGGCTGGTGTTGGGATTTCCAAGTGGTTTGTTTACAAGAAAGCAAAAATAGTTAGCTATCAGTTTCAAAGCCTTACCCACCATTCTGATGTCTCTGGTAAACCAAATTAATCTCTGACAAGTCTAGTGGGAATATATTTAGCCAAATGGTATGAAATAGAGAGACCAAGTAGYATTTTGCAGTAAGAGTTTCTGAACCAGCTTAATGACTGAACACACAACATGTGCAGCTACCTTCCCCAGTTTTAAAAGCAGTTGGCTATAAAACTACTTTTTTCAAAAAAAAAAACAYACACTCACCAAATAATGAGGAATAGGGTCAGAGGCCACCGGTATCTGACCCACCATAAACTTTACTCTTGCTACAGCATGTAAATCTGAAGCTAAGCTGGTAAACCAAGATCTCCATCAGGGGCTACGCAACAGCATTGCCAATTGCCTTAAATAGCTAAGTAAGTATTTGCAGTTGGATAACCCTAGTATTTGCAGTATTTAGGCTATTTCCAACTCTATTGAGGTAAGTAAAACTGGCAGCTTTGTTTGAAAGACTCTCAGCGGGGAGGTGAGGTGTATGTGGTTGGTATACATGCCAGGTCCACTGTTCACAGAGTTTTTTGAGCTGCATCAGTATCAGGCCTTCTATGCTCACTGTATCTCTATAAACAGTCCTAAGACCTTTATGAGGGATGTCTGCTTGACACACAGCCTGTGATTACCCTGCAACCAAACAAGCACTTTTGTATCTTTGCACCTTTTCCAGACATCGCAGTTTTCCCTGTTACTGTTTAAGCCCCTGGTCTTTAGTATTGAAACTACTTTTTTGTTTTTCTTTTTTTAAACCATCTGTTCTGTGCCCATTATGGATTAAATCCAGCACTGAAGGTCCGAACCAGCACTAACCACATCATATCTACCCAGAGGACAATTCTCTCTCCCCAGGGTTTCTCATCTATGAAAACATTCGAATTAACAAAAGTTCTCACAAAGCAAGTCCCCATTTCTGTATGCAGTATTCCAGTCCATTTATTTATATAAAAAACTTAATCACTGTAATGTGTTACTCTCCATAACATAATGTCTAGGTTTAGATTTGCTTTTCTGGCCCTTACTATAGACTGATAAGAGGTCAGTAATGAACACAACACAATGTTGCCTTGAGCAGTGATTCTTAGTTCAGAACCCATTTAAATGCCCCAGAAAGTTTACATTACTTTGTCAATTGAAATATTTTGGACTTGGGGAAGTTAAATTTCTTCTCTCACTTTCACCTAAGTTTCTYAAGTCTGTAACTGTTTGAGAATTTTCTTATATATCTGTTTTTCCATGATTATACCAGGACTTCTCTGTGTTGAAGTTTTCATCTGAGAAGCAAATGTTTCTTCCTCCRATCTGAAAGGCAGTCCAGAATGTTGTAAAACAATGGAAGCAATAACAAAAATAAATGGTCAGAAAACAAATAAAGAAAAAGCACATGTATATGATATCTACTGAAAAAATTCCCCAAACATGCACTTGAACAACTGAATCCCTACAAATCTTTACAAAATAAAGTGTCACTGTCAGATCAGGCACTGTGATTTCATCGTTGTTACTGGGTTTATATAAAAGAGTCTGAAAAATGTCACCACCTTGGTCATGGCAATATGCCATGGAGATTTGGAGTTTTTATGGTCTGTTTGTTTTAAGGAAAAGGTAAACCAGTTGATATCTACAAATACAAATAAACTGGAGATTAGCGAACCTTCTCAGGAAATACTGGAGGTGGATTTTAGACTTTTGGCAGTTGAAGAGGACTTAAGATGTTTCTCCCACTTACCTGAACTGCCAGGCTGTGGAACAGTTTTGAGGTGCTTTGTGTCCTTCTCAGTAAAGCTAGACTGGCAGAGGGCGCAGTGAAAGGAAGGGCCAGTTACTGTCCAATCTAATGACTGAAGACTCCACTCCCTTCACCTCAGCCCTGAAAATTAGAGAAGACACAGGAAAGAAAAAAGAAATATTCTTTGGAGCTTTTCTTACTGTGTACTTCACAAAAACTATCAATCCCCTTCAAGTGAATGCACTCCCACAGGATAGCCCRGAATCTGAATGAACGGAGACATCTCATTACACCTGACTCTGGATGCCTACAGTGAAGGTACTTCTGTGTTCATCACTCCAGGCTCCTTTTGTTATCAGTGGAAAGAAAAGCTGCTTTAATTTGCAATTCATCTGACCTACCTTGGGTATCTACTTTAGAATAAGATGAATAATGGTCTGAAAGCATCTCTGTCTCCATTTACTACAAGAAAAGCCTGGGTGAGTAGGGCAGCACAGGGACGAAAATAGACAGGACACTTGTAAAAGAGCATCCTTTCCATCCTGAAAATGGGAGGATTGGAGACATGAGAATGAATTAGCCCTTATCAGTGCTGAGCAATATACAACAGGAAACCTGAAAACATCACTTATATCAGAGGCTTAATGTTTAAATGTCTGTGGTTATTAATATTTTCTCCTATCTGCTACGAAGTGGCAATAATAGCACTTAATCTTTGAAGAGGACAAGATGTTAGAAATTATGAAATACCCTGAGATTACAGTAGTCAAAATGCATATTTCTAAAGAGCAGCAAAAATGTTTTTTGAGTAACTGATGAAATACAGTGAAAGACAGTGCATTTCACGTTGTTGTTCTTAATTTTGGGTGCTACACTGTATCTGAATTTTTGCCCATTATGCACCACAGCAGCACAACCACCAACAAATTATGTTCAATATGGAGTGGGATAGTCTACTGTATCAACATAAATCTTGTAATCAATACTTTTCCAAGACATGTATACACATATTGATATTACATGTATTATGCTTTGAATTAAGTGGAAGCCATCTCATATTTTGCATGAATATTTCACAGGATAWATTGCTCAAAATTGTCAAGATTAGACACCCATGGACACCTGAACTGTTGAAGTTATTTGTAAATATACAGTAAAGTTACACTATACCTTTTCTGAATACTTGAAATTAGTTCTGACTTAGTGAATTTCAATAGTTTAAATGTTATGTAGAACATGTACATGAATCCCTCTAAAGGCTCAGATCTTCATAGTAAAAAAAGTATCTTTTAAAAATATCATTACTTCTTTGGTAAGGATTTTATTTACAAAGCATTGAAGCTTAGAACCTATGATGTAGGTCTCTTCCCGTGCCTTGTGGCTGTGGATGTGTGGTGACCTTGGGAGTACCCAGTTCAAGGTCTGGTAGCAGTCCAAAGTATGCTTAATTCACTGATAAATGGTGTTCAATCTGACATCAGTTCCTAATTCATTGATAAATGGTGTTCAATCTGACATCAGTCCTTCAGGAAACTTCCCCTGTTTCTGAAACAGCAGCAGAGGAAAGCCAGTAGGTTGTAATTCCTTTGATAATATTCTGTAGAAATATCATCATACAGCTTGCTGCCAGAGATAACTGCTGGGTAGATTATAATGTACACCTGAAATGGAAGCTGTAATATTCAGAGGCAAAGCCTGCAAGTGCTATTCAAGAAAGATTGTCTACCACTGCACAATTTGTGGTCTGGCCTTACCTCAGATAATTGAGTTTTCTGCATCCTTTTGTAAATTATGGCATCTCTTTTTTTAATTATTATTATTTTTTTATTCAGGATGCAGCGATAATTTTGGGCTTGGTCTGTGAYCTATAGAAATATTTAGGATCTCAGTTTCCATAGAAATAAATGAAGTTTAAGCTTGGATGTACATTTATAGGCTGAGCCTTTGGTCCTCGTATTTTTCCAGTGTCTAACCTTGTGAAGAGCCCAGCAGCCCACCTGTCAGGAAAGAATCAGAGAGTTGTAGGAAAAAAAATAGGACTAAAAAGGATGTCAGGTGGTCAAGCAGTCCACCTTCCTGCCCTAGGGTGGGATTAACTAAACCTAGACCAAATACCTATTTGTCTAATCCAACAAAGCAGATTGCCTGGGGAGGCTGGGCAATCTCTGCTAGTCAATCATAAATAGAGACAGCGCAGATCAAAACCTCTTACTCTGCCTTGGAGCAACCATGCACACATGGTGCACTCAAGGAAGGACAAGCTAAATCCCAGAAGATCTTTAAAGATACTGTCTAAAGGCTGAGATGTCAGTTAAAGTCTTTGATGGGAACAGATCCACCTGACATGGCACAGGACAGACTGCAGCAATTCAGAAGGTTGCCTGTGCCAAAACATGTGTTTCTACCATACACTATTAAAGAACATTTCTTTACATAAAAGGAACAAAACTAAGACAAAAATAATGACTTTTAAAATAGTCAATCCCTCCATGAGAGTGTTAATGGAACATGTCCTGCCTTGGGAGTGGCTTCTTCTGTAATATTCTGGCTATGTATATGTCCATGAAGGATCAATGTTGCTCTCTAACACTTGGTATTAGTAGCTCTGTTATGACTTGTTTAAACAGAATGCAATGTTATTATTGTATTTTGCAGAAATGACAACAAAAGGTGTCTCAGTTTACTGCTGTTTTAAATATTTTGCCGTTGGTGCACAAGGAGCTCTAATAGGACTTTGGAGTAGTGAGAATACCTCTGTGTTACCATTAGCTGAACTTTTTTGCTGTCTTTAGTTAATTGCTGCTTCTAGTTATTGGTACATTTTCCCTGTTGCTACATTTCATACCCACTCCCATTGCTTTCCAAACAGGAGTAACAGCAATCTGTCTTTCTGTCCAGAAGTGTACTCCTTGGGTGGTTCAAAGCAGGTATCTTGTATTAATAAAGGGCTTTTGCACAGGAAAAAAAACCAAAAACAGTGGTAAAATACAGGATCTAAAATGAAAAAAGAAATAGAACACACAAGAAATKAAGGCTGTTTTGTATGAAATGTTACTTTTATAAGCACTCCACTACACACATGGAGTGAGAATCATTAGCAAGCAGAGTTTTCATGTTTTTTCCTTCAAATTCTAGATACATTTTTCTGCATTAGTGTCTTCCACTGAAAAAACAACCCTAGAGATAGAAAAGTAAACAAAGGTTTCCTAATCTTGCTAAGATTCAGTGCAAATATGTGGTTCAAGCTCTGTTCCAGAAGTGCTATCTAAGGCTCTTAGATGCGTATCTTAGCACTCATGCTAAACTCTTGCATTACAAGCCACATAAATAATGACATCTCGTTTTTGGCTGGAGGGGTCATAGACTTGTCCTGTAGTCCTTTCAGGGCTGCACTGCCTGACTTTCCTTTAAAGCATCTGAAATGTGCCCAGTATGTGTCCAAAAGGCCGTATATGCTCCTGGAAGATTCTCGTAAGCTAGAGCCAGCATGATGAGTAGACTGCAGGGCTCAGGAGAGAGCCGATTAAACTCCCTTTCACCCAAAGGCACACTCATAGAAACATCACCCACTCTGCCAATTTGATTTACTTTTGCTTAAAGCAATTAATTCTGCCCTCACAAGCAGTCAGACAGAGAGAATTGGTGGTATCCAGGGCTGATCAGACCACCCTCAGATGTCTCTCAGGGATGGGTCTATCTGTTAGATGTTCATAGTATTTGTATAGCATGTCATGCTGGTAGTATATGAGCTCTCAGTAAATGCTGATATAAAATCTAGTTTGTTTAAAAAAAAAAATAAAGTAATCATGGTGGAAAAATTAGCTACTTAGGACTTCATATCTTGACTCCATGTCCCCTCTCCTCCAGATTTTTTGGTGAGATACTTTCAGAAAGATTCAAATGCCTAAGCATAGGTGTCTAGTGCTCTCTTAGGTGCCTCACAGTACCCGAGATATTAAATTGGGCTAGTAAATATGTTACAGAAMCTATAGAAGAGCAGCTACAGCCTTATGAAGCACAGAAGCAAGAAAAAACCAAAAAGGCATGCTTAGGGACCTGAATCCCACCCTTCATATGTCTCAGATCTTCCTTTCCTGTGTCAAGTATAAGTTATTTGTTAGCAGCTCCCTCCTAAACACACGCAGGCCAGAATTCTCAGGTGGTGAACAGTCMTTAGCAAAGCTGAGGCCAGGGACTCCACTTCTTCACTACTGTCAGGTTCAGGAGTCGGCAACATCACTCCTGCCTCAGTTTATTAAAAAACCCCCAACAAACACTCTATGGACTCCCTGCTTCACTGGTAAAGCAAAAAAGCAGCTCAGTTGCCACCTTGCCCTACAGCTCCTTCTCTTTTCCCTGGTGTCTGACTAGCTACAGGTACTCGTTGCTCTTATGGTCTTAACTTGTCTGTCCTTCACTCTAACACCTTGGCAGGCTTCAGCTACTCTGCTGTGGCTCTAGCACTGTGAAATAAGAGCTGCAGGCATTGCCAACTGAGAAGAGCAGAGAAGGAAGCAGCACAGGCATTCCCACCCTTGGTCCCACCCTTGAGCCTGTTCCTTGGGATCAGACACCTGAGCTCATGCCAGGAGGACACAAAGGAGCCCTTCGCACATGGGAAGCGGTCCTAAGGATGTAACGTAGAATTCGTTCTGCAGTTTTGGGACAAGAGTGCTTGTGCCTGATGAAAATCAGAGAAATAGTAGAGAAGTATTGTAGGTAATTTCAGTAGGATCTACGATTTGGTAATACCAGCAATGACTAAATATACCTGACACTTTATTAGAAACAGCTGGAGAGAGTTGAAATAACTCATTTAGATTTGACTGGATCGTGATCTCTTGATAAATCACACAGATGTATGATTGGCAGAGATGTATGGCACTTACGTAGGCTGCCAAACAAGGACTGTAAAACATAGATCTTAGCATTACCTGAACAAAGGAATCTCTTCAGAGCTGCAACAAGGCAAGCGTGAGGTGAGGAGAGGCTACACCGCAGGGATGAGTATGTCCTACCTTCTGCTGCTGCTCTCAAGGAACAAGGGCCTCAGGTCTCTGTGCGCAGAACCGACAGGAGGAGCTGGAGGGATAAACAGCAGGACAGGTGGAGGAAGGAAAGTCAGGGTTGGGCACTCCGGGTGTTAACATCTCACAGTACCCTTGTTCTTGTTTGTGAAATATTGAAAGTTCTTTAAATTGGGTGGGAAAGGAGCGAGGGGCAGGGAAAACAAAGGTGCATAAGAATGGAAAGGAAACTGTTAGAAGATTAAGCAGTATGAGATAATTTGAATCATTAGTGAGCGTTTGTATACTCGTGTTGTTCCTACCACACTGTTTTCGTGTTAAGTTAAAAATGTCTGTTTTGCTAGCAGAGGGCTCAAAAATAGCAGTTGCAAGGAAAAATTATGTTGTGCCTGTTCTGAGTGGGATTTTTTGGTTGTGTTTTTAAATGCAAGGATGACTACAGCTGTTATAGTTGGTCACTAAAGCTGAAAGCTTCTGCTTGCTTTTATATGTGCAGGCCAAGCAAAGATAACAGAGCTTAACTTTGACAGGTAATTTGASAGAGTGAGCATTAGTAGTGTGGTTTAATGCTTCACTCCAGTTCTACGAAATGGTTTGGCGGTTCCTGCCCACGGTTATTCCTGACTTTTTTTCTCAGAAATTCCTTAATTGTTGGGAATGTACAGTAACTAAAATTTATGGTCTATTTATAGATACAAGAACAAGTRGAAGGACTGATAACCTTAGCAGTGCCTTTACAGTAGAGTGAAGCTCTGTTCTTTCTCATATGCACACACCCAGCAGCCAGCCCTAAATATATTGATGTTTTCACATGCATGCACATAAGTATCCAGTGACAGTAACAGCAGTGAACCAAGATAGACTTGAAGAGTTTTTCCATTTGGAGAGGGGACGACCTTCAGAAAGCTATCCAATTGTGATCCTGGTAGGCATTGCAAGCCTTTTTAGAAACTCTAAAATTCTTCATTTATTAGTCTCAGGAATTACAGCTTCAGTGCTTGAGAAGCTTGTTATTTCAGACAAATATATTCACCTTTTGTAATTTCCAAGTCTTTTCATGTTAGTAATGTGTTTGTGACTTCTTTGCATGTTAGTTATATTATAAAATTCAGAAGTGTTAACCCTGGAGCAATGTGATTTACACACATTTCATTTAACACGAGACATACTCATGATGGGGCCATTCATGAGAGAAGGCATGAGACAGGCACACCAACCATATTGCTGTGGAGCTCCTGCAGCAGCAGGTTCAGGGATGCAGGTCCCACATGAGGCTGGACAGAGCAAGTCAGACCTTTTTGTGCCCTCAAGCTGCAGAAGGTTTGTGACAGAAGCTGAGAGATAACTTTTCTGAAGTTTGCCTGCAGAAGCATTGAACTTGCACTGCCCGATATGAGGCATGATGGCAAGAGGTGGAGGAATTTATCTGGAAGGCCATCAGCTGAACCAGGCTTGCTCTTCAAATCATCCTCTGGCTGCTAAGGGTCCCTGTGGCACCAGAGACATGAGGAGACTGTTTTGTTCTTAGCTCAAAAGAAGCAGCAAAGTGACTAAAGTAGGAAGCAGCAAAGTGACTAAAGTAGGAAGCACCAAAGTGACTAAAGTGGAAAGCAGCGAGGACTGAGAGGTGAGTGAGTATTGCCTGAAGGTGGTAGAATAAAATAGTAATGTGGAAAGAGCAGGGATTTCCTCCTGTTTGAACAAGGGAGGAAATGGAGCGAAAGTTGGATGTGGTCAGAAGGATCTCTAGCAAATGGAGCCTGGAAGTGATTCAGGATTCCTGAGCCTCCTCTATTGTCAGCTTTAAAACTGCTGGCAAAATGTGTCTCTTCTCCTTCTACTTGATTTATGCAGAAGTTGACAAATGTGCTACTATTAACTAAAAAGGATCCAAAGAGCAAAACTCTGATGATGAACCTTATGGGTCACTATAATGCTACATAATGGATTTTCTGAGAGGGTCAGTTTCTTTTTTTAAAAAAAGCAAGATTTTCCATTAACATTCCCTCTCTCCTCCCTTTACTCCTTCTCTTGCCAGATTAATAGATGAATAAATCTGCAAAGTCAAACATTCACAAATATGTAAATGCCAAGATGAATGTTACTTTTGCAGGAGAAGAAACCTCTGCTGGTCTTGCCACCTGCCCATGTACTCAGATAGCTTATTTTTTCCCCTAACCATTGGGAAACAGTTGTGGCCAGCCCTGTCTGATCCTTATGGAAAAGCTGCCCTTACTCCCAGAGAACATCCTTGTGTGCAGGTCACTCATTAATTCATTCAAGAAAACAAGGGGGAATGAATAAAATGTTTACAGCTCAAGTGATGTCTCAGCTTCATCTCTTTTTTGTCTTTCCTTCCATTTACCTCAGAATTATCCTTGGATGAATCCAGTAACTCCAAAGGTACTGCCTTGCTCTTTGATAGATGTGTTTCAATACTTAAAATATACTGGTCGAACTCTTCCAAGTCACTTTCTGAAAGTGATGGCAAACAAAACTTCTCTTTTAATTTCTTTATGCCTGGTTTTCTAGTAGATTATGTTAAGCATGTTTTGGCATCAGGTTATGTATTTCTGAAAAGAGCAGAGTTGAAATGCATCATAAGATGGATGGCATCCATAGCTATGTGCAAGGGGGAACCTTTTTGTACCTTTGTGAATATACCAACTGGCTTTATAAATGTCTGCTACAAATCTTGTCAAGCAGGACTGCAGGCTCAAATAAACTTTCTGGTCTCTGATCTCAAATGGAATGTTTTAGTGTGGCACTACTTGTTGTTAATTCATGACTAAATATTTAACAAAGATATAAATTGTGAGGCTCTATTTCCTGGCCAGAAGGATGTTACTCCTATCTAAAGTTTCCAAATCATTGAAGCAAATTTGATTTAGCWGTTTGGTATAACTGCTCTGTGGACAGCTTGATGCTTTCAGTCTAGACTATAAGCATTTAAGTTAAATGTCCTCTGGGAACGAATCAGCATGTACAATCCYCACTGGGAAGTGCTGAGACCCTCAGATGTGGGAATAAACACTTTGAGGGATTGTATCTTTATTATTCAATAGAGCTATAAATTATTTTTACTGACTACTTTTGTGAATTTCCTTATTTTAATCCCAAAACGAAACCATCTTCTCCAAGATGTTTTTTCCCTGCTCACAACAACAAATGATTAAACTACCTGGAAATCTGGAAAAAGGTAATCAGTACTCAGAAATTAAGTGGGTTTATGATATAGCAAATGCCCCTCTCAATTGTGGACATTCTTAGAAGTAGCAAAAGTGTATGCATTAACACATGAAGGGTTTGATTTGTCCTGTTCAAATGTGGATTTCTGCAACTCAAATAGCTGCAGCCACTTATGCAAGTTCCTTTGAGGACCAGAAATTAAGCTGGTTGACGAAACTGAGCATGAGAGTCATCTCATCTTAAAACAGAAGCCTACATTTGGTGAAATKAACCTCATTTCAATGGTTAGATCTCCACTGACTGTGTTAGGAACTTAAATATATCAGATATAGGCACCGATAATCAGTTAGATGGGTCCCACGCATGCTGTCTTTAAATCATGGTCCTACATAAGCAGTGGGATCCCAGGGCTTTCTCTTCTCATTTTKGCATAATAGAATGAGTAAAGTAGTKCTGCAGTCATGCAGAAAGAATTTAGAGGACCAAGATTTTCCTTCAATTTTTGTGGTGTGGACTTGTAGCATTACATTACTGCTTTTATTTCCTCTCTCTTAAATGCACAGCTATTGGCCATCAAAGCTAGAAAGGTCTTTTCAACTGACCATACAAATCAAGAAAAATGACACTTCTTTTATAAAAGTCTTATAATTAAATGGAAAATTCTAATTTTGGTAAAGAAATAAAAGAAACCTTATCTTGTTTGCAGCCTTTGTTTTGCTTGAACTMTTTCTGTGTTAATTGTAGACCTCTATTTTATTTGATAATAATGGTGATGTCCTTAAGTAGTTTGGCCATGCAAATGAAGGTAAACTGGTTTAACTTGTAGAATAATTTATGTGTCCAAAACASCACTTTTCAGATGTTAAAATGCATATGCTAATACATTTCATGCAGTTGAAGGGGGGATGAGTGTTGTGTTTGTTGTGGGAGTTTTTTAACCTTATTTTTAAGAATAGAACAGTGTTTTTCTTGTATTTCCAAATCTTATTTTAAGAATATCAAATAAAAAGAAAACCTTATTTTCCAAGTAGTTTTTTGTTCCCACGCCTACACCCCTCATTCATTCACTTCACAATCGTTCTTAGCTTTGTGAGTAGTATTAATCATTGTGACTTTCTTGTTTTCAGAGCTGAAAATATCCAAGCAACGCTCACTCTCCCTGTCTGACTGTTAACTCAGTGACCTCTTATCATTTGTGAAGAGCTCTCATTCAGTGTTTGCCCTTCTCAGGTATAGGAGTTTGGAATTAGGAGACTGTAGTCTCTACAGTTTGAAAATTCCAAGGCTGATTTAATATTAGCAGCATAAGGACCTTCAAACATTTCCTTTCAGTTTGAAGTCCCTCTCAATGCCATGATAGATAGATGCTAAAAACTCCCAACAAAATAAGCAAGCAGAAAAACCCAACATACAAAAAAATGTGCACAAAAAATAATTGGATTGTTCTGTCTAACTTGCTGCATGTGATGGGACTACAGATATCTGTGCATTTGTTAGAACTGTGGTCTGTAAAGATGTGGTGTATCTTTGTTCTCAGTTATCTTTACCTCAGGAAAGGTGATTCTAATTTTTTTATGGTGTGCTACCTCTGTTCCCACATTTTAATCACTGGATCTTTTTCTAAACAGATCTTGAAAACTGACTGTAACCTTCTGTTAAACAGAAAAGCTCATTATGTTCTAATATTCCTAACAAGATTAATTTTTTTTTCAAAACTTGGCTGCTTYGTTCTTCGTTTTCATCACCTAAATTCTCCAGCAAGCAAGAAAGGGAATCCTCCTTTTTATTATTTTTATTTTTATTTTTATTTTCWTTTTTTTTTTGTTTTATCTTTATGTTTCTAATAATTCTTCCAGCATTAGAAACTATCATTATATCTTCTGGCAAAAAAAATACTTGCCTTCTGAATCTTGGCAAGATTCTGTGGTTTCTGCCATCACAAGAGCGCGATGACAGCTGCCCATGCCACCCCTTCCCCAGCAGAGACCTGTAACACACTTAATCACCTCTTTGCTTATTACCTTTAGTGAAGCAATGACATTCTCTGTGTAAGTACAGCACTTTGAAGCATCTGAATATGGCTAGTTTCTAGGTATTTGCTTGCTTAGGGTGGGAATAGTTAGGCCTATATTTGAAGTCTCTCTCTGAATGCCAGCTCATACCATGGATATGCTTTCATGTTACACCCTCACTGAACTCTGCAGAAGAGTAAAGATGCTGTCTGGGAAAGAAATAGTGAGCCAGCTGCCCAAATGCTCTCAGCTAAATAGAGAAGCTGATGAGTGTTTTTTGTCATATGCTATTTTGAGAATTACAATTTAGAGTAAATKAAAAGATAAATACAAGGAGCACGACAGTGCTGCCAGAAACGTCAGTCCTGACGAGATGTGTCCCAAAGGTCTGTCATTGCTGTTATCAATCTCTGTGAAACTCAGTAGCAGTAAAACTATAATTTACCATTTTCAAAAGAAATTTCTATCAACTGAGAAAAAAATTCCATTCAGATGTTTGCCAGTCACTAACGTTATTTTCGGTTTAGTGATAGAAATGTTAAGATCCTTCAGCCAAAACTTATGAAAAGCTTAATCTGAGAGAATGAACACTTCAAAAATGGTCAGTCGAAAGTTTTGATTTTCCCTGATTAGGAACAGTATGGCTGTCTGCAAAGCACACAGGATCTCATCAGCATTGGAAGGGAAGGGAAGAGGTATTTTCCTCCTGCCATTCTGATGCTGAGAGTATGAACACTTAATGTGCAAACTGTACAGGGTCTCTGCCAAAGAAAGGCTCAGCAGGTAAACRTTTAAATATTTAAACATCATTTAAACAAGTGTGCTGGACAGAAGACATGGAAAATAAATTTTACAGTCAGATAATGTCTTTTTCTCTCGCTGGAAACTGTAGTTCTAGAGTTTGCTGTGCTTTAAAACCTTCGTAATACTCCTAGGAGGAGCAGAATTTAATTGCAGCGTTTTATGTATAAATTGTTCACAGTAACAGTAAACAAGGGGCAGAATGCAGGCATTGACAGTTGTTTCACACAAGGAAGGCAATGCAGTGGCAGGACAGAAGGCAGTCTCTGCTGCATACTGGGCAAGTGTGAGTTATGGTACCAGAAGTCCTAACTCCAGTTTGGCAGTGCCATTATTCCTCTGAGTAGCCTGGACCCAGTTACCATCCCTTTCAACTCTCCAGATTGGTTTCCTTAACCATGAAAAAGTAAGAAATTCACCTCTTGCCCAAGCTGCCTGTAACATTAATGACACAYTCAGTTGAACTGTTCTTTGAAAGTGCAAAATTAAAAAAAAAAGAAGTAAAGGCAACTAGCTTTCATCAACTCATGAGCAGCAGAGGAAAATGTCATCTGGCTCGGTGCTTTCATGGGGTGCCTGTGACCCACAGAGGGTGTCTGTAGCTGTCCCATGAGCCATAGCACACTTTAATTAGGAGTCTGATGATAAGCATATGCTGCACTCTCTGAAATCTTCTGAAGGTTGTCAGTGTCTGAGATTCAAAATTCCCTAGAAYTGGAATATTTCTGCAGACAGGGGAACACAGAGGTCATACCTACATTTGCGCTGTGTAGCTTTGGAATTTGCCTAGTATTTGACCGTCTGTTGGTAACACATGGATGATGACGCATGCTCCATTTCTGAAGTGGAAATCAAGAAAAAAATGAACAGGAAGAACTATAAGGAATATCTTGTATTTATAAGCATTGGGATCCAGGGATGAAAAGAGATGCACTTGTAGGAATAGCTTGTGGAAGTGAGTCATCCTCTGAATCCCACATCTTAGCAAGTCTTTTGGGGCATTTGATTGTCACACCAAGAAATCATACACATGCTTTTGGTTTTACAGAAATTCTTTACAGATTTTAGAAAGCTTACAAAAGGAACTGTAGTTTTCTAAAGAAATAGCTACACATGATATGAGAAACCACATGTATTCCCTAAAATATGAGTTAACTGAATAACACATTTGAAATAATCTCTGCACTGTAATCGGAGAAAAACAACCCAGATCCTGACTGAGACCAACTATTAACTTTCTCTGCTTCCTGTTTGAGATACTGCTGAGACAGAATAAACCAGTGGAGTACTTTGAAGCTGTTAAAACACTTCATTTTTAACCTTCATCAAGGTGGCTGTCTCAAACACTAGGCCTTTGATATATCCTAAGTTTTGAGAAAAGTTCTTCTCTAGCATAAATTCACACATAGAACTATAGGAGAGCTGAGTGCTCACACCGAATTTTCCAAGCACCAAAAAGTCTGATAATGAAAAAAATAACATCTTTAATGAAAGGAAGACCATATGTTCTATAATATGTAGTCTGTGCTTCATTCTCAAGGGAGAATATTCAACTTTATTTAAACATATCCACAACAATGCAGAAAATAAAATTTTGTCAGAGGCCTTCTTTTTTTTCTACCCCCCTTTCCCTTTCCCTAGTTTCTGCTTCCCTCCTCTCTACCTGTAAAATTTATATTTAGTCAAAACAGGTCTATCTCAGATTTTTGATTCCAGAACGTAATTTGATAATTTCTTGTGATCCATCTTGAAAATGAAACATGACACAGTCCATCCAGTTCCTGGTCACAGGAGTGGCCTCCATGAGTTCATCCCTCATGGAAGAAAGACCCTGATTCCATCTCTCTCTGGTCCATCAGCATGGGTCAGCATTAATATGGTCATTATCTGTATGGTTTCAATGCATCTTGTCACAGAGTGTGAAAACTGATATAATTTCCATAAGGGATTCTGCCTTCCTACACCCCTCAGGATGCCCAGGCCCCTAATGAGAGTAGAATAAAGCCGCTTGGCTCCTCCATGAACTATTCAGCTGGCCAGGCTGTGGTCTGTTACAGCTGGCTATAGGTTGTAGCAGACATTCAGCACTTAGGAAGACGAGCAGCTCCTGCTTTCCACAGATGATGGGGCCTTCACATGAACTTATGGTCTAACCCAAGCTCTGCTCCACTGAGGTCCTACAACATTGTCCTCTACACTGCCAGGATAGATAGAAACAAAGATGACTTAAAGGAGTTTTTTAGTCTGGGAAGAGAAGAATACAGGAACCATTTTCAAACATATAATAGGATATAGCAAAAAAATTAAGGAAGAAATAATTTTCCCTATCCAATGGGACAATAACAGCTAATGGGGCCTATATTGCAGCTGTGGAGATACAGACATAAAGGGAAGAAAACCTAACTGCTAGCAGAGGGAAGCACAAAATTAGATTGCTAAAGGAGAAATGAGTTCCTATGATGATTTTGAAAGTACAGTAAATAGATAGATGTTAGAAATGACACAGGAATGTTCCTTGGGGCTGTGACTGCAATACCTTTCAGCTTGTCTTCCAGATCAGCTGTCTACAAATCTACAAATAATTAAAAATCAGCAATAAATAGTCTGAAAAATAAGGTCTCTTACCACATTTCATATGTGTATCACACAAAGAAAATGGAACATTTCTAAAGACAGTGAAACGTTTTCTTCCTTAATAAGTTGTGCATAGAGTGCTCCCACAGGACCGAACTCAGTCTTTCTTATGTCCATTATGTAAACAATGTTACTATGAATTTAAGATTAGAAAGCAAACTTTTGGGCCAAATTCTCTGCTTGCACAAATTGGCCTGGCTCCAGTTACACTCATGGATTCATGCTGGGTTTTGTTTACCAAGCTAGGATCTGGGCATTTGACTTAGAGTCTCCCCTTGACTTCCCTGGCCTTTGCATCAAGTCCTTGAGCAAGTCTGACTCTTTAACTGAGGAGGTACAGGATCCACACAGACAAGTCAAAGTGCTTCAAGATGGCTTGAACTGTGGGAGCATTCATGGCTTGTCTAATTAAGCAAATACAGGGAGCCAGAAAAAAATGGGCAGGAGCAGTTAAATCCAGGAAGAGGTCAACCCCGTCGGTAATTAGCAGGACAATGGATCAAAGAACTCCACTTAGCACAGGAAATATTGAGCACCTCGTCTTTATAGCTGAATCTGATAAAACTTGGGTTATACATTTTCTACTAAATGAACCGGAGGCAGCTACAAACAGGAGGCTATTGTTTAACCTCTGTGGGAATTTCAGTTGGGTTATTGCATGCTTGATGTGCTACAGAAGAGCAGCCCTTATGCCACGTACTGATGTAGGTCTAATGATCTCTTATCTTCAGACCCATAGTGGTTACTCCAAAAGCAAAGAAAATGAAAGCCTTTTAAATGGCTTTTCCTCTAAAAAAATCCCTGCTTCTGGGTTTTTGTGTGTTTAGCGGATTTTTTATGTTGTCTTTCTCTTCAGCTTACAAATAAATATACCCAGTGCTTTATTTTAACAGGCTTCTTGTTCCAAAGGAGTAATGCACTGGTTTTATATTACACTCTTCAAAAACTTAATCAGAAAACTTTGTTAGACAAAAAAGGTCAGAAGTAAAAGTAAAAAGAGGAAAGGTCTTCAGAACCATTGTTACATTAATCCCTAAAAATTACCTTTTAGCAAATACTGCACTACTCCAGGCCTGTCCCTACTGACACTGCAAATTTAGTTCTTTGCAACAGCTTAATTAAGGGAATAACACACACATCGTACATGCTGGAGTCAGTCTGAACTGTGTTACCCTTCGAATTTATGCACTGATGTAATAAAGAGAGAACAAAACGACAACCAAATATCCAGTGCTCAAAAAAGAAAAAATCCTTTTCTTCACAGATAGATAGAATATTATGCATTTCTCACTGCTGATTGCGGATGAAAAAAATCTGCTTTTAGATTTCTCTCTGGAGATGCTGCTAGGTTAATCTCTACTGGTGGCTGCAACATAAACTCTCCACACTCGTTTCAGAGTCAAAGGATGGGAATAGTTCTTCCCTGGGTAAGTACAAACACCTAACATTATGCCATTATGCTCCTCCTCTGACCTTTTCTGAGATGAGACTCTCTGTCCCTAGATTACAAAGAATAATGTTTTCTTTTTCTTTTTAGACACAAACAGCCTTTCATTATTGTCTCCAGTGTATGTCTGGGAGCAGGAGCCATCTGAAATGGATCAGTCACATTCAGAACAGAAATTGCCCCCATCAGTACCAAATTCACTGTAGAAGATCTGAGTTTCTCTTACTGCTTGCTCCTCCCATAGGATGTGCAGCACCACTGAAAGCTGCCTCCCTGGGTTTGTAGTATACTGTGTTCTGGACACCTGAAAAGGGTATAGGGATCCAGTCTCAGTCTTGAATAACTTCATAGAATGTTTCCTTTGCCTTGAATGAAGTTGGACCTGCCTTAGCAGAGTCAGAGCAAGGATAATGCTGCATTAGTGCTCCAACCATACATCCATATTCACAAGCCCTTGTGCTGCCCTAAAGTTCTGATTTTTCACTGTGAAATAAAGGCTTCCTCTGTTTCATGGGCATTAAAATGGAGTGGAGCACAATCAACAATTACGAAAAAGAGAATGGAGAAAAGGAAGGATCACAAAAGTCAATTACTAGCAAAAGCCTCCATGGCAACTAAACTTACTACTTCTTTTCTTTCTAAGCCTCCTTATACATGCCATAAGCACAAAGCATCCAGGCCTCCCTACAGCTCATTGGTGCCAAGTGGATTAGGCTGGCAGAGGCTGTGCTGGTTTAATCCCCTTTAATGCCTTGCACCTTCAGTCTGATGAGCAGCCAGACCCTTTTGCTCCAGCTCCACGCTGAGCTCATCAGCAATAATGGCTTATCATTACCATCAGCAATAGGAAACTGCTTTTCTCTGTGCTCCAGACCTTCATCCCCTTAAAAGAGCTAGAGAAAAATACAAGCTTTTTCTGAAGTTTTCCTCCTTCTAGGAGCTCAGCTGCAAGTTGCCTAGTGAGGGGTAGTAGCATTTATGCACATTGCCCCTGAAAAGTGTAAACGAAAACTTGGCAGTAATAGGCCAATTCCTGGCAAGCCCGTGAAGAGTACTTTTCACGCCACAGCAAGATGGCATTCATTCACATCTCAAGTGTATCCAACCGGAATATGCCACCAAGTAGTATTTCACAGGCTTTTCTATACTCAGGGTAGGGTGGGCTAGATCATACTTGCATTCTTGGAAGTACCGGGAGAGAAAGGGTATATTCAGGCTAGGGAGGGTGGGGGCCCTTGGGCTCACCCACAGAACAYGACCTGGCCATACACCACAAAAGGCACTTTCATGGGACTTTTAATTCCTGTTGCTGATACAGAAGCAGAAATGGCAAATCACAGGAAGGGCAGAAGAAACACTAGTAAATCTGGACACCTATCCTTCACCAGGAGAGGCAGAGAGTGCAGAAGTGTAACACTAAGCCTATTCTGGGGAAAGGGACAAACTCTGTTTACTAGACAGCTGGACTCCTGCAAACCACCATTTCAAAATCAGTTCAGTTTATAATTTGTCTGTAGTTCTGTGTGCCATGGTATGCATTGGTGTGTTGGAGTGCAACATTCATCGTAAAGCGTGGTAACCATCCTCACTCCTGATAGTCACCAAGTCTTCCATGTGTAGCTATCTTTGTGTTTTGGTATGAGACTGATGCCCCAAGAGAACATTTCATGCTCCACAGATGGCAGCGAATGTAAAATAATTTCCACAGACAAAGCATTAGGAGCCCTTATCCCAAGCTCTGTCTCACAGTACTTCTCCAAGTGAGCCCAGACTATGGCTGTTCTCCTATTGTTACTATCAGCTATGGAGGGAAATGAAAGCAAAAGTGCAAAACACGCAGAGGTATCCAAGTGAAACCTGGCTGTACAGAGTAGGAATGTGATGAATTTGGCTTCTTGGCTTAAGTTGTCCCATTATTAACATTTAGCAAAGCTCTCTCTAACAAGATCCATAAAAAAGAACTATGGATAACTTACAAAAATTATGGATGACTCAGAAGACAAAAAGAAATATTTGTACTTTTCATGAAAAAGACTGATTTAAACAGATGAACCATTCCTCAAGTAATTTTAAGACAGTTGAATGTCTTAATTCCTTCACTCTTATTTTTCACTGTCACTGGTGTAATGTCAGCCTTTTCGCAGGCAGCTATGAAAAGGAAGTTTACTAATGCCCCATTATACTACAAAAATATCTTTCTTTGATATTTGTTGTCAGACATCCTTTGATATTAGTTATCAAAGGAAATGAGTAAATCTCTATTATCGTAAGAGAGACTGAGAACCTCTCCAATATGTGTAAAATTTAGCAAGGCAAAATCTTGTTTGCTCTTCCAACACCACTCTGATGGAGCAAATTTGAGCACTATTTTTTTTAAACAGTGTTGGCATGACAGGGATATTGAGCAGGTGAATGTAAGGACTGGCTTTTGTACTTGCTTTCAAAGTCACTTATTGTTTTTAAAAATCCTTGAAATGACCTTGCGAACAAGCATAACACTCATGCCTAACATTCACCTGCTGGATATTTCTGTACTGCTGGCAGTGAGTTACATCCCAGGCAATAGTTTGCTATCAGAAATATTACCATGTTGTTTATATATCCCATAAAATCTTTGCTACATTGTTTACTGATGAAGTCAAATATAACCGAAATTTTACTTGGGTAAAATTTACTTGACTTTACTGCTTGTAGACCACATCTTCAAAATTAGTCTAAAGTGGTAGAAATGTCACAGCATAACAATGTTGTGAATAAGTTGCATTATTTTACAGCATGCAGCAGAGGAGAGGAAAGCTTCATTACCATAGTAAATAGATTTTTTTTCTTTTTTACGTGATAAAGAGTCCATATAAATACCACAGATACATCAGTGACAAAAACCGTGTGCCAGTAACCGGGCTTCTGGATGCCAAGAGCTGCCAGCTTTTCCTGGGTGATCCCTGCTCCTGTGTGCTGTACTTGGCTGACAGCACTAATCCCAGCTGCCGCTGAAAGCTGTGTGGAAGAAGAAGGCTGGCAGGGTACAAGTGGAAGACCAGGCTCTTTCAAAGTGAGAAAATATTAGAAATGCCATGCTGGGCTCTGGGGTGGGGCAATTCAGCAGCTGTCCTGCATAACAGCTGGACTCGTGCCAGAGCATTTTGTATGGCCTAGTGCCTTCACTGACTGTAAGGGACAGAGCCGTAGTAAACTTGGCTTCACGTGACCAGACAAGCTGACAGCTGACAGTGAAAATTATGCTGGTAACAGAACAGCCCCTTGGAGTTACTGGGGTATTGTCATTAGGACATAACTTTCTTAGTTCTACATGCTTCCCAGCATCTAGTCTTCAGAACTTCCACAAATATTTGTGGTTACGACTCAGTTCAACCAACTGTAGCTTTTAAAAAATAAGTTGTCTAGGCTAAATCATGCTTATGTTTCCTTTTAAACCACTAGTTATACCAATTATAAACTACAGTGTAAAGAGTACATCCAGTTTGATTTGGTTTGGTTTGGTTCTTAAATGATCTGCTTTTAAGAAAAAGAATGACTGAGTCTCAAGAGGAACTTCTCTATCTTTATTAACGAGATGAAAAGCCAAGGAGAACACATAAATTCTCCCTGGAGTAATGACTGCTCAGCTGAATCACTGTCCAGGCTGCAGCGATGATAACAAGGATGTCTCCTGTACCTGTAAGGGGAGTGTGGAAATATTGACCTCTTGCAGACACTTGCATATCCTATTCCATGAGCTCATTACCACCACGGAGGCTACACCTTTCCGTGACCAAAGTCATGCTACATGAATCCCATCTGGGACACTTGTATTACACTAATAAAAACATAGGGAGAAAAATACAGAGTTTCCATTTCCTCATGCGTGTTCATTGACTTGAGTCTAGTTACCCTGACTCACTTGGTGGAATTAATGAATTATTAAGTTGTGTTGTCACTACATGCTTGGGAGTGAGGGACGCTTGTCTGGTCACAGGATGGTGTCCTTACCTCTCAGAATGAGAAAGTGCAAGGCCAGTCAAGTTCCCCTAGTCTCTAATAAATTTCCCTCATGGAGACTCAGTGTCTTCTATAACATGGCCTGGGTAAACATCCAGCAAAAAAGAAATCCTATTAACTTCAAACAACTGTGGATGAGATTCCCAGTTTGTATGTGTGACCTATGGCAAACCAAACTGTTTGTTGCCTCAGCAACTCAGATAAGTTTCTAAGAGAGGACCGAAGGAGTATGTCTGTCTGGAGGACAAATTATCTTGCATCAGCTTTACTTTTCCGGATGAAAGATTCCTGCCGGACAAGACCTTTGGCCAGAAAACAAGAAGAAGGACATTAAACATGAAATGGATTTCTTTCTGTCTTTATTGAAACATGATGGCTTTGTTAATAAATCTCTCCTTTGAATAGGAGCTAAGACAAGCTGTGTGGTCTGTAATTACCATGATTAGCCAGTTTCCAATCTTCCACAAAGCTCAGGGTTTATCTGTGCAGGCATTTTTACTGATATTTCTGTGAATGGTTTGAAGGAAAAATTCAGCAGTGTGGGGTATGGGTGTAACTACATTATCTTCAGCTCGGTCTTTGAGCATTTGACTCTCAGACGGTACAGCATAGCTTCCAACATTTTCTTCCACTTGGAGTGGAAATAAAATTGCTTTATGTCTTCTTTGCAAATCGCACACTTCTCTGCTCCAAGGTTTACTTCCTAAGAAAAGCTCTATCATCATAGGAGAAGATATGTTCTTACTGAGAAAAAAGTTGATTTGAAGTCAATGTAAACTCCTTAAATTTCTAAGAGCTAAAATAAATGTATATTTTGTGTCTCTAACCCGATTTAGGATTTTTGCCAAAAGTTCGTTGTCTTTAGTATTTTATGGATTGTATTAGGTATGTTTCAATACGTTTATGGGTTCCCAAAGATCTGAGCAGTCAGAGCATGTGAATGACATTCTGAGTTCCTTCTTCCTGATGAGTAGGAAAGCATGGTTGTGGGTCAGAAAACACAGGGCACTTCAGGCACATTTCCTCTTTTGACCAGACATAGCAGCAAATAAAGATAAAATAGGTCAGTTAGAGCTGCTGTGAAACAAGATGTGACCAAAGGGAGGCACAGATCTCTCACAAAGGCCTTCCAGTCAGATTCATTCTACACACGTGGTCGCCCATGGGGACTGTTGCTGGACACTAGTTTTGAAGAGCAGCAGGCCATTAACTGATGGGATCCTTTGGACACGGGGCTAAGCAATGCCTCAGAGCTGCTGGCTCCAAGACAGCATGGAAGCTCCGCTCCCCTTCTTCGTACTCACCCTGTCAGGTGAGTATGTACTCACCCTGTCGTACTTACCCTGTGGGTAAGCCAGGTGACCTGCCACAGGGCCACTGCTGCAGCCTGGGGCACCGGGCAGCGTGGGGGCTGTCAGCTAATGCACAAACAGAGGGGATGGCCCTGGCTGTGGGGGAGGTGGAAACGGGAATTAATTGTGAATCTTGAGCTCAGCGTGCATGCATGAATGCTCAGACCTGAATGACTTCCACAACTGCACTTCAGAACTTGCCAAGTGAGACAGGGAAGACTTTTCCTCCCCAGTTTTCAACATACTTTAATGTTTTTATTGTCATCTGACAGCTCAGTTACAGTTTGCCATTGAAAAGCTTTGCATTGCATTCATTACAGAGTGCTGGCACCTAAACATAATAATTAGCGTTATTCAGTAAAATACCTACATTCCACAGAATCACAGACAAGTCACAAACAAAACCTATCAGTAGTTTTAATCACATAATTCATGTATCTGGGCTTTACAGATAAGTCTCCTGAAAAAATTCTTTTGCAAGAAAAGAGCATGTTTAAAGTGGAGACAATAAATGAGAAGACATGCGTTGAAGCAGGCTCTCATTAATTTCTTTATTGTCGGATTTTTGCATGATTTTTCCTCAAATAAAATATTTCAGAATGTGTTTCATAAAATGAAGTGTTTCAGGAAAAAAAGCGCAGTTAAGAAATATGGCTTTTCCAGCACCCACAGACAAAGCAAGAAAAATCTTCCTGGCTCCAGAAATCCATTTGCACAATTTTTCCTTTGTCTGTCCAAGTGCTACCTTTGGTAAAAAATTTATATTTGTTATGACTTCACACAGAAACAGAGGTGAGGAAGGTGGCAAGCACTCTTGATTAGGTCTATTTCAGATGCTTCATGTAAAGAGAAAATTGTAGAAAAATGGGTTTTCTGCTCTCTAAACTTTATTTTTCAGGATATGTTTTGAACAGAGCTCTCTGAACTGTTAAATATTTACTATTTGAAAAAGCCCCAAGAAGCTCCTAACTACACAGGCTGTGCACTGAGCTATGGGATGTGGAATGGCATATGGGACCATACTTGTAGGGATAGCAGTCGGGAGCTGTATATATAAGGTGCTAACTATGTGTCTTACATACCAGCTGCTCATTACTAGTGGCACTTGAGCAAACTAAATTTAATAGTCTTACATAAAGGTAAAAACTCCCAGAGAACCATGGAATCCACTGTATTTTCACACAGGTCCTGCCCATATCCTCTTCCACCTCACCCAAGCAGACACAGTAGAAAACAGAAATTGAGACAAATACAGATTCTTGGGAATTCATGGAAAACCTGTTGGCTTAGGGCACTTGTAGGCTTATGTACCTTGGCTTAAAGCCTCATTGATGATGTGGTGTGAAGAGAAAGAGTATGTTCCATTTGTATGCCAAACTTCCGTCGGCAAGGTTTAAGGGTAGGACAAAAGCACTGCTTTTTCTCAAATCTGAAAATTAGAATGTCAGTGTGGCTGTATTCTTTAGCTATTCAACCTTTGCTCTCCCTTCCCGTTTCTTCCTTTTCACCTTTCCATTCTAGACTAGACCAAGAGTGACCATGTTTTAAGGTAAAAAAAAAAAAAAAAATCAGTTTCCACGTGCTGATACTCCCCAAGATCTGTTCCCTAATGCTGTGGTTTTCAGCACAGCACAAAAGCCAGGCCTCCTACGTACATGGAACTTCTAGAAACCAAAGCAAAACAATGCCTTAGGTTGCCTAAAGTACCTATGAATCAGATACAGAGAGAAAAATTCATAAGGTTGATGATAGTGGAACTCGTGCCAATCCAGAAACTTTTGCAACACCAAATTAGATTCTGACCTCAACCATTTTGTAGTGCTTCTGAAATCAATTAACAGCCTAAGAGCAACCATACCCAGTACTGGCAACTCTAAGCAGTAAAAAACACTTCAAGGAGGCCCTCAGATGAAAAATACAGTTAATACTCAACAGGTTTTTATTAAAACATCGAAAATTTGTATTATCTTTTTACTGTTTATGAGGCCTTTAGGGTATTCTCTCTCACACTGTTGAAATTTATCACCTTTTTTTTTTAACTTGGGTGTTGAGTTGTAAAATGGAAGTTTCTGAAACAATAAAATCATTGGCTTATGTTTTATAGTTAGAGAAATTCAGAGAAGCAGCAACCACTCTGTACAAATGTATGTATAACATTCCAAATTGATACATAGGCCTTGCCTCCATTCATCAGCTAGTTCAGCTTTCCTTATTCTGGTCTTCTAGCTAATTTAAACCTGTCGCCGTTTTAGAGCACAAAGAGCAAAGAGAAGGCAAACTGGTGGCACATATGTCAGGTTTGGCATACATGATGACATTTCATGTGGCATGAAAGGCTCTGTCACCATTGCCTTAAAGGCTCATCCAAGCCTACTGATGCCACTGAGTGACAACTACTTTGTAATAGGGGAAGCTAATAGAAAAATGAAAAGAACATGAATGTACAACAGCATTATTCTTTCAAATTAAGAACCATATTCTGAGCTAATTACAGTTAACACACAGTTGGAAGGACAAAACCAGAATTATATAGAATTTCCTTCCTGATCTACTCCATTTTGGCTACCCTCAATCTGCAGTTTTTAATTCTGGTAGAGCAATAGAATAAGGTAACAGAATCAGATTCACATGGTCTATTTCATCAGGTACCAAATGTTCAGTCTTGTAAGAAAGCATATGCCCAGTGTGTCCCTATTGCACTCCTCTTGTGCCATGCATACAGATAGGAAGCAGAGTCTTGTATGTGCCAGTGTCTCAAACATTCAAGCAACAGAGAATTCCACTGTCCTGTGGAGAAGTCTGTGGCCGCTATAAAGATGGGTGACAGATGAGCTTCATAGACAGACTTTTTATGCTATAGCAGTACAAATAATACATGTAAAACACAGCATCAGCTAACTTTTGCTGGGATGTCTGGAAAAGGAAGCTGCTGAAAAGAAATTAAAATCATGAGTGTGCAACATGAYGTGCATTTATTACACCAATGTACCAATGTTCAAAACATCACATAATCGATTTTATTTTCCTGTCAAAAATTTGTCTATTTACACCTTAATAATAATTTCTGGAATTTAATGGTATCATAACTTTTTATTTTTTTATATCTTGGCAACTTTCTAGGGGAAGCTAGATTTAACTCTCGGTAGTTTAGGATTTTTCCAATCTGTTTAAAATTTTCCTCCATTTTGTAAATATTGCAGAAGAAATTATTTTTAAATACTAGTGTCGACTATATAAGTTCTTTAAGGCTTTTGTTTTTATTTATTTATTTGACCATGTAACTCAGTTGCATCTGAATAGCATCCAGATATGAGTGAGTCTATGCATAAACACAAAACTCAGAAGAAACCCTAACAAAACTGGGCAAATGACAACATGTTCTGTCCAGGTCTCTGATCTGGACAATCAAGGAACCAGGACTGTGATAATGCATAGCTGGAGTCTCTTTGTCTTCCACAGAAATGGACACACCACCAAGGTTTGCCATGCTTCTTTCAAATCCCAAAGTACCCCTGGCATTTGATCAGGCAAAAGGATGCCCTAGCTTCCAAAGAAGCATTTTCTGTGACCTTGTATATGAAAAAGAGGAGATTTATGTAACCTCTGATATGGATGTAAAGTCTTCTACAAACACTTAGAAACGTTTGTTGTTTTTTTTGCTTACTCAGCTTGAAAACATGATGGTGTTTCAGTCACAAAATTAATCTCTGGAGCCGATGTGAAATGAGTTACCTCCCTTCTTTTGGTCAGGGGAAGATATCCCATGGGACATGCATACATTTCGACCTTACCTGAACTCCAGATAAGCAATCTCAGAGTGTGCAAGTATGTGCAGTTTCCTGTTACGTGAACTTAAAGGAATTACTGAATGTTTGCTAGCCAAAGTATGCAGTCACTAAGGTGATACATGAATGACATTATTTAACCAAAAGAATGCTTGCCATGGTAGATGACCAGAGGGGAAAAAATGATACCAACTTAAAACTTTCTAACAACTATAAAGTTCTGTTTAAAACCATCTTTCCTAAGATTGTCAGTGTTAGAACAATACCTTTGCTATAATTGTTTGTAAGTGCCCTGTACTTCGGTAGTAACGTCCTGCATGCTTGCTCAAAGGGAGCAGGCACGCAGGTGACTGGCACATGGATGACTCTGCTCAAACCTGCTTTCATGGAAGGCAGATGAGGGCAGAATTGTAATATTTGTCACAGGATTAAAGTGTTCAGGATAATGATCAACGGGCATAATCACACCAAATTCCTGTGAATTTGTCAACCCAGTGCAAAGGTTAATTGGATGTTACTATAGATTTTAGGACCTTATTTAAAGGACTTTCCAAAAATACGGGATTATTTTGTACATCTCAGCAGGCAAAGTTGCTGACATAACAGTTCTAAAACTGCCAGATGGTATCAGCTATTCATCATTGCTGAGTCTGACAGAATTAGACCCCAACATTTATATATAACCCAGGAAAATACCAACATGCTTTGCAGATGCAAAGAAGTTTCATCCCAGCATCTGAAATTGCTGAAAACATCCCATTGTCATTCAAGAAAGAATGTTCTTTTCCCTCAGGGTGCTCAAATTTGAGGGAGAGGAATTTCAGGGCCTGGGGAAAAAAAGCAAGTGGATGTATGTTAACAGCTTTGTTATAACCATTTATTTGCACATCAGGCTCTATGAGATTCTTTCAACCCTAGCAAATAACGTGCTGTATGATCCACGTTTAGACCTTTCTCATCTGTCCATGGCTCTTGTCTCAGTTCTTCTTGTAACAGGGTGCCATCACTTTACTTTGTAGAGGTAATGATCACATCAACAAGCAACAGATCAAAATGAACCATCTAAAAAAAGGTTAGATTGTTAAAACAACCACTATTGTCTGAAGCAGTTGTTTTAAAGCATAATCACTGAAAACAAAAGGTGGGCATGTTTCTGCATCTGATATACAGCTATTTATATCATGTCATGCTCAGAAAGCAACAATAATTTTTTAGTCGTCTTYTTGTCTTTCTTTTTTTCTTGCCTTGCTAATTTGCCCCTCCCTTCCCTTATTTCCTCTAGCTTTCAGTTTGTTTTCACTGATCTCAGATTTTTTTTGCTCAAGTCCCCAGCAGTACAAATTTCTAGCACACACCTGTAGTTCCTACTTGTTTCAATAATACTAATAAAGGTAATCTGCTTAAATGGGTTAATCAACCTCAAAAAGCTAATTCTACCTCTCTGAAGAATTATGTATGTGGAGGTATTACGCCCTAGTCAACAATTCGAGGGCCTCCACCTTTTTTCTGTTTCTGTTCTTTATGTTAAATACATCTTGTATCTGTATTTCTTTAAAAATAAAAATACTCAAATATGTACAGGTGGTATTCAAATGACTTAAATTTGTTTGCTTAGAGGTCAAGTTCTTAATCTAAACCAATTGTCCAAAAGTCAACAGAGAGACAGACCATCTGCAAGGAGTTGTCCTACTGATCTTAGATGTTTAAGATAGGATAAATGGCTCTGTAGATATATATCTCTGTTAAATGCAGAGGTTAACTTACCAAGTAGTTTAGAATAAGTGCCTATTTCAGTTGATGAAGTTCAGAGAAATAACAGAATATTTCCATGTGTGTCTCTTTGTCTCCTGCCTCTTGCACACTTGACCGCATTACTAAAATCCATCATGGCATTTCCAGAGAAAAAAAATTTAAAAACTGTATTTGATTTACATGGCAAGGTTTCGGGGGCAGGGGTAGGGGTGTGTGTGCTACAGGCAGGGCTGCTTTGAGAAGACACCAGCAGCATCTCCCTTGTCAGACCGAGCCAGCTCCTACCAGCCCCAAGACGGACATGCCACTGGCCAAGGCCCAGCCCATCAGCGACAGGGGTAGCACTTCTGTGAGAACGTATTTAAGAAGGGGAAAGAACTGCTGAAGAACAGCAGCTGTAGAGAGGAGCTAGAAAATGGGAGAGAAACACCTCTGCAGACACCAAGGCGGGGGAAGAGGTGCTCCCAGTGCTGGAGAAGCCCGTGGTGCAGACCATGGCAAGGCAGCTGTGCCCTGCAGCCCATGGTGGTACATGGTGGAGCACAGATCCACCTGCAGCCCATGGAGGACCCCACACTGGAGCAGGTGGATGCCCCGAAGGAGGCTGTGACCCATTGAGAAGGCTGTGCTGGAGCAGGCTCCTTGCAGGACCTGTGGCCCTGTGGAGAGAGGAGTGTATGCTGGAGCAGGTTTGCTGAAAGGACTTGTGACCCCATGGAGAACCCACACYGGAGCAGCCTGCTCCTGAAAGACTCTTTCACTCTGTGGAAGGGACCTATGCTGGAGCAGTTTGGGAAGAACTGTAGCCCATGGGAAGGACCCACACTGGAGTTAATGAAGGACTGTTTCCAGTGCATGGGACACCCTGATGGAGCAGGGAAGTGTGCGAGGAGGAAGGAGCATCAGAGACAACGTGTGATGAACTGACTGCAGCCTCCATTCCCTGTCCCTCTGTGCTGCTGGGGTGGAAGGGTAGACAAGCTGGGAGTGAAGTTAAGCCTGGAAGAAGGAAGGAGTGGAGGAAGGTTTTTTTTAGGTTTGTTCATATCTATCACTTTCTAACCTGTCATTAATTGTCATTAAATTGAATTATTTTCCCTGAATTGAGTGTGTTTTCCCTGTGACAGTAATTGCTCTCTAATCTTCCTGTCCTTATCTCAACCTCCAAGTTTTTAATCTTATTTGCCACCTCATTCTATTGATGGAGASAATCTGATAGAGCAGCTTGGTGGGTGCCTGGCAGCCAGCCAAGGTCAATACACCACATTAACTCAGTTGATATTTTTCCCCTGATAGTGACCATCATAAATGAGCCAGCATTTTAGCCAGCATTTGTCTTTTGTAGTCACACATTGGTATCTGGTCTCACAGATGTATGCAGAGAATAAATATTCTTTCAGATATTCTAGTTTAGTTCTGCAGATGAGGAAAATATTTTTCCTTTACTGATGCTACTCCTATGCTTTTAGTGAGTCATCTCTTCTTTCTTAGAGAAATCTAAGGGGAATTCAAAAAGTATCCAGTAAAGTCAGTGGGTTGCATTTTTGTTGACAAGTGATTTTGAAAACTACAATACAGTTGGAGGAAGGATCATCCAAAGGAGACCTAATAATCCAAAGGAGACCTGTTGTAAAAGAGCCGAACTGAATGGGTTTTTAGACTGTGTCACCAAACTCAGATTTTAGCACTAAAATTGACAATGCCGCTCTTTCATTTTTTCTTGAAAAGTTTCCAAATAATTACTTCATAGCCAATATTATTTTTCACTACCTCATCACTTCATGCTTGTTCTGAAATAATTGCAAAAAGCACACTTTTCCATATATGATTATCTGATGATATACTTAATAACTGACATGCAAGTGTGGTGCCTACTGCAGGGTAAGCAGGTACTTGCCCGAACGAGATTTCTCCATGTGCTTGCTGAAGAATGGAATGTAGATGGCTCTTTCCTTCCTCTTCAACAGGCTCCAGCTCTCTAATCCTTACATTTTAGCTCTTCACATGGATGCACACAAGACAGAGCAGGCAAAATACACTGCCCTGAGTAACTATGCACTTAATACCACAAAATCCTAGAATTGTGAGGCTCAGTTTCTAGACACCGCATTGCCAGAAAGACATTGAGCAGCTGAAGATTGGTCAGAAGAGCAATATAAAAATGATGAAAAGAGAGAATCGGTTTATGGTGGAACACCGGGAGAAGTTTGAATAGTTTGGCTAAGGAATAACTAAGACTAGGACACGATAAGTGACTCAAAATATCTAAATACTGCTAATATTATACGTAGAGGGATTAGTAYGGTGGTATAGAGGATACTGAAAGTAACAGGGTGAATTTAGATAAAGAAGAATGTGGGCAGCTAGCTTCAGAATTCTTGTCAATAAGTTTTGCTCAGGTTTTCCTCAGTCTTCAAAAGCCACAAAAATAGAGTGAAAAGCACGCTCTGGAAATTGTATTTCGTTTGTAAATTATTTAGTTAGTAAAATTTCCTAAAAAGAAAAATAAAATGAATTTGGAAATAGTAAAAAAATATGTATCATACACTTTATACCCCACACAGTTAAGTTTAATGAAGTGATGTAAGTAAAATTTGRAAAATTTGAGATAGCAAATGAGGCAGCAGGTGAACATAGCATGGACATATGAGATAGAACTAAGGGCAGAATCAAAGATTTGAATTTCAGAGAAGGTATAATGTGATGGATGATGCTTCAGGATTATCATAGATTAATTAGGTTATCAACCCATTCAGTTTACTTCTAGTACAGCCTGTCATAATCAAGCTTAGTTTGACTAGGTACTACTACAGAGAAGGCACTTTGCCTTTCTGTTCTGTCCAGGAGTCAGACAGAGAAGAAAATCCATGTGAGGAGTGATAAAATCTAGATTAGGTGACTGATAGCCGAGATGGACAGTACCAGGTAAACAATGGGCATAGATGAGGTATATGTTGTTATATTTGTCAAGATGACTGACTAAACTCTTACAGAGAACAAATATGTTTATTGATATTAGGACAGGATTATGTATTTACTRATTCCAGACAAATTGATTTATTCATAATGATCCATAAAAAATTATTTATCTGGACTGAGGAAGTCATAATACTTTAGATTCTGTCTCTGAAGGTTGCCAGAAATCTGCCTACCCCAGATTCCTAAGACTAATACGGGGAAACTGACTTCCCATACTTACATTACTTTATCTGTTAGCAAAAGGAAAAGGTTTTCAACTGTGTGTTTTCAGGCCTTTCTACTGCAAATGTCTGACAGTCTTTGATGCCACCTTCTGGTTTTGGTACATATGTGTAGCTCCACAACAGCTGAGCATATACTGTAGCTGTCAAGTTGACCTGTATACAAATCTTACCAAATCTCCATGTTTGTTGTGCATATAATAGAGCAGTAGGTTTTGCTTTAGTCGTCCCTTGTCCTCAGGATAGAAAGTGTCCTTTTCATATAGCAAACACAGACAACCAGAGAGAAAAAATCCAGGACTTAAAATCTTAGTAGTCAATTGAAAACAGAATATCTGAAGAGTTTAAACTTTACTCAGCTCTGAGATGTATCTGTGTGACAAAAATCTGTAGCCGCTCTTGCAGACAAGCATCTACAGAAGAAAATAATTATCCTACTTTTGCATGTCTGCATGTAAACAAGATTTTCTTAATATGGAGTATATTTTGAAGATAACATTTAAGCAGATAAGCTAAAAATGTTGTATTTAATCAACTGTAACTGCTAGAGGCAATCACCTCTACCTGTTTTATGGAGGCAGAGAAGAACATAATTCAGGGAGATCTCACAACTCTAATTCACTGATCTGGACACAAGTCAGTTGCTATGTTTGTAATTCCTGCTACATTAATGCATCTAGTATGTAGTACATGCATTTTAAAGGGGGATTTGTTTGTTTGTTTGGTTTTTATTGCTTTGATTTATGCCCAAACACTAATTTCTTGTAAATAAAAACACAAACCCAGGGTTTCTGTTCCTAGCCGAAGAATACATTTTGTTCCCTAGCAAATGGTGTGTTCTGCTAATTTACACTGGCTCTGATCCGAGCAGCAGTACATACCCAAAGCACTCGAAGCCTGAACTCCTGATCCTGATGCTCTAGCTTTTGCTGTGTGTCTGGAGGACTGGAAGAAGAGTGCTACTTCCTGCCCTGCTGTATGTGGATATGAAGTTATGCCAAATCTATCCATTGCTAACCTGAATTTCTACTGAAGAGAAAACTTACTACAATTGTGATTCAGCTCCCAAGACAGCACAGGCTTGATTCACTGAATGATGTATTGCTGTTGATTATTACTGTTCTGCCAGCTACTCACTAGAGTGCTTGCACAGTCCAGAGAAGAGTTACTATAAAATTCACCAGACAGGCAACAAAGCAAGTTGCTCCTGTTGTCCACCTGGGCCTTCTCCAAATAATACAGCTAACACTTTCAATTCTTAGAAATGATGTGGAGTCTTCAGTGTTATAGCACTACAGTATATTATGTTTAAAATAGTTTAATTTTTTCTAGTTTTAGAGGATTACCTYTTATGCACAGCAAACGAATTCTGTGTGTCTCACACAGTATGAATGAAAATAATGATTTCTTAGAGATAAGAGTGTGGGATTCAAGCAATATAGTACAAAACTATAAACCAAGGTAGATAAGAGTTTTAAAATTCTTGTACTTTGTTAGAATTTGTGTACACTTAGAATGGAGTTTMTCTCATCTAACCCCAAACATCTTAAAGTTAGGTATCTGGTCAAAGTTGAATACATGATCTTTAGTTCAGTGTGACTGAACTAAGGATCTCCAGAGGGCAGCTTACCTCATCCTAAAATATATGCTCAGAGAACATGATATTCTACAGGTTTATGTCAATAATATAGTGCAAAAGCCTTGTATAGCAAACCTTCAGTAGAYACCTAGATTTCGTATGGACAGAGGAAGATAATATGGGACTTATGATGAAAATTATTGCATTTTTCATTTAAGGACTGATGTTACTTTAAAAAGAAAGATTGCTTTACTTTGAGTCCTTAAACTATAAAAAGTTTATTTTTTAATGGAGAATACGTCACGTTCTATGTCAGGATTATATATATTGTTGCTACAGTTTACTTTTTTGCACCCTAAGTTTCCTTATATGTGGTAAGAAAATGTATGTGTGTAGATTCAGAATAAAGCCATAGTCCTAGACCCACCAGATGTTTGTCTTCCTCTGCTTTGGCCTTGGTGCTTTGAGAGAGCTGTGCCTTAATCTGTATAGAGACTTCTATGCAGAGGTGGACAGCTTCCTTCCTGATACCGTGACAATTAGATCAGACATTTTATACTGTTCTGTTCCCATATAGAACTTTGCATTCATGATTTAGAAATGGAAACTCATAAAATTAATTTCCTCTCTTATTTTCATTTTAGAAGCTATGGTCAGGTACAGAGCATAGAATATGAAGAGAGACAATCACAGAAAAGGTAAGAAAATCTCCACAGCTTCACTGCCAAGTATTACTATAATACAGTATGGGGGCCTCTGCTTGTTTACTCCTGTCCTATAGGAGCTTTTCCCCMCTTCCTTCATTACTAGTATTCCCATATTTCTATCCAACATCCCCCATCTCCCACTGTGCTCTCTGGTGTCCTGTACAAGCAGCACCTCCAATGCTGATGTTGTTGGGATGTGTTATGTTACGTTTACCAGGCTCTTGGTTGCAGGATCTTCATAACACTCTTGGTTTTATCTCAGCTGAYTCTCACAATAGCCAGAGCAACCCTGTGTTACTTCCAGAAAGTTTAGCTCCCMCTGCACAAGCCCAGTGGAGCTAACGTGAGTGTGAATGGCGGATGTGTCCAGAACCTCAAGGTGACTGACTGAGCCTGACCTGAAATGATAGGAAGGCTAAGAAAATGTCCTGAAATACCATCTAGATGCATTACTGGAGAAGCCATGTGCTGACTCTTAAAAATACCACTTGGTTTGTAGTATTCATTAGAATGCACGACTAGATAGAGGAATAAAAAAGTTATAAAATACTACATCTGCAAATGATGTAGAAGTTCCTTTTATCCCATGGTTTTCCAGAACTCAAATGTTGTAAGCTGTAGTTCATTTGGTTCACTCTCTGCAGCTAAGGAGATATTTCTGTTTCAGAAAAAAATAACACTTTTTAACTTTCCAAAGTTGTCAGACAAATACGTAAAGAAAATGTGTTTAAATTGCCCTTCCTTGTGTTGAGTCATGTCATGTTAAAAGTACCTCTTATGTTACAAAGAAGGTATGAGTAACATAGGCCTCCTTGTGTTTGTTTCTGCATACTTCTTCCAGAGCTGTCAAACTGGGTTTCCCTCTTTTTTTGTGTACCACAGCATAATCCTTGAGAGGAGAGGGCTTTGAGAGCTGTCTGTGGCTTACGATGACCTTTCTCTATTACAGCCTGCTTTTTTTCCCTAACAACATGGGTCGAAAAACAACCCCACAGAGCCATCTTGCAGTATAATACATTATATATGTGCTATTGTTAGATGACTGGGGCTACGGACGATGATGCCGATACCCTCATGAGAAACAAGAGATGAAAATCCAGACAGCAGCGTCTCAGGAAATTCTTGTCTGAGAACTTAATGTCTGAACACACTGAGCTGGAAGAAATTCATTGTGAGTGGCCATGAATGCCTATATGAGCCTCTCTACCTACAGGGAGAGTGTATAAAGAACACTGCTTACTAGTTCTGGGGTCAAGACATGGACGAAGAAAGAAAAGGGTCAGAAATAGGCTTGGTAGGTAGGAGATAGATGGYGCATTATTTCAGTAGCCATATCCACCATTCAATCGAGTTCTTGGGACAGAAYTAAAACCCACCAAAGGCAGGTTCCAGCTGGAGAATTTCCACAGCTGGAGAAATTTCATTGATACAGACAGAGGCTGAGAATCTGGTTTGGTTGCAGAACAGTGTCTCTACTACAGGGTTTTTAACTTCTGCTTAAGCCTTCATGTCAGTCTTTTAGGTGGAGAGAGGTAAGTGAACATGCTTGTAGTTGAAGGAAAGGAAGGGTGCACTGAGGTTTTGCAACCTTGCTACACCAGGAGTGGAATGTGGTCTAAAAACATTGAAATTATTTGCTAATGCTAATATTTTTGTTTGCAAGGCAAGAGTATATATCCTTTATTTGAGGATTATAAAGTTGAAGTGAAAGCTGTAAAAGCATTTCTCTATTTGAAATCTTTTTACCATCATTTTGGCTTCTACTTTATAACTAAATAATTACCCCAATTTAAGCTAATTGCTTATCCATCCCTCCATGATATCCATAAATGAGTCAGTTTCTAACTAGTTCAAAAGGAACAAAGCAATGTCACATGCTTTTTGTAAAATAAATATCCTTAAGGGTATAGTTCTAGTGAGGTTTCCACCTTGTGAAGCCATCCCTAAACCTGTAGAGTGGGTATAAACGGCTACTTTATCCATTTTATATTAAATGCAAATAGTTTTTTAGAAAACAAGTAGAAGAACCTTCCCACGTGACTAGGGAAATGGCTTTTGGAGAGGTTTTCCTAAAAAGCAGGCATGCAGACGTGTGCTTCTGACGTCTACATAATGAAATGTGCAAAGCATTTAGTGTTAAACATCATACAGAAGAGTGCAGACTAATATGAAATGTTTTCCTGTGAGGCTTTTTCAACTTTAAAAGCTTGTGACTTTCCTCAAAGGTGCATGCCTGAGAATATATTTTCCGACATTCCTGAGCATCCAACACAGAAGCATGTTACAGGATGAACTGTAAGAAAAATAAGAAAGTATTTCACTCTTGGTCCGAAGTCCTTCTTCAGAAACACCTGCTTAATAGCAAAATACCAAATAAATTGTGGTGGTATGGGAGTCACCAGTTACACATCAATTTGCCAAGTGTTTCATTTTTTGATTCTCAGTCCCTTTGATTTCCCCAGGCATGCTGTGGGAGTACTTCCAGAACACTGAATTCTTGGCTTAATGTGGCTGACAAGAGATCAGACTGGGATAACAGAAATGTAATTTGTTAGTATGAGTTTTTCATTGCTTTTCACCAACAAAGTTTTGGGGCTTTAGAATCTAGATAAAATATAATATACCTTTATCCAGCCAAATGAAATGGAGACCAAGAAATCTAACAATTAACAGAGGGAGTTAACGTATTACTTAAAAAAAATAGCAGCTCATGTAAAAAAATTATTATAATTTATCACAGCGATGTCATTAGCTGAAATTTATTGTTTAAAGTTTTCTACTAATTTTCGAGTCAGGACTACTATGAAATGTATACCTTCCTTCAGTGAAACTGCTAGAAAARGTAGACGCCTTTTAAATTGACAGTCTTTGAATTGACTTATTTTGTACCTCGTTACTTTAAAAGTCCTGCATTACATATACCAACTTCCTTTAGAATTTAGTGAGAGCAATGATACTGTGAGAAAAATCTATGAGCCAAAATTTGAACATGACTTTCATGACTTAATGTCTGTGTTGCTGAAAAGTCAGAAATAACCCTGGAACCCATAGAGTTGGGCCAATTTACACCAGCACAACTGGGTACCTTTCCTCTAGTCAGGTAGGGCGATGTGTTAGATTTGTTAAAGGAGCAGCAATGCCAGAAGAGGGAGTATGATGCTGCCAGCATTGATTTAATTGTCTGCTATAGCTACTGCTGCTCTGCTGCAGAATCATGTCTCAGCATAGGGCTTGTACCAGATTATGGCAAAACACAGCTAGAACATGGTCTAATTGCTCTCCTATCATTGTAGCATATAAYCTGCATCTTGCCTTGCATTTTTAAAGTATCTTTGTAAGATGAAACTCCAACACTTTACTACTTCTTCTGCTATCTGCAGCTCTCAGGCCTGACTGCTGTCAGGTTTAACAGTTGAGCTTGAATGATGCGGTGGGCAGATCTGAACTCTACCACCTGTCCTCTGTGCTGGATGGACGAGTTTTGATACTGATATCCACAAGAGCAAGCAGAAAGATCCAGGCAAAGCATGCTAAGCAAGCCATTTGAGACAATGGATTGTTTTGGGTAATGTATTTGCCGTCCCTTTACAGACTATTCTGAGTTGTCAGAGCCCTGAGGATTTGGGCCGGATGCTGCTTAGGGTGTGGCTATACCATGTAACACAAGTAACTTGGTACATGTATGACAGATATTGTTCAGCGGGTGATGGGGTGTCTCAGCTACTGCTGAGATAATATAATATTCTTTATCCTTCCTGGAAGTAGAAAATTCAACTTTCTCCAGTCTATCTTGCACCTTTCTTCTTCTGCAAATGCTCTTTCCTCTTTCCCATAATTCTTCCTTTCCATTCATGGCCCCAGCCTTTTATCCTTGAGGAAGCAAAATTTGATTTTCCTTACCCTACTTGAAGCTTTGAGATGGCCACAGCTGTGCTCAGCTAGTGAACCTCACAGAGTTGCTGAGATTACTGGTGCAGGGTCGATGATGAACGAACATGGTGTATGGCTTTCAGGAACTGGTTTTTATTTAGTCAGATGAGAGCAGGGGCAGAACAAGCTCCTGTCTCTGCCCAGCTTTGTAGACAACCCCAAGGTGTACCTCTCTGATGGAAAGATATGCTCAAATGAAGGGTAGGGTGGAGGTAGAAGGGAAGAAAGCAGAGTGAAGGAGTGCAGTGAGGAAGGATGAGGAATTATTTTGGAAGAGATAAAAGAAGTAGTAAGACAGGARAAATCAGGAAATATTTTTTCAGAGATTTAAAGACAAAATCCAATCTCAAATATAATAGATGTGAAATTTGACTTGCATCTGAGGCAGGAACTGCTGAAGAAGCACATGGGAATAGAAGAAAGGACATTCAAGAAGTCCTTGGAAAAAATCTCTTGTGGAAAGAGAATTCTGTAGATGGGAGTGTTGCTGCTCATATATCCTAGAAAAAAAGGGCCATATTTAAGTATACCATGTTCAATTTAGCWTTTTTTTAACCTAATACTCTAACATATTTAGGTTTTATACACCTGAATTCTCATGTGGTCTATGTGAATTTAGGTACCTAAATATCTCTGCATCTGATCTTATGTGCTTATTGTGCTATTTTGCTATAGTCCAAGGTTTACAATCTGATTTGACACATCTCTAAACATTATGTCTTTGCAAATGGTTGAGAATGTGCCTTGAAACCCCTGAAAAAATACTGCTAATACTTATAGACTAGAGAGGAAATAACACCTTAAGGGTGGGTGTTGGTAGCATAGGGTAGGACAGCACCTCAATAACAATTGTTAGTTATACAAGTCAGAAAGAACAAGTCACTTCCATCACAAAAGCCCAAACCCAGTCTCAGATCCCAATCTAAAGTGCTCTCACATGTCCAAAACATAAAACATCAGGTGGAAAGTAATGACAAATGCAACAAGTCTTGGTTACAGAGGAACAAACCTTTCAAAACGGGGTTTAACCAGGGATCAAACAGGCTTTACATTGCACTTGAATGTGGCATTAGGAGAGTAACAATGAGTCATGCCAAGGCCTATTTCGGTCTGAAAAGCCCATGGTCATAAAGAAAACACCCCTTTCCCTATTCCTCTGCATTCAATAAATCTGAGGAATGCAGGATGATGTCTCAGAAATTACAGTCTTCTTTTAAAGGAAGCAAACACTTTTTAAAAAACTATATATATTTTGACAGAAAAGGGAATTTAAACATGGAAAACAGATTATAAAAAATTGGAAAAGATTGCAACTAGTGTCCTTTTCTTCTAGCAGTCTTTGCCCAAAAATAAGATGGATTACGTGAAAGGTTGTCCAAAAATAGAATGGGTTACATGAAAGGTTATGGCAGTGCTTGACAGCTACAGCAGTGATATAGGATCTCACCTATTTTCTGTCAAGTAATGAACATTCTTGTCAATTTAATGTGGTGACTGAATAATTCCACTAGAAATATCAATAATCAAAGAGTAACTCATTTTGACAATACGTCTAAAATAATAAATAGCTTGGACACTACTGTGTATGTAAAGTATGAATAATTACAACAAATTCACAWATCTAGTAGAATGCAATGTATATATTGAAATAAATGTAGGCTGAAACCAAAATACAAACTTGGCACCTTGGCAAGACATTACTTTAAGAGACACATAAAGTTCTGTAAAGCATTTATTTTACAGTGTAGTTCATTTTACAGTGAAATCTTTGTCATGCCCACCTTTTTAAAAAAAGATACTTAAAAGAAACTTTAAAAAAAAGAAGTTAATTTAGATGAAAGGAAAAGCATTAAGTTCTGAAAGTGGCTATTAGTAGCAATTCAATACATGTTATTATGCTGAACTGTGCCTTGCAGTGGTATGAACTGATCTCACCTCAACACTTTCAGAGAAGCTGGTACTGCCATACTAAATGAAACGGGGCTTTTCAAAAAGGCCATGCTTTGCTACAAGTTCTGAAGGCAAATGAGTATAGGGAGGCCACACATAATTAAGAGGCATTGTTGTACCCAGATATTCAGCAATAACTTGGTAATTTTGGTGACTAAATTGTGACCTTACTTCTAACCCCCATGTCACATTTGGACTTAGTCACTGGCTGTCTTAGTGTTCACTTTGCTCTGTGGGTCTTTTTTAACCAGATCAATGATCTGGTCTGGCTCACTGCATGGCAGCATCAGCATTAATTTTAACACAAAGGAGTCAACAGGGATGTGTGGTCTGGGGCAGGACACCTTCTTGCAGTAACAGCATGGTTTCTGTCTTCAGATGTACAAAGAAACTAATGCAGTTTGACATTTCCAAACTTACCAGGCCTTCATTCTAGGCTTAGAAAAGCACTGGAGAATTAGGTAGTAATGAATATGCATGTACTAAAGTGAGGAGTGTTACATGTCAGAAAAATGGCATAAACTATAACTTAGGAGAACTTCCTCCACACTGCTGGCTGTCAATGCCTGTCACTGGCACAAGTATTCCAGGGTAACTGAGACATAGAAATACTGTATCTGCTTCCAGAGGCCCAGCCAAACCCTATGATCTCATCTCTCATACAATGTTTGCAAAGGTAGGACTAGATGTAGGTCTGCAAATCCCTTTGTCCACTTCTGATACAAGTGTAGAGGAAAGGGACTTATATGGAGAGACCTTATAACAAGAGCGAAGCACTGAGTTTATCTTTTGTTTCATAGAGGAGCATTTATTTAAAGCACAGATACACATCGTTGAAAACTTATGGATTCCTGAATGGAAGTCTAAAGGAAAAAAAATCTCTCTCCTTTTTTTATAATGTGAAAGGGCAGATTTCAAGGCTTATGTACCTGGACTGATTCCCAGACCCTCAAAGACCTCTGAAATTTGGCTTCCTGAACTCTCCTGTTAAACTTTTTCTTTGTGGAACGTGTAAGATGGAGAAAACACCAAGTTATCCCACCTTGTAGAAGTCTCTAAGTACTGCAGTAGGGAATGTGGCACTGTGGTTTCATCTGGTGATATTGGTGTCAGACTCAGCTTCCAGAACCTGATTAGGCTGCTTTCTTGCTTTGCTGTGAAAATCTCTGTGTCCTGGATAACACAGTGCCCAGGGCTGCAGACCTCTTCAGCCTTCTCTTTCTTCCTGCACGCAAATGACCCACTTCTCCCCCAGAAGAGCAGATTCACTACTTCAAATTGAAATGCAACTCTGGGACAATGTGATTCTCCAAGCTAGCTCGCTGAAAGACAAACTATGAATCTCAGGAACAGTAATAGCACTTAAAATAAAGAGGAACAATGTTTTGGGGATACATTTAATCATAGAGTCTGTGAGGAGGGAAGTTTTTAAAGAAGAATTCAAGAGAAAATAATACTGTGTTTGATAGTGTGTCCTCAGAATCAATAACCTTTTTCCAAGCCTAAGATTTGCTTCAGGTGAAAACTGTTTCTCTTATCTTCTGATAAGGCTACTCGTGTGAAGCTAGGCTTCYTGGTGATTGCACACACCAGCTGCACTCTGTCACAGGGCTTCTCATGAAGAAAATTTCTGACATTTCACCTCTGTAACAGCTAGCTGCAGACTTAGGGCTTCGTGTTTGGAATGGACTGAAAAAAAGAAAAGCTATTGTCCACACTCTGTATTTTTCTTTACTGAAAATATTCCAGAAAAGGGAGAATATGTCATGTAGAGTCTCCAATATGAATGGCAGATTCCCATCAGCCCTTAGAGCCTTAGGCAAGTTTAAAAATAAAATTTTTCAGTTGAAAAAGATTTTTTGTTATAGACATTGGTGAAATCTGATGTATATTGCTATATGAATTTGGTAGGGAGAAATAATCAAACCATCCAGAGATGATGGCTGTCTCCTCCTAGGAGGGAGATTTCTTAAGGGCAAGAACACATGCAAGCTGTTCCAAGTCTCTAGCAAGATGATTAAAATCACTGTCTGTGACAAAGGTAATGCTGTGCAGGAACACAGCAGGGAGACAGCATTTTGTGTAATGCTCTGGTTTGCACTGGCCGTAAAGTTTTGGACCAYGACTGTACAGAGGCAAACAAGTACAAGTGGACTTTGCTGCCAATTACCCCTAACTACTTAAATGGTCTACTTGAATGATACTATTTTCCTGTAGTATCCTGAACTATGGCTGTTCAATGCATTCCTCTTGTGCAGATACACACGCTAATTTTGCCAGATCTTGTAGGTYTGGTCTGTTTATGCCACCTTAGGTGCAGCTTTGTGAAAAAGGTTTGTTTAAATCAAAAACAGGAGAGGTGAGTTATTCCAAGACAGAGACTCTGATTTCTCTCTGAAACACAGACAAGATCACTTTAGAAGCTCTTCTCTATTAATCTTCTRTCTTCGAATGCCATCTTCTTTGATGGTCCTTTCCCTGAGACATGACCTCCTTTGAGAATTAATAAAAGTCTCCATAAACCAGAGATGCAGCAAAACATTTGAAATTTCAGGAATCCAACCCTTAAGATGGAAAAGCACACATTCAATCAAAAGAAATGGAACAGTGAGATCTAGCTRTGATAAACCATCAAAACCTGTTTTTCAGATACAGTCTGTGTAAATACCCTTCATCCACGGAACAAAGACAGTGTTAGTGATAGTAATACGTGCCTGAAATCCAACACTGTCAAGGTTTTTTCCTCCTTGTTCTCCCCAGCACTGATAACGTGGTGTGCATTCCTGTACAATCTACTTGGAAGATTCAAATTACACAGTGTTTGCTAAACCTGACACTTGGCCAAAGAAGTACTTAACAGAACTAATACAGGGACTAGTGATCAAATGACAGAGTCTTGAAAAAGTGTCATTGTCTATTTGATGAGTGACAATTTAAGCCTCAGTTTGCTGCTGATCCCTTTTGAAGAACTGTGGCTCCAAAAACATAATTCATAATTTGACCATATTCTAAGAGCTGTTAATTAATTGTTCATATAGGCACAGGATTTTAAAATACCATCCCCCTTCAAGTTAAGTGCAAAAAAAGTCTCTGTTCCTTTGATGCAAGGAAGTGTGTGAGTAACAGAGAAAGATAATATTGCTATTACATGGTGATAAGAAAAGGTCACCAGTGCAGAATTCATATAATGTGTAGAAATTTTTATGGGAAATAAACATTTTGAACTTGAAAAAAAGATTGACTATGGGTGGCAAATGTGGCAGTATAATACTGCCCTTTGTTGTGTCCTCAAGATCAGAAAAAGGATTAATTTATGATCAGCTGAAGTAAAGGAAGAATCTGTAATTCTCTGCCATGATTAGGATCTGCTTCAGGCAGCTGACTTCCCATCGTAGGATATTGCTGTATGTACGGAAGCAAGGAGTAGTGCTCTGTAAACTCCAGCCATTCAAAATTTTTCTAGTCTGAAATCATGCCAGAAGTAAGCCAGAGAAAGCATAGTTCAGCCTTCATGGTAGGTTTCCTGCTAAGCTGCAGCAGGAGCAAAACTTGACTGTCCAATATGCAGTACCTTCCTTTCAGAGTTACTATTAAATCTAAACCAGTAGTTTCAAAATAGCAATTAGGAGACTTGGAAAAACATTTGYCAAGTTGAAGAAAATACTCTGGCCAAGTTCCAGCTACTTCTCCATTTGTTTGGAGATGCAAGAACAGTGAGCTAGGAGAAGAAGTAGAGGAAAGCTTCAATTGAAATCAATGTACCTCTTTCCTGAGGCCCTACAAATGCTGGCATGACAAACTTGCAGTGTGAGGTGCTCCTTGTATCTGCAGTACTACTTCTGTGCCCTCCTTTATCTCGGTTGCTGAAATTTGTCATTGCTCTGATTCTCCTGGAAATRTTGACAGCAGGCTGAGGGATTGACTCCCCCACCTCCTGTCATCAGCACTGTTTCGTAGACCCCCATCTGCCTCTCAAGGAGCTGTCTGCATCGCATACCCAAGACAGAAATCTGTCTTGGAGAACAAGCCAGATGCATTTTAGTTTTGTTTCTCATCCTCTCATGCAGCTATTTGTGTTAGCTGCTTAAAATATGATGTAGCCATTAGATTTATTATTTGACTTTATAACCTTTCTTTTCCCTCTAGAAAGTACTTTCATTGTGCTATTTTTGTGACATTTTAAAGGTGGGACATGTGAACCTAAAATAATGTAAGCAATGTCCTGTCTCCACAGTGCCCCATTGCAGAGCATGGGGAAACACTACAGAAACTCTTTCAGTTTGGTTTTTTAAAATCATTTCACTTCAGTGGTGCAGTACCTATTTTCATCACTTCAGTGGCTATCCCTGCTCAGGATATCAGCTCAGGGGCATCAGCTGAGGCTGTCCCTATTTGGTCAGAGGCAAGGAGTTTAAAACACAGAGAGATACTTCCCTCTGCTGGGCATGTTTATAAAATGGTGTCCTTTTCAGCAAAATAGATGTTAAAAAATAAACAGGTGGTCTTCTGTGTTTGATCCCGCAAGATCCAGGTGAATAATCGCAGCATTTAGCTTTGTGCAAGCATCATCCTATTGCTCCCAAATACTTCAGCTGGAGGTCAGCATCATCAGATATTTCAAGCCCATATAAATATAAATATAAATGAACTTTTACTGATTTACAAGATTATTTGCAAATGTAGTGTGGACGTTGAGTTTGTCTCAGAAACATAATGCTCTGTGCTCAAGATTACTATATTGAGGGAAATACTAGGAAACTGGGCCATGATTTGTGGGACATGTCTCAGGTTAAGAGGAAGAAGTGTTGCAAGGTTGTATTTTGGACTATTTGCAACTCACTGTCGAGAAACTATATCGAACTGTTCTCTCTGGACCTCCAGTTTATTTAGCAAGCAATAGATTCTCRTGTGTGTTGGAATGGGGTAGTTCAGCATTTTGGTCAGATGTTAGATATGGATATTTTCTTGAATGGCAGTTATCCTCGTGCTGAACAAAAACAGCTAAGGGAGGCAAAAAGCGTTTGCAAACAATTGGTTGAAGACTGAAAGGGTTTTCAGACCACTGTGTAATTTTGACAYATTTTTAAAGTAGAATAATTTACATTGCTGTTCATGTAAGAAGAGTTTAGATGATGTAGCAGTTTGGCAGCTGGGATTCACTGTGTTTCTCCAAAGTCAATGAATTTTATTTTATTTTTTCATGTTGTCAGTTTATTTCATGAAGGTCCTATTTTCCACGCTGACTGGGGATTTTGATATAGTATAAGGATTTACATTTTTATGAGTGCTCAAGAACTTTTATTGCTGAACACCTTGTAGAGAAGTTGAGTATGCTTCATCGATTTATATTATGGTCCACAGATGGAAGAAATACGAAGRCAATAGAAGGGAATCAGACTCCCCATTTTATGTTGATTTTTCAGCTAGTCCTATGTCCCAACATCATCCTGCAATCCAAGTTGATTAATTGCTTCACAAATTAAAGCACTATCCTAAAATAGCATAGCTTTTTATCACCTTTATTCATTTTGCCTTTACTGAAATATCATCTGCCAAGGAAGAATGTTGTTCTCTTTTATTGTGTTACACCTACAGTTCAGGCTTTGTTTCATTATGCTATATCCAGAAAAAACATTATCTCCACTGTTTTCAGGAAGCTATTTGTCACCTCAATATCAGCTCCAAGTTCTCACTTTCCTAAAAATATTGAACTGCTGTTCTACTGGATTGTTGTTGGTTTCCTTTCCACAGATTGCTTCAGTCCATGAACCACAATTATTTAACATAATCACATTAAAAATTAGGTTCCCTCTTTATCTTAGACACTAATACATGGACTGGTTCTTTTGTGTCTGGTTATTGACAACAGTAGAGTTTCCATCTTTGACCTTCTATGATCACAATAAAACTGAGACAAATTAATAAATTTATCTCAATTTATAGACTATTAGTAATTTCTATTTACTCATGTACTTGTTATATGATAACATCATACAGCAACAAGATCGCTAGAAATGCCACTTAAGTAGAGTGACTAATTATATACACAGTCGGGTTGGCTTGCCTAGTAGCTGTTGCATGGTCCTGACATATCCTCTGTGAATACCAGAAGAGAGGATTTATGATACCTTAACTATTGGTGAAAAAAGTGTCCCCTGAGCGCATGATTGTGTAGAAGAGGAGATTGGTTCTCACAAAATAATTTCACAACAAGTGAAAGAAGCTTATGGGGTAATGTTAACTGTAGAAGAAAAACTGCTGCAGATTAAGGAATTGTAACCRCTGTTGCTATTAATTCTCTGTCATTTTGTAACCAATCAATCTCTTAGGAATCCCCACTCCTCCAGCTAAGCATTTTATTTCTGTCATGTTAGTGTACCTGGCTGTAAGACTACAGCATTATATGCAACTGGACAATGGAATAAAATAAAATTGACCTGCTAATGCTTGACTTGTTATTTTCAATATTCCAACATATCCTTTGACTTTTATTAGCAAGAAATATTGGATTTTGCATTAATTATAAACAGTTTGCCTCGTATTTTTAAGGTACCTTCATTCAGTTGCAGTCTTACACTTCTCRTCTCTCACTGTTTTTGAGTGATCCCAGTGGAGGCATTTAATTCTCAATATACTCTTCTCAGCATGCTAGAAACAAACACAGGAGAGCATCCTCTTTTAAATCTTCCTCTTCTTCCTAATACGTTTGAACTTAMTAGAATCTTATCATAAACTTTCAAAATATATTCTCTTTTAGTGTGTTGTATTGAGACTGAGCAGCCTCTAAAAGATAAAAAGGCAAAACATGACGCTTTACTGAAAGGTACCCCAAGGTATTGTACTTTCAATTTCAGCAATAGTTCTGAGCTGCAGCAAATACAGATGAGAAATTACCTATCACCATATGTTGCAAAAGAGGCAGATTCTCTCTCTTGCCAAATAGCAATAATCTCTCTCTGCTCTGACAAGTTTAGCAAATTAGATTAGTTAAACTCCTTACCTTCAATTTCTAAGTTATTCAAAATCATAATTATTTAGCTAAAGTACAGCTTAAGTACCCAGGAATGAATACAAAGCAGTTAAAAGAATTACCTGAATTAGACCTGAGAGTTCAGGTATATTCTATGTCATCCTATAGAAGACATATCAAGACCTTAATAGAAAAAAGATAAGTTCAAAACTTTTTACACAGATAATGAATTAAATCAATCCTTTAGAGCTCTGTACCAAAAATGCAAGACTTGTAGAAGGTTCATATCTGTGAATTTTTTCAAATTAATTTATTACAACATTATGAAATTCCTGATTAATTCCTTCTCAGTCTGGCAGATCTTTCCTAGGAAGGCAAAGTTTTGGTTGCATTCCTTGAGTGATGTAATTAGGCAAGATTAGATTAGAATTCAGATGCCAGCACCATACCTTACTACATRGAGTAGTATGCATGAATCTGCATTAAGCAGATTTCAGTTCCTTCACAGGGTTTTCTTGTGTGTCTCCTGTCAAGATACAGTGCACATGCCTATGTTCTGGTCCTCTCCAAGGGTGCAAACTAGTTCCACAGTGGTAAACAGTGTTAAACAGGAAAACAGACCTTTAAAAAATCACATCATAAACTCCATCTAAATTAAATAGCCAAAAAGGCACTGAAACAGTACTTGAAATAATATCTTTAGGGTGAGGCGTGTATACAGTTAAAATTGGATGGTTGTAATGCAGATAGGCTTGTTCAGATTTGTTGCTTGTTCAGCAACATTAGCTCATCTCAGACAGATTAATGTTTACTATCTAATGAATAACAACACTGGAATATTTATACATACCTGTCATGTTTCAAGAAAGGGAAACTTATTCTTAATATAAATAAAGATATAAATAAGAGATTTCCAGATAATGAAGTCCCGGATGGGAAAAAGCAGGAAAGATTTTTGGTTTAAACACCRGAATACCTAATAAAATTTTGTTTCCCAACACAAAGCCCTAGCTCTGAACTTGAAGATCGTTGACCCAGTCTACATGGGCTCAGGATAGCACAAAAGAGCTGGCCTAAACCACTGTACACAGTCAAAACCTGCCAAGCACACCTTGACAAGATTAGACATTTTTGCAAACCTAACACCTGGAGAACCTTCTACAACTGCATGTTCAGCCTCCTCTTACTGTTGACGGCAGTCTGCAGGATTTGGGAGTGACTTCAGATCCCCTACAAATTGCAAATGCATCAACACATACACCTCCTCATGCAAGGGGCAGTGAAGACAGACAATCAGGTATCACCATCACTTTAATATTGAGCTGTCTGCTTTGTGGTGCACTCTGGAGATACTTTTAAGTCTCAAAATACTTTGGAGCTCTTTCAAAAGGTTGAGATTCATGGAGCTGTGTGATGTGGAGTCATCTTATTGACTGATGTAGAAAACCTAGAACGTAAACCTAAAGGAAGTCCTGTGGTGTGTCACGACTGAAAGCAATGCAACTCTGTCAATATGAACTGTGGAYATTTAGACATTTACCAATGTAGTTGCCAGATTCAGCAAGCTTGTTGCTAAATGATCTCAATTCTTTCATATTACTACTGAGTGAATCATTCTGAGAYATTGTGTTRTGCTGAAGAAACCTCCAACTCTGATATAGGAAAAGAAAAAAATCTTTTTGTTTGCCTGAAAACAAATGTAATACTCCAGCAGACAGACATCTATTGTTTGATTTTAGTTTTACACACTGAATAATAACCTGTTTAATTTTTAAAAATAGCACCTGATTCAACCTGAGGAGACTGATTTGATCTCAGTAGAAGTGTTTGTCCACAGAAAGTATATAGARGTAATTCACTACCTGTTGTTAAAGATTACGTCAATTCCTAACATACAGAATAAAATTTTACTGTTGAGGTTTAGGTTCCTGCTTTACATATTATTTGTAATCTTTTGGATAAAGGTCCAAGTCTTAAATTTGCTAGAATGTAGCTTTATTTGTATTYGTTTAAAATACACAATATAGGAATTTGTATGTTCATCTTTTAAAAAAATATACTAAAATTTCAGTTTCAGGATCTTTTTCGGTTAATGAAAAAAAGACATCACAGAACAAGTCAAGGCAGTATTCAAAGAAAGATTGCACATGACAAGAGCARCTCTGGAAACTGAATTTGCAAGGTAATTAGCACATTTTATGACACTTCATTAAAGCATATCGACACCACTCTGTGCCTGTGTTCTTTTTATGTCTTGAGAAGAATATAAAAAGAAAGTGGAGATCAGATTTAATTATCACCTCCTCATGTTAGAACTGATTAGCATTTGCACATTTCCACATGGATTCTCTTTTGTAACAGAAACATTTCAGCTATGATAATATCATAGAGGTCAAAAAGCCRTTAAACAAGTCCAAATGAAAACCAAATTTTATTTGTCTTTCTTCTGGTTTAAGCTGTTGACAGTAATTGAATTGGTATTGAATATTCAAGTTATTAGAGCRTGTGTATATTGTTATTAACTTGGAACTTAACACTTCTAAAATACTACTGACTAGTGTTTGTGGGTGAATGATGAGAGCTTTTAAACGATTTTATTTCTCTGTAGCGAGTAAGAAGTCCTGAATTCTCCACGGAACTTGCCAGGGAGCTTCAGTTAAGAGAATGCTCTGCAAGGGAAGGTGAGCCTRGAGCCAGGGGGCAAGGAAACAGACAGGAAAAAGACCCTCAGACAAGGGTCCTACCCCATGGTGCTTAAGCAAGTGCAGCASAGTAGGTCAGGGGATTGCAACCAGGAACAGCCAGTGGTCTTGATTGCCAGACAAGTCCATGGTGAGGAGAGGTCCAAGGCCAAACCAGGAAGGCAAGTCACAGGTTAGCATGGTGCAAGGCTGGGCAGAGGAATCCCCCCAGCACAGCTCAGACAAGGACCATAGGCCAGGAGGGAGCCTAAGTGCAGCTCCTGAGCCCCAACAGGGGAGGCCCCAAYGAGGCTTCCCCCAGCTCTTTCTCAYGCAGCTCTTTTCCAGCAGCTGCACCTGAGGTTACGGTCACACTGTGCCAGAGCTGGTTTTGASCACCCACAGCCAAAGTGTTGAAAGTGGGAAGAGGCTGCAGAACCTGTTGATGCACTCAGGGCTCTTGCAGAGCTCTCAGCTGCACTAAGTGGCTTGAGAGCTTGTGTGGAATTTCTGAAATGTCTGTAAAAAGGAACAGATGGGATCTCCCGTCTTACTTAGTCCTACATCCTGGCATGACAGGTAACATTTGAGCTATTTAGAAAAGGGATTCAATCCYCTTTCAAAGATCAGGATCAATCTCAGTAGGACACTTCTTGTCCATACTTTTCAAAACAGAAGGAAAGAAGTGACTCTGAATCCAGRGTAGTAGAGTTTTAATACAGCTTTCACAACAGTGATGAAGTAACATTGTCAGCTAAAGAGAGCTCTATTATCAGCATTTTCTCATGGCACACTAAAAATATAAGTTCTTGTCACAAATCAGGAGATGGAACTGGGCATGTCCATCTTGGTTTTTTGGAAGAGGCTGATCTGGTTACACACCTATCTAGGTGAGGGTATAGTGCTAAGAGGGGCTGGGAATCTCCAGAGAAAGTCAGTGTCTTCCTCATTMTAGGGTTTAGGGATCCCTTTCAGTGTTTCATTGGCCAGTTAAGGTATCTCCTTGAATACAAATTTTTTGTGAATCCTATGATCAGCTTTTCTGAGCAAAGAGTAAAATATGGACTATAAGAGAAGTAAATTGGCCTATGGTGGCTGAATTGTATGAGACTTGGCATCCATGCATGCAGAAGATGTTCACCATCAAAGAGGAGGGAGAGGTTTCTGCATTCATCTGTAACTGCCCTACCAGAAGTAGGTGTAGCAATGCTGGGTYAAAATCACCTTTGTGGATTCATCTTCCAGTGTATCAGTACATCGAAAATTAGTATTAAATGGTAATAAATAGTATTTGAATGGTAATCTATATCTTCCACTGATTTAATACCGTTTGATTTCAGGAAAAATCTTCATGATCAGTGTCAACATAATTTTTCAAACRTTAATAAAGAAAAGCATGAATCCCTAAACTTTTCTTATCTATAGGCGGTATCTTTCAGAACYGAAATGTTTGATCCTCTGAGGATTCATTCTGTTTGCAGATCCTGGTAATTGTATCTAGGGATATATATTCCCCATGCAGTGGCAATTTCACAGCATTACTGATTAGAGTACATGTACTCCCATGGCCTGTTAATGTGCAATAATGCTTTGGACAATTATTGCAGCCTTGTCATCAATCCAGGAGCAGTTTTTCTCATATTGAAATTTGTGCTTGGGGTTCAATTTTGTGTTATTTGCAGATGCAGAATCCTAATCTGTGGATATAGAGATTGAATGATGACAATTTACCATCTAGTAAAATATGGTAATGGTTTCACTAAGGAAATAGTTATAAGGGCCAAGATTTTTGTGCATGAACCATGATTTTATGGTCTACTTTTTAGATGCTTTACAGAAGGTTTGTACAAAGGGCCCTGATATTCAAAGAAGAATAAGGAAGACTGATTAAGTCCTCTTGAAAGAAGTCTTGAAGGCAGACTTGTAAATATGAGAAGTAAAAGGGAAGACACGTGAAAAATGCATGGAGAAATATATCAGCAGTCAATATCTTCATTTTTCCTGGTATTGCGTCTCCTGGCAGAGTAAATTTAAACCAGAATCACATGAATATGAGCCTAAATATTAACAGAATAAAATATTTACTATTAGATTCATATTGCTGTTAGCTCRTGTTTTAAAAACACCTTTCTAAAATGAGTAATAAAAAAAATTCATTTTCATTTAGACATGGTTTTAGAAATCCTGAAAGGTAATAGCATGAAAAGACAGCATCAACAAATCTGTGTATCTTCCAGATTAACAATATACCTTTAAACACAAGTTCCACAGGATTCAGGATTTTCAGCATTATTGACTGCTGCACATATTTCTCACATTACCTTTTGTGGATCTYAGCTATGCTTTCTATTTCTATCAATTTCATTAATACTCAGGCATACTCAGCCTCCTCTGCAACCCARTTTTACTCTGACTTTTAAAATGCCTCCCAGAATTATCCTGTTTATTCTTCTGCTCAAGACCTATATTACTGTTTGCTCTCTCCACATATCCCTATGGCCCCTTTCCCTACAAAACTTAAATCTCTCATCCAAAAAATATTGAAACTCTGGATTGTGTTACAGTTGAATATGAGACATTTTTTTAGCACACTGCTGTGAGTTATGCCAGCTTTCAAACCAGAGCAATTCAACCACCCTTTTCTGTATCGCATCTTGTTTATTTGATGGTCTTTTATCATCTTATTCCAGATCACCAGAACAAGCTGATGTCTTAGACAAATTTTATTTTATTGCAGCATTCAAAAATTTCTGCAAAACTTAAAGGAATTTACAATGAGAATCTTGCCACTGAAGAGAAACAAAAGCCTTTTAAACACTCCTAGTTTCTCTGAGTGTTTTACTAATTTCATGGAGATGTGTAACAGCATAAGCCAGCATGCAAATAAGAAATCACTATGTCTATATAAAGCTTTATAATTTCTGAAAAATTTAGGTTTAGTAGACTTTTTCTTATTATATTTCAATAAAAACACTGTTTTTAATCTTGAAAGATTGAATGGATGAATACAGAAAACTCAAAAAATACTTAGAAATGGGAGGTAATTATAAGCTGCAAATTTCACTTCTTATGTTCAAGAGTGCTCAGTTACAAGACTGATTTGGATCAGATTATAGTAACTACCATTTTTGAGATAGCCTCCTTGCCTTCTATCATTAATGAGATGAGCAAGGGGAACATTTATCAGTTTTGGAGTTAATGATCAGACACACTTTGAAATAGATGAAAATAAGGTTTCTTCACCTGTGGTGGATAAAACAGAGCCATGAACTTCAATTGCTGTAAGAAATGCTCAGGTTATGCTATCAAAAAGTACAGCACAATGAAGCACTATGCAAACTTCCCAGGGAGATTAGAGAACATCAGTCACCAGAGGTCTGAAGAACAGGCTGTTTACTCCCTCGAACTGTTTATTTTCAGGAAACACTACTGGGTTTGTAGATTAAAGAATACAGAATTGTCCATGGCAGGAGAGAGACAGCAGCATATTCCATCTTTTTGATTCTGACTCAGCATCACAGGGAGTCAGACTCTGCAACTTTTTAAAACAGAGGGAGCGTATAACAAGACTTCAGCAGCGCGTTGGTGTAACAGGAATCTCAGCCTCAGAAAAAACAGGGAGAACTGCGTGCAAGACTAATTTCCCACTTGCAAAAATCCCTGTTTGTAGAAATGGGATAGTTAGTCTGTCAAGACACACTTACAGTTCACAGAGACAGCTCTAGTCYGTCTTTCTGAGGGAGAGGATTGTAAAACCATTGGGGGTTCGTATGTGACAGAGGATAAGCTAGTTTTAAATTACACTCAATACTGGTGTCAAACATATAAGAAGCCTTATGCTCTTAAATGTGTAGTGGTGACCACAGTAATGATCTCATTAAACATCTGCTAGAAGAGGAATAAGGACCTCTAGACTAAACCAAAATAAACGTTACTATGCACTGTTTCCTCTGGTTTATCTTCCATTTTTTTTCCAGCCTAGAAGTGTGTAACACTCTAACCAGTCATCATATCTTGCACTGCATTCTGCACCTCCTTTTAATGTCTCTTCTTACTCTTTAGGTTTTTTTGAAGCTACTAGCTGTCTTCTGCAAAGGCAGTCGTGCCTGAACCTTGGGGAAAGAAGGAAAAGTTCCTCTGCTTTGTGTGATCTCTGATGAGAAGCATGTTGTCCTCTATATCTATGGCAGTAAAAGATAAAAATGCCCTTTTGAGTTTGGTTTCTGTACTTCCCGTTAGGAGTCTGAGCCAAGTTTTTTGCCTTTCCCAGAAAACAAAGAGGTTTGGATGCCTGAAGGGCGACTGGTTTCTCCCTAGTGTCCTGACCTGAGCACAAGTATGCACTCGCCTGAGATGCTGGGTCTCACGCCATCCCTCATTACGGGTCAAATCTCACAGTGCGCTTTGTCTTTGTGTACTACATTAACTGTTTATCCTCTGGAGGCTGCACAAGGTCAGGGTACTTGAAGCTGGTGAAACCCTCCCTTTATGATAGGGAGTAGACCAGCCAAGTATGTGAAATAAAATACTGACTGTTTAAGAGTTCAAATAGAACAGGATAGAATAAGCGAAGTTTAAAATGAACTGCCAGTAAACATTTATTCTTACCAGCTGTAATAAGACCRGGAAGCAGCTGGGTCATACTCAGGTCCTTTCTGGCCCACACAGACTGTGTTTGATTCCCTCACTCCAGGTCCACAGAAATATATAAGCTAACCACTAATACTAATGTCTAATTGAGTACAATTCTGTCATTTCACTGTCACCAGGCCCTGTAAGCGTGTAAGCTCACGGTGAACGTTTCCCCTATCATTATTCAGCAAAAAATTTGCATCTGCGGTGTTCTAGATGCTAACTAAGAGGGGCAATTCTCTGATGCCCGAATGGTCCCCTAGAAGTAGTCCTGAAATGCATTCAAAGGAATGCACCCACCTGATCTAGTGAGTGACATCTCTCCCCGTGGCAGGGGTTTTGGAACTAGAGGATTTTTAAGACCCCTTCCAACCCAAGTATTTTTATGATTCTGTGAATCATGTAACATCTGATAGCTGGGCATGATCTCACTAGGACCACTTATAAATTTAGCAGGACAATATCATAATCTGGCATTTTGTATCTGAACGTCCCCCGTTCCCAATTCCCTCTATCAGGGGAGATGCAGAAGGTACTAGGATGAATTAGATCAGTGGTCTACCTCTGTAACATCCATATTTCCATAAGTCTTTACCCTCCAGAGAAAGGAAATGTTTGTTACAGCAAACTGTCTTTTCCATCAATTTAGAGCATCTATGATGAAAACCTCTGTCATTGTATAGAAACTAACAGAGAATGTGAAAGGAAGCAACTCATCCATACTCTTTTTTTTTTTTTTTGAAATCCATGACTTTTGGCTAGAGTTGAAAATGTTCCTTTTTTATGTATTTGCTGCAAGTAATCAACACATATCATCTGTATTTAATATTTTAGGAGTCTGGATTCAGAAACTTATAATTTGGAATATATTTCATTTGAGTACTATTCTGGTATGAAGAAGAATGCTTTATTCTTTTTGTGAACTGAAGTCTCAAGTCTTTCAAACATGACCATTTCCCCTGCACAGTCATTATCGGAACAATCCAACAGAGTGTGCTCATGTACTGTGAGAGCTGAAGCTACCTATAGTTAAAGACGTTTTTCCTATGTGTTGTTCTTCCTCTTTAAAAATAATTAACTGTAAAAGCTGCATTCCTTGTCGAGTTTTTCAATGACATATAACATCTCCAGAAGAAACAAGCATCATCTTACATAATTAAATGGAGGAAGAGAGGGAATTCTAGATGAGAACAGTGAGAGTAAAATGTTTTTACAGAAAGTCAGTATTTAACAGCAATAACACAGGGATCCGCCAAGATTTTTCTGTGTTAGTGAAAGTACTGAACTATGCTCTGGCGATTAACACCACGGCCAGCTTGTGTATGGCACTGCACTTTCAGGGAAGTCATCTGGCATGAGGCTGGAGGAACTGAGATTGAGACGGGGGTCTTGGGGAATGGCAGAGCTGAAATGGATGCTTCCGCTGAAGGACACTTGCAAAATAGTCTGCTGGATAAAGTTGTTGTAGCCCAGATCGTTTTTTGCCAATGAAAACTGTATTTGTATGGGATGGATCCTCCAAAGACCACAGCCAATATTCAGCATTGGAGATAGCACAAGAACTAGGTGCATATGCATAGCCTTCCTTGTAATGAATCTTCTGACAAAGTTGGAGCAGTTTCCCGTTCTGTTTATAGAAACACTTCAAAGCCCCAATACTGAAATCTGTTCTCTGAATAAAAATAACAAAGATCTGCTCAATATGGGCAGGAATAGGGCATGTTTGATGCAATCCAGCACACATCTGGATCCATGAGGGCTGAATATTTTGAAAAATGCAGACACAGGCCTTTGAAAATCACTGCTACACAGCAGGGAAGAGAGACACTGCACTGTTAAAGTCACAAAATTTGGACTTTGTTTGCTACCTCAATTGTCAGTTCTCAGTTGTGAAATTATAACTCAGACCAACAAACAGGTTTACCACTGGATGGCAAGTTAATGTACATTTTCATAGTCTGATGCCTTAGCCCACAGCAATTTCAAGAGTCTTAGAGAAATCTGAACTACATGAAACAGGTGAGAGAGCTGATTTTGTGAAAGATTGCTGCACAATTACTCCCTCAGGGAAGTAATTTATTCTGTGCCTCAAAACCCAGACTCTAAAATAAGAATATTGGTGTTGCTCTGAAGGTTGTCAATAGATAAAGTTCATTACTGATTAAAATTAGCAGTCATGTCATTGCTATCATTAATATTGTAATGATACCTAGTTATGTAGATTATTGCTATCTACTTCATAGTACCACAGCACTACTGTTTAATAAAACCACATTTGAGAGGGAGTGGATACCTTGATGTGAAAAGGTAATCCCAAAATCTCCACAGCTGGCAGGTGCAGAGTTCCACCTAAAATATAGGCAGACACACTCTATTTCCCTTGAAGAATCCCCAAAGACCTAAATCTATGTGTTCCTGCAAAAGCATTCTGCACGCCAAGCTCCCACTGATGCTCCTTTGCAGTATCATTACACAGCGCTACCTCCCTACTGGTGAGATCTTTCTCCCTGGAAAAATGCTTGCAGCATTCTGGGACCTCTCTTATCCACATACCATGCAAGACTCAACCCTGAGGATTAGCCTGCTTTGCCTGTCTCTTCTTTTCCACAGTCACAATCTTTCTTCCTTGCTCTAGGCTTTAGGCCACTTTACTGCATTTCAATTCGGGAAAACCSAGCAACTTAAAACAACTGAATGCGATACTCAAGAATTTAGAAATGTCTTCTAGTGCAAGAACTAGAGACTTTGTAAGATCTTACTACCTCACGTGGTTAATTTTTGAATCCATCAGCATTAAGAATATATTCCTGATATAAATGTTGCCATTATGCATCAATTGTAATCAAATACCTTTAGACATTCCTTGCTATAAATCAGAGAGGACATGCCTGGTGCAATACTATCATAAATATATTTGAAAAAAACCCCAACCTTGAAGTGTTTGAACACTGGAAAGATTTCATCAAGCTTTATTTGAAAATTCCCCATTGTTCCCATTAGTATGATTACAAGAACGTAGTGGATAACATACATTCCTAAGTTTATTAGTCTTCAATTATTTGTCAGCACAGCTTCCAATTCAGCTTACATTCTTAAAATGAACAGTGATTTTATATGTCTAGGTTTTTGCCTAGTTTAAGATGTTTTCCAAAAGCAGGCTACTTAGAAACTGCCTACTGCTTCCCTTAGGAAAAGCAGCTCAAAAAATGAAAATACATTGCAAGAGGCCTATGATTTGTGAGGATGTAGTGTTTTCACTGTTGTATTTGATTCGAGTCTCATTCTCTGTGATAAGGAAATTATTTCACATTTTGAACTAAGGTTTCAAAACTGTATGGGAGCTGATTTGACAGCAGAATTAACAGCCTCTTGTATTTATGCACAACATAAATGTATGTATTTAGGGATGAAACAAAAATAAGCAAATCCCATGAAGCACAAATTTTGGAGGTTCACATGTTAAGCCTCTATTACTGCCTGACTTCCCTAACAACAGGAGCTCAGCAAATGTCACATTCCTGCAGTCTGATGTTTCATTTCTGCAGTTGTCTTTTTTCTTCTTTATGACTTCTGTATTTCAGCTTGTGCAGATTCAACAAACAGGAAAAAGACTGTGTAACAGTAACAGTCAGTCAGTCATAAGCTCTTTGTACATGGAAGCATCTTTACTTCTATAAACAGACAGGGAGTTAGTTGGTGTGTTAGCATTGTTGTCCCTGCTACCAAATAATAGCTGGAACAGTTTCTGCTGCAACAAGTGATGTCTTAAGGATCAATTTGTAATGCAGACTGCAAACCTGTCTGATTTATGAAGCAGCTGCTATCTTCAGGAGCAGATCCTGTCAGACACATTAGTCTGGCCATACTGTGAAAAAAAAGTAGATTATGCCCTTTAGACCCACAATGAATTGTGAAACATTCCAGCTTCTCATCAGAAATGACAATGATGCGAGGAAAGGAGAGATAATTTGCTTTCATTGATCTCACAAATGACAGCTCATATTTAGACATCTGGGGCAATTGTTTCCAAAATTAAGAGGCTCAAAATAGCACTTGTTTGCCTAAAATCAGCTCGTTCTTCAATATTTAATTCAATACTGGCAGTATTTCTTGGTTTAAATGGTGAGAAAATTCAGTTTTACTGAAACGTTCCAAAGTTATTACTGCCAAAAGGAAGCTTAGAATTAATTTTCAGGCAAATTTAAAGAAATATATGACATTAAGCTGAAAATTATTACAAGACATTGRGGCTAAAAGGAAGGGGTTCTTCTAAAGACAGAAGATACAGAAAAATGCAAGAGGGACTTATTTTCCCACTGAAGGTCAAATAAAACTGAACAGAACTAAGAGAAATGAGGTCTGCAGAGAGATTGGGAAACACTCAGGAAGCAACTGTGTGCCTGTAATATAATGCAAAATATATCAAAGGGCAACAGTGAGTCTCTGAGAGAGATGGACAGTCTGAATTAGTTGTAATCATCGGTTAAGAATCTCAGTCTTACTGATCAGTATGCATTTGGAAAACATAAAATGTACAGTATCTTTTTTATCTAATTATACTAAAAATTATTAGATCCAATTCTCTGAGCACTGCAGAAGTTCTCATCAGCACAAGTTGCACTGACAATTTCTACTTAAAATGACATAAACTGAAAAGCTTCTTTATTTCAATTTCCTCTTGCAAAGGCTGGTTGCCAAAAAGCTCTTCCCACTATTGCTCAGTCTTTGGTGGGAAATTTATTCCAGGATCTTCCATCTTCTGTGGAAAGGATCTTCATGCCAGCTGTTTCCCCAGCTAGTTTTAAATCTTTTCTATTTTGAGGGAGGGGAAGTTATTCTCTAAGGTACAGAAGATCCCATGTGTTCAGAATGGGTAAAGACATCAGAAGAGGCAGAGGCATGACAGTCTTTCCCAGTGTAGTTGCTCATATCTTCACTCTGACTGAACATGTGGGTCCATATAATTAGAAGAGAGACAAAGTGGAAAAATAACCTCTTATTTCACACTTTTTCAATATCTAGGGCTCAGAATTCATAAATACCACAAGCTACTGCTGCTGTCCTCATTAGTAGCTCTGCCGGCACAGTTAAGTATTTGAGGAGGTAGCTAATAACCAGTCTTGCCAGAATCCTGGACGAAACTTTCTGTCAGAGTTGGGAGATCCAGCAGGATTACTGAGACATGCATTTATTTGTGATGATGAATACAGAAATGTAAACTAGTTTCATGGCACACTGAAAAACTGCCCACACAAAATATGGATGGCTTCTTCATGGCAAGCCCTTGAAAAAAATCAATGCTTGGGTCTTGGATAGACATCACCTTTTTCTCTCAGTCAGAGTCACACGGCACTGCTGTACCTTGGGTTAGACCTTGTCTCCCAGTCTTGGCTGGCAAGTGACTCTGAATGCTCACAAAAAGTACAAAACCACACCAAGACATATTAACCAARGTTCCTGTCAGTATAGCCAGCGGGTTTCTCTGAAGACAGTGAGCAGAAACAGCCTGGCCAACAGCACAGCTACAATTTTAACAGCATAGATATATTTTAGCAGAAGTTCATAAATATATATGGAATGMATCCCAGTCAAACTCAGGAAATAGAAGGAGCAGGAATCAAGAAGCCTTGTGAGATAGCACAGCCTATAGACCCGTGGATCCTGACTGCCTTGGCCCAGTCTGATAAATGTTCCACGGTCTCGTTGGTCATGGCAGCTGGTTTGGTCCAGAGTAAGAGACGAGTAAGGCTCTTTGCCTCCCAAACACATGTGGATAAACCTGCAGCCACATCAAGGCCCTGAAGGCACCACCARCCCTGCCTGGACACGCCAAGATTCCCCACAGCCCAGGAGCCCATGTCACCCCCAGGGCCATCGGSCCCTGCCACAGTGACACTGCACCAGGGCCAGGCCCCAGCTGGCCCCACCCTGCTCTGCCCAGCCATGAGGCCACAGTAGGCTGGATCCTCCTGCAGGCACATGTTCCAGGGAGGTCCCCAGTGCCTGCCTTACCACCCCCACAGGGAACCTTCAGCTCTCGCTGCACCCGGCAACCAGGCTGGGCCCTCCTTGCCCTGCAGAGTCTGTCCTGTGGGTCCTGCCTCCGAAAATACCTGCATGCACTGGGATGGCACAGACCAGGGCAGGCACCATCAATCACGGCATCAGAGAATCACAGAATTGTTTAAGTTTGAAAAGACCTCTAAGATCGAGTCTACCATCAAGTCAGCCCTACCAAGTCCACTGCTAAACCATGTCCCCAAGTGTCACATCACACRTCTCTTAAACACCCCCAGCTTTGTGCTCTAAAAGTGCCACTTTGGTGAGCTGCAGCATACTGCTTATGTCGTATGAGATGTTCTGTAAAAAACACACGTACAAAACAAGTTCTAGCTTCAAGACATGGGAGAAATYCCTGGGATCCAGAAGAGACCCAAAGTCATGTCCTTTGTAGAACAAGCACGGTCAGTCTACTCCAGAAGGGACACAGCCAGCCACAGTATTTATGCCTGGTGGATTAGTTAATTTAGCATCATGAATGCAGCCATAAAGTCTGGGGTACTTCTCCTTCCCACGGCTTTGGATGTTGCATTCAGCAGGTGGGCAGACCACAGCCTACCTGTCCAGAGGACACACTGACATCCTTGTCCCTGACTACTGTAAGTATTTGAGAGAAGGTAAAATTGCAGCTGCTTCTTCTTCTCCAGGGCCTGCAGGAACCTCCCTCCCTGAAGCAAAAGTGAACACATGAGAGGGAGATACACGGCCCAAGCTGCATTATGCCAGACAAGATAAAAAAGCACAATTCAGATTTAAATAAGTCTTAGGAACTCTGCTCTGCATTTGGTAGACAGGCACAATTCTTCAGCCAGTCACTAATGAGCTCTGCCTGAGCAATGCGTAAGCAGTGGTCCAAAACAGCTGTGTTGCTTTGCTCTGCCCTTATCTGATTCTGCAGCTCAGGTCTGGTATCTATTTTCTACCCTCCCAGGTGCTAGTGGCTTCTGACCTCTGAACCAGTGTTTGCTGGGGCAGAGTGAATGTCTCTGGTTCTGTGTTCGGGCTCAATGCCAGAAACAACTCTCTAATCACATTAAATCCTGCTGCTCTCTGCAAAGAAACTCCGGACACCAGCACTGCATTCAAGGCCTTCCTTTTGTTTAGCAGCACTGCTCTACCCACAGCCTCATCAATAACAACATTAAAAACCCTTTATATGCACAGCTGGACACTCTGGAAAACTGATGGGTCTAACAGACAGCAGATGAGCACTCCAATCATTTAACACTGTTAGATAATAGAGCCCACTGGGTTTTTTTTCAATTAATAAAATAGTCTTTCCTGTGCTCAAACCTTATCTCTTTACAGAATATACATTTTACGCTAATGCTGTTCTTTCATAMGAAAAAAAMCAGAGCCTTTTTTTTCCTTGTRTAGGCAGAGTCCTGTTTCCTGAGACTGTGAATCATTACTGACATGGGGACAGATGAAGTATAGATAGTCAAGACCTAGACTGGTTTATGTTGTAAAGCATTTAGAACATAACCCAAGACCAGATAAACCAATTAACTTATGGGAGGAAGATGTTCCTAGGTGCATGGTATAACAGGTGAGTATTTTGGTGATGAAGATCAAAATAAATGGGGTAATATAAGTCTAATTTAAAAGTAGTTATTTCAGASAAAGGGGGGTAAAACGTAATTATATGAAAAATTCAACAAGGAGCTAACCAAACAACCAACCAGTGACATTAAAAAAAAGTAAAACTGCACTTTGTGCAGCATTGTCTTTGTGTTATTCTAGCATCCGAAGTTCCCATTCAGAATCAGGCTCTTTGCCATTCTACAGAAGGATGTACAATTTGGGAGTCTTAAATTCAGTGTTTTTTTAGGAATTAAAATATACCAATACCTCAGGGATCCATGTTGGGACCAGTACTGTTTAATCTCTTAGACAATGACATAGTGGAATTGAGTGCACCTTCACTAAATTTGGAGGTGACACCAAGGTGAGTGGTGCATTTGACACACATGAAGGATGGGATGCCATCCAGAGGGACCTGGACAGGCTCAAGAAGTGTCCCCATGGGAACCTCACRAGGTTCAACAAGGCCAAGTGCARGGTGCTGCACCTGGGTTGGGGCACCCTCCAGCATCTACAGAGACTGGGGGATGAATGGACTGAGAGCAGTCCTGCYGAGAAGGACTTGGAGGTACTGGAGGATAAAAAGCTCAACGTGAGCCAGCAGTGTGTTCTCACAGGCCAGAAAGCCAATTGTATCCTGGACTGCATCAAAAGTTTGGCCAGCAGGTCAAGGGAGGTGATTTTGCTCTGGAGTCCTCAGCATGGGAAAAACATGGCCCTGTTGAAGTGGGTYTRGAGGAGGGCCATGAAAATCATCAGAGGGATTCAACATCTCTCCTATGATGAAAAACTGAGAGAGCTGGGGCTGTGCTGCCTGAAGAAGAGAAAGGTCTGGGGAGACCTTATTGTGGCCTTTCAATACTTAAGACTTCTAAGAAAGATAGAGAACATATTCGTAGTAGGGTCTGTTGCAAAAGAAAAGAGAGTTAAGACTAGATTTAATGAAGGCTTTTTTTGTGATGATGGTGGTGARACACTGACCCAGGTTTCCCAGAGAGGTGGTAGATGCRTCATCCMTGGAAACATTCCAGGTCAGGCTGAATGGGGCTCAGAGCAACCTGATCTAGTTGAAGATGTCCTTGCTTATTGCAGGAGTGATTGTAGCAGTTGGCCCTTCCAGCCCAAACTCTTGTTTGATTCAGGGATTCTATGGTCACGTGGAAGTCTGCTTAGACTGCATTCCTTGCAGATGAGAATCTCTAAGAACATTTATGTTTAACTAACAGTAACTGTAATGAAGGATGGGTTGCGCTGGGGTGTTACCAAACAGGCAAATGACTGAGAAAGAAATTTCTGACATGTTTTGGAAACCTTAGTGTTTTCAATGTAATGTTTGTAGCAAGAATATATAAATATTTTATATAATGAACTGACAGTTACATATCTTTGCTATAAACAAATTCTTAGTAGTTGGACAGACAGATACACAGGCAGGTAGATAACTTTGAGTGATGCAAATGTGAATTGTAGTCAGCAACTGGTTTTCAGATATAATCTGTTACCATCCATTCAGAACATGAATACTGTAAAGACATTTTTCTAAATGGTTCCAACTGTGGTTATATAAAATATGCAGTAAAGAGAAAGTMTTTTCAGAGACCTAGGAAACATAATGCTGAACCAGTCTGTTTAAAGATTCTTGATGGCAGTAGGAAACAATACCTGCTAGAAGGCAGCTGTTCGTAGGTATGCCAGCTTCATCACTCTCTTTAACACAGGCTGCCTCTTACCTRCATGTAAACCATACAGCCCAGTGTGAGGAACTGGAAATAATTATCTCAATCTTAATATTTTACAACCACTTCAAACACATATAAATGAGTATTCAAGCTGCAAGGTGAAAAAGAAACAGGTCCAAATTCTGTTTTATAAATAAAATATCTAATGTGTCAGATTGACTTTTACATTCCTGCAACTTCACTGTAGCCTTGGGGCTTTTTTTTATCTTTTAAAGTAGAAATTGTCTCCATAYGTGCGATAGAGGTACATCTATCAGAAGGTATCTGGCAGAAATAATGTATTTACTTCTGGTATCATCATAACAGCCTGCAATATTATCACTTGWTGTATAAAATAATTTAGCAGAATATACTGAATGTATAAATATTAGATTGTATTTCATATCTTTAGATGTTAACAGAATTTCAGCATGTTGCCAGAAAAGGAGTCTAGCAAGTTAAAGAGAATAATAAAAATTTAATCCACATGTGGAACTTTTATAAAATATGCTTCAGTAGTTTTTATACATTAGAAGTACTTTGCTTTCCTTCAATTTGCTTCAATTTTCTTTCTATTGTCTTCTGCATACTGATGCCTTAGGATTTTGGCTTTTATATTTTTCATATACTTGTAACCCTGCAATCCTTAGTGTGTAACTCTAAAGCCCACATAAAAGTGTTAGCTACTGCCTTTAGACAAAACAATCCATCTTCAGGCCTGGGATTCAAGGACACCTTACTGCTTCAGGCCCAAGATATGTAAACAACCGTTGGTGAAGGGGGAAAAAACCTCGGGGGAATTACTTCATTGCCTGAGGCTGTAATTGGAAGAGCTAGCCCCGATAGGCTAATGGACCAAACTTATAAAAGTATGGACAACTCGTGACCAGTCATCCATCTTGAGTGAGCTAACGTCGGGAGAGGACCTCAGGGGGTCCTCTTGGGGTGTAGCCCCCCCCCCCCCGAGTGAGCTTTGACTGCCCTGGATGTACCTGAAGTCCTTCAAATAAATACCACTGCTTTTAACCTTTTAATATTTGTCAAGTCTCTCTCTTTTAGGTAGTCCAGACAAGGTATCAATACCACATTTCTTCTTTTTCTCATGCAGTTCCCTAGAGTTATAACAGAGATTAAATTTACCATTTATTTTAAAGTCAGATTTGACCTTTATACTCTAACATAATAAAAGAGAATTTTAGAGTGCTTAAGATATAGCAATACACTGTTATACTTTGATGGCTAAGGCCCTTCCCCCCCAGCCTCTCACAGACTTAAATAATGTAAAGTTCCCTTGGTGATTTTCACTGGAATCATATGTAATGTCTAATTTCAACCAGAAGATATTGAATATTTGCCAAGAGAGACTGGGTAACTGATTTTCTAAATGTGCAGCATTTTGTAAATAAAATAGTACAATTCTATTATACTTGCTATTCAATAGTATGATCCTACTGTTTTAAATTAAACAAGACATCATTTTATTAAAACAAAAACCACAAAACAGAATATAAAGATCTGTAATTAGAAAAATGATCTGCAGGCCCAGCAGATCAGCCATGACTTTACATGTAATATAATCACAAATGAAAGATATTTCCAAATATTTTGTCAGTTAAGACTTTGAATTTCTGTATAAGATTTCACTTTGAAGAATTCCCCAGTGTAATTTTAAGTGAAATTTGCAAGATTCTTGTCCCTAATTTCTACTAGGRTATGATTTTGATCATTGTTGAAAAMTGAGGCCTTATGATTCACCAGCATAAAAAAGCAGTTTCCCTGCAATCAAGGTTAATTAATGTCAGCTGATGTTCTGCACAGCTTTTTCATTCTTAGCATTGACAAGGTACTGGGATTTCAGACAGTGAAGGGGAAAATAAAGTATCAGGTACAGGTGGCTAGGATAAACAGTAACTGCAGGATAAATATTTGAAGTGCAGTCATGAAAAAAAAAGGAAACATCTTTGCACAGTGCTGAAACGAAGAGCAAAAAGAAAAATTCAGAAAATACGGTTAAGAAAAAGTAGGGAAAATAACCTGTCAGATCTTGAATGATAAGAAAAACAGTCAATAGCTATCTTTTCACCTCATTGTTTTAAATATAATTTGCCAAATAATGATATTAGAAAGCGTACTCTTAAGAAAATATTGTGGCTATAAGGCACATTTTTTGACTTTAGAGATTCTTTGTTCTTCCTGAGTCTGTGAAGGATGTCCTCTCTCCTTTGAAGTCAAGAGCACACCAYCTACTGAGGTCAAGAATGCACCCCCTATTCCTAGGATTTAAAACACTCATCTGCAGACCTGTTACAAAGAAAACCTGCWTCTGAAACCTTTTATCATTATATAGACAAATATCTAAATCCCTTTGTATTTACGGAAACTGACTCTCTTGATTGAAACCCCATGTTTTATTTTAATGTCCTTCTACACATAAGCACGTACACACACTTATACATCTWTTTTTCGTTAAAAAAACTTCAGGAATGTAGTCTAGCAGATGTATTTTCAGGTGGATCAGGCTATATGAGCCATATGTAAGACTATTATCTTAAAGCAGATTTCAACTAAAATGTGATTGGCTTTATCAAATGCATATAGATCCATATTCCATATAGGACTTTGTGGTTTTCCACTTATTTGGAGGGCAAAGTGCAAAAAGAGCACTTGGTTTATGGACAGTACTGGCGTAACATTGTGTGCGATAAAGCCCAGACTGTCTCTTACAGAATTCCAGATTATTTTGCTTTTGCGTCAGCTGTCTTGGTGTCAGGCAGCCACCTAGTGATGGGATAGTGATTGAGTTGGGATGTGACCACCTCAGTACTGTTTACAGTGAGAGAAAGATCAATGTGTCATCCCCAAGGTGTGGGTGATAAAAGACAGATAGGCAGTCACYTCATACCTTTCTTCCTGGCATCTTAGGGAAGTTTCTGAGAATAGGCATCTTTTCCCAGCGTTATCCAAGATTGTATGAGCTGTCATTTTCTCCCCAAAAGGATGATGTCCCAAATTTTAGCTGCTTCTTTCATGGACTTTATGACACAGTAAATTTTGCTGGTTTTCCTCAGAGTACAGAACAGGTTAGGGCAGGTTAATTTGCTGTGGCCGCCCAGCTAAACAAAAGAGGACATGTATAAGAACAAAACAGCAGAGTACATATCGAGTATTTACGTTGCTCATGAAGACCAGGAGTCTGTGAAGTACTCACTTTATGTATGCCTTCATTTGATTTGTCCTGATATTCACAGTCTGAGCAAGAAAGGAAGGAAGGAAGGAAGGAAGGAAGGAAGGAAGGAAGGGTCAAGATACAGAAAACTTTGCCTATACAGGACTGAAGGATAGGATAATACTTTTGCTCCCAAGATGAAAAAGCAAGCATCAGACCTGACAGTGACTGCATAACATGCAGCAGTGACAGGTAAGGCCTTGCCTTTCTCTAATTTATCTGGCCATGGTCCTTTAGCTGACAAAGCACTTTTCTGATTACTACCCAGCCAGCCTCCAATCTGGCACCAGAGGAGTACAGCTGCAAAATCTGGGAAGAGCTCRTTCACAGCAAATACCACCCAGATAGGCCAAAACCAATTATGGCTAACAGTCATTAAAGCACTTTAGCATGAAAGAAGTTTTATTGGTGTAAGATTATGTAATGCATAATATATGGCCAAACATATGTCCACAGACCAGTCATGATGTATTTCAGTTTGGGCAAAAGCCTGTAGTTGTTTGACTTAAGTAATAAGAGGGTTTTAAAACCTTTATGGAAACCACAGAGAATGCCAAACAGATGGAACTGAAAGTCCTTTGTTCACAGCCCATTCAGGATAAATTCTATCATTTTGCAGCATTCTCCCACTTTTTTACTGTTATCTGACATGGTGCTGCTGTCCCAAGTGCCTCATCCATTTTCTGCATTGTGGCATAAGAAATGTGCCTAACATACTTTACAAGAGCACTGTTTAAGACGTACTACTAATAAACGTTAAAAAAAATTGAGGTTGTTAAGATGAAGACAATTTCAACCTAGTATYAGGAAATATCTCCCAGTAGCATTTAGTAAGAGCAACAGAAAACATCTGATTGCTAGCAGTTCACCTAACTTACAAGGGTATTAAAATTTGTTACTAGGATCTTAGATGCCACAGTGTAAAAATGCATGTTCTATAGCAGCGTTAGTCTTACTAAGACAGGTAAGGTTAAAACTAAAAATTAAAAATAAAATAATTATAATAAAAAGGTCCGTGCTTATTATTCTATTATGGAAAGATACAGGTACTCATTAGCTTTCATTGTCAAGTCCCAGATTAAATGATTTTTCTACTGAGCTGTACTGCAGAATGCTAATGGAAGTTGTTTTCATCGTCCAGTTTTTTGGATACAGTGCTAAGGATGTCCAGGAGATGAAAAGATTTATCCATGACAGACAGCTGAAGTTTCACAGAGTGGTCCTACACATTAAGCTAGGTGGAAACAGTGTCTGTCATTCTTGTTTTCATTTATCCTTCAGCCTGCATAAAATACCTAATGTAGGAATTACCACATAAGAAGTCACATTTTGGTGATGTGATCACAAATTAGATTTTTAAAAGAAGTACTTTAATTATGATTTAAGCTATTCCAGTGCAAGGCTGTATGGAACCACTGCTGTATGTTGCTTCTACTGCCACATTATGATACGCTGTTCGTTGAATCCAGATTTGGTTTGCTAGTATCTTATTGTATATGTTGCTATTAGTACAAATGTAACAATTAGTCTACTTTTTGGAAAATAGAGAGTCTTCTTATGGTCATAAGTGTGTTATTCTAGTCTCCTGAAGGGCCAGAGTGGCCTTCTTAGAAGTACAGGCAAAAGCTAAAAATAAAGACCTTGCGTGTAACTGACACCTGAATTATGGTATCACAGAACTTTTGAGGTGGCCTTTGTGGTTATGCTGTGCTGCTGAAAGAACACAGGCAAACACAGCTTTGCACAGGTGACAGATCAAGACACTCAGAATAAACAGAAGGGGACCAGTACCCCTTATCTCAGCCTTGTGGAAAATGGCAGGGGTCCTGTATTATTTAATGGAGTTTTCTTGGCTGCAGGACAGAAGGGAAAAAATCAGATTTGCAGAAAAAGTATTAATTCAGAATTATGTAATATTCTCTCATCAGAAGAACTTCATAAATATGATTTTAAACTTGCAGGCATAATGAAGAGTGAGGGAATCCTCTGTGGTTTCCATAGGAATGTTACCAGGATCACCAGGGAAAGTGGCACTCACTGTCCAGTCCTCTAGAAACAAAAGCRGTGGTATACAGAGGAGCCCCTTGGGGTGGTATCACTCCCAATGATAGTGGCTAAGGGCTCACCTACAACTAATTTAATCAGTGAGAGTATTACTGGGTCAATGCCCAAAAAGGAACATAGTCCTGGTCCCCTCTTGAGGCATGGAAACATGAGATGGCAAAGCTTCACATCATTTTGGAGAATGCCAGCACAGGCACCTTCTTTGACAGGGACGACTGTGACTGCTGTCACAGTGCACTGCTCTCCTACTCAATCAGCAGAAAACTGCAATTTTTCCTCCTCCTTTCTCTGGCATTCTAGTTCAGAACTGATCTAACGCTTTCTGTCCTCTCACTTTTAATTGGAAAAGGTTAGACAGGTTTTCATAGATTTTTTTTAATCCAATTAATGCCTAYGTCCCCTGATCGACGGCAAATGAGAGCCTTAGAACAGGAATGGCAAGTTACAAAGCTACAGAGATCTCTCTGTGCTTTGGAGAGAGATATGATGTTCACTAAAGAGGCGTTTATCTTGGAAACAACAGTGAGTGCAGTTTGATAATTGGTTTTCCACYCCAAGGAAAAGTTAGGAAGTGCTAGTGCAGTCATCGAAACCCTGGTCTGTCTTACGGGAATAGCCTCAAATGTCACCCTTTCCTCAAGGTTCAAAAGTACATTCCACCTAACTTGTCATGAGCCTTTGTTGCTGGTTCCATGGTGGATTTTATATTCCTACAGTAATTTTAAAAGTAACAAGGTAGAGAGCAGCAGAAACCTGTCTTTCTCCTGAGCACTGTTCCTGTGATCTGACAGACCTTTCAATCTGTTGATTTCACAGCCATAAGGACTATTTCATTGACAGTATCATGTTTTCTCCCATCAAAATCTCTACAGATCTTCCCCAAAATAAATGTGACCACCTAAGTGAGTGCCAAAAAGATTTTGTAAAATCCATTCTATATCTTAAAAGGATATAAACCTTATTAGAAGATACTATACTACTACAAGAGGGTAATGCATCCTTCTCTTTAAATACAAGACTTTAAACTGAAGAGAGAAAGTAATGATGATGCTCTTGAGGTATAACACAAGAAGCATCTTCGGATTTTAAGCCAGATCCTCTGCTAATATAAAGCAGAGTGATTCCAGTGAAGGCAACGGAGTTCTGCGGGTTTATGTTGCTAGGGATCTGTCAGAAAATGGCAAGTGACTGAAGAGACAGCCATCTCTCCACAAAAAGAAAATGTGAGGATCAAAAGATATCTAATATGTGTTTAGCAGTAATTGCTCCAAAGAGAAAGGGCAATAATAAATGCCCTATAGTGGAACCAGGGAAGGATGATGCAAGCAAGACACAGGAAGAAGAAAAAATTACAGTCAGTCAGAAGCTGCAGAGAAACGATGACAAAGGTAGCAAAATATCAAGCTGGGCTGAAGCCAGCTGAGTGATGCAACAAGAATAAGGATGTAACATGCTTATGAAGCAGGGGAAAATTAAGATACTGATAATAAAATAATGTATTGAAGCTTGTTGTGTGAGGCTCCAAATACCTCATGTGCAAATTTGAGACTTGCTTTGTCCTCAAAGTTGCTCTGAAGAACTCCTCTGTCAGAGCCAATTTTTTTACTATAGTTGATTGACATCTCTAGTTAGTCAGAAGTATTGCACTTGATAGAAATGATCAATTTTTCCTTCTTTTTGTAATGTCTACTCTGTAGAGTTTTTAAATTTAAAAACATAGAAAAATACTTTATGGAATTCAATAGCTTTCTGTTTTTTTCTCAGTGAGAACTCTGAGAGCTTTTACATTTCATATCTTGCCTAAGCTAATAGGTACCTATACCTATAAAATCCAAGGGAAGAGAGAAAGAAAAAAGGAGATTTTGTATTATGCAAGAAATGAGAAAAGACAGATTTGTTTTTCAGAATTGGCCCCTAGCAAGGAGTACAGAGCTCAAGACAAGTAGTTATTAGAACTATTATGTGTATTGTAGAAATTATTCTCATGATCTACTAGTTTTGCTTAAATCACTAGTAGTAATCATATGGGCAGAAAAAATGAATTACTCGGACGAGCTCACAGCCTGAGCTGTAGGTAAGTACCAGATGTAGGATTGGGCCTAAAATGCCTCAGCATAAATAGAATAGATGTCAATATAGAAGTCTTGAGCCAAAGTGACATAATTTGTCTCACCTTTGAAAATGACCCTGCAAAGTTCCCAATGTCAAACCTTTGCTGACATCACATAAAATGCAAGACTTTTCAAAACTAATACTTGCATCTATTAGTATTTTCTCAAGGATAGGAGGGAGTACACAACAGCCTGTGTATTACAGACCAGATGGAGTTTGTGAGTGCTGAGATATGGTAATCTCTAATGTGGTCCTCCGTTTCCCCCCAGATCTATGAAGGTATTAATTTTCTTTTTCCAGCTCAGTCTTTCTCTTTCATATTTTGAAAAAAAGAGTGAAATTTCTCTTTGATTCATGTTTTTTGCCCTTCGAAGCACTGATTACAAACTCAGCCTTAGTGTGACTCCTTAGCAGAGTGTGGCCCAAGTGTTAGAAAACAGTGCTCTAACCAGCAGCACATCAAAAGTATTTTTTTTTCTGTTTGAAGTGCAAGCAAATTCCAAAGCTGTTTGAGGTGATGTCAGGACGAAGATGAGAGGAATGAACTCCATTTAAGCTCTGGGCTCATTTCAATTGACAGTGAAATACAGATCTGACACATCTAATTCTAGTCAGTGGCATCAATCTCTGCAGAAYCAAAGCCTCCACGTCTTCAACAGGCTTTTTCATAAAATTTCTGCTGTGTAATACTTAAAAGGGTGTCTGGACAGGTATTCACTTTTGCTAAACTGAAACACAGTGCTACTATTAATCATACACACACAGACACACACACACACACAGGCAAAAATAAAGGGTTATTTTGAGTATGGAAGCCAAGAAATTTCAGGATATTTTTCATGCTTCCAACTTGAGAGCTGAATGGATCCTCATCCTAAGTCATCTATTCAGACAAGAATTGGTGAAATTAAGGGATTGAAGGCTTTAAATATGGGAAAACAAATTCTCACATGATGTATAAGGACATTGGTGATATCCAGAATGTTACAACAGTTTACATTTAATCTAGGTAGATCTCTCCCCACAACAACAGCWATTAAATAGTGTGTCAGTAGCAACATTTACAAAGTTCAAGGTCGGAAGGTGAGACAATCTGAGAATTACTTTTTTTGTCTCTCCTCTGGTGCTAATTCTCTTTGTTCTTACACTTGTTAAAGGGAGAGATACAAAAAGAATACAGAGCAGCTGGAAATAACTGAGTGGTGTAAATGCCTCTTGCCCACGTAATTTTAAAGATTTTGATTGGGCAAGCCAAAACTATTCTATCAGTATAAGTAGAATTGCAATAATATTTACAATAAGCTTACACAAGCAGAAAACTATGAGACCTTATCAAGTTTGCTTTTACTCAGTATTCAACAGTATATTAGTCATTAAAAGTTTGGCCTGCTGATCCATGGGTCACACCAAACTACTCTGCGTTAAAAAAACTCCCCATTTTTCCACACTACATGCTAAGAGGAAGGAAAGAATTGCATTGTATTTAGGAATAAGGAGTGGTTTTGTTCTCTAGTAAAAAATTCACATTTAGCAGGAAAGAAATAGCACTTGAGGAAAGATTCTATAAACAAAAAACTATGGTTTTTTTTTTTAATTCTGATAGTGAAAAATATTTTTGAGAGTCTTTTAGCATTCTTTCCTATTATTTYTTAAAGGCAGTACTGGAGACAAATTCCTGTTCAGCTTAATTACGTGTATGATGCAATTCCTCCAGGGAAAGTGTCTGAAAGTGGTACAGAACCTTGCTTACCTTTAGTCTAGCTAAAGAGTTGGCTGATTTTACTTCCTGAGCAATGCTCTGCTTGTCTTAGGAAGAAATGAAATGCTGCTGGCATTGTGAAGATTCATAGGGACATTCAGTAATCACTGTGAATAATCACACTGTTCATGCAGCCTTGAGCATTTGAAGTCTCTTGCTCACCAATATTTTATTTTCTTGGTCAGTATATCATTCATCATTATTTTCTGCCCTTCAGACAAGGTTTTTTTGTTACTCCTTAGTGCAGTACATTATTTTCTGTGGATTTTGTGTTCTTGCCTCACTGTCACCACACTATTCTGCTTTATTTATTAAATTTAACTCTTCTTTTATTGTATTTATGTCATCTTGGGTGACTATGGCTATTTTTGTGTGTTACTTTCCATCCCTTGCATGTTTAATTACCATAACAGCAAGGGTATCTTTTAGATATTTTTAGTAGACACATAGCACCCTTGGCTTAAATCGGAGATTTGTTTTTAAATTATTATGGGAAGGGTGCCTTGAGAAGCATTCTCCTCATAGCACATTTATTTGTTTTTGTTTTCAGTTTAGAGTAAAAGAAAATTTTTTAGGTTGGGTCATGCTTGCCCATCTTTGCACAGAATTTCTCTGAAATGAAGGAGAGCCAGTGGCAGGTCTGGGACCCACTGATACTGCTGGAAAATATCTGAAGTGGAACATGGTTAGCACATGGGTCTGTGCATCTCTCTCCCCATCAGTAAGCCAAGGTATGCCTTTTAGCAGCAACTGTGAAGTCCTTACCCAGACAAACCAGGAATGGAAAAGGGAACAGAGCTCAAAGGTCTTTTTTGCATTGTCTTTCAGTCCCAACAGGATTTTATTTACTATTTGCCTGCTCTATAGCAGAAGTGGCTTTGTTTGCCTTAACCACCATGGGCCACCATGGACATGTACACCTCTAATAAGGAGGAAATCTGTGCACAAATGAGGCATGAGTGAGTAAAARTATAAAGCAAAGAAACCTTGGAGAACTGTTTTAAGTCTTTGTGTTTCACTCTAGCTGCACCTTTGCTTTTTTAATGCCTTTCACTAAGTGCAAGGATCTCATTCTTTCCTAATTTCAATATGATTTTGAAATAATTCCCTGCTTTTGAGATAAAATACCCATTTTCTTTGGAGGTAGCCATTGCAATATGTTGCATATCTGGGCAAGTCACTTATTATTAATTGCTGTGTTGTACAGAGGTTCTTATTCCATAGAGTTGGTCAGCTCTAAACATTGCAGGCCTTTATCAGATAATAGACCTAGACAGGTCTCCATAGTCCTTTCCAGCATATCTATGTTCCTTAGTAGAATTGCCTGTGCTTATGTGAACTAACATTAGCATCTGAGTTTGTCCAATCTTGATCTTATCTTCCTCCATTACCTATTAAGATCTGAACTGTGAATTTAATATTCATATTAAAGTGCACTTCATTTTTGCCCAAGAAGGATGCTCAGGCTGTCCTTAATGGCCTGAAATACAGGCCACAGAGAAGATGAGGCTCTGCACATTGCTGCTGCTGCATCAATTAACAGTAAGGAACTGTTAGGCAGCACTCTGCCCTCACAATCATTGCTGTTGAAGGTCCAGAACACTTTGTTAGCCCAGAGGGGCTAGACAGAGGCTCCTTGCCCAGCTGAGGGGTGTAACATGTAGCCCATGGTGGTGAGATGCCCTTTTCCTTGTGTACTGTGCCACAATCAGCATTGGAGGTTTTCTTGCAGTTTCCCCRGTCAGCCCTAAGGCTGCTGCTGCAGCCAGAAATAAAACAGAAAATTCATCCCTGGTCCCTGGTCAGGGCCACCTCATAATAGAACTCTAGGCGAAATCAGTGAATCTGGTTTTGCTACCCATGGGGAGCAGCAGCTGTCTGAAATGATCCTTTCACAGCCCAACCCTTTCTTCTGGGCACCTCCATGCATGGTCTGTTTGAAATAAGATGTTATTATTCTCACTGTAATTCTGCACTGTGTTTTGGTTTGCATCCTGCAAAACAGACCCACTACTTTTGTTCAAAACCAGTTCTAACCTTTGTGACTCCAAATGAAGTCTTGTTYAAAAGAAAAATGGGCGAGTTGTAGCCACAGGCCATCACTTGTTCATTTTTAAAAAGTCAGAGCAAAAGTTTAAAAAATTCAACCTTGGATTGAGTTGTTAATTGTGAATGGAGGAGGTTGTTTTAGAAARAAGAGGTTTCCTAATGCAAACAGCATGAAAGACCAGCATGGAATGCCACGTGAGCAGCAGCAAACTCAAAGTAATTGAAAGCAATATTCAGGGTTGGTGCAGTTATTTATGTATTTGAGATCCATTTAGATTCAATGAGAAATGCAGATTTAGAGAGGCAGAGAATTCCAAAGTTGTCATTTACAACTGAGATTAAATGATGGAGAAATTGTATGTGCGTGACAAAGCTACATRTGGGCTTAATTTGTGCCAATATGGATGCACATCAGTAATTGTTTGCATGAAGCCAGGAACATATAAGCTGTTATAGCAGTGCTAAGTATTGCTATTTTGAAAATGTATGAGGATCTGGACAATAGACTGAAATAGAATTCTGAAAAACAAACTGGAAAATTCACCATTTAAAAAAAGCTTTAAAAGCATATACGCTGGGKTTTTTTTTCTATTAATTTCATTAATACAGATATTTGTCAACAAGTTGTTAAAGCTTGTTTATACAGACTCATCATTCCAATTCAATCTCACCAGCTAATAATGACCTTTTCCTTTCTGTCMATATCCATCTCTTCAGGTTAATACCAAGTAAAGCACAGTGTAAAATGCAGAACTTGCCTTATATGCCCATGGAGGCTGGGAAGCACTGTTTTTTGCTAAACATGTTTTACCTTGAAATTTGTCATGCAAACATGCCAAACACATATTGCCTGTTTAGGGAATGGAATTAGAAAGACCATATCTGTGCTATTTTAATAAACACAATGCCTTCCACTTCCCAGTCCCCTTTCTATTTTAGTGCTTAAACTGCATATCTAAATTGAGCCTACATACCCTATAACTTAGGAYGGAATCTGCCTTTTAGTCACCAAATGGACATTCGGCAACAGAAAATGAGATCTTGCTTCTGCAGAATACTTAAGGATCTGGTTAGCAATGGAATACCATTAAATTGTACTGGAAGAGGATTTGGGATATGTCAGTAAATGGGGTGATTTAGGTTTATAAAAATCCACAGACAAAACCACAGACTAGCGTTCCTCTTAGCCTTTCCAATTGTGGGTCCATAGTATAGTCATACTTTGTGTGATGAGGAGCCATGGCACTTCCCAAAGCCCAGCTGAATTCCAGGCCAATGACATCCCCAGAAAAACCGCTAGAGTGAAGGCCTGAGGTTCTCAGATGCCTCCTATTTAGCAGCTTGATATAAACTCCTATTGATTAAGAATTTTAACAAATCTGATTCATATTAACAAAAAACAATGCAAATGAGCCCTAAACCAGCTTGCAAAAATCTCCATTTCATCTGCTTCTGCATTCACATCTTTTCCCTATGAAGCTGGAGAAACACATCTTTAAACAAACCCCTCCWGTTATCAGGAGGTAACAGACTTTTGGGCATATAGTCAAGGAAGGGCCTGCATGCCTGAGAGCTTGTCTTTTCTTCCTTTTGTGGTAAGTTTTAAAAAGAGATTGCAGCTCCTGCTACAACTTACCCAGGGCAAATATTAGTAAAGGATCTCTAGCAAGACAGGTAAGAGCAAGGAATGGGAAGGGAAAGGATAGTGCAACAATGCTTTGCAAGGATGGTTATAGAGATTACAGATGTTCAGKTCTTACATGTGTACTCAATGTCCTTGCTTTTGCTAGTATTTTTCTGAATATGTTTTATTCAAAATAGCAAGWGTTTTATTCAAAAAAGGATACACCATAGCTGCAAGTAGAAACTAAAGTGTATTTTGTATCTGCTTTTCTTCTCTCTCTGGCCTGATTCATAGCCCATGTGGCACAGCAGGCAATGTCCTGACAAACCCCAACATGCAGGATTGGGGTTTCTTTTAACTTTGATTCTTCTACACAGCCCTAGGAAATCTCAGTGGCTGTGATATTTAGAAGAGTAACAGAGTTCTAATTTCTTCAGTACAATYGGGAGTGTAATCTGGGGAATGATCAAGTGATTTTTTCTTTTTAAGCACTTTGTTTCCCTGACTTCTAGTAACCTGTAGTCCAAAACACAGAGGGGATGTTTTGTTGAACTGAGCTGAGTGTTTTCTCTAAAACTGCTGGATGGAATGCAAGTGTCTGAAATTCCAAGGTGGGGATTAAAGCAGCCTCTTTGAAAAGTGACAGGGGAGGTTTCAACCCTGAATTTTCATCTCCCTGAAACCATTAATGTTGTAAATACATAATTTAGGACAGGAGCTGGCAGAAGAGTGTAAGAACATTAAGAATCTTGAAGGTAGCTGGCAGAGTGCACATAAACAACGCTTCAGCTCTGGTGCAGTGCACAGCAGCACTGCATAGACTTCCAAAAATAATGAAGAAATCACTTGTTTATTCACGAAACCTATACCCTATAGAAGCAAAGCTGTCAGGGCCTGTGAAATATAGAGAAATGTTAAAGAACAGTTGAGGCCAGTGATGCCTGGAGATCCCGTAGGATAGGATAAGGCTGATGGCTTTAGTCTAGGTAGGCTATTTTACAATGAGGTGCTGAAATGATGGAACAGGTTTCCCAGAGAGGTGGTAAGATTCCCGATCCCTCAAAACATGCAAGGTGAGAATGAATGGTACTCTGAGCGACCTGAACCAGTGGAAGATGTACCTTACTGCAGCATGGGTTGGAATAGATGAGATTTAAAGGGCCTTCCAACCCAAACTATTCTATGATTCTGTGTTCCGGACTGACCTTTACAACAGATGGAAATATACTCACTGAAGAACTTGTTATTCCAAAGATCTCAAGTCTTTCTTTGCAGAATATAGGAGTTTATTTATTTGTAAGAAACACTGAATTCCTCATCAGCCTCCACACTTTGGACTCAAAAGACTTTACAATAATTACATGGCAGATTTGTTTTATGTGACTTGAGAAAACCTAGCAGGCATCTTAAGCAGAACTACCTAACCATCTTTTCTTCAAAGATGTTTACTGGGTAAATATCAAAATCTTCTGCAGTACCCCTTAGTAGGCACCTAAAATAAAAATTTCCAATTATTTTGTAGGCCACTGCAAAATACTGATCTCTGATCACTGTAGATTGATCACCTGGTCCATAGAATTTTAGGGGACTCTAGATCTTGCCCTAAAATTGTATGAGAGTTACTGAATCTGAAAGAAAACAAATGGTGATGTTCTGACACCATGCTAAGCAATGTTTACACTTAGAAAGTATTTGCATTTGTTATTTTTTTTCTTTAAATACTGCAATGTTCTGGGAGATGTCACAATTTTCTCCAGTTGCATTTATGATTCTGTTGTTTCTCTCAGCCAAAATAGGCAGCTAAACTTACTCTTGTTACTATTATTGCAACAACAATACAAAAGTTAGGGCATTTTTCAAAACAAAGTCCATTGGAAATAATCCAATTTTGCAAGCAGGAACAGATAACAGTATAAGGCTGGCTGCAACCACGAAGACAATTCACAGTCCTTAGAATGCTCCAAGAATATGCACTAGTTGTCAATTGACTTCTTTCATAGAAGTCAGTCTTCTTTTAAGGTGTGGTTAATAAACAGAGCAGACTGATTAAAAAACTTTAACAACTAGAACCCTTGATGTACCCATCATCTCCAGTAAACAGATGAATGTGACCCAAGACAGTGCTGTGTTTAGCAAAATGCACAGTATTTGGTCTTGATTCAAACACAATTTTATGAAAATTGAATTAAAATTTCCAACTAAAAAGGCACTTACAGACACAGGCATCTGTCAAATTTTACAAAATCATTCAGATACTTATGCAARTATTTTGAATATCCTGCCCCACAGTTTGGGGTTTTTTTTGTGATTTTTTTTTTTTCAGTATGGAAATTCTTAGCTACAGAAACAGTCTGTAATGAGACAAATCTGAAGCATTTACCCCAGACCTTCTTTGTACCATATTAGGTACTGTTTTATCACTATGCTCTCTACCAGAGCTTTTAACAAAGAAAGGCACATGAAAAAAAGAACGTGCATTCACAGAGACTCCAGAAGCTATTTTACCTATATTTCCTCAAAACTGAAGAAACGAGGAAGAGAGAAGAGGGAAAGAGGCTTCTCAGAACACAGATCAGAAATGGAGTTGAAATTCAGTTGTTAAGATTTACCCTTTGGAGTTAGAACATCTTACTACAGTAAGCACAGGAGGAATTCAGGGAGATAAGCTCAGGTCTCTGAATCAGTTACACACAAATTTAAACACTCAAAAAACAAAGAAGGAAGACACAAGCTTAAACACATTTTTGCTTCGCTTGGGYGATTCACACTGATATCACTTATAGCAATAAATCATACAAACATCTTTGAACGTTGTCCCCTAACACGCACTGATATGGTGCTCAGTACTTGTGAGCAAAACTTGTGCCTGTCCTACATCTATTGAACTGTGGGTAGAATTAGTCATGCTGGTTGACAGAGTTAATTGAAATTCAGTCTTTTTCTCTTTCAGTGAGTTACTGATTGACTTTGCTTTTACAAGTCTAAATTATTCATGACAGAATGTATGAAAAAGAACTTCARCCTCTTGGTTATTTATGAAATGTCCACTCTGACGGTGTGCAGCTTGTGATTAATTGCTGGAATATCTCTTGTTACTTCTCAAAATGACCATTGCAATTTTTCAAGCAGGAGAATAATGCCAAATAACCTGCATTTCAAACTGCATTTTCAAACTTCACTTTAGTCTGGGGAAGGGAAGAAATAACCTGATTTTCATTGACAGGATACCTTACATCTGTACGTACACCAAAAATATCTCTGTATTTTCGTGGGGATGCAGGTCTACAGCTTTGAGCTTATTGACCAGGTCTGAGGTGAGGCCTGTTGAAAATTTGATTCACTGTGGACTGAGAAGCCAGAATAATTTATAAAGTAATGTAAAAATAATGATGGATGAGTGTCTCTCACACAGCAAGCAGCACAAAAATATTCAGCTCTAATTAAGAACCAATTTGAAACTCAGATTAATTGCTGATTAAAAAAAGAAAAAAAAAATCATCTTCGAGTTCAGACAAGTGGGCTGTTATCTCATGGCCCAAGTTCAGGCTGTGACAAAAACTTACCTTAATCTATGCAGTCTGTCTTCTTCATTTTTAAAGAATTAGTCACATGCTTGACAAGCACTACTAGATGAGAATTGAAGTCAGTTAAAAAATTTATTAACCAATGCATACCAGCCTTTTCTTTCTTAAAAATATTAGACCTTATTAAATTTAGGCTGCTTTATGAGAAGCAACCTGACAGAGGGTAAAAAAATTGATGCTGACATCCAGCCCTTGAGCTATGCATATACATAAACCAATTTAAACCTTAAGCGTGCTTGCATCCTCTTGTTTGTAACAGTTGAGTACCTGCTTACCTTCCAGGGATACCATACMCTTAATGACATGTGCAAATGCAGTGTTCATAGTTTCCCTTGTACTGGGTCTACAGGTTTTGTTCTGTGATATTGTAGGGTAATAAACAGCCAAAAATTACCAGGATGGACCAAGAATTTACAGATATCCTAGCAAGAATTAATTGCCAAATACTTTGTAGCCTCAGCTGCTTTTCAGCAGATGGCACTGTAAGAGCATTTCAACTGAATTCCCAAATATATTTCATGTATTGTAGACGTGAATTAGTCCTTAACATTTAAATTTGACATTTCAAGATAAATATCTCTTTTTGAATGATTTTTTGAATTAGTGGGAGAGAAGATAGCAATTAAAAAATAAAGTAATATATCACTGGTTTGGGATACTTMATTTTTGAGTACTCCATATATATCCAATAAAAATGCAGTCATTTTAAATTAAACTACAATGCAATCCAGCCTTTTTTCATGTACCTGTAACTTTTATGTTTCAGAGTATTTTGTTCTGGTTCTTAAGTGTATGTTATGCACTTCATGAGAAGAGATAATGTCAAAATAGGTGTTACATTTTCTCTCTGGATACTTGATCAATCTTGTGCAAAAGTGAGAACAGAATTGAGCCATCCTATCCATCATCCTCTATTAAGAATTTCTTGGAAACCTGTTGATATAGTGTCTAAAGCCTTTACACATTGATAAATACGGTGGATATAGACATTTGACTTCTGAACRATGTTTGGATTTGAAGCTGAATAAAAAGGTATGTGACTCCAACCTCCAAACACCAACTCGGCAGCCAGCTCAACGGCTTCCTATCCTTCCTTCTGTGTTATCCCTGTCCAGTTTATTCCTTACAGCTCTTACTCCTTTCTCAAACATCAGTTCTCCAATTGTTTTGTCTTAAATTCTGTTGTTAATTCTCATCAAGCCCCTCATTTACYGCCCTGGGCACTGTCATGGGCCCACTCTGTCACTCCTCGAGGAACCAAAGGTGCTAAGAGAAAAGCAGACACGTCAGAGCTAAAGGTGAACTGAAAGAAGTATCATGCACAATATTACAGTCACAGAGCAACTGAGTATGGTTGTTTGAAGGAAATACAAGTTCTGAGAAAAGCTGAGAAGATGCAYGGTTTTTCTGAATCTTTAGCTGACATAATTGTTATAATTTAGTAATATGGAGTGGATTAGAGAATTTTCTGTTCTAGATGAAAASAATTTTTGACAAATCAAAATTTCAAAACACTTATTTTCCAGGGGAAAAAAAACTCAAATGTTCAGAATAATTTCTTTTTTCAAACCTCAGAAGTACTCTTAATCTTTCAAAGTCATGTCTCTCTCCATACCATTCTTCTTTCCAGAAAAACGGCAAGAGAAACTTGAAATAACTCAGAAATCAATACCAGAATTAGGGTTACAATTTCACATAGCATATTAGAAACAGCTATTGAGAAAGAGGAAAGGTTATGGCTCCTGCTTTGAGTTACGTTTTCCTGATACTTTCCCGAGCTCCAGCTGATAGAATAGTGAACAGTTTAAATAGGACAGAGAGCAAATAATGAGAAGAAAGAGTGGACTGACTAAGATAGATATCCCTTGGGCAATATGGGAATCAAATACTTTGTTAAAAAGCATTTAAGTTTTCATTTAGTTGACTCACTATCTGTGGCTCTGATTCAGCACTGCACTTGGCTACTGTGGGCTTTCACTGAGAGCAATAAAGCAACAAACGTGSTTGAAGATCGTGAATGCCCCACAGCAATGCTGAATTGCCTTTTGTTCTGCATGACACCCACCTCACCTCATAATTCACTGCCTGAATGATGAGGCCTGAGTTTGACTCTAACGAAGTACGAGTCTGAGACCTAGACATTTGTGACAAAAGAAGAAAGASAGACAAACATCTTCAAAGTCAAGGGACAAACGATGCAATCAGTTGAATGTATCACACTTTGGGGGATGAGATGGGAGAGCAAATAGAAGGCTTTGTGAAGTGCCTGAAGAATTAGGGCTGGTAACACTTACACAAACCTAAGTTTCCTGGTGGGTGGATGACGTGACAGGGACAGACCAGCTAATGGTCCAGCACAGGCCCTAGCTGAATACAGAATGTTGAATGGAGAGCATGTGGAAATGCCTAAGAGCTCATGGTATGAATAACAAAGAGAAACAAACAAACAAAAAAATAGGGAACATGGGCTCCTTACAGAGAAGTCATATTTTGAGGACAGATTACAAACATTTTTCAGTTTGACTACTTAAAGATGTATAAAACAGTTACAGTGGCATATTACCTGATAAATTCCTTATMATTTCATTTGGCTTCCATGAGGTATCTATTGAATCTCTTAGCCTTCCAAGAAAATCTTGGAATCATCTGTCTCACAAAGTGTGTATAAATAAGCCTCTTTATAATACAAAGGAACAAACTACCTTTAAGCTGAGGTTTGTGTAACTKTCATGAATTTTCTATGCAATGTCAGGAAAAGGATGCCATACCTTTCTCTGTGAGAGAATATTATTATTTACTAAAATGTATCCACTTAATTCATACACATGTATTCAAGCTGAATGTTAGGAACACCAAAAGTACAATAACAGTTCGGTCCAGAACTCCATCTCAGGTCAGGTATCCAAACCTACTTCTGAGAAAAAGTCGTTTTAAAGGTAAGGAAATCAGATATGATTTTGTCTTAGGGTAAAAAAGGATGGATAGTACACAAACTATAAAGGCCATATTCTATCATTTTTCCAGAAGTCATCAAAAATATAAAAGAATAACTGTGCTGCAGCTCTTATGAAAAGATCTCTGTTCCTGAGCAGGGCTGCAGTGGGATTATGCGGCAGAAGGAATCTCTAGAGACACTGTGACTGACTCACACCAGCACTGGCTGAAGAGATTGCATATTTCCCTCTAAACACAAGAATTTAATTCAGATTAATAAGACAAGTAGAGGTTTGTTGKTTTTTTTTCCTTGGGAGAACTTCTATGCAAGCGGTATACTGCCTCAACACAGCTGTCAAATTTTGAATTTTATTATCTGTGCAGCATTTTACTGACAACAGAAATCTCCCCAAACCAGTCCTGTCTGTTACTTACTCCTAYGTCCAGAACATACTTTGAAGGTCCTGCCCATTCTTCTCTCTCTGCCTTTATTGTCACTTATGTTCCCTATGTGGGAACATAAAACTTTCTTCAGATAATTTAAATTGCTTGTCCTGAGAATAGAATCACCCTTAAACACACTCCCCAAACTAGTAGCTGTAGCTCTAGTAGCAGCAACTTAAACAATTTTATTATTTTCCAATGCATTTTAGATACCTTATGTTCAGTTCTTATGTATCGCTTGCTTTGCAGATATTGTCACGTTTGATAGGAACACTAACAAAGTTAAGTGCATCATGATTCTGAAAATGTATTAAATGACTCCACCATTTATGTGAGGAAAGTTGTCCCTTTTCTAGAGTAGGTCTTTTAGTATGGATTTAAATATCATAATAAAATAATGTCAGTTCAATGTTCTTGCCTGTTTTTTTCAGCCATTCACCTCTTGCCCTAGAAGTGAAACCAAATAACTTTGAGCTTTAAAAGATGGAAACAAATGGAAAAATACATGGATATCAGAACATGTCAGAGCAGAGGCCTTGGAATGTGAGCCACATTTAGGCTTGTACCAAAGTGCCACTGTGGGGCGAGATCAGTGTAGCTTCTAAGTCACATCCTATTAAACCTCAGCTGTTAAACGTCCCAGGATAGTCTTTGGCCCTCAATCCTGCTTAAGCCTGATTCTGTTTAGCTAGTGGTAGTGCCCTGTATAGGTCTATCTACACCAATTCTACATTAGTCAATTAAGCTTCACATCTGTCTACTAGCATCCAGACATTTTTACTGTGAATAAGTCCCTTTCCAAGTGCAGGAAGATTTTTTTGTTATTAACAGTTCTCTGCCCTCTTGTATCTGCCAGCAGATCTCCTCTGCAGAAGCAGAGGGTTTAAATATGAACAAATAAATATTGTGCATTGTGAGGAAACAAACAGGGGTTAACTTTGTGCKAATACATATCACACACTGGAAGAAAACAAACCCATAGAAAGGGAAAAAAAAACAACAAACAGCAACGAGCCTGTAATGTTCTGGCAGAGCAATGATTCCCCACTGTGAAACTGTGCTATTTGCAGGAATCCAGTGCAAGTAGAGGGTGACCAGCGTGGCAGGAGGACCTGGGGAGAGTAGAGAAACTGGTAGGTGTGGCCGGCTTGGCTGTGTCTGAAGCTCTGCACTAAGAAACCTGGGATAAAGGGAGTGGGAAAACCAGCTCCACTCCTGACCAGCCCAGGGGTGAACAGCCAGGCTACGAGCAACACTGCATGGAGGTAATTCTACTGCTGCCGTGATTGCTGCCTAGAGGCTGGAAATCAAACATTGCAATTGATTTGTAGGCCAGCTAGAGACCTTTGCCTGTGAGGATATGGCATTTTAAGGAAAAATGTGAAGTCTGACAGAAGGTCAGGCTGCCTGTGTTTATGTAATCTAGAAATGATAGCAGTTTCCTTCATGCATGGCCTGGAATTTTCTCTCCAAAATGCCTCTCTTGCTCTTCCAGTCTGTGTCTCCGGGACACTTTGTAAGCCACATATGAGTATGAGAGGTTGGAAGGGTCTTCTTACAGGTGTTTCCTATAGTGTCTATCAACACTTGTCCCCAGCTAAATAGGCACCACAAGTACTTTAATCCTTTTATGCACAAACAGTGAAAGGATCAACTTTACTTAAAACAGGGAATAGAGACCTCATCCAAGATCCACAAAGCTCTGCAGTTTCTATACACAGGATAGATTTAGATGAAAATTTCCTCGTATTTCCAGCTGTATGGATATGTATACAGGAACCTTACAGCATTCAAAATTTCAAAGTAAAACTGTATGTATGTATGACCCTTTCAAACCCAGAGAACATTCTGAAAAATAAACAAGATTTCGGCATAACAAAGACTTTATACATGTGCTTAACTATGCACACAGCATTTAATCTYAGTTTCAGTGGAATGCACAGTGGTGTGTAAAGATACACATAAATCTGTATTCTTGAGGCTTGTTTAAATTTCAGCTTTGTGGGAAAACTGTAAACTAGATAATTTCTATGAGTCACAAACTTTTTGAATCTCTTTTTAGAAGAAGGGGTAGTTTTGTGTGACTATACGGAGGGGGGAGCTCTGCAAAGGATGGGTAGAAGTATTATTACCAATATGCTTGTAGGAGTCAGGTTCAATTATCTTTGGGATATACGGGGGTTTACATCCCTTACCACTGCTAACACCACTTGCTGCAGGGCCTGCTCATGTAATGGCAAAGAAGTTGCATTGTTATAGAGCTGCCACATGCCTTTCATAGCTTGCTGACCTGGCAAACCAGTGTGGGTTGTTGCAAATAATTTGTTTCTCGACCCAGAATCATATCGAAGTGCAGCTTTTCATATGCTGTTCATTTGAGAGAAATACCCCAAAGCTATTTCTGTCGGTTGAAGACAAATTTGATCTGAATGTGAGTTGGAATGTTAGCTGTGCACACATTCCGATTTTTGTGACGATCTGGATTTGATGACATTTGAATCATTGACATGAGACAAATTTGTCAAAGGCTTTTAATGTTGTAAGCTTTAAAATACCTAAAATAGTGGTTTTAAAATTAAACAAGGACTGTTCTGCAAGCTCATCCACTCTTTAATAAAAGCAGGATACTGACTTCTTAGGGGCAAACTCTCTCAGCATATAATCAGTAATAGCTTGCTTCAGGACTCCCTTTTTACACTCCTTCTCTGTTCCCTGGCCTATTCCCAAATGCCTGTACCTCTCCCTTTCAGGCTCCACTGTCAAATATCTCAGATTACTGCCAGAAACTGGTAGTTTGCTTTTATTTTAACAAAGTAATTTTATTTTGCAGTCACTCTTGGGGGTTTTTTGACCTTTTCTTCTTTCCTCGGGATGGATTAACATGTTGCTATTCAAAAAAAAGGAGTAAATGGAAGATGGATACAAATAACTGTGAAGTGAGTAATGCGTCATATGATTTATTCGGCACAGTACATTTTCAAAATTAATTGTACCTAACAAACAACTAAGACTGATGGGGTTAATGTGTGGGTCTGCAGCTAACAGATATGAAAGCAATGGTTTCTCAATGACCTGAAATTTTAGTACAATGACTTATCTAAGAGTAAAATCTAAAGCTCCCCACAAGGAACAAAGTTGAATGCCACTAATTTGAAGAAATTATGCCTTTGGCTGTTTTCTCTGAAACGTGTTATCAGAGTGCTATTATATCACTRTTTTCTGTCAGAAATGGGTCTGGAAAATATAGGATTTTTATTTGCTATTTTTGTGGGTTTTATATGGAAGGATTCAATATGAACTGTGATTGGCATCATAAAGCCCCTTTTGTATCTAGGATACCAGTACGTCCTGAATATTTCTGACTGAAAGTACTCACTCTCCTGAACAAAATTCAGTTAATAATTTGTGTGGGTATACACATTGATTCCAGGTAGCTACACTGGACTCTTCTAAGTCCAGCCTGCAAGTGTAGTATTTTATACGACATGTATGAAGGATGGCCAAAAACATTATTATCACATGCAAAATAATGTGTTTGTTCAAAGCTGCAAGCAGTTATAACAGACTCAGCAAGATTTAAAGATATACCTATCTTGCTAATGGGTGCTGTTTGCTAAAGATCACTGTAAAGCAGTGAAGAGAAATAATTTTTAAAGTAGGTAGCCTAAATTACTGCACYGCTGGACTTAGACAGGTGTACCCTCCTTTGTAAACTATAGTGACTTAGACTAGATAAGACCAACCAACAAGAATTAAGGTAACACAAAGAAAGCATTCTTTGCTTGCAGGCTGTGACACACACCCCTGGCTCCTAGATTCACAGTCCACTCTCCAAACACTCCTGGCTCTAAGATTCATAGCACACTCCCCAGCTATCCTAGGTTAGCAGAGGCAACAGAGTCAGCAGAAGCTGCTTGAAGATCTGATGCTTTGTCTCCAGACAACCTGATCTACAGCTGGCAAGTCTGGGAAATTTTACCCATCTGCAACACTGCAAATTCTTGGCACAGAATAGAGGACAATAAACACAAAACAGATGGATAGAGAACACTTGGAGATGAACTTAAACACTCAGGCCCAATACCTTATCTATATCTTAAATATGTGTCACAGCTGAACGCTAGAGGCACCTGTGCTCTGCTTCGATGTGCCTGTGAGGCTGCAAGTCAGTTCTGAACTGTCTTATCTTAGCAACTCAGCCCTAGCTCACTTTCAAACCAAATCCTCTTTGGTTTTGTAAAGCCTTATGCACCAGATGTTTTCCAAAGACTTTTTGCATGAATTGTTAGAATCAAGGGCTGCAGTGAAAACGACAATGGATTTTCATTTCTGTTAAGACTGATGGAAAATATAAACCTCATCATTTATTTCACAGCCCTGACCCAAGCAGTGGGAGACATGAGCTGAAATSATAATTTGGTTAATAAATTCAAAACTGTCCTTTTGAACTTCAAAATAAACGAAAGGTAGCTTGAGTTGCATCCCAATGGTTTGAGCATTCACCTGGGAGAGAAAAGCACAGAATTTTGTTTTAATAAGCACATTATAGATTACAAATTGTAGCACAGCCACCTTATTAAAAAACAGAATGAGTGATAAGTTCCATGCTCACAAGTTTGTACATGTGCTTGAACTAAGAGAAGAAAAAAAATAGAAACCAATCCAACAAACAAAATCAATACAACCACCAGTGTTCTAGAACTTCCATGAGGTGAGGCCTGTGAGGTCAGAACCATATTCCTGCAAAGAACTGCCCACTTATTTGACAATAAAGGTGATCCAGTCTGCATGGGTGCTAAAGTAAGGACCTCTTTTTCTCTCTTTGTCTCTTACTAAAACCGTGTCCTAAGAGGACATAMAATTCCTGCATGTCATCATAGGAAAACAGAGGCTTCATACTAAGTAGAGCCTATTGTCTTAGCAGCTGAAGCTGCAGAACAAAAAAAACCCAACCCCCACTTCAAAAGAACAAGATTAGAATCACAAAGCCGAGTATTCAAAAGCAGGGAAGTGGCAGAATGAAGACAGCCAGAATTGTCTTTTTAGCAATTCTGTAAGTATAGGACTGCATATAATCTAAAGGTCACCAGCCTTCATTTCTTGCACAACAGTGAATAGTTACTATTTTCAAATTGATGAGTAGTTACGCTTATTTTCTTCTTATTGTTGTATAGATAGCTCCATGCTCTAATACAATACATTTTGAAACTTCAGAGCAGTAGGAGGTGATAGTAACCTCAGTTTTGTGGCTCTGGAACTAAGATGAAACGCAGTGTTTTCACTAATTTCGCATGATAATTTGGAAATAGTTAGAAGCTCGTTTTTCAGTGCATATGACCTTGTGCAACACATTATATATGTGACATGACTTAATTTGCAATTGTCATTGGCTTAGTCTATCTGAGAATCAGACCTTAGTGTCTCACATTAGAATACAGAGAAAATCAGAAACACACAGTTTTTAGTTTTCCATGAAAAGTTTAGGCGAAATGACTTGTCCAGAGCTTCTCGTGCACATTGTGGAAAAGCCAAAGATGACACCTATTTCAAGGGCAGCACCAGAAAGGTCTGGTTAATGCTGGGAGAGATTAAGCTAGTGGATGGATACCTTGGAGATTTAAGTACTAAAATCAGTTTATCTCGGTCACGTGTGAACTGTGATTTTCATAATACAACAAAAAACATATCCTTACCATAACATTCCCTCAGAAGATCCCACCAGCCATTGCTGCAAAGCTTATGGTGGATGAAGAAGTTCTCACCATATTGTTCATGGGCATCCTTCAGTTTTGTCCCTCAACATTGCTGAAAGGTTTTGTTGGAAATACATAGTCAGCTTGAGTCAAGCGAGTCAGGAAAAAAATAATCTTTATGAATGATACATATTAAAGTTTTCTGGTAACATTTTCATTTCTTATGCATAGTGTGTGAATTTATGCTAATTATACAGAGAGAAATACGCATCCAACAGAAAAGATTGTCTAATTTTTTTTTCTTGAAAGAAAGGAATCTCTTCTACCATTAAATTTCTAATATTGAAAATAACATTTAAAATAATACTGTTTGTTACACAAATTAAAAATAGGTTGGTTGTTGTTTTTTTTTTCAAGTAAGGAACAACTATGTTGCATTTACTAATTTCATCTGAAGATATCCTTAGTGACAGAGCACACATAAGAGAGAAAAGGCAAACAAGTTCATATTGAGCTGGACACTTTTGGCCTCTTTATGTTGTTCCTATTTTATGCTGTAGCAGCTATTCCAYGTTGACATATATGAAAGTAAAAGGAGAACTGGGATCCTCCTCCATGGTTTCATTCTGTGCTGCCAGAAAATAATGGATGCCAACATCAGAAGCACATTAACTGTAAAAGTAATTTTACTGAAAAATATTCAATAATTTAAAAATCATGAGGTTTTTTGTCACAACAAAACAGCTATTAGTGTAGTCAGATCACTCATGCAGGCCTGAGAGAGTGCATGTGCTGTCTGGTAATGGTAAGCACATTATAAATGCATACGACTTGCCTGAGTACATAATAGCTGTTGCCTTATATTTAATATGTGTCATTGGTAGACAAAAACACACACTGCTTTTGAAATAGCTAATTTGGGTTAGCCATCACTATGGAAAACTGTACTCGAGGCAAAAGAAAATCCAATTTACCTCCATGTCAATATATATAGTAAAGTTTAGTCTCTTCCCTGACATGTTCCCACAGCTGCTTCCCCAGCCAGTGATGCAGAACTACCCAGAGTGCAAGTTTCATCTACAGCCTGATGGTAATTCAAGAGCACCTGCTATATATCATAGCTAAAAGAAATGACCTTTTGGCTTGACAGAAAAGCACCTTAGTCCTGAAACAACATCAGGAAATCATGTGTGTGTTGACTGAATTCCTGACAGACCACATTTTCTTCCAACATGATGAGATTTCCTTAAACACTTCTCATTCTAGTTCTGGTGGGAACATGCCTTGCTGGCAATGAAGATCTTAGATGTTTATCATGTAGAAGACCCTGTGTGAACTAGTCACTACAAAATCCTTCTATAATTAAGGAAAATAAAAATGCAGTGCCATTAAGTGTTGATCTTTTCTCCACTGACAAAGGTAAACTAGGGAAAATAATTCAGATGTTGTATGTTGTGTATGGCTAAAGTTAGGGAAGAGGAATCCTGCCCTCAGTGATGAGACAGTGTAAATAAGYCATTCATATCTGACAAAATATTTTTATTCCAATTACCTGAAATACAAAGGAAATAATTTACTCAGTTGGTAAGGTTATCCAAGGTGACTAAAGTCATCGTTAAAAGGCAGCTGTAGATTTAATGAGCATACACCTTTCTGTTATTTTCCTGCACACATATATAGAAAATAAAATGGGGGGATTTATTGAGCATTTCAATCATGAACTTGTGAAATGTGCTTTTAGAGAATAAATAGTAATTTGACTTGCTTTATTATTAATAAAAGAGATAATAGCATTTCATTATGCTGATGCCTCCTACAGTTACATAATCTTGCAAATGGCATCTACCTGGACAGTATTTTGACACAAGTACAGTCTTGAAAGCAGTGACACCTGTCTTCATTTTCTCAAAATASCTGTTATTGCTGGTCATTTGGGTTTGAAGGTACAGAATATTGCCAGATCTTTTCAAAAAATAAGGCCTGTGTTTGTACAGCCCTGAGCTTTGACTGCACATACACTGGCTTTTCGTGTACCACCTTGCTTAGCACCTTCTTCTGGTGCGCTGGGGTAACTTAAGGTGGATACCCACAGAGTAAGGATAATGTCTATGTGGGAGCATGTACTATCACCAGTGGAGAGCCGGGGCAGAATTTAACTGCATAAGCATAGGTATCTGGCGTCATTTGGGGTGTTATGAGGTATTTCATCAAGGCTCCAGCTGCAAAAGGCCTCCCATACCCCTAGATATAGAATTCGTACAGTCAGTAGAACTCAGAAAGTGACAAAATTCACCTTAAAGTAACATGTATTTAATCAATTGACATGATCCACAGGCTACTACAGGCACAAATATTTGTCAGGAAGCTAAGGCAAATCTGGGTAGCTGGTAAGAGGAGGGTGAGGTACAACATCCTTCACTGGTATGACTCACTGTTGTAGGCACTAGCTGTAAAGCCTCATTCCAGGCTTTGTAAAGCTAAATTCCAGACTTTCATATTAGCAATTTTTCATTGGTATCCAAGTGAACTCAGCACATGATACACTTAGGGCTGGATTCAGCTACCAGTGTGTAATGTGTAGTGTAATGGCTTGTGATTTGAGTCAGGACACAGGAATGAGTCAAAGCACCTGCTGTCTTTGGCAGCCAGATACTAGCTAGATATCTGTACCATTCCTGCTGTCAAAGTCAGGATCTTTGAACAGTGGACAGGTTATAAGCTTTCAGACCCCCCAGAAAAGCAAGCCCACAGTTCTCTGCTTATCGATAAAGTAATAAAACAAATGATAAGATGAAGCAGGCTAAAGTATTGACAGAAATATTCTATTACCTACAAAGAAAAAATATTGTAAGATAACTGCATTTAATATACTAAGATGAATGTATGAAAAGAAAAGCTTTACTGACTTCTGTGCATTTTTGATCTAATAACTATGAAGATTTCATATTTTTTTTCCTAGTAACTGCTTTTTTATTGCACAATATAAATAAAGAAAATTAGCTTTAAAACTCCATTTCTCATGTGTTGCCATAGAACAAAAGGTAGGTGGTAGGATGTGGGTGTGGAAATGCTTTGGAGAATGAGACAAAATGATAAAAAATGAAATTAGTTTGGTAGAAACTCTTGTATTATACAATGAAATCATTCTCTAGTTAAGAGAGATCTAGCTGTCCATGTCTGAGATCTGAACCTTACAGAATGGTGTCACAAAAAACCCCAGACCAATAACAACAACAAAAAAACAAAAACGAAAAAATAATTGAAGAAGAAATATTGACTGCAATAACTCTTACAGAACTTACTTGTTGTTCTTCCTGTCTCATTTAGAAATATAGTGGTGTCATGACAGTAACCAAGATCAGAGTTATTATGGGCCTTTTGGTCTACAGAACAATGCAGGAGTCTTTCAATCTAATTTTTGATAAGAAATACAAGGAGACCTCTGTAAGCACGCACTTACCTTAGTACCTCCAAGTCCCAAAGTGGCCAGCGGAAACAGAAATGGATTTGGCACAAAATTAGGGACACATTGTTCCTTCATTTTAGCCTTAATATGAAAATGCTTCTCAGCTGCTCAATTTAAGAGAAGTTTTGAAAAAAGTCACCTCTGAGCCCAGCTGAGCAGGTCTGTATCTACAGCTCATTATGAGTCGCAAGTCTTTTTCCTGTGTGCACAGTGTACTGTTCTGTGCTTGGTATGATTGTATGATACTTTTATCACACTTAAGAGATATCACTGGGGAGCCTGCCAGAATCAGACTTCTGCATTTATCATATTCATGATGTTTCTACTGAAATGAAATTATAAAATAGGGAGTCCCAAATTACACAAACAAATGCAGAAATCAGGTAATTCTGAATCACTGGAAGTGACTGCAGGAAAGGAGTCAAAATAGTATTTCTTTATAAAAGTTTATAAGTCTATGGAAATCTCCTGAAATAAATGATTTAAGTCCTCTCTCGGGTTATCTAATATCAGGTTAGGTGAAAACAAAAAGTCCTGTAAAACCACTCCAACACTTGCAGAAGAATGAAACAGGTAATTTGTCAAGTCTATAAAAGACAACTCCCCTGAACAAGCAAATGTGATCCTAGGTCTGATCCTTCAATGCTGAGCACTTCTTTTAGTACTTGGATTTTATTCCATTCACTTATATATTAGTTTTGTTTTACTTATGGCTGCTTGTTTTAAAGCAGACTGTGTTGATCATCATTCACTCTTTTCCTCCAGTATCTAAAGCATTTTGCAGTTCTCATGCAACTGCTTGAACTTCAGTCTTCATTCTGAATAGTAAGTGGTGTCATAAACAGACTCTGACTTTTTATTTTAAGGTTTATGTCAATTAATATTAAGGGGAACTAGACTCTGACTATTTTATGCTCTCAGGAGTAAGTAATGCAAGAACTCTTACTGGTAAAATGACAGCAGCTCTGACAGCTAGTTCCAAATGGTGTGTTTTATGGCTGAATATAAGATAGTGGTTATGTGCCCAGTTATTACCTATTGATCTCAAAGCACTTTCCCTGCAATATTTTAGAATACCCACTTAGTTTTTCTCTTGCATTTAACATATTTTTTCTTCTTTAAGCAAATATTTTTCCGTTTCTGGCCTCCAGATTTCCTCCGATTCATAGTTAAGGAACATTTTCTTTTTTTTTTTTTTTTTTTTTGTAGGCAAAGTTATTTTTTGCCTTCCAGATATTTTTGGAACTACTCATATTAACATACATCACTGCAAAGGTGCTCCAAGGAGGCCACTGCACAGGATGCAGCAATTTCCCCAGATGTCTCTAGAACATCACCATTCCTGTCCTCAGCACACTTACATCACAGAACTCGTTCAGCTAGCAACACCTTATGGGTTTTCACAGGATAGTTCAATTCACAGGATATAATCCAGAGCTACCCCACATACCCCGAAGACACAGGAAAACACCCTCAACCTCAGCTTCCTCCAACAGCAGCTGTCTCAGTTGTTCCATCCCTCTACCTGGTACCTCAGCAAGGGAAAGGAAGAAGAGATGATGGAGAAGAGGGAAGGCATGGCAAGSGGGGCAAGACGGCCAGGGCAGGTTAGGCAGGGCATGGGATGCGGGATCAGGACGAATAGAGAAAGGAGGAGAAAGAACTGATGACAGAGAAGCTATGAACAGCTGTGAGTGATTTTACAGGATTAGCCAAACAAGAAACTAACTCCCCTTTTCATTTGTTCTTCAATAACTACAATATGAATTGTTCTCTTCAAGGACTTTTTTCTTATTCTTTTGGCCTCCTTCTGGGAGATTCAGCTGATCTATCTTGGTTTTAATTTCTGTAGTAAAGCCTAGCAGTGACATTTTTATCATTTTAGTGATTTTCTAATATTATATGTGAATATAAACTGCCTGGGTGTCAATCCTCCCTACAGCTCTTTTCAATAACACAGAATTTATATTCTTTTGATCATATTCTTTCTATAATAGTGCAAAATATTTCTCTTTCATTCATTCACCTATCACTTCTCTCCCAATACATATAAAAAAATCAACCCCCAAATATAAACAGAACCCCTCAAAAAAGCAGAATCCAAGACCATAATATTTCAGACAGACTTTAAAGCCTATACACAAGCACTTCTCAGAAGTGTCTTCAAATAGCTGGTTTGCACTTTCCAAGTGTTTTACTAAAAATGTGAGCTGGTAAAAGAGAATAGGTTTTAGCAACTTGAAGTGCCTAAGGTTATCTGTAGAGTATCTGGAAACATCTTCAGCGCTCTCCAACCTGTCCTTCTCGGCAAGACACATCAAGCCAAGGCACAAACACAGAAAACACTTAGCAAAAGGCATAAAATAAATTTATAAATACCCATAAAACCTAACACAGGACGCTGGATCAAAAACACCTTCCTGTTTCGGGCCCTCAGACCATGGATGAGAATACTCATGTGTTGTTTACAGTGGAGGCCAGTGCCTATTTACATCAAGAGATTCTGCTTTCCCCATCTGCAGACCCCTTCTTTTTCTGTGGTGCCACTTAAAAGATGGAACCACCCGTTGTTTATGATGCTGAAGACCATGGGAGTTCTATCCTAGCCAACAGCTGAAGTAGTGTAGATTTTTGACTAAAATGATTGATGTCTGAAAGGGTGGTGCGTGGGCATAGCTGGGAAGGTTTTGACAGCAGGAGGCTGCAGCAGGGCCTTTGTAGGAAACGGCTAGGATGAGCCCTGGGCTGGTCACAGCCACTTGTAGGCAGCTCCAAAACTGCTGTGAGAACCCTGTCCCAACCTAAAACTGCAGCTTTTGGAGGAGCACACGGTGCCTCAGTGCACACATAATAAAGAAAAGGCATTGGGCTCGGGGAGGCACAGAAATGGAGGGGAGATATGAGGAGGAGAGGTGTGGAAGGAGACATTGTTGGGAACATGGCTGCAGGCGTGCTCTTGGAAGGACCTGCTCCATGCCACAGGAGATACAGGAGTCCCCCACTCTGAGGGGACAGTGGTYGCAGCAAAACATGCAAGGGTAGAAATGTCCCTGAGGACCTGCAGCCCTTGCRCAACCCACACAAAGGTGGGGACATCCCCAAAGAGGCTGCAGCATGTGGAGGAACCCCTGCCAGASGAGAAGAAAATAAACAAGAAGCAAGCAGCAGGATATGGTTAGGAACACGGTTTCAATCCCCTGAGCTTCCTGTCACCTCACAAAAGGGATTGAGAGGGTTTGGGTGAAACGTGAGGCAAAAATAAGGACAGCTGAGACTMGAAAGAGAAGGGAGAAAAAGAGGTGCAAGCAATTCTTGCCAGCAAGAAGAGAACAGGTAGGGACAGTAACGAATGTAAAGAAAGCAGGAAAAAAAAGTATCACAGAACACTTGCAATAAAGTCTTGATCTTCTGCTGAAAACCTGTATTTTTTCTTTCTTTTSTGAGGCAGCTGAGAGTGGCACTATCCAAAGAGCAGCAAGGACTAGCAAAGACTAGACTGAATTTTTGACTCCAGTAAAAACTCCATGAGTTCTTACCTAAGTAGCTTTCATGTATGTCATTATGCAGATTGATGAATTCCAAACATATAATACTAGATATCATAGCACCATAGTATCAGCATTCGTGTTTGGTATACTGGATACAAACCCATAAATTTGATTTCTCCCTTTTCTGATCACTTGCAAGGAGGGAAGATATAGTAATCATAGACAGGAAAATGTGATTATGTTCCTATTCTCAAATACTTTATTAATTCTATGAACAAAATTTATAACAAACAAGAAGAGACAATAAAATGGACACCACTGCCATGAGTCATTAGGGGGGACTAAAACCTAGTAAGATAGTACAATTTTAGGTAAAATTTTAATATAGTAYATGTCTTGGTTGTTACATTGAAGATTGTCCAGTTCAGGCACAGCATATATAGCTCGAAAGAATAAAAACTTATATGAGTGACATAGAAATAAACCCATGACATTTCCCAAGACCTTGGACTGTAGCAGAGGGCAAGAGATCGCTTRGAGAGCATATGGTTGAGAATTGCAGTTGTTGATTTGAAGCTTTAGAGCTACTGAAAGAAAGTGGAGAAAATTTCTCTGAATATGTTTTGACCTCTAACCTGCATTTCCCTCTAACCAGATTTGCATTCCTTTTTCTTTCTTGAGTGTAGTAATACATCAGGTGGTCATAGAGCTGCTCCTGCAAATAACACAGTACAAAAAGAAATGCATGTGGCTGAATCTAATGTCGTGATTGAAGAGGCTTTCTTTCTCAAGAAAATTAAATCAGTATGATATTATTTTTCTAGTTTATTGCCAAGCATCTGTGTGCAGTATGAAATCCGATTGTGTGATGAATCATATTTAACTATGATGATCAAGAAACGTCCTCCATCTTAGAAGGAGTKCATCAAAACAGACTGCAGAAAGCAGGAGACTCTTCTCCCTCTTGTGTGACTACTACACACCACTAACTAGTAATGATTTCCTTGCTCCAGGCCCTAACATGAAGAACAGAAAAACCAAAACATGAGAATAATTCTTTATATTGCCTCAATCACACAATTAGGTCACTATAGGAAAGACATAGTGTTGGGCACGATCAGCTCCATGTTCTACAAATTACATCCCTTGTATCAGCTCTGTGTAAGAGTAGAGTAGCTGGTTTGGAACTGGTCTGATGGTGTTCTGGAGTGTGTGTGAGACTGTCTGTACTTTTTCTTTCCAAAAAAACTTTGCATTTCTCATTGTCGAACTTCATGAAGTTCCTCTCAACCCATTTCTCCAGCCTGCTGAGGACTTCCTGGATGGCAGCACGACCCTCTGGTTTATCAGCCACTCCTCTCAGTTTGGTGTTGTCTGCAACACAGCTGAGGGTCATCCCATCATCCAGGTCATTAATGAAGATGCTAAACAGGACTGGACCCAGTATTGATCCCTGGGGCATAGCATTAGTCACTGGTCTCCAACTAGACTTCATGTCACTGATCGCTACCCCCTGGACTTGGCCATTTAGCCGGTTTTCAATCCATGGGCTCACCCAGCCCACACTTCATCAACTCCCCTGTTAGGATCTCACATGCAACAATGTAGAAAGCCTTGCTGAAATCAAATTTGGCAATATCCACTGCTCTTTCTCATGTACCAAGCCAGTCACTTTATTGTGGAAGGTTATCAGGACTTCATAGACCCTCAAACTAAATGGAAGTTTTCTTTGTCCCCCTTTGCTGTTTTGGACACATTTAAAAAATATTAGAGACACTGAAAAAGTAAAAATAACTAAAAAGAACACATGTCAAATGCTGGATCATTTTAAAGGAAAGATTTGTAAATGATTTAAACACAAATTAAAAAACTTGGCCCAGCGTAAAAAATTTAGTTGAATGTGAATTCATAATTAATTGTGGTACTTTCTGCACAGACTAGAAATCCATCATGAAATTAATTGAACTAATATTTAAAATGAAACAATACACTCTGCAACATTTGGAATTAGTGTAGTGATGTATTAGAAATTAGAAAGGTGTATTAGTTAAATCCCTTACTGCTAATAGGTTAAATTACAGATCTGCAGCCGGACCTAAGAAACATGTCAAGTCAATAGAACTCTATGCCAGTGTAAACTCATTTTAGTATGAATTTTTTAAAAAATAATATTTTACAGAAATGTCAGTCTGTGGAGCAGACTCAGTCCTGGGAAGATTTTGTCAGGGAACAGTTATGGCCATGTGGCCATGACTGGGCAAGGCTGTGGGGAGCTGGAGCCCTGCTGTGGTGTCACCGGGGCAGGGACTGATGGCCCCAGGGGCTGACAGAGAGTCCTGGGCTGTGGTCAGGGCTGACAGTGCCTCAGGGCCCCAGAAAATTTTATGATGCATGCAACCCTAAATCACAAATGAAATTTCATCTTGTGAAGGGTTTGATCGTTCAAGTAAGGCATAAAAGTTTATGGAGTAGGAACTGGACTTTAAAAGCAACAGTCAAGAAATACCAGCTCCCCAAGAACATAAAAGGTACATCCTTCCATGCATGCCACAGGGACAGAACAACTCCTTCTTTACTGACAGACAAGAGCAGATGTGCATCAGACTGCACAGAAACACAGGACAGACAAAATTCTACTGGAGAAAACTGAGCCTCAAGCAAACTTATGAAATTTAAGAACCAGAAGAAGGTTTTAAGGTTTCATCTCGAAGAATTTATTTTAGAAAAAATACTTTCTGTCTAGAAGACTGAAGCATCCTATCATCTCCACTGCATACACACAGGACATTTCATCTGTATAAAGTTAGTAAAAATATACATATATAGTTGTATATATATAGTTGAGATGAACACAGTAAATTCAAAGTAGGGAATGCCAGAAGTAGGACTGCTTATGCAACCCATTTCTGCCTGCACTCAGGAAATAGTCTTTACAGGAAGGGAAATCATCTCTCTCACATATGTCTTCTTCATTTACTGCATAGGCAAGTGATTCAGATTACTGAGTCATCTTTAAATTGAATGGGAATTCAGACAGGAACATACTCACTCTGTCGTGGTTACAGGAAAGCATTTAATTAACAAGCCAAACATTTACAGCAATTGCATATAAGGGTCAGGTCTGAGTACAGATGTCAATAGATACCTTCTACATCTTCAGCAATTGTGTTGGTTTGAGCACTTATGCAGGAACATGGGAAAGAATCAGCTTCCCTTTTTACTGCCACAGTCTGAACTACAGTGGACAGAGACCTCCAGCATCAGCATGCCCACTTTTCTGCTTTTACAGACAGCCATATTTAGATTTTCCACACCATAAATGATCTGACTTTAAATTACAGAAGTACTTTGTTGTCACTTCTTTCAGAGGTATAGTGGATGATATCCATCCCAGTTATGTCTTTCCAGAAGAATATTATGTTCCTTCAAACACTGTCCGGAAAACTACAACCCAGGAGGGGAAGTTTCCACCTTCCTTGGAGATCTGCTGCTTGGGTCAAAGGAGAGTAGGAGAAGTAAGAGCTGAGAAGCTACAGCGAGGAAGAGGAAGATGTCAAGCCTGCCCCAGAAAGAGGTAAAAAGCTTCCCTGAGACCAGAGGGATGGAGCAGAGAATTCTCCAACTCAGAATACCATCGAGCTGTCTGGAAAGAAAGACCTGCTCCACTAGGGTACAGCAGACAAGCAAGACAATAACGGATGAAGTATGTTCTCTTTTTCACTACTTACTATTTTTGTGTTTTCAATATTAAAAAAAATTAAATATCTAATTTAGTCAAAAAGGGTATGTTTCACATTCCCCGAAATCTCACAAAGCAGACACACAAGATGAAGCCTTGATCAAACAATGATACCACCTTGTTGACATGGGTGCTGAGTTCTTTCCATAGTTTTAAGAAAATTCTTTTCAATGTTTAATGYTTCTGCTAGCAAGAGTCTGCAGTGAGCCCTGCACTTTTAACAACTTCAGGTATTAATTTCCATAAACAGGAATTTATTCTGGATTTTTAAATAGAAATCAAATTTCTCAGGCAGCTCTAATTAAAAATACTGTATCAGAAAGTTTTTCCTGGTCCTTAAATAGACAGATTTTGTTCTTCTTTCTATGGCTGTCTTGCTTAGAACTGTTATTTTACGTAGTGCCAAAATGTACAATTTATGTTTTTAAGAGACAAATGAAGCAGAACATGTGTACTGAGTTTGTAGCCATTTAAGGCATTTTCCTTCACAGAAAGCTACATAATGAAGCATTCATTTAAACTCTCACCTGCCCTCTGCTACATGAAAAACTGTACTCAGAAAGCAGCCTTAATAAAGCAATAAAACTTGATTAATTAAATTATTCTGCCTTGCTTTCTCTTAAGAACATAGCAAATGCACTTTTATCCCCCTCTGGAGTAATAGATCTTTATAAATAAATCCTAATATTTTCAGAGGAATAAAATAAGTTCTTCCTGAACTACTTTCCATCTTGCAATAACACATCATGCTYTCCATGCACAGTTTTTGTCAGTTGAAGCTTTTCTTTCTGTGGGATGATTTTTTTCCCCTCCCACACACACCTGAGATTTTAAGAAAAAAGTCTTTCCATTCCATCAATTTTGTGCTTTTCCTGATGAAAAAACCCCCATAAACAAAATTAAGACTGCTCACAAATCTTACTCTAAAAATGCATGAGCCAACAGGAAGTGCTCACTGATGAATCAGAAACCGAACATTATTGTAGTCTCATTGACTGATGCATGTCCTGYACCAGGAAAGCAATTTATATTGGGTTCATACATATACTGTTCTGCTTGGTTTCTCACCTGTATATAAACTACATCGACGGTTCCAGCATTGACAATTCTCCTACTTGATATTTTTACCTACTTTCCGCAATTTTATCTCCTGAGATGAAACTTCCTGGGGCTTCCACTACTGGCACAGACATTTTGCCAAAATAATCCAGCTCTCATTCCAAGAACAAAAGTGTCTGTCTGTAGCTCAGTTCAGCCCTWGAAGGAAACAGGGCAAGAAAGGAAAGCGAAGCTCTTCCAGTGTTACCATACCTTTGGAGTCAGAGAGCCCTTCTATTACCTTTACCCCCTTTTCTGGGGAAAGATGTATTCTCTTGGGGGTGGGGAATGGGAAGTTTTACAGTTTGCATCCTTCCTCTGTGATGCACTGAAGAGACCTACATTGGGAATATTAAGASATGAAAGGAACAGAGTTGGAAAAGGACCAACTCTAATGTCTTCCTTCTCCCTCTTATGCCACCTCACACATGTTGGTTTATGCGTAAGACAAGGGCAGGTATTCCAAGTGCAGCAGATGGAAAGCTGCCATAACTAAAGAGAAGACTTGTGTATGAATTCACTTGCCTGTAAATTGGATTAAAATGTTAAGTTAGCATTTCTTAGTGGCAGACAGCTTAATTGCTATAGAGTTTTCTGCAACAAATCAGTCACTCTCAGTTTGAGCCAGTCAGCCACAAAGCTGAAAGTTAATACTGTCACAGGTTGCTTTCCAYAATCCACTAATAACAGGAATGCTGCTATTCAAAAAAACACAGAGCTTTGCAAAGTGTTTTGTTTAACAATGGTATCAGTGTGCTGCAAAGTGGCAACATCAGGTGTAGTAAGCATCCAGCAATTTGTGCACCCCTGCAAGGTGCACACTCGATGAAATGCATGAGCTGTACCCTCCAACAACACAAACCCTGCATTAGCTTCCACATTTCTGAAGGGATTTGCAGTGTATTTGGGGTGGGATGGTGCCAATCTGTCAGATTCTGCTCCCATTATTTAAGATAAGTGGACCTTTGTGCAGCAATGAGTAGATGGAGATGTTAATTAGCAGGAGGAAAGGCAGTGTGTGGGGGTGGGGGCACAGTATCAAAAATGTCAGGAGTTCATGCACACATGTTCAGAGATATCAGTATCCTATTCCAAGATATGCAGACACTTGGATGATGACCCCCCCACTGTGCTTTCATCTCCTTTCTTTTCCTAGATCAGCTCATTTCACCCAGCCTATCGCCCATTTACAATCAAAAACATTCATGTGAGGTTCCCTCCCTCCTCAGAAGAGGACAGTTCTGTGCATCTCTCCGAGAGAAGCTCCTCAGTGCTTGAGAAGGTTGGTTTTTTTTCATAGCCTCCATTAACATAAAAATCCTATGTTACTTAATCGAATAAACCACAATTTTTATCATCTCTTGCTGCAGTTAGGATTATTTTAAAATGCCTGAAACAGTTTCTTACGTTCTCTTTATTGTCTTTCTCACCACTCTGCATGAGAGCTGGCTGTACTGAATATCAGCTGTTGCAGTTAGCAAGGAAATAATATATGGTGGGATAATGTATGGTAGGATAACGGGATTAAAGTATGCTTTAAGAAGTATTTCAACAGAAAAAAAAAAGGAAAAAAGAAAAAAAAAGAAAAAAAGACAAAAAAAAGAGAAGATAGATCAAAAAGTTAAAACAAAGAACAAAAGAAAACTACAGAGGAAAAATAAGCTACAACAGCAGCTTACTGCTTGCTCAAAGTCACTCAAAGTACCTTCAGTTTGTCAGTTTATGGCTTGTTCAAAGTAGCTCAAATGCAGATGGAAGAAACACAGAATTCTTGAATGACCTGAGTGTTAGTGCTCTGGCCAAAAGAGTTGTCTTCCTGTCAACTTTCTGCAGAATTCTTGGTCTACCATAGAAATGTCTGATCCAAAGCTCATCCAGCTAAACAATAGAGTTCATCTTTGGACTTTTATAAGCACTAAATAGATGTAGCTGAATATACATCTATCTTTCAGAAAAATAAAGTACAGTTCATTACATATGTGAAAAGAACTAGTATTTAGAAGAATACACAATTCCCAAACCTCTGGTGCAAGATGAGCAGTGGGTAGTCAATACCCACTGAAACAATAGGATTCTCAAGAAATCAAGCAGTAAACCATCCTGCAATGGGATGGAAAGCTTACTTTTAGTTAAGCTGTTTACTACTCAAAGGGAAGCTCTTCTACCTCCAACTACTTTCCTACTTTACACAACTCTCTTTTGAGTAACACAAACTTAGTTGTACTGAAGCAATGTGGAGAATATGAAAAAGCAGACAAAACTAATTTAATGTTTGAGTTGTCCAGACTGATACATTGTGTTCCCAGAACACTGGAATCTGTGTTCTGCATGCCAAATTTAATTTTTTTTCTTTTTTGGTGAACCTGTACTTGGGGTAGAGGAGAAATTTTCAGCTAGATAAATTAATATTCTAGCACATCCCCACACACCAAATTAGCCCTGGGATCAGGAAGAGCAAAAAAGAACACAGTCAGGGTATCAGCTAGACTGGGGATTAAGAAAGCAAAAAAGGCAGGAGAGTTGTTCAGCAATTCAGAACAAGCCAGCAACACAGATGTGCTACATTAAGTAACAGAAATCAGGACTGTGGAAAGGTCTCAGGAAAAGAATAGAAAAGTGGAATTCAAAGAGCTGTGATAGAACAAGGCTCAAGCTAATGAGAGACAATCTGAATTGGATTAAAACAAAGGAAGAAGAAAATTATAAAAAAGTAGATAGTAAGAGAATTCTAAGGGGGAAAAAAAAAAAAGCACTGGGCATTGGAACAGGCTCCCTGGGGAAGTCGTCATAGCAGCAAGCCTGGCAGGGTTTAATAAGTGTTTGGACAATGTTCTCAGGCACGTGGTGTGATTCTTGGGGTTGCCCTGTGCAGGGCCAAGAGCTGGACTTGATGATCCTTGATGATCCCTTCCAACTCAGAATATTCTGTGATATAGTGTGAAAATGGCAGCACTACCTAAGCGAAMAAATCACCTTAGAGAAAAAAGATTAACATCTCTAAATGTATTACACAAGTAATTAATTGAGTTGACAGAGTTATTTATAAGATTTTAAATTAATTTATTGCCTGAATACCTCTGACAGGAGTTTAATTAAAGCACAATCTGCAGAGTTTTTTTAGGTTAGCTTCAAACAGATTCTTAAGCTGCCTACGTTTATGACCAGCAATACTGTAGGTAGCTAGGAAGCTCATAAAACCAATGATCTGCAGGGAACAGGAAGCATCATCTTCCCCATCTGTGCTGGTTCATGCTTGTTTTCTGTAAAAGTCTCCCTGACTGGAATCTATCTACCTGTGCTAGCAGCTCATTTAGTGTAAACTTATTGACCAAGCTTCTCCTCTACTCTGTAGAAATTTGCACCTGCAGGCACTGGTCCCATCACTTGTCCTAGATACACACTGGGAAAGGAGAAAGAAAAAGCAGGCTTAATTTTCACAAATTAAAATGGAATTTGTTTGAAACTTTCTAAGTATAAGTGTACTAGAACACTGGTCTAGAAAAATTCCAGACACCGCAAGTAGTTTTTAAAGAACCACATTTGCAGAAACACTTTCTAGTACAGTTAGACTTATTCTTGCCTTAATCTTTAACCACTGCAGGACCAATAGTTAAATCAGATCAATTTTATTCAGCCTTTTTCAACTTTAGATTCCTAACAAATTTCCAGAACAGTTTTAGATCCCTTTGGGAATTCTACATATGTAGAATGTATATAACTCATGCAAGTCAACAATAAAAATAGTTGAAGAATTATTGTATTAAAGAAATTACAATTCTTTGTACTTAGTCTTCTGCATTAAATCAAATGGAATGGTGCTGACACCAAACCAAAATGAAGCAGTCAGTGCATTTCAGTTTCAGATCTGCCTCATCCACAAGAGCCTTTCATTTTTTAATACTAAAAAGTTTACAAGAACTCAAGTAGATGATCATACATATTATTGATATTTGCCACCTCACAGTTCATGGTTCTTTTTTTGTTTTTTTGGACAGAATTGATGTTTCAGTCCACCATCACTAAATAATGGAAGTAATTATTTGTCTTCCTTTAGTTTTTATACTGGCACATGAATTGCAGTACAACACACAAGATTTGGTAAGCAGTGATATCCCTCACTCATACCAGGGAAGCATTACTAAAACTAATGTTTGAGCACTAATAAGCAGGAATTTGTTTTGCATTAAGCATGATCAATTGTTAAATCTTCAGAAAAACAGCTGTCAAGGGGTTCATTAAAATAATTTCTACTAACCAGCCAAACCCAGAGTTAAAACATCTTTACATATATCTTAATTTTGTGATGAACACTAGAGACTGTTATGGCTTTTCCTTGCCATTCTAATTTGAGGTCATCAACAAATGCAAGCATATCACAGCAGCAATTTAATAGGCTTCATCTTCCAGGTGAGCTCACTGTTCAAACTGAAAGTAAAATTCACATTTAAGGCACAATATGAAGAAGAATGCATATTTTACTTTGATAGCTGCCACTTTCAGGACAAAATGGTAAAGTTACAGCTTTTCTTTTATTTTAGAGAACWAAAAATGCCTGCTAACTTTAACTATTTTAAGAACAGGGGACACTTTACATATTTCCTATGTTTCCTTAGGTGCCAGGACTTTCCCAGTGTAAACTGCATTATTTTAATCATTTAGAGATAAAATAGTCTACACCACTCTGATGACAAAAGCATGATGTCTTCAACGGAAATATAGTTGGTTATCACACAGATGACTGCCCTGAATGATCAGAACTGAAAGCAGAATGTTTCTTTAGAGATGCCCAGAGACAAGTCATCTTTTCAGTTCTTAACTGGAAGTGTCTGGAATCAGGGCAATGGAATAAGGCCAGAGCAGTGGTCACCAATGAAAATTTTGAGAGAACCGCAACACTGAAATGGGATGTCAGGTTTCATCAGTCCCTGTAGTACCCAAGTGCTGTCATTTTTAGATCCTCTTTATTTTTTACTGTTCCTTAACATTTTTCATGGCTGCAAAATTGTCTGAMATTTTTAAGTTCCGCTGGCATGTCAGTAGGGCAGAAGAAATTAAAGTTTAATTCACAAAAGCACATGGCTAAAATAGCTTTGCTGTCATTTACAGGTGTTTAGATATGGCACTTAAATCTTCAGCAATCCCTGACCTTAAGGGCTGAAAATCAATGGAAGCTCTCCACCCTAAATTTCTATGGCCACAGGATGACAAATATAAATGAAATGCATAAGTTTCAGACCAGCTTTTAAATGACAGATTCTGGATGTGAGGCCTCATGGAACTGACTGACTGCAATCCTGCTTTGGAACAAATCTCTCCTGGAGAGAGCTGGAGCTGTCCAAAACAGAGTTGTGCAATAAGAATGGTAAGTACCTGAGCGCACTCTAGACACTCTTACTTTGTGCTATACACATATTCATCTGGAACAGCATTTAGTCAAGAAATGAGAATTAAATGAACCCAACATAAACAGTAGGACCATTTGAATATCATTGTCACCTATAATGGATCACATCAACTACTGAACAGCTGGCAAGATGTACTGTGCCCTTGTTCGTGTACTAATAAGCTGCTCTGCATGGGTGGTGCTTTTCTGACATTGAGTGCTTGTACAAACCTTCGCTATTCGTGCTGCTGGTAAGGATGCCTGGCTGCTGTTATTGTTAGCCAGTATTGTTTGTATACTATTCAAGAGCCCATAGCAATAGAACAGAACCCTGTCACAAATTAATGGGTCTCTACTAACTGGAAATGTCAATGCAAAAATGAATTTAAAGATGTTAATTTTTCAAGCAACATGAATGCTCTGACAGCACTTTATTACATTATTTACTCCCTCCCCCGCCCGCAGGAAGAATATGCGGTTTAAAAAGCTACTGCAATAAACATCAGCCAATTAGCTACATCCAACATTGCCTTCTTGTTTTCAATTTAAACATTAAAAATTTAATTTACAAAATGGCTGAAAGCAGCCTGGCCTAGTGGAAAGTATCCCTGCCCATGGCAGGGGGATTGATACCAGATGATCTTTCAGGTCCCTTCCTCAGGGCAGGAGTTACCGAGCGCTGCATAGGTCAGTTACTTACACAGGCATGTAAACTCAAGGTCTGCATAAACCCAGCTTGGGGCAGAAGCAGCGTTTCTACTCCTAACCTCTACAGCAGTCATAGCAGTAAGTCTGGCCCATAGTAAAGATTAAGAGCACTTYGGCAAAGCTAGCATGCAATCTAAAGTATAACGAACTACTCCGCAAAAAACCAGAAGTGAAACGCAGTTCAAAATAATGCCTGATGCTTTTAAAGCATCAGAAGCATGAATCAGTATTAACACCAAGCTATTTACTATCATCCATAGCAAGTGTTCCCTAGATGTCGATATGCTTCATGTATCTATCTGTTCCACATTTACTGTCTGACAAATAGCCCACAGCTCTTTAGTTGAATTTCTAAGATGTTTGATAGCAAACATTTATTAAAATCTTGTGGATTTTCCTATGAGAAGACACACAGTGTGAGCCTCGAATTGCAAAATAACCTTATAACTCAATAGGTAAAACAAAGAATATCCCCCACTCCCTTTTCTTTTTCTTTTAAACCCCCTTTTCTTTTTCTGTCTCTTTTTCATCAGACAGCAATGAATTTTTATCACAGTCAAGTCTTCTGAAAATAAAGATGCTGCACTTCTCAGTTCACACTTCACCTTTGAGACAGAATTCCACAAGGACAAGCCCAGAACCTTATGGAACGGCCGGACTGTTCCAGAGTTATTTCTTGTCCCATCTCATGAGCAGTGAAAGGGATTGTAGACAGTGAACTTCTCACTCCCACCAGATGACGATTACTTTCAAGGTCTGTAAACAAATTTATCTGTTTTCCAAAACCAAAGAGTGATTTTCTCCATTAAAATGATCAAAAACCTCTAGGGTTGGTATAGTTCTTAACACACCACATCTGGCACTCCTCAGCAGTGAAAGACACTGACAATTCCCACTCACAGCCTCAGTATTTTCTTCAGGAGCACCTGCACCTGGTCCTTTTATTAGTGGCTATTTGTATGCATTTGAAATGCTTTAAAATCTGCTTGTCAGGAACATTTAACCACTTCAGAGAGATAAAGGAGACCAAATCTATATTCTGAAAAGATGAAGTAGTAGAATCTTTTGTTTTCTTCTCTACACAAATTTTCTTCTTGATTTGTAAACAGAACTAATTTTAAACTGACAAAGCTTTCTGTAAAAAGCCACAAGCCTTCCTCACACTACCACCAAGGGTCCTGAACCTGCTGTAAAAGGAAAAAAATTGCATTCAACTAACTGTATTACATCAAAAAGCAGTTTTGATTTAATGTAAAAAGGTTCTTGTGATTTTGAACAAGTCCCTGGGAACTTTGTATCATGTGTTAAACATCAAGATCAAACAAGACTGAGTAGGCAGTATAGTAACATATCATATTGAAGGGAGGGGTAAGTACCAGTTGGAGAAGGTATTCAGAATGGTTAACATCAGCCCCTGCAGATTAATGCTTCAATCGCTTTCTCTAGTCAGTAAGAGAGAAAGAGAGAAAGGCTTCTCAGAGAGCCATTCAGAACTGAGGATTCGTTTAGCTACTCAGAATCTCTCTGGAGGACYCTAACTTGTTACCTTCAGAAGCAGCCCGCAGAGATTAGCCTCAAAAAGATCACACTTGCTTTTGTGAAAACTCCCCAGTATTTACCCTCCATCAGTGGCTGAAATTCACTACCCAGATGCACTGTTAGGTATGCTGTATTTAACTCYGAATGCTGTGCGTTGCACATGGACTGGTTTACTCAGCTGGAGCTTAAGCACTCCTGCTAGAATCATTGGAACAGTATCCGTAGCACTGCTGGGATGACTGCAGGATTGAGCTTTTTCCACTGCCCCAGTTAAGTGCTCTGTTTGATGGCCACCCACATCTGCCATACAAAGGACTGCTGTGCCCCAGCACCTTCAGAATCCACTCACATTGTGCAGTCGTGCTGGCACAGCTCCTTCTCTCGCTCCGACTGCTCCTTGTATCACTGGAGCAGCAGCGGGAGCTGGGCTTTTACCATCAAACTAAACATGAAGAATAAAAACTCTCAACTTTTGAGACCTGCTGTCAACAATTTTTATGATTATTACTTAGTAACAACAACAAAGGAAAATGGTCTTTTCATCTCAAACCCAGAATAAAGTTGGATTTTGTGACATTATTACAAGAAAGCCACATTACCGACAGAACTTATTATCAGGGCCATTTTCTGACTTCTCCCATACTTCTACACTTCATCAGATCACTGTGCTTTCCTCCCTGAAAAATGTCCATGATATCATCAAATTCTATCAAAATAAAACTTTTATGATCTTCTATAAACCAAAACAACAATCAGAGATATTTGAAAGTTTTGGTGGGACTTTTCACATTTGTGCTTCTGCCAAAATTTTCTGTCACAGAATATCTTTGTAATCAGCCACCCTTTTATAAATGTAGAATACAGAAAAAAGACCCTTCAAATTTACTTCAGCAAAGGTGAGACAAAGCGAATCACAAATAATACAAGTCTTTCATTTAACACCAGTCAAGTTCTAACGAGAGCCAAAGACAACACATATGCCAGGCAGAGTTGATTTCCAAAGTACACCATAAAGTGGATAGGCAAACCAGTACAAATCTGAGAGCACAGCATTTCCACAACCTTCTAACAACTCCCAAGCCCTGGAAACTGAGAGTTTCCTATACAACCATGTCAAACATGACTTAAAAAAATGAACTTGCAAAGGTCAAGTCAACTCGCAAACATCTGCTAAACACATTTTGGCACTGAAGTCAAGTCTCTTTACCAAACAGAAAAGCCACATTCGGATTTTAGAGACCATATTGAGACAAAGGTGTAATGAACAGAGTACTAAAAATACCAGTTTTTACAAATCAACAAATTCTTAGCATGTTACATAAACTACCTGCAATGCAGTATGTCAAACAAATACTTCATACTATGTTATAACCTAAGGAACAGTGTAAGAAACGTTAGCCATCACATTAAATCATTTTTACATAACCCTCAATTATATAAAACATCTGAGCATCCTGGTTCCAAAATGCATTTACTCATGATGGCCTTTCAAAAACTACATTGCACCTTTAGACAGGAAACAAAAGATTCCTGTTTGTTATTTTCCAGTATCAAGTGCTTTTTCAAACGTTCAGTCAAGAGATTTGCAGGTGAAAATTACAAGCAATTAATATCGCTCATCCTAATTATATTGTGGCATTAGATTAACAGAAACTATGCACTTTGCCCTTCAGGGGAAGTGTTATGTAGAATTCTGCATAACAATCTTTTGGCTTAAAATCAATCTCAAAGCATGTTGAATACAAGGTTAAAGGGACCAGTTTTTAATTATTGTCAAACTCTAATTAAGAATGTAAGAGAAACGATGTTTGCACTTCTTTCATATAATTGTTTATTAACGAAAAATACAGAATTTTACAATTTATCTTAAATTTGGAAGATGTTTATAGTCAATTATTGATTTCTGAAGTTTTTCTCTATATCCTTGGTTTACACCCAGTCAAGGGCATTTTGTACTTCTGCATTATCTGACACATTATCTCAACATCTTTCTAAAGCACAATGATCTCAAGGGACAGTTTTATTTGTGACAATACTCATTTAACCAAGCACTACAATACCCATTGTTTTTTCTGTTYAACTCAGTAAAATAGAAAAAAAATGCAATATGGTAAGATTTTGCCAAATACATTAAATCACAGTGTAGATAACCAGTTCAAGGAAAGCAGCAATTTCTCTACTTAAATTACACAACTGATAGTGTACACCTGGCAATTTATAATCTGAACACAAACATTTCAGTGAATTCTATGCTGTTTCTTATGTAACAGGCAGTAATGAAACAAGACTTTTGGAAAGAACCAGTATTAGTTTACTGAAAAAGGAATGACATATTTGACCAATACCTACACATTCCCAAATTACATTGCAATCCTGAGCTGATGGCTCTTCATGTGAGGAGACCCGGTCTCATTAATTCTCTGAAACCAATTTTAATTTAACTTCATAGTATGTCTAACTGATCTTTTAAACCACAGAAACCTCTGTTTTCTCCTTTATCTAAAATACTTGCAGCAATTAAATCTACTTTGGAACATTTGGCAGCTATTTACATTTCGGTAATAAACTCCTGAAATTTTCCTTCTACTTGAGCTTAATACTTGAGCCAGGTGAAAGCTGTTCCCCTAGATATGGAAGTAATTTTAGAAAAAAAATGCAGGAAAAGAAAACCGCTTTTAGCATACAGTAGGAAAAATTTCTTTGTAGCAAAATCATAACACAATTCCCCCTTTCACAAACTAGGCTCAAGAATATCCAGTATTTTAAGTGTCTATTGATGGTGGCTGTGTGTTTGCCCTTGTGGTGTTAATAACACCTATAGAGAAGCTTGTCTCTCCTACAGCAACATAACATGCAATCAGCCCATTCTTCTATTAGCCAGGGAAGAATCAGTGCATGAGTTAATGCATTTTAACAAGAAAATGAAACTTTATCTCTGTTTCAAAAACAACAAAAAATAAAATCCTGGGAAGTCACTTTTCCTTGCTTTAAAGAAGTCCAATTCATTAGTTGCATCTTGGAGTTCCAAAATAAATAGACCTCTGCCGTACAGCAATGTCATTTATTCCACAGTTTTCAGGAGATGTTATGAGCTCCCAACTCGATCTCTGGGAATAAGCCGTAGATCTGAGCCATGCTTTAGAAATACATTTCCTAAACAAAGAAAGACAACAGAATGTGTTACTAACCTGGAAAATACTATGTTACCTCAATAAATCCACATATTTGAAGGATGTTAGGTCAGTGTTTAACAGTGTTTAACATCTTCTAGTAATTCCTCTGACATACCAGAAATAGATTTTTCATGTTTCCACAGAATTTTGTCTTGTCCCTCTTTCTCCAAAAAACTCTTTACTTGTAAATAAAAACGTTAGACCTTGCAAAGTGTAGCCTTTCCAACTTTGCAGTTCCACACTTGAATGTCTGATTTCACTTATATGCCATAATCATTTCAAGAACAGAAAATGAAGTTTTACTTTTCCATAACTATTTTGTTATCTTGAAGTCATTCATGCATTTATTCATTTTTAATTCTCTTCTTGGTTCAGTACTTATCAGCTTCTCGCTTCAGAATCTCAACTGTACTTTTCTTTTAGGAGGGTTCTCCAAATATCCAAGCATAAGGTACTCTCATTTTAGCATAAAAACCCCCTTGAACTTCATACTGCATTCTCTTAATCGTGGTAGTCTTTTCAAGAAGACATAATACAAAAATTAGAAGTTTCTAATACTTAGATGCTTAGAATATTTTCTTCATGTATTCAGGATTGTCATTCAGGTTGCTATTTTCTCCTATTAAAGGTAACATTTGAAAATGAAACCACATCACTAAGTGATGTATTATTTAATTACCATAGCGAACATTTGGTTTTCTTACTTCATACTGCTACTGCACAAAATGGACTATATGTGATTCTACAATAAAATATCTGTTTCTTCTTATTCAACTTTGCATTAACTTTTAAAACAGAGTAATTGTATTTCTCTCCCAAGCATCCCATTCCAGGGGTGTAGAATGCTCTCATAAATAAGACTAAGATACTTGACTTCTTCTTAAGTTGCTTGCTTATTAGATCAAAGCTGCCCTTTTTTGAACTCCACTTCTCCAGCACGTGGATCATGATCAAAACCATTCTACATATTCAACATAATGAGCATTAGAAAATCAATTCAGAAGAATGTGTTATCAGAAGACATTCTGTTTTTAGAGATTTGCCAAGACCGTGCACTGAAGAAATCTATAAAACCCACTGAATGCAAACCTGTCACACCGGCAAACCAGACAAGTGCTTACTAATCTTACTATTCTAGATGAAAGTATCCATATTACAACGGCCATCATAAAATTCTTAACATTTTAAAACAGGCCACAGCTGCATCTCCTGGAGACAGCAGTTCACCCCACCTCTCAGTCTGTTTCCATCATTAATATCCCACCGGTTTTATTAAAGTTATGGCATACTATTCCCTGAACTATCAAGGATTTAAAATTGTAATCAATACAGGGATTAAGAGCTAAGTCTCACTCTTTCAGCTTTCATTTCCCCTGCTCCATGAAATCATGTAAAGAAAATGAAAGTCATACTTGAGCACTTTTATTCAGAAAGGAAGGGAAATCATGGAACAGTACAAAATCTCTGAAATCCCCAAGGATTACTAAGATTTTATTCCTGTATATCTTGAAGTTTTTGAAGACTAAAGTAGCTGTTCAATCTGTAGGAACTTCAATATATGGAAAAAAAAAAMCCAAAAAAAAGGGAAAAAAGTACATTTTATTTTGAGATATGAATTAGTGAGGCTGAACATACAATTATACCTAAATGATATATGTTCACCTGTAAACTGAGCAGGAATCTTGATCTGAGCCCTAGGTTTGGCGTAGGTTGTATTCGGATTGTTTTGTTTGGATTTATTTTGGGGGTTTGGTTTGTTGTGGGTTGTTTTATTTTGGGGTTTTTTTCCCATTTAAGGGCAACATGACACAGCATTATCAAGACAATGGTACCATCTGTGTTTTAAAAAAACCCATAATCCATATGCCTAATTTTACATTTGCAGATTAAGACAGCAATGACAATATTTTGCATCTAGATGCTTCTGATTTACCTGTACCTTGATTATGAAATGCTGTCTTACACTGCTGAATAATTCCTCAATATTTGTAAGAGCTTAGGAGAGGCAAAGCAAATCAACTGGAGATGTGAATTCAATATGCACAGCTGCAAGTATAATGAACTACTGCATGGATGCTTTCATTCAGGAGTCAAGTAGTCCTAAATACATTTACTTTGCAGGATTAAGCTACAACTAATTTGAGCTCCATAATACAAAATCATGGCATGCTTTTGAGGAAGAGAAGCAGCATAAATATACCTTAAGCAACTTTACCCACTTTTGCTAAATATTCTTCAGTGGTCATGTGAAGATGTGGCTTTACGTGTGGGTGATGATCTAGTAACTAAACTATTAGATTTATTATCTGTTTTTAATAGACTTGGTCATGGGATCATGACAAAGAGCCTGCCTCAGRCAGCATGCCTGTCAAACCATAATCCAGCTGTCCTAAGGCAAGCTCCAGTGGAGCAGAAAGCCAAACACTTATTTGATCTTTATTTTCAAATGTCATCGATGCAATCACAGACCTCAGAAATGGGTCTTTACACCTCAATGGTTTATTTTACAACTCCAAGAAATTCCCCAAACTAATGTCAACTAACTGTTCTTCTAACCATCAGATACTATTATGTGTTCTGCAAGGATTTACTTTATACCACTTGGTTTACATAGCTAAGTGTGCTGGCAATACCTTGTTTGTTTTTTTTCTGTGATACCTTCAATAATGACTGGCAGTCAAGAGGGCATAAATGAGAAGAGATCTGGCATGGATTTCATGCAAACCCAGCACAGCAGCAAGTCTACATCAACCATTCATCATGTTTTCAAGCAGGAGTAAAATTATAATTCAGTTTTCACTGGACGACTGGATCCCAGGAGCACCAAAGCCATTTTTATTAGTACTTAGCCAAAAGTTATGAACATTTCTTACCTATCAAGATATTCTGCTCCACTGTCTTCTCAAATGGTTTAAGATTAGACTACTGTAATTACTTCTCAATCAATTTAGCAGTACAGCTTTTCAAGAACAAGTCCACAGAATCTGCTTCCAGAGAGCAGACCATTATTAGTACAATTCAATCTCTGTACTATGTTCTCATGTATTTCAGGAAGTGATGGGGAAAAGCTTTACACTTTTCTCTGACAGAGAGAAAATCTTCTCTCATAGCAAGCCTCCACAGCTGAAATCAGGGATTGCTGACATGGAATCTCTTGGTGAGAACAAGAGATCTGTCAGCAAGCATCACAGAATGGTGTGATTTGGAAGAGACCTTTATGATCACCTAGTTCCAACTCACCTCTTCTGAAAACATGCTTTCCAAAGCACCTAGAGTTCCTACTCTAGAACTGAGTTTTGCTTTTTTAACATATCTCATGAGAAGTGCTGCTAAAACAGCAAATACTACCGAACTAGATAGAGCAGGGGGGAAAATAGCTGTTACTTGTTACTGCAGTAGCATGTAATACAGTATTGCTTTTAAACTGTCCAAGAAATAGCAAAGCTCTGAAGATCAGAAGTGCCTCATTTTTTCACAGACCTAAATAAACAAACACTAAACAAAAAAACCAAAGACTATTCTTTGGATTTAATCTTTTACACACAACAATGACTAGTCTTCAGCTACTGGGTAACACTTGTCCCATTTAAGAAGTCAAAACTTAAATTGTTATAGAACCCCAAGTGCTACACAAGTCTGAAAGAAAAGTAACAGGTTTAAATACTGGGATTCATAGACAGAAACTTACCTGCTGTCTGTGCAGGGTTTATTCCTATACCATCTAGGAAGAAAAAAAAGAGAAAAAAGACGAGCAGATGAAACAGAAATATTACAATGTACTACATTAAACCCGCAGCTCAAAAAATATACCAACAAGATACAACTATTACATCAGGTCATCATGCAGCTACTTTCTATAACCAAAAACAGTCTTAGCACGGGAGGTAACAAGAAACCTTCAGCACAGAAAAGTCCAAGCTATATATTTGGACAAAATATCTTCACCCCATGCATAAGAAATTTAAATAAAGCTGCAACAGTATTAAATCCAATTTGCAGTATGTAGAGATTGTGAAACACGAGACACTATTGATTTTATCAATAACCTTTCATGGAAACTTCAATACGAAAACTATTAAAATATATATATAAACTATACTCTTACCATTTGTTATAATGGCACTTGTTGCTGCAGGAACTTTGAACTAAAGGAAATAAAGAGTAGGACAAAATAGCATAAGAGACACAGTTAAAGCAGAAAATATATAGGGAATATTAAATTATAATTTTTGCTCATTCGGTACAAAAAAAATGAGAAAAGAGTTCCTTCAGAYTTACAGATATAGCTAACTTTATTTAATGGAAATGAATGACTATTTTACTAATAATTCCACAAATGTGATGGAGCTTTTTTCCTAAGTATTGTGCAAATGTACACCTGAGATATGTACCAGGTAGCTCTAAAAGATAAAGGGAGAAAACTCAATAGATACTACACATTGTAAATGAGATTTTGCCCAAGCAGGGAAAATCTGGTTATGATTCGGCCAAACTTTAGGACTCTGAAAGATATCTCAGTAGAAACTTGCTAAGGCTAAATAGCCAGAACTTAAATCCTTCTCTGCCCCAAGGGCTTTAATCACTGAGAGGATAATGCTCTTCCCCTGCAGACCAACTCAGCCCAAATTTTGATCTTTTCCATATTTCACACAGGGTACTGTGAAACTGGTACCTGAATCACACACACTGCATAAGTTAATGTTAAGCTATGCAGTTCAAGGAAGAAAAAAAACATTCATATAACACAAAAACTATCTGTCATTCCTTTCAACGCCAGTTCAAAAAGGGGCTTCTTTCCTGAGGAAGAGTTTAACAGTCTTTTTTTCCTCTTTGTTTACAAAGCACTTCATTCTGCCTGGTTTTGCAGAGATACAAAAAGCTTCAGTGCTGACCCAGAGTAGTCTGAGGTCAAACGGCAAAACACCCATGGATACTCAAAATACTCACATCAATTAAAATAATGGTTTGCTAAATGTGAATATTTAAGTCAGTAATTATTCGCTATGTTTCTCAGACCTTACCACTAATATTGTGGTTCAACGAGTAGGTAAAGATAACAGATTCAATGGCAACCCTCCCACCAGAAATGGCCCCTCCCTCTCAGTATCTCCAGCTACTCAGTCCCACTCCAATTATTTCTGGTACCTCACAATTGTTTATTAGACTTCAGTTTAGGTCTCTTATGTATAGGTTGTGTGGGCAAAGCTGTATTAGTTCAGAATAAAAATAACTGGAGAAAAGAAAACACAGTAAAAACCGCAACTAAATCATCAAATATCTTTAACAGCCTGCAATATTCTATATAATGTTCTCTTTGAGTAAATTTACCACAAAAACAATCCACACCCTCTCCCCACAAGCTGTGTTTCTCTAAGAACTTCTGTCACATCATGGTATAACAGTAACAACATAAGGAGACTCAAGACATGGAGTACATTATCCTTCCTAATAACTATTTTATTACAATTACTATGCTCTAACAAATGAAGTTTTCAGTAACACAAAATTTCCCAGGTTTTCCTGAAAAGACAGAGGGGAAACTGCAAGAAGTACCTCTCAGCTGAATTTTTTGCCAGTTACATGAAGAGGGCACTCGATTTTACTGTTTACACCCAGTGAATGTCTATTAATCTTTGCATGCTTAAGTTGAAACAACATGATACTTGTCTTCAAATACATGATGTGACAATTTAGACACCTAATGGTTTAGGATTCCGTGTGAAAGATCAACACCCAGAAGCCAAGAACACACTATCCACCTCTTCCCTTGGTTTTTTGAATCTAGCCCATATGGTTAATCTCAATACCTTCCATAATCAAAAACCATGTGTCTTCCAAAGTCAGAGATTACTGGAACTGAATGTGAAAAGAGTTAAGAATTTCCTGAACAATTCTAAAGAACTTTCCTGATATTCTACATAAGCAATTTTAAGTATTCCATCTTTTAATTCTCTTCACTCTCACAAATTTTTACATCACTGATATAAAATAGTTTAATTGCAAAGAAGAACAGAAAGGACCTCAATGACAGCTGCTGATGCATAAACTGTGCAAGGATCGCTAAATTTAGGATTCTGAAAGTTCTGACAGGCCCAGCTGAGCCCAGTAAAGCTTGTGTCCATCTGTAACCAACACTAACTCCTTGTGCTGAATTAACCACTGCATTTTTACCATCAAAAAGGCTTTTGCTTTCAAGAACATTCAAAATGTCAAAAATCAGCATTATCACTCTCTACTTACTTCTTCTGCAGCAAACTTGAGGACAGCTGTGAAAGGTGTGCTTTCAGGCACGCTTAACCTGAAATCACAAAACAAGTAAATACATGGCTGCCAAACAAACCAAAAAGCAACTTTATCTGCTATTAAACTACTAAATGAAACTTCACTTTTACCAATGGCAGTACTCTTGCCAGAGATGTGCAAACACTATTCAAGGGGAGAACAGGTCCCTGGTGGGTGCAAAATGCTTCAAGACAAGCATTTTTAGCAGAAGATGGAAACACCTCTGAGTTTCAGCAGATGTGGCAACTCAGCAGGTGTGGGATTAAGCTCCGTAGCAATGTCCTCTCCAGGAGAAGACCTGGCCTCAAGGTGTGTCAGGGATGGTTCAGGTTGAACATCAGGGAAATTTCTTCACTGAAAGGGTTGTCAAACATTGGAATGGGCTGCCGAGGGAGGTGATGGAGTCACCGTCCCTGGAGGTGTTCAAAAAAGGACTGGACGTGGCCCTTAGTGCCATGGTCTAGTTGACAACGTGGTGATCAAAGGTTGGACTCAATGATCTTAAAGGTCTTTTCCAACCTGAACGATTCCGTGACTCTGTGAAAGACACGCACGCAGTGGAGCAAASCGGGAAAGCCCAGAGAGGCGGGCTAACCACGGACACCACCCGTCGTTCCACACGCAGGGAGACAAACGCCGTTCCCACCGGCGGAATGCCCCGCCGGGATTAGAAGCCGCCTATGTTCGCAATGCGCCCCGTTTTCACTTCCCCGCCGCCCCACGCAGCGCCGGCCCGGCACTCACACTTTGTAAGGCAACCGGGGGTCCGAGGTGAGCGTCACTTTAAAGGTGACCTTGGACCTGTGGAAAGAGCAGGGGTTAGGGCTGGTGAGGGAGCGTGGGGGGCTGCGGGACCCCCGCTCGTTCCCTCGCTCCCTCCCTCACTCACATGGTGCTGCCGGAGCCGCCGCCGCTCCCACGGACACGTCAGCACCGCCCGCCGCACAGGGCCCTTCTCCGGCCCTGAGCCGCCCGAGACGCGCCTGACCACAAAGCGCGGATAACATACCCTGCCGAGCCGCTATGGGGCAGGGAGCGGCCGTGTTCTTCTTCGGCGCCTCACTGCACTCGGGGAAGAGAGAGGCTGAGTGGTAGACAAAGCCGTGCGGAGAACGGCGGGGAGGATTTCTAATGAGGCAGTGGCAATGGCTGTCCCGCGGCCGAGGGAGGACCCAGGTACCGGGACCCGGTGTTTCCGTAGGCGCTGGAGGGAGGCGCTGGAGGGAGGCAGGGGCGGGCCGGGCCGGGGAGGAAGCGGGGCCGGTTGGCTGCGGTTGCACGAGTGTGTGTGTGTGTGCAATGTGTGTGCAATGTGTGTGCAATGTGTGTGCAATGTGTATAATGTGCGTAGGTGTTTGATAAATCAATTGGACACATCTGGAGTGCTGTGTCCAGTTCTGGGCTCCTCGGTACAAGACACAAGGAGGTCCAGCGCAGGACCACAAAGATGAGGAGGGGTCTGGAGCATCTCTCTTACGAGGAGAGGCTGCGGGAGCTGGGCCTGGTTAGTCTGGAGAAGACTGAGAGGGGATGTCATTAGTGCATATAAATATCTCAAAGGTGGGTGCCAAGAGGATGGTGCCAGACTCTTTTCACTATTGACCAGCAAGAGGATGAGGAACAATGGGCATAAACTAGAATGCATAAAATTTCACCTCAACACGAGGAAGAACTTCTTTATGCTGAGGGTGGCAGAGCACTGGGGCAGGCTGCCCGGGGAGGTCGTGGAGTCTCCTTTTTTGGAGACATTCAAAACCCACCTGGACGTGTTCCTGTGTGACCTGCTCTAGGTAACTCTGCCTGGAGAGGGGTTGAAGTAGGTGACCTGCAGAGGTCCTTTCCAACCCTAATCATTCTGTGATTCTGTGTCACTCTCAAACCGAAATGTTCTGCAGATGCTTGTTGAAGTTGCACAAGGAAAAATGGATGCGAACACTGGTTCCCACGCCCTTAATGTTTAAAACCGTTCACATCTTCTTGCGACAAGGAAGGTAGAATCTGGAGTTTTCTTTGGATAGTGATGGGTAGTTCTATGGCAGAAAAACAGCAGGTTCCAGTTTTATTTGTCTGTGACTTTTTACAAGCCACTTTAATAATGTAACATGGAACTGCAAAGTAATTTTTTCTATAATGCTCATTTATCTGTTAATACAGATGATGACTGAGTTTCCAGCTCTGAGTATGTCAGTATTACCATTGTAGAAGATGCTTTGCCAGAGTGCCCTCATATTTACTCCAATCTCTGCTGTCTGCAGGAAGGCTAGCTCTTGCTGCAGAGGAGGTGCTTGTCACACTGCTTGCCAGACTGGTCATGGCAAAGCACTTTGTTGTGTTCACCTTAGCTGGGGTCTCGTTAGGGTTAAGGTAGATGAGATGCTGTACAAAAGGCAGTTGATCATTGGAGTCAGTTTTTTTCCTAAGGACTGCCTTGGTGACCAGGCATGGAATTCAGCTTTTCACCCTTGTGCTGTTCTTATATTAACAAAGACAAAACTGAAAAAAATTCAAAAACAATGAGAAGAAATTCACTAGCAGCTCATACAATGACAGTAATATTTCCCAATATCTCCTATTTCCCAATATCTCCTACATTTATGTTACTGCGTCTCTTTTTATAAATGTATTGAATTCATGGCTCATGCATATTTTGTAATCCATTAGTGATCTCATGGCTTTTTCATCCCCCTGCTTCTAAGAGATCACACCTGAAATTAGAACTAATTAATAGTTATCTCTTAATATTTAACCTTGCATTTAGTGTAGCTAAGTGTCGTCCAGTATTTATTCTTGCCCTTTTCAAAATCAGTTGGTTTTGTATGTATGTATGGTATTATATCTTTGATTTGCATAGCTCTGTCATCTGCAGCTTTCATTGCTGTTTTCTGTTCCAAGGGCATGAATGCAGATGTGAAATAAAAAGACTGATTCTTTTAGCACTTCATTTCTGGCCTCTCACTATAAGGAACTAAGCAGATCCAAATCTTCATGTTGTTGAAGCTGGACTGCGTTTAGTACCCAGGTTTATTTGGTTTATTTATTTTGTTAAATCCAGTTTGAGCATATGTGTGCTATAATGCTGAGAACAGTTTAAAGCCAGGCCTGGGTAGTCTTGCATTATGGGTACATGGTCTTGTCCTCTGTCAAAGCAGAGGAACCAACACTTGTGACAAGGCAGAGAATCTATTCAGGAAATTGGTTTAGCAAAATCCCCAAGATTTTCCTTTTAGATGGTTTTAATCTGGTTATCTTCAAGAACCAGCAACGAGGAAGGACATGAGGGAGCACATCAGGTTGGCAGTGATAACTGTCCTGCACCTTGGGTCAGCTTAAGGTGCTGTGGAGCTGTATTCTGAGCAAGAATCAAGACTTTCATGGTAATGTCAGGGTGTGGCGTGCTGACCTTGGCTGGATGCGGGTGCTCATGGAAGCTGCTCTGTCACTCCCCTCATCAGCTGGGCAAGGGAGTGAAAACATAATGAAAGGGCTTGTGGGTTGAGATAAGGACAGGGAGGGTTTGGTCACCAGTTACTGTCACAGGCAAAACAGACTCGACTTCGGGAAATTATTTATCAAACCAGAGCAGGGCAGTGAGAAATAAAAGCAAATCTTGAAAACATCCCTCCACCTCTCCCTTCTGGACTGAACTTCACTCCAGAGTTCTCAGCCTTGTCCCCGCTGTGAAGTCCCTCCCACAAACAACAGTATTTCATGAACTGTGCCAGTGTGGGTCCTTTCCAGGGCATCACAAGTCCTGCCAGCAAACCTGCTCTGGCACGTGGAGCACCTCCTCCCCCTCCTTCTCCACTGACCTTGGTGTTTGCAGAGTGGTTTCTCTCACATATTCTCAGTCCTCTCTCTGCTGTTCTGTAGGTTTTGAGGTTTTTTTCTCCTTCTTAAGTCTGTTATCCTAGAGGTGCTACCACTGTTGCTGATGAGCTCGGCCTTGGCCAGCAGCAGGTTCATCTTGGAGCCAGCTGGCATTGGATCTGTCAGACATGGGGAAGCTTCTGGCAGCATCTCACAGCCAGCCCTGTAGCCCCCACCACTACCAAAACCTTGCCATGCAAATCCAATACACAGGGTCAGGATCTTCTGATGTTAATTCAGGAATCCAAGTGATTTCATAAAAGTAAGACCTCTCCGGTGCTGCAAATTCAGAATATTCATATGCTGTCTTGACCCATTTAGAAAGCTGGCAGGGTTGATTTTTTTTTTTTTCTGAGAATTTGCAACGAATAGGGGAAGGAGAATATGCATGATTTTTCTCTTTCAGTTGGGAGAGTTAATGGGATTTGTTGTCCTGTCTGCAAACAAGCCAGGGATGGTTTGGAGGACTGCATTTCACAATCGGGTTTATACACAACAACATTCTCCTCAACTCCAGAAAAACTGGTTCATTTCCAAAAAAAGTCTGCCCTCTTTTCCCTGTGAGTGAAACCAGAGAAAAAAATGGAATTCCTTATAAAATTTATTTGCCCTACAGCTCTTAATTACTCAGACTCAAATATGTTGTGTGATAGCAATGAAACATAACTTTGACTTTTCTAGCTGTGTAAATGACAAAAAGAATGACAATTTCAGCAATTAATCCCAACAGTTGGGATCTCTGGCAATATATAAATGCATTTGTACAGCGGAAAGCTTATAGGTTAGGAAAATGGAAAAAAAGTACAAACCAGAAAATGGATTCTGTGGATGTTACTGGGATGAACTAAAACACCTCTGACAATTCTTTGGACAAGTGCTTCTAGTTGTTAATAGCATTGTAAGAGAGAAAAGAACTGCAGTACATGGAAGCTATTCATCCCACCTGGCTGAACCTGGTGTATTTGAGTTGAGAGGGGAAAATAAACAGAACAAGAACCACAACATAGAGTAAAAAGTGCTGGAGAACTGTGTTTAAAAAAATGTTATTTGGCCTGCTTTTATTCTTCCTACTTTGTCTCCTGTTCTCCCTTCCTGTAGTCTCTGCTAGCTACAATATATTGCTGTGCATTCAATTAGAGCTGCCCTGATACAGAACTGGGACTTGCAATTTCCTGCTCATTCAACAACAAGTAAACATGACCAGTTTGGAGTCTGGCCATAAAATTAAGTGTTTGTATTTTTGAAAGATCTCTTCTGTGCTTCTGAAGCACACAGTGTGACTTAAATCTTTTAACATTTGTTGCATTACTACATTCATGTGTGCATGTGCCATTTGAAGAATGTCAATTTTTATGCTACCAAGGAAGGGCCCATGTGGAGGAAGAGCTTTTTACACAAGCATCTATGCAAAAACTCTATGGAAGTATCAAATCTGAAATTTTAAGAAATGCAGTAAAATGTCTCCACTTGCAAAATGTGCTTTTAGCGTGTCAGTTTTGAACTGAATAATGAATGTTTGACTTCCAGGAATCTTTGCTGAAAAAGCCTGAATTAAGCCTTTTAGCAGGTACCCAGAAAATTGGATCTTGGCACCAGCATACTTTTCTTCTATGCTTGCAATGAATTAAACAATGAGCATTGCCAAGCAATCTGTTACAGGAGGAAGAGAGGGAGGAAGAAGAAACACAGTGTTTCTCCAACCAACCACTTCCATATCAAGCTCAGGGATAACAGTCCGATCCCTTTTGCTCGTGGTGAGACCGATTTTACCAGGTGGATTGAGTAGTGCTAACTCCCTTGAAAAAGAGGTCGTGTTTTTTACCCCCACTTCTGCCTCACAATCTGTTCCTGGCCCCCTGGCTACTTCTTGTTCTTTCTTTGTACCTGGTGGACCCACCAGTGAGTCAGTTCAAATCAGCAGAAGACATGGATGTTTCCTTGCTGGCTGAGAGCATTGAGTCAGCTCAGTGAAAGGTCTGAGCTATCACAGCAGGGGAGGCAAGGAGATCTTCGTCTTTTGTCAGTAGGGAATCACAGAATCATAGAATTCTTTCGATTGGAGAAGACCTTTAAGATCATTGAGTCAAGCGTTAACGTGTTTGGACTTGATGGTCTTAAAGGTCTTGGTTGTATGGTTTCCTCTTGATACCATTTCCTATAGCCGGGGTGCTGGAGTCCTCCTTTGGTAGGTACATCCCCTTAGCTCTCCTTTAGCTCACCATGGTGGCATCTCTTGGCTCTCTCCTCATTCTCCCAAGCTCATCAATTGTTGGATATGGCTGTGACCCATCCCAGTGCGTAGAGGCACCGCCTCCTTGGCTGCAGAATCCTGCTATGTCAGCAGGAGGCAGCTGCCTTTGTCAAGTAGAGTCTGGGCAGGATCTTTCTGTAGGAAATGCAGCCCTCCAGAAAGGAAGCAATAGCACTGGATAATTTCCAAGTTGTTTTTATTGCAGTTTGTTACTCTCCAATGATTACAGATTCTATGTTTTTTCTTCTTTTTTTTTTTTCAACAGAATTAGTGGTTTAACATACAACATAAATTTAGGCTGTTTAAATTAGCCTGTTGTTACACACCAGTGAGAAAACTTTAACCTCCTTTAAACAGTTTCTACTTTCATGAGCCTGCAGCCCATATGAGACAGAAACAGTTTTGTATTCCATACTCTGTCACTGGTTTCTCTGTAAAATATAGTCATACATAAGGTTTTTAAAAAGCATTGTTAAGCCAAAGATAGAGGAAGATTATAACACTTTAGAAATGCCAGGCAAAGTTAATCATCAGACAATTTGACACATCTTCATAATCTTCCTTTAACAAAATAATAATTACAACCTATTACAGTTCTCTTGTGTCACAAACATTTGACAAAAATAATTCATCAAAACAAGAGGATCACATACAAATGTCATATTAGTCATATAGAAATCGTAATGCTAGATCTCTAGACTCCAGAAATTTTACTTTATGCCTATGTGTGGTTAAATAGAACATTAAGGATTAATCTTCTGAAGTACCAGCAATGGATTTTTATTTTTTTCAATTGCTTTGAAAAAGTAATTATTGAGAAATCTTTAAATCAAAATGATAATCCAAGAATCAAGTGACAGGACAATAGAAAATAGCCTCAAGTTGTGCCAGGGGAGGTTTAGATTGGATATTAGAGAAAATTTCTTCACCGAAAGTGTTGCCAAACACTGGAACACGCTGGTCAGGGAAGTGGTTGAGTCACCATCCCTGGAGGTATTTAAAAGACATGTAGATGTGGCAATGAGGGAGGTGGCTTAGTGGTGGACTTGGCAGGTTAGTGGTTGGACTTGATGATCCTAAAGATCTTTTCCAACCCAAATGATTCCATGATTCTATGATAATAAGCATTTATCAGGAAAAATGGTCTGGAAGAACCAAAATCGTGTATTATTTCTTCTAGCTATCATTTGTTTGCCATGGAATTTGATTTATGCAATAGGAGGATGACCCTATTACATATGTGTACTATGTCCTGTTTTGTAGAATTTATTTGAAATCATTTTACTCTGAATAATTTTCCAGATGAATAATTTTTTGGGTATCCCAGTCATCTTAAAAGTATTTTGATTTCTCTCTCTTTTGTCATGATGACAATTACAGATTTTTTTTTAGTGATGGCAATGCTTTTGTGATAATTTGTTTTTATATGCGGGAAATGCTTTTAAAGTGTTTTCCACAAGATTCATATCCGTGTTTTAATTGGACATTAAGAAAAAAATTCCATCTTTTGATTTGAAAGTGTCTAATAAACTGTAGTTATTCACATCTGAGGGGAGGCCACCCATCCCTCTGATGAGGAAAGGAAGACATTTTAAGGAAGATATGGATATAAAGAAACCATGTTCAGATCTAAATATTTAACCTTTTTGCTGCAATTGTTAACTTTATCAAAATGCTTTTTGCTGGATTATGCAGTCAGCACATTTATCATAGGGTTTTATAGAATATTTTATTAACTGTGTTTTGGAGAATTATGATAAGATTGTATTTTGTCAGCTAGTCACTAGTCTCAGAAAATACATGTATCTTTATTACCTATCTGCTGCCAGCAGCAAATTCTGTGATCTGAGCATGCTGCTCTGAAATGGCCCAGTATTTATTTCACCTAATTATGCAGATTCTTTTCTTCAGTACACTGCTTTATGTGTTGATTTTCTTGTGTCCATCATCAGGCTGTGCATTTCTCTCATTTATTTTTACTACTTTTATGTATTACAGTGGGTTGTCTTGCTGCTGGAGATAACATCACCTTGTTTACAAGATGATTCAGAGAATCGGACAACGCACAGAAATACAGTGCAGACTTGGACAGTGAAACATGAGAGTGTACTGAGGCATAAATTCAGGCTAGAGTTTTTTTATTGTAGTATCCTTTTTTCCTGTAGAGAATAAACACAAATCCAACCAAGGTGCTTTTGCATTACTACCAGGGTAGTTTTCTTATTGTGCTGTTTTGTTTCTTAAGCGGGTTGGGCTTTACATGCAGATTTAAATTGTTTACCAGCATCATGAAAATTCAGTGAGAGACCGAAATTTCATCCTTTATGTGCAGCCATGATAAAAAACCCCSCAGCAAGAGTCCTGATTCAGCTGCTGCTGCAATTTAATTATTCATAAAGTGCCTAGCCTATTACAGTTTTTTAATGAGGGATACTTTTTTTATAAACTTTAAATAAATCAGGTTATTCTAGTGATTTCACAGTTAACATTTAACTAAAAAGAACTGCACAGATCCTTGCTGAAGTGAAGCAAGAAATTAGGCCAAATTATGTTTCCCTTTTTGAATATATACACTGGCGAAGAGAAGAAGACTAAAGAAGAAATTAATTTCAGGTCCAGGAAGTTGTGATGCCAACAGGCTTAGTACAAGATTTCAGCTGTGATATCCCTCACAGTTCTTTAAACAAGGTCATCTTGTATATATTCTCTTTCTTCAGTCGTTTGTTATGAAGATACCTCTTGTATTTTCCCTCTCCTTTTTGTTCTCTTTGATGGCAAGCCCAGAAGAGAGTTTATATAATCTGCAAGTATTCTTGCAAGAAGACAGTTTTTTCTGTCATGGAGTTGAGGTTACACAGATCACTAGTTTAGTGTTTGAAGGGATTAGAAGAGAGATTTACTGAGATGGCAGAAGGTGGTGCATCTCTCTAAAATGAAAGAGAAGTGAAAACCTATGTTCTGTTTGCAAAATCTGGACTTTTAAATTGCTAAAGCTTTATTTTGGCAAAAAATTAAACATGACCTTTAATTTTCTTCATCTAGAACAGGCCTTTCTAACCTGCTGTGGTTCAGGACACCAGCCTTCAAATCGTGGCTCTGTTTATCAGGCTTTGCATGCTAATTTCTTTGGGTACAAAGCCAAATATTTCTCTGCATGTTGCCTTCCTGTGGGCTTCTTAATTGATCAGAGGTTTAGCTGGAATGTTCTGACCTGGGAAATATGCCTCCTTGTGCAGTGCTTGCTGCAGCACGATGYGGAAGATTTGTCTGAATGTTTAAGATGCTTTTGTGTTAGACGTGGTAAGAGACTTCTTGTTTCTGGATCATTACCCATAAAACAAAATCAATTCTACTAAGTGCAAGATTATATTGGCATAAGGGATTTTTAAGCTTTGAAGCGTTGACACTGTTGAGAAATAATCAAGAAACATGCAGAGAAGAGAAAATGACCCTTAACTAGCAAATGTAGACTACAGTCACAACTTCTTTTGCCAAATGAGTTTCTGAGGAATGTATAATTCATTTCAGTAACTTTGTGCTTTCCATTGCAGGTTTTTTTATAGAGCATATTATCTTGTTAATATATCTTTATGCCACCTCCTAAACGCTACTGTTTAGCAAGGCTTAAGAAAATACACTTGCACCTTTAAATCCTCTGACTGCAATAAATTTTAACTCCAGATCCAACACTACAACAGAAGTTTAGGCTTCAGCTGACCAAATGTTGGTGCCAACTTTGTAAATATCTACACCTAAGCTAGTTCCTTGTGTTCCCTTTATATTCAAAGTGAAGAAGGTACTTCTAGTGCACAGTTTTTATCATTCTGAAGTAGACTTCTGAAAAGGGGAGCCATTTCCTCAAAGTGTCAATTTCTTCTCAGACTGACAACAGGGAGAGGCTACACTGGCTAACTCTCATATTGACATCTACTTTATACAAACAAAGGGGTTTGGTGATGTGAATCCCACACCATGTTCATGCCCCTAGGTTGTTCAGGAGCTTCATTATTCAGGCCCCTGTTCCACTGTTCCTCTTGTATAACTTCAGGCATCGAGTTGAACTCAGCTTAATTTTGTATGGTTCTCTCATTAAAATATGGGGCGACAAAGCATAACAGATTATATAAATCTTTAGAAAAACCTAAGAAAATCTCAGTTAACAAACACAAAGTAAAATCTCATGAAGATCTGGAAGAAGAAGGAAGTGCAAATAGGGTTTCAGTGGATAAATACAGTAATGGTTACCATTCTCATGCAAGAGCGAAAGAATAACCACATTTCACATTTCAGGAGCAACTTCAGTTGAGGCTAATGTGATGCCTTCACAGAACAGGGCATCTTTTATCTGCAGAATTAAACTCTTAAGGTTTTCCTCCTGTGAAAGGAAAAAAAGTGTTTTAATGATGATTTAAATGTTCACCTAGATGTCTATCCTTCATGCCCTCTATCATGAAGATTTCATTTGTACTGGGATCAGTTGTCCCACCACATGGCGTCGGTTTGGGCTATTATATTTCTGACTTTAGCAGATAATTCTCTTTTTCTGAAAGCTTCATTGAACCTCTTTCCTTCAGCAACTGCTTTGGGAACACTCCCAAAGACTAATCAGAATTATGGTTGTTAGAAGGGCAAAGTAGTATACAGAGGTGATGGCATAGAACTGAATAGAAGAAGTTAAATGGAAAAAAATGCAAAAGGAAGATTGAATAAACTCATTGTAAAGAAGATGTCACAGAATCTAAGAATGGTTGAGGTGGGAAGGGACCTCTGGAGGTCATTTGGTCCAATCACTCTACTCAGGCAGGGCCACCTAGAGCAGGTGGTGGAGGACCATGTGCACTTGTCTTCTGAGTGTCTTCAAGGATAAAGACTCCATCATCTCCCTGGACGACTTGTGCTAGTGCTCAGTCACCTTCACAGTGAAAAAGTGTTTCCTGCTGTTCAGAGAGAACCTTCTGTGTTTCATTTTGTGCCCATTGCCTTTGGTCCTAGTTCAATACACAGATTCAAAGGAAATGAGCTGTACAGGAAAGTGATGGCAGAAGAAAGAAATATGAATTAGACTGGAAAAGAATGGAGAAAATTTGAGGGTATCACCTGTCTATTGCTTAGAAGAGTGGAACCAAAATGGTAACACCACAAGTCTTGTTAAGATCACTGAGACTATGTAATATGGGAAAATGAAACATCAAACACATTGTGAACTTGCAAAATCTGCCCAAAACTGAAATGATAGAGGGAAAAAAAAGTCTGAATTTTACTTTTTTTTTTTCATAGTTTCATTATTGGTTATGTTTGTTCTGTCTCCCTTTGGACACTTTTTGTTGTAGTCTGGCAAAAAACTTCTGCCAACATACTATTGTGTATATTTCTTCTTCYATATCAAAATAATCTTTTATCCTGAATAATTCCAGCATTATTTACATTTTCTCTTTGTTTTCTGCTTTCTTTTGCTGATTCCTACTTTATTTTCATTCTAGGCACATTTTTCCTCTTATCTCTCTGCCTTCCCCGTGCTGTACTCTCTGCACTCAATCATGTTTGTATTGCATAAATTACTAGTTCTTCACCATTTCTCACCTTACATTTGTTTTTCCTTAATATATAAGGCAAGCAATTGCTGCTGCAAGACTGTTATCTAACCTAAAATTCCTAGTATTATCTGTTACGTTAAAATGTGCTGTCCCATGTGGATAATAAACTCCTGGATCTGGTTTGTTTCTCCATACGGTGTATACAGTGATACAGATTCAGACAGTGTATTCCAAATAATCACTTGTATGGAGAAGCAAATGTAAATGTTGCCTAAAAAGAGGATTAGTATCTTTTCTGTGACGATACATCACATTAAAGCTACTGTATAAACAGCAAATTTCCAAACACAGAAAACCTGTTCTAAAATTTAAGAAATACCACACAGAAAAGCTATATGTTACTTAATAAACTGTATCATACTAACATGTATCGTAAAATGTAAAATGTGTCATATTAAAAAATTTTCCTTGTTTTTCTATGATTCATGGTAAAGCATGTTGTTTTTGCAGGCAGTTCAGAAACTAAGACGGTAATGTGACATTCATTATGACACGATAACCAATCTTAATACTCAAGTTGCAGCAGGAGTCATATTCTTACAGAATTGAGCATTCAGAATTTAGTAGGTTCCAAAATCATAAGTGAATTAACAGCTGAAGACAAATACCCTCAGAAATAATTTAACCTCGGTTGTTAGGCTTACTGCTTCTACTGGCTCTGTACCGTAGCTTTTAATCCGTATTCTTCCTACCTATATCACAGATAAACTGCTCATCTTCAATAAAGCTACTGTGGAAAAACTTCTGTAAAGGAAAAAGTGTTGTTAGTTCAAGGAAATGCTGTCTACTGCAAAGTTCCTACAGCCTGTCATTTTTCTAGGAAATAATTTAGATGATTTAGGGGATTTGGGAAGATTTTATTTTATTTTATTTTGACTTTTAATTAGAAGTGTTTATTTTGAAAGGGAGAATATCAGAGAAGTATTAGTTAAGTTTAGAGTTTTGAGGGGTGTTTGTAGTTAGTAAGTGAAGTCCATGCTCTATTCTACAGATTCAGATTAGCCAAAACCCCCAAGATCAGATAAGAGTGCGTTTTCTCTGTTTTGCCTGTTTTCTTGCACAGTGTATACTGAAATAATGCATGAGGTCAAACATGTCTGTTCCAGGTAAAGCTCCTACTGACTCCCTAGACAGGAAGATGATTGTGGAAACTAAGGGTCTTCTGAAGTAGAATGATTGTGTTTGTTCAGTGCCTTGGCACCACATGCAAAATGGTCCTGCTTGCTATTGATATTTTGTCAGACTAAACTAGTATTTTTCACTTCAAAGAGATTCTTATTAACTCTGTTTCAAAGCCCATGAAGGCATGTTTTATCAGAGGCTTTATCAGCACGGTGGAAGCGGATTTTCTAAGAAACCCTATTGACTTTTTGAGTCAATTATTCTGTTAAAGCTGCTTGTATGGTTTTCAGAACATGAATGTTACAGGACAGAGGTAATCTTGCTATTTTCTGACATGCTGAAAGTTTTTATGTTGTTACCTACATTATCCTTTGCAGAATTGCAGAGAGTTTGAGGCTGTAAGGCATCTCTGGAGATGGTCTACTTTACCTCTCCTCCTCAAGGCACTGTCGGCTAAAGCTGGTTGCCCAGGTCCTTTTCCAGTTAGGTTTTGAATACCTCCAGGGATGAAGACTACACACCCTCTCTGGGCAACCTATGTCAGTGTTTGACTACCCCCACAGTGAAAGGATCACTTCCTTTGACCTCCTGGTGATGCTCTTAATGCATTCAGGGAGGCAGTTGGCCTCATTTGCCACTGGCACCTTGATGGCTTATGGGCAGCTTGTTGTCCACCAGGTTCCCAAGTCATTCTCTGCAAAGCTCCTTTCAAGCTAGCCAGTCCAGGCCTATACTGATGCAGAAATTATTAGGAATGATGTGAAGAAAAATGGATTAAACATTTAATTGTGTGACATCTAGAGGAACAAAATACTCTGAGAATATTTTGCTGGCTGAAGGCAGCAGTAAATCCACTCCCTTAGTCTTCTCTACTTGTGCCTGAATAGAGGCCCATGTTGCCCAGTCTTTGTTGGTTGTCTGCCTGAAACTGACTTGTCCAATTTATCAAAATGTTCCTTGTTTTAGGGATCGCAAAATGGCACAGAATTCTCTGGATGCAGTCTCAGGTGCTGTATACAGAAGAATCACTTCCATTAATCTGCTGACCTCACTCTTTCTAATGCAGCCCAATAATGCACTTGACCTTCGTTCCTCACTTTTCTGCACAACTGATCTTCCCAACCAGTTTTGTTACCTGATGATATTCCATCCCAGACACAGGATTTGCATTTGCCCTTGTTGAAGTTTCTGAGTTTCCAGTCAGCCCATTTCTCCAGTCTCTTGATTGAGAGAGTCCATGTTCTCTGGTTCTCTCCCTGAACAGCAGCCCTGCCCTCGAGCATAGTGATTTCATGATTTTCCACAGGCTTCCTCATGGTGCATTCTGTCTCTTTGTTCAGGTTTTTAATAAAAATATCCTCCCCAGTAGTGACCCCCAAGAAAAAACTACTACCAGCTGGACTTCACGCTTTTGACCACAATCCTCTACATGCATCAGTCCAGCTAATTTTCCATCTGTATTATAGTCCACCTACTGAAATCATGTCACCACTTTGCTTAAAGAATACAATAGGAGAACACCCTGAAAACTGCGGCAAAGACAGGGTAAATGACATCCACTGCTTTCCCATCAGCTGTATAGCTGATCATCTCATCATAGAAAGCTATTAAGCTGCTTGAGCAGAGATTGCCCTTTTTGAATTGTGCTGATTGTACCCAGTCACCTTGAGTCCATCATATACCTTAGATAAAGAATCCAGGAAGATTTGCTCCGTAACCTCCTCACTGATGTGCAAATGACTCTTTTGTAGTTCCTCAGTTCTTCTTACTCTTCCTGGGTCTGATGTTTTTATTTTCACAGTCACCAGGAACCTCTTGTGGTTGCCACAACCTTTCAAAGACCCTATAATGCAGCTTTGGCCAGTTCCTTCAGCACTGTCTTGTTTAGTGAAAAACCCCTTCACCTTAGATGCTGTGCTTTAGCATACGTAGTTCTGCTTCTCTCTTTATCCCTGTACACATACATATCAAGAAAAAGAGAAATGTATAGGTTAATGTAGAGAAATTCCAAGCCAGTGATAGGAGAATATAGATTTTCAAGAAAATTTTGGAAGAGAACACAGCTTAGATTCCTGAACTTTTTGAAGTCAACGGGAGTTCTTCAGTTTACTTCGATGGATCCAAAATTTCACTCACTCTTATTTATGACTTTATAAAATTTGGAACTTAAGCTACCTTTAAATCAAGTGTAAAAATTTCTCTGAATCTTGTTCTAGAGAGAAAAAATAATTGGAATTGGAAAAATAGTAATAAAAGAACTGAAAAGTTAGAGCATTCACAGTTTTTTTTTCTATAAACTCTTGTTGAATTATATTAAGAAATGAAGTGTGACTCTCATGAAAGTTGATTTTAATTTTTTGATTGATAGTAGATCTTTATATTGGGTTAATTTTAGCCCATTCACGTGCCTGTTTTTACAAATTTCATTAATACTCAAGCTAGATACTGTTAAGTTTCCACAAAGAGAAAGAAAATGTTTCCTAAAAATATACTTCGCTAGTCAAATTTTCTGAACTGTAAGACATGCTTCTACAAGCCCTTAGAAAAAGGAAAGGATTAGTTTTGATCCATATGAAATAGTAAATTCAGCTGAAAATACATAGATCTGATTATGCTAGAGCAATTGGGCTCTTAATCCAGTCTGTTTAATAGAAACTGAAAATGAACACATCCACTTTTAATATTTGCAAATTGCTTAGTTGGGGAGAGTTATTTTTACTGTTGGCAACAGTTTAGTTAGGATTTTGGTTTTTTAAACTACAGTTCTGCAACACATGTTTAGAATCAATGTGTTAACATTTGCTTTGCTTGTTCAAATAATGCTTGTTTCACCCCATGTTAAGTCCCAGGGAATTTTTTTCACCTAGTACCTCAATATAATAAAAACTAATAACAATGATGTGACTTTCTCATCAACTTTTCTTTAGGAAGCAATAGCTCTTGTTTTGTTACCTGGCGTGAAGGAGCTAGGCAAGAAGAGTGAGAGCCTGTTATCATGGACTAGAACAGCATGTGCCATCTTCATTCCACCTCCTGTCACATAGACTTCCTTCATGTGGATCTTGAGTACGTCCAATCAGTCAGTCTGAAACCCATGCTGAATATCCTGCTTGGAAAGCCAAATTTCTTAGAGATGGTGTGTCTTATGGAAGCGCTCCAGACCTTTTCCAGAGTCTCAAGGAATTCCTCAGAATGGTCTAGCATACACACTTCTTTCCCGCTGGTAAAAAGGCTGTGAAAACCACTGAACTATCTGATTTTGCTATGCTCTCATTTTTTCATGTAATAAGATCATTGCAGGGCAGTGGTGTTTGGGTAGGACAGGATTCAGTTTCTTAAAAGTAATTTTGCTAGTGCCATTTGAAACATTCTTTGTTGATCTAAGCTCTCTACATGGGGCTGGAAAAGATGATACACTTCAGAGAGATTTGCACCCTTCTTCTCAGTGTGATACCCAGGCTACCCAGTGGCAGGTAAAATGGCCCAAACCCCCACCATTGTGCATCTAAATCCTATATTGAGTGATTGGGCACCTGAATTACTCTTTAGTCTCTGGCGTCTCTGGAGAGTAAAACAGCTTAACCACCTAGATTTTGGGGTCATAACCTCTGATTGAATCGCACTCTGGTTGCCTCAATACCCATTAAAGACAGCTCTGCTAAAGATTCACCTTCACTGCTTGATATGTTTGCCTTCAGATAATTTGCATCCTTAAAATGTCTGTTTCTTGTTAGTTGTTATTGAGGGATGCCATATACCTGGGTCTCATTTTTGTGTATTCCACCCCATTTGTGTTTGGTGGCTCAGCAGTGCAGCTTAACTATGCAGATTGGTTTTGACATAGAAAGTATTGAATCTTGTTGTCAACAAGATGCATGATACATCAAATCAATTGTCTTCCAAAAAATGAGTAAAAGAGAGTCTCTCATAACCTACCTGCATGTTTTGTAGATTAAAAAGCATTCCAATTATTTTTGGTSATGGTTTGCTATTATAATTTATCAGATTTTAATTATGGCTACTTATATTGCTTTTCCAGTTTCTGTCTCTCCAGTCATATTTAGCATGTATTATTATTCCCTGGGTATTATTGATATTGTACAGCACAATGATCAAGTAAATATGGATGTTTCAGTAAATTAGCCCTTCCCTCTAGCTAAAGAGCACTAAAAAAGAAGCAAAGAAGAATAGAAATTGAAAAGTCATTGCTCAAACATCAAACATTAAGAACTTTTAAAAATTTCTAGCTCAGGAGAACTGGATGTAATATACCCGCATTCAAAAATTAAACCCACCATAATAATCTAGAGGAGTGTGAGGAGTAAATTTCCTAACTTTTCTTATTCTTTATAATATATATATTAAATATCTCAATGTAACTTCATACTCTAGTTTTATTTAGGATTTTTAAGTTTCTTAATGTGCAATTGGTTTCTGATATATATATGTATATATAACTGCTGTAGTATTTGTTCAGTATGGTAATCCTACTCCGATGTAAAAGCTTTTTCTTTCATTAGTCAGGAGTTACATTCTCCATGTGGAAAGCCTGAGAAAGATATTATTTGTCATTAGCTTGATTTTATATTAAACCAAGTTATATTAATTACCTTGCAGATATTCTCAGCATGTCTCAAAGTAATTAAAATAAGTATGTACCTTATGATGTGAAGTTTATTCACAAGTTTGATTTAGCAGCTTTGCCAGTAGTCAAAGAATCAGAACATCAGTAGAAAGCTGAAGAAGAAAACACTGTGTGAAGAAACACATCCTACTCCATTAGAAATGGGAAACAAGAGCAAAGACATAAAACACAGATTTGTGTTTGGGCTTACTTCATTTCCCTAGCCCATTTCTAAAACCAGTCTTTCCCCACTTGTCTTAGTGCTAAGGATTGTTTAACCAATGTATGTTCAAACACTCAGACTATTTCAGTCAGTTAGCATAGGAAGTTTTTGGCATAGTTCTGCTTAAGAACTGTATGTTCTTTTTTCCTTAAAATTTTGGATGCAAACACTACCTTATCTAAATAAAATTAGAAAAAAACAGGCATAATGCATAATGCCCCAAGTCTGCTTTGGAAATGGAAAAGTCTCATGCAGAATTTTGTATAGGAGTGGAAAATGATACAGTGCAATTATTCTTTAAGAAAATAAGCAAAACCCCACAACAAGTATTTTAAAAGAGTAATCAGGCTTTTTGTTGTAAGCTACAGTGGTGAACATGTAACAAAGGAGCTCCGCTGTTACCTTTTTATTCTTTAGATGGAGTTGGAAAAGTCTCTCCCTCTCCCAAGGCCCTGTTTCACAGGCTGCTTTCCAAGGGCTCACTGACCTTGGCGAGAATGAGCTGCAGCATTTCTCTAACTCCAAAGGAATGGGACATCAGTTTGTTGGAGCCACACACACATGGTTTATTTTACTGTTGACATCTGAAGTAACTAAGACATTAAAGATCAACCCTAAAACTCTGATTTACAATGAAAGATTGAAAGGCATACATGCAAAACACTTTGATGTTTTCTGTCTGAAAATCAGCAGCCTTAATTGGTTCTGTCAGGAGTGAAAAAGTGGTCTTCTTAGAGAAACTGGTTGCTGTAATGGTAATGCGACTGGAAACATCAGAGATGAAAATTCCATTTTGTTGCACCAGCAAGGGCAGGCTGAACACAGATGAGAAAAACATGTTCTATGGCTGTGACTTTTGCTTGATCATGCTACCAGCAAAGAAACCCAAGTGGATGTTTGGACAGCAGATAGTAATAGCCTTCACTTCTACATGTTTCCTCAAATTGCCAGATAATTCTATAATGTACATACTGTAGATAATAAGCAGTTGTTTTTGCCTGTGTCACAAGTTTTTGGAAGTTTTTGTATGGATAACCCAAGTAAGAAGAAAGAAAGCATCAAATCTCGTTTGCAATAGTTGTATGACCAGACCTGCCTCCTCTTTCACTGCATCCTGTATTGTAAGAGAGAAAAACATTTTGAGTATCCATAGAAGCCCTTAGCAGATAAGAACATTTTCTTCAACCTTGTTTTTTTTGCTTAATTTACAAATGTGGTATCTCTGCCTTGTCTGTTCCTTTGCTTCTCACTAAGGCTCCCCACCATTAAGGCTGCTTCCTTTGTGTCGCACATGCTGGCTTTTGAGAAATCCAGTAACAGCTCATATTCTTTCCTTGCACTCAGAAAGTTAAATAGCTGTGTCTTTTTTGCATTGACAACTTATTGATCAAGAAAATGTCAAAACAGAGAGCAAGATATGACATTTTAGTAAAACAAAATTCAATAATCCTTTTTCTGATATTTCCCTGAGCTGGAGAATACTGATACAGAATGAAGGTGGAGGACAGAAACTGAGATGTGTCAGTGGACCATAACAAATCCACAGGAAGGGCTTAGTTTTACTGAAATTCATTTACTATTTTATATCTGCAGTCATTCTAAGCAAAGTCACCTAAGGAATAAAATTGACACAAACACAATAGATGCTCATTATGAATCAGAAAATTATGCTGAGCCGAGACGGATTTGTTTCAAAAGTGTGAGACTGGCAATCCTGAAAGTAGCAGTTTTGTATGGTCTTTTAAGAAACATTTCTTTTGTAATGGCAGACAAATTTGAAACACCTTTTAATTCAGTTTGTTAGTCCAGTTTGACAAGGAAAGCGTGAGACCAGATACCAGCTGCCTTGCCCTTGGCTGGGAATCTGTGAAGACAAAAGGAGAACTGCTAATACTAATAAATACTGATGTATTCAAAGAAACAATTGTCACAATATTTGTCCTGCTGCCTTATCTTAACGTAGATGCTTTAAGCATAGAAGGTTTGAAGGAACACTCTGGCTGAGTGGTACATCATTCTCTGAAGAGCTTGTTGCTTCCTGTGGTAGGTTGTAGGGAAGGTGACCCCAGACTTCTCAGAATAGCATGGCTAGAGGATGGGAGGCAATAGTCACAAGTTACCAAAGGGGAAACTTTGACCAGATATCAGAAAAAAAACAATTCTGTGAGGGTAATTGAATGTTGGCACAGATTTTCCAGAGAGGCTGAGAAATCTTCATTGTTGGACATGCTCAGAACACAATGAGGCAAGGCCCTGTGCTTGCTGAGCTAATTGACCCTGCTCTGAGTGGGCTTTACACCAGATGACCTGCAGGATCCTGTCCAACTTCTGTTGTTCTGTGTTTCTGTGAATCCAAGGCTAAGCTAAACCTATAAGCTTTTCCTTACCTGGTTATCTGCCTCATCTTTTTATCTTGTTCTTTTTGCTTTTACAGTCTAGTCAAAATAAGATACCTGAAATTTATACATAACTCTTGGGCTTTTTTTCCAGCCTTAAATTCAAGCTTCTTGTCTCCATTGTTAAACATCTCCAAGGTATTATCCTGTTTATATTATCATCTCTGTCAAGAATTAATGTGTTCCAGTTCTCTTTGACCTAATCTACTAGATCTATCCCACATAAAGTGCAACTGAAAAAATTAAAATCTCTCTGTTCAAAGGAACCAAGAGCTATTTCTTTTATTTAGAGAAAACCTTTGATCTAATGAACTGAATGCTTTGAAAAAGTTTTCATAGGGTCAAAACTTCCAAGCGGGAGTGGAATGGTTTTGTTTTATTGCAGTTGAACCAGTCAACATAAAGAAATAGCAATAGAGACCCACAGAGCCTGGTTTTGCCACTGGTAATAACAACACAATGAACCAACTGTGATAGTAATAGAATAGGAGTATTTTCTCTATGAATATCACAATAGCTGTAGACAACTTTTTTGATTTTCTAAAAATCAATTAAATCTAGCAAATCTTAGTAAAAGGTGAGAATCATTGCCATAAATTCACAAATCAAAATACCATAGCACATATTATGCAGACTGGAAGTACAGCTGAGTGGCAGAAGGGAATAAAAGACTTGGGAATTAGGGTTAATAAGAAAGAAAATAAAATTACCTGCGTAGCAAAATGAGTTCTTTAGATTCTGTCTGGCTTCCTGGAAACCAGGAATTCCAGTAAAGGATACAGATTAAGGGAGAGCAGCTTGAGTCTGTGTGTTTCAGACAGATATATCTTAGCAACCATGATTTTTAGGGAAAAAACATTAAACTGGATCAAAGGTGCAGTGAGTTTTGAGTACTTAAAAGACAATTTTTTATGACACAGGATTTAAATCAGTTGTTTAAAAACGCGAGACCGTAGTAGGAAAGTTTGTGAATGACTGAATCAATAAAAAGAAGAGTGTTTTGTTAAAATGCCATCTTCCTAAATAAGCTACTGAAAGTAGGATGAGCAAACCTATTAACAACTGGGGGAACACATCCAAAGTCATATTTCAAGGGACAACAAATTTCCTCCCTTGCTTGTTAGTCTTGCTGTGTGTTGCTAGCACCTGGGAAGGCTCTTAGTCATGCTGAATATATTTCATAGGGAATATTGCTTAAGTAACAGACATTAGAGTTTTTTATCCTAGTAAGAATGAAAATTTGTGAGGTAGCTAGGTTTAAGAATAAGAATAACAAAACCCAGAATGATTGTTATAAAATTTCTGTTTATAGTGCAATAAAGATTGTACATAAATGTAATCATTTTGTCTAAGGAAAATAGTTTTGTTTTGTTTTCTTGAAGATCATTACATTAAAAGTATTTTAAGAGAAAAAAAGACCAGGGGAATGATCAATTGTAATTAGTGCGGGGAAAGTAGCTCTAATGTTCAAATGAAAGCTGGAATTTCAGCAGACTTCTCTATATAATTGCTCAGCATATTGAGAAATCCTGCTAGGCTGCCTGTAGTACTATAAATTATAATCAGAAAGATCACATATTTTTATATATATATCTATACACATATACACACGTACACAAACACACATCTATCTATCTATCTATCTAATCTATCTATCTATCTCATCCTAGCACACTAAGCTAAATTACAGAATTTCTTTGGAGAGTACAGAATTCTTCCCATTTTCAAGCCTTGAAAATAATTTTGACAACTCATTTTCCCCCTCTGTTTTAACTATTATCCATTTTTACAGTCCTGTATGGAATCACCGACAGTGTTTTTATTTAAGAGATTTAATGTCCAGATTTCCTTCTGCTGTTAAACATGATGGTGAAATTTCAAGCAGCAAATAATTAGTAAGCATCTAAATCATGTGCAAGTAGGGTGTGACTTAGTAAGCTATTTTTAGTGGTCAATTCAATATCTACCCTATATATACATACCCAGGTTCAAAACTTTCCAACTACATTTTATTTATTCGCAAGAGATTGTGGGGAGGAAAGTGCAGCTAAACGAGACCTTATCTACTGTTTCGTATCTGTCCAGAGTTTTCTTTCCTGAACCTCAGAAAGACACTGCTTCCGGTCTTTTGAAAATTCCCACCTCTCAGATTCCAGGATTGTCAGGGCATTTGTTGAAACCATTCTGATGTGCTGTTGTTCACAAGCCTCTCATAATGAAAGGTATCTTTTTTTGCTACAGTGTGGTTCTTCCAACTCTGTGATTTTGCAAGGAGAAAATACTTCAGAGCAAATAAACTGGCAGAGCTCAGGAAAGAGGTCAGTATCTGGCTAGCATTATATTTTAGATGCTTTTCTTTGAAACAGTTTTCCCCTTTCTGAGATCTGATCAGAAGTTCCCAGTACATAATGGCCCTCTGAAAGAGTCTGCATTTATAAAGGAGTTTGTCCAGGACATGGTCAGGTTGTTTCATCACTGGGGGTTCTCTGAGGATAAGTTACTGAAGAAGGCAACGACTCACTGAGAAGTATTTTAGTGATGATCAGTTTTAACTATGTTTTGGAAGACAAAGACAGTGTTTGTCAATCTGTTTAAAGAGCTTCCCAGGGAGAAATTTAATGTGTTTGTGGGAATTGAGTTTCTGTTTTCAAAAGTAAACACTGTAAATCATGGACACAAAGCCACAGAAAATGAGAAATAAACAGATACATTATACTTCAAATTATGGGGTTGAAGTTTTCACATCACCTAGAAAATAATAGTTTTATTTAATGGTCATATTACTGAAGATACATAAAGATTGTTTTATCCTAGAGTTACTGCTTCTGTCATTGTATGTATGAACTCTGAARGTGTCTTTAAAATATTAATCTTTCTGCTTTCCTCTAGTAGACAAATTCTACTGACCATTTCAAAGTGTAGTAAGTATAAAATCTTGAGAAGGTATTTGCAAGTTTCTTAGGAAGCCATTTAAAATTATCTATACTGTAGTTTATATCTTCAGCTGCCTCCTCAGGGAAGACTCCTCCGTAGCACTGGGGCTGAACCTACCTGGAACAACTTGCACAGTAATGTGTAGATGTTAGGAAGAAATTCTTTCTCTTTGCAATAAGTCCAGCGCTGATGTGGGAGGGCTGTATGCATTTGGACTGGTGTGTTGCTCTTACAGAGAAGGATTTCTGTGTCTCTGCATTTTYCTGGCATTTTAATACTGTCTGTTCCCTTCTAGGTTTCCTCAGGAATCCTCCTGATTTGTTTGGCTTTTTCCTTCATCTGTGCTAAGAAATGTGAGCAAACTGAAGTGAGGAAGATTTGTTCCTCTGCATTTTCAGGAGAGGGGAGGCCGTAGATTATGATTTATCTCCCTATCCAAAGAGGCCAGAAAAAAAGGGGCCCAAACTCTTCTCTGCTTCTGTGTTCAGCTAGCTGGGTGATACAGGCTCTCCAGGAAGGAAAGAGTGGTTAGTGTAGGAGGTGGGAGAAGGGCAAACGTGCTGTTGAGTAGGCTGGGCTGTTTCACAGCTAGAGCCACAGCTTTTTTTCAACAGGAGAGAGCTCTAAATGCATTAGCAAGCCATTTGGTTCAGAGAAAATAAAAGACGTGAAGAAATAAAAGAGAAAAACCACCCCTCCTTCTTTCACATTTGAACACACTGGATTTTCATTATAATCCATTAACCTACTGATAGCCTTTCATTAGTGCCCTTGGGAGACTGGAATATTTTTGGAATGTACTGTTATGAAAAATACAAGTTAAAAACCCACATAACTGCCCCCTTCCCAGAAACAGAAGGGGTCATAGAGAAATTTAAATCTTTTCTCTGAGCATACCAAGAAGAGTGTGAAATTGCATGAGCATCAGATATGTTTCACTCCATATTTGCATGATTTTTGTGAAGAATAAAAAATTACCCATAACTTAATTTGTCTACTTAGTATTCACTACATAAGGCACACACAAAGTCTTTTAAATATGTGTAATTAGGAAAAAAAGKACTTATAGGCTGGGAGAAATACTGCTGTTTTTGTTTGGAAGGTAGTTCAAAAAATAGGCAGGATTAAACACTGCTTGAACTGGTAAATTCTTCTGATTACCACAGAACTATTCCCTTAGTTTTATTGAAGGCATCTACAGTATAAAACAAGAACTTTCTGGCCTATCTAGTTTACATGGTAGTACATTGTTTTCCGGGTTCAGCCTGAATGATGTTTTCCGGGTTCACTGCTACAATGCTTTACCTCATTTACCTTGGGGTTCTTTAAAGGACCTTCAGGATTCCCATTTAATTACCTAAGATTCTGTCTTCTTAACTACTGTCTGGGATGATGCCAAAGGATGACTGTGATTAACTGTGTGACCAACAATACCATCCATATTGTTCTAAGCAGTGTTTTAAACAGTTTTTGAAATACAAAGTTCTAAAGTCTCTGATCAAAACCTCTTAAAACTAGATAATAATCTTCCCTGCGTTTTTGCTAGACTTCTTAATATGCCATCATTATCCCATAGACCCTTTAAGAAATTATATTAAGTATCTCTACTCCCATTTCTGTGCATTAATCTAAGCAAGGACAAATGTTTTTTTACAAAACACACCCTTCCAGATACCTGTTTGAAGGCCATTCGTTTGACTTGGAGAAGGTGCTGCAAATGTGTGGAGAAAGTAAAACAGGAAACACAATTTTATATGTAATAGGTGAGATTTTACCTCTGCTGGAATAATTCCGATTTCTCTTGTGGAAACAGGATTTTCTAAATTTAATACTGAAAGCTTGCATTGTTTAACATGTAAACTATGGATGTTGAGTATTTTACCAGCAGATTATATTTGAGACATTGCAGAGGACCTATAAAAATATAATAAAATATGTCTGAATGCAATTAGAACACCAGAATGATAATCATGGTTTTAAAATACTGTATTCAAAGCTTTCTTTTTGCTTGAAATTGACTTCTTATTAACTAAATTAACACATTTTGCTCTACGGTCATTGGTTAAGAATGACACCTTTTAAGTCTTTCAACTTTGAAGTGTGTTTTGGCCACATTTAGAAAAATCCATGGTGAAAATATGCTGGTAGGGAGCCTCAGCCAGAAATATGCCCTATTTTTTTCCATTCAGTTATTTGTTGTAGCTGAGAGATGCTATACAAATAAATTGTCAGAACTTATATCTTGTTGCAGCAATTATCCTTTATGAGCTATTTTTATAATTTCCAAGAGCTCTTTGTGAGTTCAGAATTTTTAGTATCAGCTGTTAGATAAGAAAATTTCATTGATTTTCCACAAGGTGGCACGTAAGAATAAGTCTGACTGTATTTTAATTAATATAATTCAGTTAATGTACACTTGATAAATGTCAAATGCATGTGCATACTCAGTGAAGAAGGAATATGTTCATAGTACAGAGTGTACTTTAAATGGCTATTTAAATACAGAGTAGCAAGTGCTGCTCTATCACTAGCAGAATTATGGAATTGRCCACTATTGTATAATTTACAGAACAACTTATCAAAATAAAATCTAACCTAAGCATGTCACAGTTACTTGTATCATGAAATGAGATTAAAAACTGATTCACATAATGAGATTCCATGGAATTGTCCAGGAATTAATTTAGGAGAAATTATTTATTCATGATTCAATATTATTTATTCATGCTTACATTTTATGAAAGACAAACATCAGTATCAATATGTTTCCTTAATGTAGACAAATAATTTTTAAAGTGAGCATTTAGTTATTGTTAAAAACTCTTCATACAGTCATTTAATTTGTGAGTTACTGTGCAGTTGCTGTGCCAGAGAACTTCCTACATGAACCAAGAAATAGATCTGACCTAAGTTGCCATCCCAGCAGAAATTAGTCATGATTTTGCRTATCTAACGGTGTTAAGCTACTGAATGGTTTCTTCCAGTGATGGAGATTTCCACATTCTCTAAATTTCCTACTATTACAGTAAAAGAAATAAAATTTGCTGACCTACCATGAAAAGGTTGCTACTATAGTATTTTTTCCATCTTATTTGGATGCTGAGTGTACAATAAATCTGAGAAACTCTGTACTTATAGCAGATTTTGAGCAAAAGAGACTTTTGCATTCAAAAAACAGGTACTGGTCTATGCAGTCAGTAGTAAACTGTAGGCCCAGACAAATCCTTCCAAGAAAGAAAATGGCATTTTAACCAGACTGCAAACACCAGACACAAGGCATCTAATTTTCCAATCACTCTGCAGCAGATCTCTGTCTCTTTCTACAAACGTGAAATACAATCTAGCAGGATATAGCAATGTTCTCAAGTCTGTATCAAAGACACATTATTGCCATCTGCTATGAAATGTTCCCTGAAAAACATCTTGCCTTTTTAATTTTATTTCCCAGAAAGATCATTTTCCCAKGGGTGATGGAAGAGCAACATCATTTTTAGCGGGTAGGGGACATCTATATCATGTCTATGCCATATGTGGCTTAGAGAAATATGTACAAGTGATAAGCAGGAAGGAAAAAAACCCAACCCAACATGTCTTTGATAACCAAATTCTAAATTCAGGGTCATTATCATAAGCAAAAGAGCTAATTAGCATTGWGCCTGAAACACTTAGTATTCTTAACCCAGGAGAATGTCAATAGTCAATTGTTGAACTTGATCCTTGGTCTAAGGTTGATCATCTCTAGAACTGATTATCACTGAAATTAATCCTGTATCAACTAAAATTCTCAGAAGGCCACAGAGGTGTCTCTGTACTTGAGGCCCTGAAGGAAAGGACTTTCCAAGTTTGCTGTTGGCATTTCCCCTATGTTCCTATACAGAAAAAAAATAATGTTCAAAGTTCCCACATGCTGTCATTTTAGGAAACAAACTTTTCAGGCAGTGTAGAAGAGAAGACAGAAGATGATAGAGGGATAAACAAGCAATTAAGACCTGTAATGAGCTTGRGCATCATGCACAGAGTTCTACACACAGTGAAAGTGGGTAATCTTGTGCAGAGTGCAGCTACTGATCTTCTGGCATTAGTGATCTGGAGACACTTGCCTCCTTACCTGAGCACATCACATTGACAGCTGAAGGACAGTTAGCAGCACTGGTGGCAGAAGGATTTATAATTTTATGCCTGTGATGACTGATGCTTTCCATTTTCCACTAAAATTGCTCCCTTAAGCTGTGATATGGAATTTGAGCATCAGTTAATATTTTTCTTGTGAAAGAACTGCTGCATCAACCACTGCTGTGTGCCCCCCCTGCACTTCTGGAGGTGAAGAGGTACTGGATTTGTTTCTACTGACAAAAGACTCCTTTTGATTTTTATTTTGAGGAACCAGCTYGTTCACTAACTGTCTCAAGATGTTTGCAACTTAAAAAAAGTGAAATGAGAACTGTCAGATCTTGTGGTTTTAACCCTTTATTTCCTCACTTTCCCTGTGCACAACAGCCTGAAGCTGGAGCAGCAGAAGTGTGACATACTGCAGAGCATGAACTGGCTGTTTTTAAAGCTCTTTCTCCACAGTATGCCAGAAGCTGCTTGTGCCTCCTTGGGATAGTTTCACTGCAATGACTTTTTACCTTCCTTGAATCGAAGGAAGAGTTACTTTCCTCCTGCTGTTGCTAAAACAATTTCAAACTATTGCAGCCCCAAAAGGATTGGCTAGTGTGCAGCTTGCTAGCTTTCTGAAAAATTGCAATTATCAGCAATCAAGTAAATAAGCTAACCATATGATGTTCTTGCGCTGCCACATGGTAGGTTTTGTAACTTCATCAACACTACTTTACAATCTATATGAAGGATTTCCATTCACTTAATGATTATTCCAAAGTAGTTTAACTAGAATGACTTTACTAAACATGAAAGTGTAGAAGTCTAGTTAATGTAATTCCCTGAAAATCTTATAATATTCTTATGGTAACATCAAAATATTTGAAACAACATTATCCATTTACATGCTGAAAAAGAAATCAAGGATTGCAGTTTAACGGACTATTTATRATTAAATAGAAGTAAAATGTGCTAAATAAAATTTAGGTGACAAACATTTAAGTGATTAAAAATGTTTTTGAATTTTTTGTCTCTGTGGAAAAAGGAAATTTTTTTTTTTTTTTAATAACGGTTGTTATTCAGAGGATGTATAATAAGAATGTAAACAAGCTGACTACTTTGTACTTCATTATAGCTACAAACATGGCCCCAAAGCAAAACAAATGTTGTTGACATACTCCCCTGAGTTTMTTTGTTATAACAAGCTGACTTGTTTTTTCTGCTTTGGAGAGACAGATACCAGCGGACTGAAATTTCACATCCTCAATCATGGTACATATAGATAATGTTAGTGATGTCAAAAAATTATATTAGTGCTTACCCACCAAAGCATTAGTAGAAAAGTGAGATTTTAGTAAAATCAATTTTTTTCTCTCTGCCTTTCCAGTTGTGTTAGTCCTACTTGTACCTTTGTAATTGGTTTTAAATGTCACTAAGATCATACTTGTGGAAATGCCTCTCAAATCAGATTTACCTTTCTTGATGTGAAAAAGGCAAAGTCAGAATGTTTATTCTTAATAAGATAGCCTTCTGTTGACATACAGCATAGTTCTAAACAAGCTGTAAATTTCTATCTTCACATTGCTAATTGTGGTCCATCTCAAAATATCTTCACCTTTCTTTCACATTTCGTCAGGTTTCAGCGAGATGCGGGAGTAGAAATTCTGTGACTCTTCCTTTTACTGCATTTGCTACATTKTATTTGATTTTTATGTGCCTCTTTAATACCAAGATGCTGGAATGGAGGCGACTCTGTGAGGTCCATCCATTTCTTCTGTGATTCTCACTGTGTCACCCTAAAAATATTTGCTGGGATTTAACTAAGTCTAAAACTAAATTTGGATTTTAGAAAAAATTTATTAGGTTAAACCACACTTTTGGATTTAAGAATTCACRTAGCTGGTCACTCAAACAAGGAAATTATATTAAAATAATATAATGCCTGCCTTACTATCGGGATCTAAAGCTGGTTGTTCTCTGCCTTTGATATTGATTAAATAGTTTCTAGTAGTTCACAGTAATGCATTTATTGAGTACATTTATTGAATTTTTAATAAAGTTCAGTGTGTTCCTAATGTCAGAGGCTGTAAAACTGATATATTGAGCCAAACCTTATTTTGGTGGACTGGCTATGGGGATTACTAGAGGTACAGTTGTCTTTTTTTTCCRACCAGTACTACAAAATCAACAACATAGAAATTCTCCATGTCAGTAACTGCACATTTCTGCCTCTTATTGATTTTATTCTTCTTAGCCCTGTACACATTCACAGGATGGTCAGTGGAAGTAACCTGTCATATCATTCTTTACATTTTACCTTGAGGAAAATGTGTATATTACAAAGAGGAGWTTCTCAGAATAAAGGGTTCACCTTTATTATGCAGGGTTTTTTTTCAAATTGTCTCTTCAACATATCTGTATCTGAGCCCTTATGAATCCTCCTTATGAAAGCTGAGCTCTCTCCTTGTTTGACTTTAGTGATTTTTTTAAACTTGGTTTGGCATTCATCACATCCAACCAAGTCTACAGACTAGAGACAAACGTCCGAGCTACCACCTCAAACTCCAAGTATTGTCAAAGGCGAATAGCAACAATTTTCTAAGCCAAATGWGGCCTGTTTCATATTAGAAAGAAATAAGGTATGGCATTAAAAGGCTTATTTCTCACACTTGTCTATCAGAGGGATTACTGATGATACCTCAGATGTGGAAGTCTACAGGTTAGTCTCTTCCTTTGTGTTAATAGCCCACAGCTATGCCTTAACTGTTTAAAGAAAGAGAATTGGACAAAGTCTTTGGGAATGATAGACCTATGACTTACCTGACAGTTATACCTGAAGAGTTCATCAATTTATTTCTGGGCCCAAGTGAGATCTCTCAACACTGTACTGCAMAAGCCTGATAGCAGGTACTCCATCAGAAGTGCTGCAGCTTGCTGGCCTGGACTGTCTCCTGGGGAGAGCTCCCCTGTGTATCAGTTCTCTGAGGCTGAACAGCTTCAGTGAGTTTTGTCTTTCCTAAATGTAGATGCTGTGTCTGAACCAGGTATCCTTATTGCCAGAGGAGAAAAAAATAGGCATTTTAGGGACATGATTCATCAGATTTAGTTACATTTTTACCTTAGGATGAGACAAATTCCTCAGAGATGCCTGTATTTCTCCACATAAAAAAGGTATCTCACTAACTAGTTCATCTGTGAAGGAAGACGTACATTCCAGATGTCTGTAGGCAGGTGAGATGAAATCTTCTTATGCAATCCATGCAATACAGTGAGACAGATATTTTGACCTCAGTTTCATGGAAATTGTTTTTCTGAGTGTTTACCTCATTTTTTTACTACATATTTGCTTTGCCTTATRTATACATACCCTATGAATCTTGACTCCCTGACATTTCTCCTCTAGAAATTCCTAAATTGAGACAAGTCATAAAAATGTTCTTACTCCCTTAATGAGATTCTGTCTATGACAATGTAAGCTTTTGAAATTACTCTACAATCCCCTTCCTGGACAACCCAAGTCAGATTCATTGTCTTGATTGCTGGTAAGACAGGAACATGAAAAGTTTCTCATTAAAATGCTAAGCAAGGTTAAAAAATATCCTCTGAATTGTTACAGGTAGTTTCACTTTAGTGCATAACCTTTCAACCAGTGAACATCCATATTGTTTAAAGAATGAAAGTTACTACCACTTTTAAATAGATATCTGAAGAATATGAAATTGGCAATATATTTGCATTTAACAGTACCTAAATCTCAGCAGGGTACATACAGGGGACACATCTCTTATGAGTAAATTGAATCTTCTTTAAAGTAGAAGCAGCCACCTGATAAGATGCATTTGCACCAAGTGTGTAAGTACTGCATCAAAGAATTTCTAGGCCAGATACTCTTGATCATTTTTAAGCTCACATGCTGTTCCTCATCAATCCTGTTCTTCAGCTGAAAGCTTTGAAAATAAATCAATCATAAAAGTGTAGGTATGGTATTTTTCAGTGATAATTACTCTACATATGCAAGTAAGATATTTATTTTTGAGCTCAGTTGTGGCAAATATTCATTAGAGCTGAACATATCAAAGTTGCAGTATTTTTCTTTGATTTAGTGTATTAAAACTAAGGTATTAGTTTGCAATCCATTTTGAATGATTATGACTGTCTTTCTAGAAAGACAAATAGCCTTGAAAAACATGTTTTAGAAATTCTGTCATGACAAGAAAGATTTGCATCAGTAAAGGGTAATTACATTTCTTAAAAGCTTTTCCATTCCAGTATCAATTAGGAACATTGTGGCTTTCTTCCACTATCTCATAACACTTACCCAGAAGATGGTTTGTCTTTTTAATGCTTTCTGCTGTAGAGTTGTGTATTTATGATTACAAACCTGGGTGATTAAATTCTAAAAATTATCTGGACTCCCTTGACTACTTGAAAACAAACATGGTAATGTGTTGTAGCATAGACACTGTGATCCATTATAGCTCTCATCTTGACACTTGTAATTTTCAAAGGTTAAATTTGTAGTATGTGAACTTTGTAAACTTCATTTTTTCCTAAATAAACAAATGACTACTATGCAAATAGATGCATTTCCAGAATAGGCTTCTATTGTTGTCAACAGAGRAAACTGAATTGTCTGCCATATAAATTACTATAGAAAGGAAGTTTTTCATATTGCATGAAACACAAATATGTATGCAAGCACCTCTGTGGGTCATAGGACATTATATTTCAAATTAGCAGTGATTTATCAGAGCAGGAGCAGGGTTTCACATGTGTGTTGTCTTTTTGGAGCCGAACATAATTTCTTGATTAGTTTTCACCCATATATTTAAGTAGGTCACTAGTCATTATCTATTTATGTTATGTCAGTTCAGAATAAATAACTACTACATTCCACTRATAGAACTGTATGCTTCAAACGCTCTGGAGTAAGATACATGAAAGTACTTATTTATTTGTGGAAGTAAATTATCCATGTCTGATTGAAATGCCATTGAAATGCCAAATGTAAAATGGATCACAATTCTGACTGATCTAATTTCTTTAAATATACTGCTGTTCTTAAAGGTGCAAATCCTATCTTTTTTACTGTCTATATGTGTACACTCAGCTTTGCTGGGAGGCAGGTCTAGTGTTTGGTGACTCGACGCTGATGAGCAGTCTAGTCTGAAGGTCTGGAGGCTTCATGCTCTCGCTACTGACACAGTTCAAAACCTGAACCCAGGTTCAAACACCCCCTCAGAGTTTAAAACCTGTAATCCTTAYTGTCAGCTGAGCTTGGCAGCTGAGTCTACTTGGGTTTGACAGGTAAAGCAAGCTACAGTGTGGAAATCAGAGGTTACTTTACATCACTCACCCATGTTTTGGGACCCTTGAGGCTGCTTTGACTGTGAATTTTCCCAGCTCTCCTGCTAACCTGTGTAAAGGCAATACCTGTTTCACAGCTTCCTCTGCACTCACCTACCACCTCACAAGCTGTCAAATGCTCACTCAAGTGCTAAAATATGAATACAAATTTGGCATAATTAAGTTCAACTTAAAGCAGTTGTTTTGCTCTTACATTTTGGTTGGACTTTGCTTCTTGTGCATGAAGCCTGAAGAAAATCCTTCCTTATCTGAAAACTAGTCTGTTTATTTGCTGATATAACTCAGTGTCATAAAAGACAATATTTTTTCCTACAACACATACACTGTTTAAGAGCAACTCCAGTGAGTTTTATTTAAAGTGTTAGCAGGTAGCTGAATATTAATGATCACACAGTTACCTGTAGCTATGAAACAGATGATGAAAATTAGTATTTACCTGACTACTCTCAAAGACCATCTAGGAGGTTTGTTAGCTGCTCATACCCTGCTTTTACTGATTTTGGTGGGGCTGTCTGTGTGGTGGCCAGTCCTCTGTACTGGGAGAGCTGTCTACTGGCACAGCCCATAGCTGGAGGCCACAGATGGGCAACAGAAATGAACAGCACCTTAAAAGCTTTCTTTAAACATATACATTAGCAATATTTAAAACTGAGTGAGGTGAATAACACCCAGATAAAGTGTGATTATGTCACCTCTTGACTTTCTTTAACAACAACCTAAAAAGGGACAAAGTGTCCCTGAAAGCAAAGGCTAGTTCGTGTTMTCTAGAATTATGGCAATCAAGAAGAGAGTTAAAGAAGTTCAACTATTAAAAACACAAGATGCATGTAGTAACTTTCATTTCTCATTCCTTTAAAAGTTTAGTCATGCAGTTATTCAAAAATTCCTGAAGTCATATCTGATCTGAACAGATTTATTTTGTGTCAGAAATCTTGTACACTCTGCTGCCAGTTTTGTTGTTCATAAGATTTCATCTATAGACCAGCATTTTGCATTCTTCAGCTTTTAAAAGCAGGCAATTGCAAGATGCATTACCTTAGAGTAAGATTTGGATTTCTTTATATTTAAACACAATGAACTCTTTTTATACCTATGTGAAAAAAAGTCATTTCATGGATGTTTCGACAGTGCCCATCAGTTTTTTCAGAAGGCTGAGGAAGCTTTTGATCTTTCCTGAAAATTAATGAACTATTGAACAGAAAAAGAAGCGAGAGAGTAAAAAAATCATCCTCATTTTTCCTCTGCAAATAGAATAATTTCCCACAAAGAAAATAGGTTTATATGGTGAGTTGATACAGCAGATTTATATCTCTACCAGAAAATGCAAAGCTAATGAACGTGGTGTAAACCACAGAACTACACAACAAATGGAGAGCAGGTGAACTCAGAGGAAGGGGAGCTGGGTTATAATGCTGCACCAAAGGTTATAATGCTGAGTAACACATTTCCTTAGCAATAAAATAGTCAACTTTTTCATAATCACTCTGGTTTTTACCATGTGGCCTTAATAACTCRTCTGATCTTCTGGTAGCTTCCAGTCACAGTCTCAGATCTCCAATAGACATGTGAAAACATGTCAAGGGTGAAACTATTGCTTTTTTGCTGGATTCATTATAGAGGATTCCTTTTCTTTAATACAATTTTGGTGAAGGTGAATTTGTATTTATGTGTGTAGTGTCTGTTTCATATTTTCAAGACAAAAACTGACTTATTAGAAAACTTCAGAAAAACTCAGATCAGCGCTTGTTTAGTGTTCTAATGAAATATCATAAGTTAGCTCATGCAATTGGCTTAGCTGAAACTAGCCTGACTATTTTCTTCACCGAAGGCATACAACGCAGGACAGGATTATTTTCAGACCTGACAGCATTTCTTTCCTCCACTAAAGTGAATCAGTTCAGCTGGAGAAGTGTTTATTCGGGGCGTAATTGGACTAGTCATGGATATTCAGTTTAAAATGTGAAGCAGCCTGTTGAGCTGGAACCATTTTGTTCCTCACTGAAGTAAATCTGTTTAGTACTTACATAGGCATTGTGCATTCAACTSTAATTTTTATTTAGGCTTTGCCCAATACTGTTTTTCCTCTGTCTTTAACACAGGAGAAAAGATGACAAGGATTTCAGAAATCCTTAATCCTAGTTGCTAAGGCAAATACTCTTCAAATCAGGCCTCCTCCAGGGAGAGGACATGAGGAAATACACTCAATCCCTGTAGTCTTTTAGTACCTTTCTCATCCTGCCCTCTGAAAGGGTAAATAACATTTGTTGTGCTTTCTATAGCTCCCCGGAAGAAAATATTTGGCTCAGTTCTTGGCTATTCSTGTTCTATCTGGAGTTTACAGGTAAGGTGGGAGCCAGGTGGGTCACAGTGGTATATCCAGGGGTCTACACTGGGCACTGCAGAGCAGACACCAATGTTCATTGACAGAGAATAGTCAGTGAACAGAGAATAGTTGGAGGGATGATGCCCAGGTGCAGTGTAACTTCTAAGTCAGACTAGAGCTGGAGAGGTTCAACATCAATCYGAGTCTTGGATTTTAATTGAATTGCCAATATCATTGGATTTTTTACTCTGGTGACGTAGTCCCAGGAGTCAAAGAGAATAAGGAAGATGCCACTTTTTGAGTGATGATAATATTAGAAAACAGTTAAGTAGAGCTCCAAACAAAATGTTTCTCTGTCCAAACCCTGCCTATTTTCACCAGCATTTCTCAGTACTATCTCAATATTAAAACATATTCTGTCACTATGCAACTTTTAGGTAATATACATGTTTGATACCTTGTCAGTCAAATCAGTGGGACACCGAAAGGAACATGGAAAAAAATTTTTTTTTCTCTTGCAGAACCAAATGCTCTTTAAAAAAATCTTAGGGTAAACAAAATGATTGTCAGTTACAAGATACTTATTGAGTTGATGATATGAGACTCTCCCAAGCCCAAGTGGAAGAAAAGCAGAAGAAAAGATCAAAAATTAGTGTGTTCAAGGAGAAGTGCTCATAACTTCGGCCCTAATTTTTCAAGTGTTTTTTTTCCCCTTTATGTTGTATACAGAACAGTTTCTAGAAGTCCTCTTTTCTCCTGTGCATCATTAGTTACCTTTATTTACATACAGTAAGAATATGAAGCCCTAAAAGATGCTCAGGTCAAAAAAAGGACAGGCTTAAGCATTTACCTCCTGTCAAAACCACTTACATTTATGACAAATATGAGAATTGTGAAAAGAAATATCCATATGTAGTACAGCCCTGGGATGCAAAGTGCTTAATGCATTGCTTTCATACTCTAGTCTTGGTTGTATTTGCTTTATTTAATTGCACCCTAAGGCTTGGACAGAAAAAAAGGCTTTTAAAATACATTAAAAATGACACATATACCATCTGTGAGATACCAGGCATGTTAGGAACATGTGGATCTACTGTAAGAGAGGAAGTAAATCTGCTTTGATAATTTTCAGCATTGTTCGGTGCTGGATCTTTCAGGGGAACAACACTCAATTTCTAAGAGTGATTGTACTAAGTAGGTCAGCTAAGTAGACCCTGGGTCTCACAGCAGAATCTATTTCTACCCAGAAGAACTTAAAAGATTTTAAAAGACACAAAGTAGAAGAAAGAAGAAGATGGAAAAGGAGAAGAAATTTATAACAGGCAACCCGGAGGCAGCGTGATTAGGCTGTGCCGCTTGAAAAGATTGATTTAATTAGGTGGTTAAATTGCCAAACCAAAAGCTGTGGAAGATGTGATGGCATTATCCTTAATTCAGGGAAGGTGCTTGTTTAGTTGGACTTCCGTTCTCTGTTGAGAACATCACCTCTGGGATTTCATAGTATGCCCTGATCTGAATGAGGGTGGAGTCATAGTCCAGCAGTAACACTGGATCCTCACCACCAATCATTTCTCATTTTGGGAATCCATGTCATCCTTCTTCTAATGAAGAGTTATTTTTTTGGCATGTAGAAGGCTGCAATAATAGGGAAGAAATGTTTAACAATARACAATCTCTTCCAGTCTTTTGACATGTCACCTTGGAAAAAGAATATTGAGCAAAGTAGGTCAACCAAATGGAAGAAAGACAATTACACTGCTCCAAAGATGTGTGATGTATGGGCATTGCWTTGGGAAGAGGATGGACAGATGAGGCAGCTGGATATGTCTCATGGCAATGTTCAAATAATGATAGGCACAGCATGACAGCTCATGAAGGCATGTTATGGTAGGCCTGTTCCTCATATTCCATTGTGAGCTTAATTCCCCTCAGGCAAAACAGTTTTCGTGCTTTATTGTACTATACCTTTGAACATCTTTGATGCTAGCTATTTTCTAGAGTATATTTTGTTTTGCCTGACTATAAAGCAAAATAATTTCTTATTAAAAAATGCATACCATTAAGAAAAAACAAATAAGTTCCTATATTACTACATCTTTCTACTCAATGTGTTTCCAGTTATACTGACCCATTTGAATGTTAATCATTGATTTAATGACAGTATCTCAAAGCAGCATTTGAAATCAAGAGCTCATCAAGGCCTGCAATGAATAAACAAACTAAGAGCTCATCCCTGTTAATGCACATTGTTACTGGGAGGACCAAATTAGGCCCCACGGTCACTTTGAGTTCAAGTGGAAACTGCCTGGAAGGCCAAGGATTCACAGACTTCAGAGAAGTATTCCTTTTCATATGTAATTCTTCATGGAACTGTTCTTGCTGGACCTTTCTCTTTTGGATTATCAGATTATATCTAGCTAGAAGTTTAAGTCTCGTGGGAGATTCGCTAAAATTTATATACTGTGAGGACCTTTATCTCCTTAATCCTTCAACCCACCACAGTTTATTTCTGACATACAATCATTGTATTTCAGAGAAGTATAACTTAAAAATATGTAACAATTATAAAGATATGGGCTGTTATTTTAGAGCATTATTTTTATAAAATTCTTCCACTTCTTTGAGATATTTTCAGAACAAATTAGATGAAATCACCACTGGAGTTAATGAAATTGTAATTAAACTTTCAGATGTACCCATCATATTCCAGAATTCACTGGAGGATGAAAGTGCACACCAGCAGTAACTAGTCCAGCTGCATAGGTGATCCATAAAACTGTAGCTCTTTAGTGGATGACACCTTTTGTAGAGTAACTTTTCAAAGGAGATAAATGAATTACACCCAGTTTACTTCAAATCACAAAATGCCATTAGCTACTACAATCAGACATTGTTACAACTCTTACCACAATAAAAATCCAGGCTGGCAGCCATTCAGTCTTCTCACATTTTGGCAATGATTCTGAAAGCATCCTGTCTGGATTGTTTTAGACTGCGCTCTACAGACCTGGACTTTTTCAGMTTAAGAACAGAATTGGTCATTCAGAAGTGATACTGTACATCTTACAGTTACAACACAGTTAAACTTACAAGTTCTGCAGAAAGGAGTCAAACACTTCTTAATTCATGGACCCCAAGGACTTTGTTTTCTTTTATAAAATATGCATATAATTTTCCAGTAGTGTTTTGTGTAAAGGAGGAACCTCATCTTCATAAAATGTGTTTTGAGAGGTAGCTATCTCTTTTTCCAGTAACATCATGGGAACCCATGTCTCTTTCCCTGGAATTTCCCTATGCAAGATTTGTAAATAAATAGAGAGATAGTAATAAAGAGAGATAAATAGACATAAACAGAAAGAATGTCTGGGTGGTCTGGTTTCAAACKGAACACAGCTTTCTAAGCATAAAGGAAAAAAAAAAAGGGAACTCTAAATTGAATACCAAACCTTAGGGAAGTTGTGGGTAAATATGTTTACCTTTTAACTCAAAGTAGAAGATGTATTCATAACTTTTTAAAGCAGTATTTCCTCAAGCAATTTTCCCTGAAGGAATTAAGTCTGAAAGGAAGCAAATGGAGAAAAGGGTAATGAAAAGTATATGAAGAACTTCTGCAACTTTCAATGTTCTGAAAGAGATGCCTATGATTAGATTTTAAATCATTAAGATTTCAGTAATATTGAATTGTCAATAGGTAAATGTCAGAGGCAGTTCATAGGTTAAACAAAAGTCTCAAGATGCCTCATGTCCAACGGTGCCCACCTGGATTCCAGATCTAGTTTAGAAGTTGAATCAAAAGCCCTGGCAACAACAGTTCTCTGGCATTAGGGAGGCAAAATTTTCTTTCCAAAATGATGATGGTGATAATGATGATGATGATGATGATGATGACAACAACAACAATGACGATGACTAGGGTAACACTTGTAAGGTGTCCTGAAAAAACCTTTCCCAGTATTTTGGTGGAATCCTGCTGAAAGTACCTGAGACCTGTGAATGAAGGAACTATCTACTCTTTCTTTTTATCACCAAAAATGTCTGGAAAACAAAGCTTCATGCAATATTTATGAGAAAACAAAACTGTGCCAAAGACATACCTAACCTATCACCAGATATTCCTACAAAACACAAGCTGCAAGGCTCAATACTTTAACTATCTGCTAAGTGACAAGGGTGTAATAACAGAAAGAAAAATAAGGAAGAGTTTTGATGTATGATCAACCCACCTARCTCCTAATTTAAATGATTTGAGTAGGAGTAGATTCACACTTGGCTCCAATGTTAGTCAAAAGTGCAATAGTAAAAGAGTGTTCYGGAGGTATCTCTAGAACAAGACTTACATCAGCAATTAGATGTGACTGTATAGAGAATCTAGACCAAATGGCGGGTATCCAGAGAAAATTCAATTGATCCTGGAATACAGAGAAAATTGGGAAGAATCTAGACAGCATTTTTTCAGGGCATAAACCCCATTCACTTACCAAAGGAAATAATAGAAAGAATTGTTTTTTCATAAACATATCAGGTTCTTTGTCTGGAATGATAATTTCAAATTGCACAGAACTTCATAGTGTAGGGGTATCTTTTCTAAATTTTTTCAAACACTTTTGTCTATGGTTCTCCTGTGCTCTGATAATTCAAGATTTTCTGAGAGAACAACTGGTCTTGGTCATTTGCTTTAGTACATCACGAGTTCAATTTTAAGTCTTGACTCCTTTGGTGAATGCAATCAAAAAGAAAAAAAAAAGTATTTTCCAGCAGTTCTGATAACTTTTCTAGGGAAAGAAAGAGCATAGYGAAGTCAAAAGCAGTACTTTTGCTTAGAAGTAATTGTTCATATAACTCCATTCATCCACAAAAGAAAAGAAAATAACATAAAATTACTTCATAATTTGACATCAATGAACAATCCCTGTGTATATTGAATTGTGAAGAGTTATTCTGGCTAATGTATTTAGTGAATGTTGGAAAAAATCCTTTTCAAATGTAAGTTTTCAATCATGAAATTGCATATTATTCCCATAATACAGTTTCCCCTTTTTTTTTTCTTGTTCAAGAATATTGAAGTAGTATTTCCAGTTCTGTTGCTGTTTTCTATTGCTGACATCTTTAAGAACAGATGTCAAAGATTTTTGTTTCTCTGTTTTTGAAGTATATTGTCCTCTGCATAAGAAACCAATGGCAGGCAGATAATCCTATCAGATACATTTGGTAATGAYAAAATTAATTTTCAAAAAACTCATCCAAAACCACAATGTCTGGTTTTGGGATTGCATTTCATCTAATACCGCGGCATTGCTGGAAGTTCTGTGACGGGATATTGAAGTCCCTTGGCCATTTAATGTCCTGTGGATCCTGGCTCCCTTGAATCCTTTCTCTGAGTATACCTCCATTGCGAGGAGGAAACTTGATGCCAGAGAGAGCAGAATCAGCTGGGGTCATTTGGAAGGATGGCCTCCAAATGAAATTTTCCAGAAGGGCTTTTAGGGAAGGTTCACATCCAAGAAGAGAGTTTAAAATCTTTCTTGCTCAAGGAATTTCTTAAGTAGAGCACCAGTTCCCAGTCCTGGTTGAAATTTATCAAAACCTCTTCCTGACATAAGATTTCTCAATATAGGGTTACCAATGGGCAGAATTTTCTGCAGCTGAATCTGTATTCTCCTATAAAAGTTTTASTTTCATCTGTTATTGTCATAGTTCCATTGCTCCTAAAATGGACCTCAGTGCATGTTTTCCAGTAATACTTCCTATCACATGGTATTTTTTCTCCTCTCAGTTAATTTCAGAAAGAACCTTTGGTGTCATATAAACCTGCTCCTTTAAGATTTGCCAGAGGTAACTTGAACTTGTCCTGAGATAGCTGCACACCACTTTCAAAACCAAAAGATGAAGCTTAGAAATTTCTTAGCAAATTGTACTTGTCATCTCCGTAAGGTGGAAGATGCTACAGAAAGCAGTGCTTTTTTCTCCCTAAAGTTTTCTTTTTCCAGGTCAGCTATAAATACTCTTCAGTACCAATATTGAAAGGCTGTTCTTGTGCTGCGTTTTAAAGGCTTAATTGTGCTTTGAAGTGTATACCTGCAAAAATGGTGAAGCAGCAGAAAACATCMATTTTTGTCGCTGCCTAAATATATGCAGCTGAATGCAGACAAGCAGTTGTTTCCTTACATTTTTACTTTACCAAAAGAGGAAATGCTCTTAGAAACATGATCTGTGGCAGCTTTTCATCCTGTTGCACCAAAGTCTCTCTCCTGTTCATTGCTCTGTTCTTTTTTTCTACCATTCTTTTCCTTGGTTATCTTCCATTTCTATTTGTGTGTCCCTCACTTCCCATTGGTATTTCCACAGTGCCATATAAAGATTTAATTTGATGAAAACTGTTTGAAGCAGAGAAACATGGTGTTGGATTAATTAGGCAGTTAAATTTAGCTAGAGGAGTCCCTCTCCTACAAGCCCTCAGAGACACCATTCATTGATTACATACACACATGGGAATATAAATTAGGAAGATTGATTAACCTGATGCCCAAAACCCAGATGAAAGTTTGAAGTTTGAATTAGAAAAAGAATTTTGAAGTCTAGTATAACTAACAGGATTTATATTTGCACAGAAAAAGGTGTTTCAAGAGTGAAATAGAGTTGCATAAGAATAAAAGGAACTGGTAGGTTAGGGGTAAATAAATACCTCTGAGCAACTCGTTAGCAGAATTTGAACATGCTTGAAGCTAATTTCTTTCACTTAATACTTAGTGTAGAATCTGTTTGATTTTTAAAAAATATTTATTCATGAAAAATAATTTCCAGAAGCCCTGTCTTGCCTTTTAACAGAATCCACGTTTGTATCCTGCAGAAGTTAGGACTTCTGCATAGAAGGGTGAGGGAAGATTTGTGTCTGTGTGCTTGTTACAAACTTCAGTAACAATAACAAGAAGGGCAGCTTCAGTGTCTTCTGTGCAGAGTCCCTGATGATGCATTGCAGAGCTCGAGGAGTGTTGGCCCTGCCTTTTATGACCAGGTGACCCATGTGGTGAGTGAGGGGAAGGCTGTGGATGTTGTCTACCTGGACTTCAGCAAAGCCTTTGACACCGTCTCCCACAGCATCCTCCTGGAAAAGCTGGCAGCCCACGGCTGGGACAGGTGCTCTCTTTGCTGGGTTAAGAACTGGCTGGCTGGACGGTCCAGAGAGTTGTGGTGAATGGTGCCATGTCCAGTTGGCGGCCAGTCACTAGTGATGTCCCTCAGGGATCAGTGTTGGGCCCAGTCCTGTTTAACATCTTTATTCATGATCTGGATAAGGGGATCGAGACTACCATTTAAAAACTTGCAGATGGCACCCAGTTGGGTGGGGTGTCAATCTGCTGGAGTGTAGGAGGGCTCTGCTGCAGGAGAGCTGGACAGGATGGATGGATGGGCTGAATCCAGTGATACGAGGTTCAACAAGGCCAGGCACTGAGTCCTGCACTTTGGCCACAACAACCCCATGAAGCACTACAGCAGAAAGAGTGGGTGGAAAGCTGTCCAGAAGAAAAAGACCTGGGGGTACTGATTGACAGCAGCTGAAAACGAGCCAGCAGCATGCCCAGGTGGCCAAGAAGGCCAATGGAATCCTGGCCTGTATCAGCAATAGTGTGGTCAGCAGGACAGTGATTGTCTCCCCATACTCGCCACTGGTGAGGCCACACCTTGAGTGCTGTGTCCAGTTCTGGGCCCATCACTACATGAAGGACATTGAGGTGCTGGAGCGTGCCCAGAGAAGGGCAACAGAGCTAAGGAAGGGTCTGGAGCACAAGTCCTGTGAGGAGCTGCTGAGGGRGCTGGGGRTGTTCAGCCTGGAGAAAAGGAGGCTTAGGAGAGACCTTATCACTCTCTACAACTGCCTGAAAGGAGGCTGTAGTCAGTGGGAGCTGGTCTTTTCTCTCAGGCAAGAAGCGATAGGAGAAGAAGAGGACATATTCTCAAGCACCAGAGGAGGTTTAGGTTGGACATTACAAAGAAATTCTTCACAGAGGATAAGGGGCTTCCCAGGGAGGTGGTGTAGTCACTGTCCCTGAAGATGTTTAAGGAAAACCTGGATGCGGCACTCAGTTCCATGATCTGGTTGACATGGGGGTTTTGGATCACAGGTTAGATTTGATGTTCTCAGAGGTCTTTTCCAATCTCATTGATTCTGTGATTGGGAAGTTGCAGTTACCTTCTTGGAGTCAGCCTCATGTCCATCCCAGCAGCTCCCTGCTTTGCTAATGTTTTATCTACCACTGTCTCTCTTTACCCTGAACCTCTTCCACTCTAAGTCCCCTATTTTTGTGCTTTTTCTGTAATGTCTTCTCTTATCTTGCCTGGTCTATTGGAGAGCCATATGTATTGATCAGCTGACTGGGTGTTCAGAAAGTGTGTGCTGTTCTCCTCTGGCTACATCACCAAGTAAAACTGTGTTATCACTCAGATATAGTGCAGTAATTTAAAGATACCTGCCAGATATTTTTAAAAAATTTTTTACACTTAGAAATTATGAAGTTTCACTCCATTGGATGTAGTTTTGAGTTGCTGTTAATGGCAGGAAGAAATACTTTTCTTCAGGGAGTTATATTGACTGGTTGATTGTACATGAACCTCGCCCCCTCTTCTACAGATCACTCTCTTGCCCAAGAAAGCAGTTCCTGCTTCTGTAGCTACGCTAACAAGGTTTTCCTAAAAATCCCATCAACATCAGGCTTTGCTTGTCTTTTTATTTCTCTGGGTTGAATATTTTCATTCCTTCTTGCGTAGTTTTATCTGCTGTTTTAGGAACAATGGAATTCCCTAAGAATTCATTCTTCTATTTTAAAGGCTGAACTAATACTTGCAATTCATTTTATCTAGAGGAACTTTAGAGGGAAATAAAGGGAACATTCATTTCTATCTATGGGGACCAGAGAAGAAGACTAGAAAACTAGCAAAAGTAATACATCATTTCCATAATGCTCAAACTAATCCCATATCTTCGGTGTCAAAACTCACAAGTTATCTTGGACACTGTATAAATTTGCTCTTGTTTTACACTTACCTTTATGCATTTTTGGTCACTCTTGGATAAAGATTATTTAGAAAAGAAGACCTATATGTGACTCCCTTTAGTTATTCTTAAATAGGTATAGACTCTAAAAATGACACAGAAGTTCCATTCTTTTTCAGAATCCCATGGATATGATGTAAGAAAATAGGACTAGATGGGAAAAGGCAGACTGTGCAAACCTACCGCTTCAAAAAAGCTGTTGCATAGATGTTAGTCTGGGATTATCTACCATGTGCTTTCCAAAAAATCCACAGTACAGCATGCAACCAAAAGTTATCATACATCGCAGGAACAGTGAACAAGCACCACCAGTATCCGAGACTATTGTATACGTCTAATGGTGAATGTGAGAAGTAGATAAAAAAACCTGAATATGTTCCTGACAATTTGAATTTTAATTAAAAATATTTTTATACAGCTCAGTAAGCAACCCTGAAGTTAGTCTCTTTGCAATTAAGTCTTTAATGCTGCAAATGGTGAATTTGTCACAGGAAATAATTTAATAATAGTAAGCTTGACCTGCTCTGTTTAATCCTTGCTAATTACTGTTCTTTAGATATCTACTATGGCAACTGTAGAATAAATGTAGAAAATGGGAYTTTTTTTTTCTTTTGTTGACGTAAATAATGTGATAATAAATTTCCCATCCTCATTGCCCTGTTTCTCCTCTGCAATGCAGCAGTGTCAGCTTGATGGTACTTTCTAAGGTCACAGTTATGCCTTTGAACTCTACTCAGTCTTCCCTGAACTGGCTAATCACTGCTTTGTACCTTATCCTTCATTTTTTAATAACAGCTATTCCTGTCAGTAATCATCAAAGATAAATAGCTGATAAGAATCCATGGATGCTGTTTGAAACATTTTTTACATGAAGTCTAGCTRAATAAAGTCTCTAAAGTACTTGGTTCCTCTCTTTAAGTTAGCTAAGGTAGATTTGTACATTAATAAGGGTGACATCATCTCTGTGTGGGAAGTACTGAAGAAAATGGAAAGCATGTGTCTGGAGTCACTTGCTACTTTAGGATATTTTCCACAAGATGTGTTGTACCTAAATGGATTTGGACATTAAAATGTGGGCTATAGCGCACAATGTTGGAAGAGTTGCTGTGTACTAAATTGTAAGGGCTCTGAGAAAGACCTTAGACTTATAAATGTGTCTGGGAAGTAGASTGGACCAATAGAACTGGAACTATAAAATGGTAGAGCTGATTTGAGGATCTGACATAACACTGTATATATTTAGAATTTTCTGGTTTGATTTGGGTTTTTTTCCCTGCCATCAAGGACTGTGTCCCCTTGTGCCTGAAATGCATTCAATGTACTCCTAGAATTGCTTCCAGTTGCTTTCAAATGCTTCCATCTTCCAGTCTGGTTTAATCCAAAAGGAATTGCAGTTGACCATGACCACTCTACAATGGAAATCAAAATGTAGTCCGTGGGGAAACAACAGGAGATTCACTTGCAGGGTACACTCCTGATCTGAATTAGCACACTAATGTGGGGGAAGGAAAAAAAAAAGAAAAATTAATAAAGAGCAATGAGTAGGTGAGAGGAAGTGTATGCTGCATTTTTAAGTGAAATACTGATATACTGTATTTAGTAATCTTGTACACAATTACAAGAGTATTCATAAAACAGGAGTTACCCAAGAAAATGAATCAGTAAAAGCAAATAGACTCTTATCAGAGCTTAATCTGTTTAAGTTATTAAAGAAAACAAAATTAACTAAAATGCAGGTATAAGTAATTTCACAGAGTAAAACACTAGCTATTAACTAATATGTTACTACAGTGAAGAGAGGATAATCCTACTGCTAAGGCCTAGATAGAAGTTGAATGTAAATGAATTTGGATTGTAAATAGAGTAATAAATCCATAACAATGCTGAAGCATAAAAAAATCTATGTGGAAGTGATAAACTCTGCATCTTTTAATATTTTCCAAAAACTGCTATTTGGTGTTTGTCAGTAAAGACTGTAAAGGCTTCAACAGACAATTGACATATTCCTTTTATGATGTCAGGAAAAATTTGGACCAAGTGAATAAAAATGAAACTGAGAAATGAAAAATTAAGAAATTAAATCAAAGATGCTATTTAGTGCATTACCGCTTGTTTTCTGTTTCATAATTCATTAGAAAGTGAATTAAGATGTAATTTTGTGCTTTAGAACTTATTTCCTCTTCACAAATACTCCTCACAAAAGATTTATATGGTTGTCTTTTTATTGTTCTAGCCAGACAGAGGAAAAAAAAAATCAATAAATATTAATTTTCCGTATTTTGGTAACCTGATACCAAAATGAATTACAAGTATCTCTTCAGCCTTTAAAAGACAAGAATGGATTCCTGGGAAATTCTATTGTTTTTGCAGCAGTACAGCTAAAGCAACCTTTATCTCTAGCTGTTTTGTTGGGGGTTTTTTAGCCTTAATTTCTATTAAACCTTGAACACTTCCAGGGCTGGGGCATGGAGAACTTCGTGGAGTAACCTGTGCCAGTGTTTCACCAGAATTTCTTCTTAATGTCTAGTCTAAGTCAATTCTTTTTTGGTTTAAAGTTGTTTAAAGACACATTACTCTGTGTCCTATCACTAAGGGCCTTTGTCAAAAGTCCCCCTCCAGCTCTCTTGTAGCCYCTTTAGGTACTGGAAAGCTGCTCTAAGGTCTCTTCAGAGCCTTCTCTTCTTCAGGATTAACAACCCCAACTCTCAGCCTGTCTTCGTAGGAGAAGTGCTCCAGCCCTCTGATTGTCAATGTGACCCTCCTCTGAACACTCACCAACATGCCCTTATCATCATATTTGTCTCATGAGATATCCCATATTCGTCCCTTCAGGTAGTATCTGAAGCTTTTTTCCCCCCATTTTGATAAAAATCAGAGTGGATGTTATGTTATTCTATCATTTATATAAATGCAATTAGTCTATTATCCTTAGCAAATTAGAGTGATGGAAGAGGTATTTGTCAAAAATAACCTTTGCAGGAATAGAGCTTCCTTTCATGTGAGCTGGGCAAAAAGCATTTTGTTACTGTTTCTTTAATTGATACTTTAGACAATATTGGATCTGTTTCCAAGTTTTTARAGCTGCTGAGACTTGACTGAGGTTTTCCTTGACTGAATCAGCAAGGTTTTAAAACATTACTATAATTAATTATTTTATTCAGAGTCTAGGAATTACCTGTTTTAAGGGACTCCTTCCTGCGCAGTTATATCTTCTTTGTTTAAGGTGTAGTTTTTAGGATATTGAAGTAGGGACCAATTCCAGGAAAACTGTTGGGCATAAGCAATGTATCTGTCTGTAATTTCACATGTTCTTAAATTCCCTCACTGTATAGGGTCCTAATTTCTTAATTGGGAACTAAATTTTATAGCTAGTTCCTTGTGAAGAGTTGCCCTATACTACATTTTTCAACAGGTTTCTGTTGGTTTTGATTCCCTTATCACTGAAAACAGTTGCCCATTTGTTTGGTCTGAATCGATTGATCTGTTTTCACCTATAGATATGCAGATAATTTTCTAGGGAGAAGTTAACAGAATAAAAGAAAAGAGATAAGTTATTTTCTGTTAAATTTCTGATCCACTTGCTTTAATATGATAAATATAATATCAAATTTAAATATTGATCATCATTATGCACCAGAAAGAACAGTTCACCTACTTGGATAAGAGAAACAACAGTTTGCTGATGGTTTACACAGAATGTTTAGCTTTCACTTATTTCTTTGAGGGTATTTTTCTGAAGTTATGAGATTTATAATTTTATTACTCTTCAGCTTTTTATGTTACATTTTCTCTTTATTTATCTGAGACAATCTATGTGCAGTGAACCTTCAACTGTTCCTCCACCCAGTGTACGGTTGTCTCTGAGAAATGATGGATTTTAAGAAGCACCTCTGAGATTCATTCAAGCATGTAAATTAAATTAAAAAGAGAAGAACTTTTTGTCCCTGATTAAGTATTGCAGCCATAAATGTTGTTACAGAAAGTAGATCCATTAGATATGGCTACATAGACTTTGGGTCCTAGTTTAACAGGAAATGTTTGGTTCCTGGTTCCAGAAATGTGTCACTTGAACATAGCAAGCATTTCACTGCAGTGCAAACCAGACAGCTGCAAACGCTGAAGAGAAAAAACAATGTGAAATCTTGCCACATTCTCAGATGAAGTGACCAAAATCTCTTTGGAAGATTTGATCTTACATAAGACAAATTCTTGAAAAACAATTAGAAATTTTTTAAAAAATGCATCTGAGGATATGCCTATTTAGTGGGGGAAGTGAATTTTTCTAAGAGCTTGTAAGCATTTCTTTTCAAATGGATTTTTTTTATATTATTATAAATCTAGGGGGAAAACTCAACAGGCATTTTATATAAAATCAGAGAATTTAATTTGGCGTTCATTAGGTATGAATAATAATTAGGTAGTACTAATAATTAGGTAGTAATGTGAAGTCAACACACTTTTCATGGTCTATTTAACTTTTTGGGAACTGATTAAACATTAACTTGATTGTGGTCAAGTAGTTCTATACAGTCAGGCAACCTTTGTGCAATCTCATATAAAGTCTTTGATATCCAGTGGCTGGAAATATATTAGAAAATCTAACAGGAAAATGTTTTAGAAAGGCACAGCTGGCCCTTGCAATAACAGGGCTGGGGCTGAAAGAAATTATCTTTTCTTTATATTATCCAAAGGAATAAACTAGAAACAAAAAAGAAAGTGACTTATCCAGTTGATTGAAAAACCTTTCACGATCATCCTTCTTTTTGAGAAGTGGAACTAAGAACATAGTGGGCAGGGGAATATGGGGAGACAACAAATATCAGACATCTAAGGCAGCTTAGGAATCTGCCTAATTTAGACTTTTTCTTATTTAAGCTATGCATTTTTTCCTTGAGTCCACTTGTTCAGTTCAAACAGTTCAAAACAAAAGTGTTATGGTTCATGCCCTTCTTGGCTACATCACAAGGGTACAGTATGAGACTGATGTAAACCCTCAAATCGTGTCCATATGTGGTCTAGACTAAGAGGTCCTTGCTTGCCCATACTGTACTGTACCATGATGTGCTATGGGCAGCATCCCTCTTATTGCTTTATAGCAGCAGCCAGCAGCCACTTGTCATGTTTTTTTTGTTGGCAGCAAGGTAACCCTTGAGCCATGCACTGAAGATTGGTGTAAATATCTATGAAAGAATGGTTGAGTCAAATGTTCTGATTTGTGCTTTGCCGCAAGTCAGACTGGGTAACCAAAACAGTCCTTTCTACCTTGTTATGTATTCAGCCTGTTAGCTGGCTTTAAAAAAAAAAAAAAAAAAGTCAGGCATTTATTTTCCATCAGATTTCCAGGATGGAAAATAAAGCAGTTTGCTGACATTTCAGAGAACTTGCAAATATATAATGTGCTATAAAAATTGATGAGGCAATGAAGGACTCACTCAACATATTAAAGGATTCAGAGAAATTATCAAGGATTAAAGATTGGAGAAGAGAAGTAGAGTTAAGAAACTCGTTTTAAGGGAATTGATAAATTCAGGATAGTAAAGAATGATGAAGTATTTTGGTTTAATCCTTTAAATGCATATTGAACTATCTATTAAAACAGCAGCAAAACCAACAGAAATGAATGCAAAAACAGAAGCAAAAGCAAACCAAAACCAGTGCAGAGTCTCCAGAAAATAGCTCTAGAACTTTTTTTATGTTTGTCTGGAGTATAGCATCCTACCTTGTCAGATTCATCAAGGAAAGTGAGAGAAGGACGGTGGGAAGGAAGTTCGGTTTCAGCCTGGCCTTTTATTTTCATGCTTTAATGCATTTTATGAGCAGCAGTTACAGCACCTAACTTGTTCCTTTCACATTGCTGCTGAGTCCAGAGTAAATTTCTCCAGGACTGATAATCTAGATAAAGACAGATACTGAGTAGTAGGTCTTAATGGAAGCTATATTCCTGCCTTTTTGTGTTTTGGATATTTTATGTGTCTTTGATGCTTCCTAGAACCAGAGATATGCCAGACACTTTGAAAATTACCAGGGAAGGGACAATTCTAGAAACTTTTGAGATTACTTTTCCTCCTATAMCCATCCTTTTTCCTGATTTAGAATTAGACTATTGATATGCCAATAAATCAACAGATGTCAGTAAAACAAATAAACAAAAATGCTTTTGTAGAAAATCAACATCATAACTGCTGGAAAAAATTCTTTATTACTCTGCTGCTAACAGGCTCAGACATGGACTTGTTCTGTCCAGGCAGAAATAACCTGTGCATGGAAAGATAACCTGTGATTATTAGATAATCTAAATTTCAAAATAAATAGAAACCTGGCATTATGGAAGTCAGTGCACATAGTAGTTATTTCAGTGGATCASGTTTTCATTTCTTCTCTTCCTTATTTTCATTTTGTTAGAGAACTAATATGAAACAATAAATCTGTAACCACAGGTCAGACAAACAAATAATATTAGAGGAAGAAAGCAAGTCTGAAAAGTTACCTAATTTTGAAGAGTCAGATAACCTCTATTCATTGACCACTTACTGATCCCTGGAAAAAAAAATCATCATCTCTGTGGATTTTAAATATACATTTAGTATTAAATATACATATAGTATGAAAATTGTGCTAGAAGGTCATAGACTTTTAAAGGAGTGCAAGTTTTTCTGCAGATCTTCAGAGTTTCATCACAGTATATTTGTTTTCAAGAATCTATCTCTTTGTAGTAATACAAGAACCCATTGAAGGCAATTAATATGGTAAATTATAATTGCAATTCTGGAGCATTCTACTATAAGATAGAGTGATTTAGTAACATAATCAAAGACTGTGTATTTAAAGGTCATTGTYGTTTCCCAGTTTATTTGCAGAAACATAAAAAATAACTTTCCCTCAAGATAAAGCAATATGAAAAGAACCTTAATATATTTCCTTCAATGCAAACAATTAATAAAGTTATTTCAAAAAAGTCTGTTTTATTGACAATGAATTTCTTTGAAAAACAACATCTAGAAGTCAAAAGTGTTCTGATATGTGTAAAGCTGAGAATTCCAAAGTTGCAAGCATGTTCAGTGAATAAAATTACATTATTGCTGGAAAATTCGGTTCCTGTTTTGACATTGACTGAATCAGACAGGTGAATTTAGTTCAGATTTTCTTTGTCAGAAATCCCAAGGCTACGTTAGGGCTGTTAAATGCTCAAGTACTTTTCAAGGGAAAACCAATGGGAATAAATGTTAAAAATAATTGATTAAAAGCAGTGATTACATCAGACAGTGAGTAAGTAGAAAAATGACCTGGCACTGCTTTTGAAGAGAGTAATTTATCCCTAGTATAGACTAAAAATAAAAGTTAAATTAAAAAGAAAACTMATTTTAAAAGGAATAGAGGGGATTGCTGGTAGAGATAGAACTGATATGGTCAGTTTATTCAATCTTGTATAGGAAATATTTAGATAAAAGGCACTTTGGAATGCTACAGTAGARGTAAATTATCTTCTTTTCTCTAGCACAGCTTGGAGGCAAAATCAAAATACAGCTCCTTCAAGTTTATGAAACTTGATTGAAACCAGCAAATAAACAAACCATTCATTCATTGCCTGACAAGACTCAGCAGCACAACAGAGCTCGTGAGASGCTGGGATCACTGATTACCATCTTCCATGGAATGCTATGTCCCAGCTCTTTGGAGTAGATCTATCGTCACATATTCAGGCTCCAGTGTAACATTTCATTCTCTTTSAATGTGTCTGAATGTGAGGTTGAGAGTGCTGTTCCACAGATGCTTTTTCAAAACAACAAAGTAAGTCTCTTTTAGAAACCCTCCCATTAAAAAGAGAAGGTATTCAGGGTATTCAGCGCAGTCCCACAGACAGGCTCACTCAGTGAGAACAGTCAGCAGCCCCAGTGGCACAGAAGCCAGCGTCCCACCYACAGCAAATGTACTTCTTTCATCTCAGCACATGTTACTCCAGTCCAAATCTTGATCAAATGTCAACTAAGTGCCATGACTTCACTTGGACCATCTGTCTATAACTTCTTCTTATTAAAAGCACTTAAACAGCACTGGGTGCCTCTCCAGAACAAAGACTCTCCTGACTTGGGACCACAGGTATGCCAGCTGAGGATGCTTGGACATTATGGGTATCTGAGCATCCTCAGCTGGATTAAGATGGACTTTATGAATTTACTTTTGCTAAGTCACCATCAGAATTTTTTTCCAACATACAGGCACRATGACATTTTTCTTTTCAAATTATAATAAAAAAATTTATTATGACTAGTTAGTGTGCTTAAGTCCATACAGGTGTATGCATTCGTGCTACAAAAGCTGATTGAAAACAGTACTGATGTCAAGATAAAGGGAACCTATTTTAGCCCTGAATGAAGTTGCCATGGACTGTCRTTCTGGGTGTTTTTTTCCATCATTAAGGCTGCATTTACCTATTTTTTTTCCTGATATTTCTGAAGTTTTCTCATATGAACAGTGATCATGAATAGCGAAAAAAAGCCCATTTTAGAGAGGATAGCTTGCTGCAGTGTGAGCAAGAGCCGCTCCACAGCATCTGAGCTGCTCTCCAGGATCGTTCCCTGGCGTGGATGATGGCAGCCATACAGGCRCACTACTCAGTATGACAGTACAGTGGTACCAAGAATGCAATTTGCAGCTGCCATAARTTTTCTCCATCCCAGTGTCTGCATTCCTCCTACAACCCAAAATCCACTTGGACCACACTAGATAAGCATTCCTGTGCCTTGATCCCTTTAATCCCCTGCAGTTTAATCCCTCCTTTAGCACAACTGCTAGGCACCTGATGGCCGCTTCCACTCTGCAAACAGTGCTGGATATATGCTCTGCAATATATTGGCCATTGGCAAAAGTCAAGGGGCAATACAAATGCTGCTCCTGCTTTTGCACCAGCTGAGGCAGTGGGGATGGGAATGAGAGATTTCTGGTATCAGAGCAAGAGCAGATGTGAGCACAGCTCTGCAGGCTGGACAGTGCTGTGCCCACCTGGGACTTGAGAGGCTGTGGGATGTTTCATGTGTGAGCCATGAAGTGTCTGGAGAGCAGAACTCCCCTTCTATAGGTTTCCATTTGTGCACACTTTAACACGTTGCTGGGCTTTACTGCACCTCAACTCTCAGCAGAAGGGACATCTTCAACATGGACTGTGTAAGGTGGTTTCTCATGCAGGGTTATGAGTCTTATAAATGAGTATGGCTTAGAGGACCTTGACTAAATTACTCTCTAAGTGGGCTTGACTCATAATTAGCAGAGGTTGTTTAAAAATGTGGGATGAGGTTATGTATGAGTGCCATGAGAAGACAGGAAAAAGACATTATGCTGTCCCAGACTGTGCCAGCGCTGCTGATAGCCATGACTGTGCAAGACTGAGGAATACGCTACCAGATATTGGCCTGAAACACCTGCTGCCTTTTCAGATCTGAAGAAGAAATTTTCGTAACAATTACTTTCATTTTCTTTGTCATTATTGAGGCATATAGTTGTTCAAACAGATAGACTTCAGAGCCATTTTAATGATGCACAAAAAGTCTAATTGGCACGTAAAATAATATCTCGCTCTAAATTTTCTGTGTTTTCTCTGGGAAAATGTTTTAGTAATTATGCTGTGGATGCCAAATGCTGGGAAGAAAACTCATTCCTAAGATATTTGACATATGTCTCATTTTGTCAAATTTAGTTTTCTGTGTGTCGATGAGAAATACCAGCTTTTTCTTTTTTTTTTTAAAGTAAAGGGATTGCTTTTGTTAGCTTTTGCGTGCTTTGCTTGCTTCTCCTCACTGTAATTTCTTTATCAGGCAAACAAGATAATAAGACTAATTTGAGACAATAGCCTGCTACTTTATGGATCCTGCAGTGAAATTTTTATTAGGAAAATTTTATGCTTTAAGGTGCACCAAAATGGAATTGTATTACATTTATAATGAGGTTTGAAGTAGTTTAGAAAACATTATTTTGAAAGAGAGTTTCATTAAAGCAAATAAATTAGAAAAAAATTACCTGCACTGTAACCTGGAGAGTAGGTCCTAAGGCAGCTGTGAGGAAGCAGACCAATGATCAGAAATATTTTTAATATGATTGCCTAAGGCATAGGGATCAAAATAAATGTTTCATTTTGGGAGGAAGCTTGACAACTATATGGGTGCAGAAACAATCTACAGTTATGACAGGAATTTTTGTTTGCTTTTACAGGCTTAATCCTTCAAAACTGATGGAGCAGTTTCCTTAGTAATTCAAGTTCCTGAAGTAAAGATAATAGAGGTGCCACATCAAAAATGTAATTATAAAAAAAAAGGATTGTAACTTCTACGATGACTTGTTCTCATTTGTAGGTTTATTATTAGCATATTGCTGKTTCTTTTTTTATCACTTCTTCTCAATAATGGCATGTATTCAGTTTATAGGAGTTCTCTTTTTGACATGTCTTACCTTTCTAAAAGTAATGCAATGTGATAAAGTGTAAGATGTAGTTCAGGCCGTTCATTTAAAGTTAGTTATAAAACTCCAGTTATAAGAAGTAAGTTCTTGTCTCTTACCTGACACTTTCAGTATCCCGATAAATGTATCTGAAAATATTTGAAAATAATCTTAAAAATGAAGCATGGTGAGATTAAAAGGGATTGTGGTGACAATTGTTGTTGATAAATTTTCCTGGTATGCCCAATGAACATGAGAAGACAGATGGGATTTATTGGTAATCTCACAACAGCCCAGAAAGTGTTGTCATTTTATGTATCTTAACAGCCACAAATAGCTCTTTAAACACTTCCTTTATTCTAAGACTTTTCTTGATGCCTGTGAAGGATAAAAGGTCATTGAAAGCCAAGCTGTACAGGAAAGAGGCCTTAGCAATGTAATGCTCCAATGGAATTTGTTCACACTCAAAGTGCTGATGTGTATGGAAATTTCTAGGTCATACTTCATTGTATTTAGTAGTGGTATTAGTAGCACCATAGTATAATCCATACTAACATTATATAATCCTAATTTGATTATAGATCCAGCATTCATAAACTGATACCTCAAACAACTTACACGCTAGCAAATACTCAGCAAGAGGAGACCATAGCTTCTCATTGCAGATGAGGATGAAGAAAGATAATTTTTATGCATTGTTGCAAATAGTTTGTACTGTGTTTGCTTCTGAAGTTCAATTTGGCAACCTAACTTGTCCCCAAGAAACAAGCTAATTTGGTAAGAATGATGTAAAGTGGTGATACTTACAAATATGTAGACCAATTTATTCCTTCTAGATTCAGGGTCAGGAAATTAAACAACTAAAATCTTACTTGTGGCTGCTTCGTGATACCACTGCCTCTCTATGGGAGCATGCGCTTTATTCCAGTCAGTATCACTATTATACTGTGCAGAAGACACATATGGGAAAAGGTGTAGGTGAGAAAAACCTCATCTATGTTGTCAGGAAATGGTATACCTTGGTTTCCTTTTCTTCCCGGGGGTAGAGTGAATAGTTTGCTTCCCTTTTTTGTATCTTTTTTTAGTTCCAACTAGAAGTCAATTTTCAAGTAAATGACAAAAGTGCCTACCTTCTTTTCTACCCTGTAAGAAGACTTGCCTGAGTGTTTGAGGYTCTCAAGTGTTTCTGTATTGAGCAGTGTGTGCAGCCACGCCATTCTACACAGAGAATTGCAGTTAGGATGCAGCTCAGTAGCCTCTGGCACGCACATTTCAAATCGCATCCAGCCAGAGTTTGACTGGTGTGTGATGGGCTGGCACAGGGAGAGACTGTGTCAAGGCAAGGCCTCAATGGGACCCAGCTCATACAAAGGTTCAAAGTCACTTCTGGATCACAGCTGCTAAGATCTGAATCTGGAGCCAAAAGCTTCAGCTTCTTAAATGGTCAAGATGAGACAGTGACACATCTCTTTGAGAGGCAAGTTTTCCCACCCTGCATTGCATTTCCATTGTCACACTGAATCTCAATACATAGTGGGAAAACTCTCCTGAAAAAGGCAGGATTTAACAAGAATTGCGTCAAAGCAAAGAAGTCAGTCAGAAAATGATCAGCATCCTAATGGTGTAACACCAATTCTTTCACTAATAAAAACTGTACTGGGATCAAAATACAGAACATTCAGATAACCACAGGATTCCTAATTATAGTTATTAGGAATAGGGCTTGTCTACTAGTTTCTTGTGCATTTCATTCCTGGTAATTTGCCTACAAATATGTTTTACTGTTCTTAGATTCCGCTAAACATTATTAAGCCCAAATTAATGGAATGACTCAACTTGTAAGCTGATGATTCAGATACCCCAATGATGGGAGTTCAGGAGAGGTTTTCAATAAATAAGTAACAAAACACAAAAAACGCCCCTTATCTGAAAATACAAAGTGAAAACTCTAGGTTTAAATGTTCATTTTGGTTTATTGCATATTCTGTCTGGGCCTTAGTTTGCTCTTTTCTGAAAGGCATAAATGTGTTAAATTAACCATTATTTTTTACTGTGCACTTGAACTTCCCTACAGTCATATCCAGCAATTCTGTATAGAATCTACAGGCATGAGCAATGCTGCTGTTGAACAATCATACTCTAGACTACTATTATGTCACATTTTAGCTAAATCCAAAATAATTAAACTGTGTATATTGACTACTGCACAAAAGTGTTCCATAGTCTAACTGAACTAACTGGCAAAAAACACTCTAACTGGGGGAAAAGTATGAGACTGAGTCTGAATTTTCCCTGGAAAATTCCAGGCGTACAGTGTAGTAACTCCATGACTTTAATACTCAATATAAAATGCTCTCCTTCAGCAAAGTTGGTTTATAGCAATGTGAATTATTAGAAATCATAATTATAATATTTAGTCTTGATTAATACCACAATTTGGGCAGTTTTCACTGTTTCACTAGGTTTTGTGTTTTTGTAGGAGCAGTAGTGCCTTTAGTCATTATAAAAAAGGACTTTTTATTCCCTTTAAGAGGCAAAACTGTTTGGTAGTTGCAGCGAAAGAACCCAAACTCTACAGGTTATCACTTAAGCTCCATTATGATGCCACATAGCTGTATTATTGCCACGTTCACCTTTCTTTCCCCCTATCCTTCAAGATATTTGTCATTCACATGTATTCAGAAGAGCTGATTTGTAATTATCATTCTCTGGAGGAAATTCTCTTCTCAGAAATGTATTGGCACTGTGGTAATTCTTGGGAGGCCTAGCCAGAGGTAAAAGCGACAATGTACTACATGCACTGAATAAACACATAATAAAACACAGCCTTTTCCAGTGTAAGAGGAGCTCCCAGTGTAAGAGGAGAAAGGCAGCAAATAGATCCAAAGCCACTGAGTTGTGTCTCCTCCACATTTAATAATGCAGAAATCAGGGCAAAATCCCTAATGACAGCTGGGCCCTTCATATAGCTAAAACGAGTTATGGGCCCCTCCAGAATTGCTCAAAGGCTGAAATCCAAGTGGGGTGAACTGCATTTAGAAGTCACAATTTTTTTCCAAGATCTTCTAAGAGAGACTGGGCTGATTGGCTCTGATTAGAGAGCCAGTTTCTAGTGACTAGAATTCAGCATCTTGGTGCTCTTACAATTACCACTAGTTTCACTGTTGCCTTTATTTGTTCATGAACAGCCTTTATTCCAACATATTCCCTCACTATGACCTTTTTTCCTAATACATTTGAAAAAGTCTTTCTCTTCCTTATTTCTGTATTGACTAGCATTAGGTAACTTTATTTTAAACTCACTGGTGTATTGTGAGAAATAACTGTTTGTGTGCTGCTTTGAAAATGAGCATCATAGCATCAAATGCTAGTTCGAGGAGAAAGATGCTTTTTGATGTTCTTATCTATTTTTTTCAGGCTTTAATTGGCTCTATATTCATGTTCCTCCCACTCTTATGGTTGCAAGTTCAACTCTTTTTCAACCTTTGATCTTTGAGTGGTCTCTCTAAAAACTCACAGTAGTCACTCTTGATCTGCTCCATTCATCTCTTTCAGATGTTTGACAGGCCAGGGAGAAGAAGGAGATGAAGACAATTTTTCAGGTCACAGGGGTGGTATGATGTACATGGATGCTGGTTAAGTGGAGCGAAGAAAAGCTTTCCAAAGGGCTTGTAGGGAAGTGAAAACAGGATTACTACTAGAGAAAGGAGGAGGGAAGTCACCATTGTTATCCCTATTTTTTTGTTTTCCACTCTGAGAAGTCCTTCCCTGGGATGGGATTCCTGTCTCATGAGAAGTGTAGGAAGTTCTTTTAGTTTTTTGAAAAATATTTTGATTCTGAGTTTCCTATTTCCTTCAGAGAGATGAGGGGAAACGCAAGTAGGACAACTGTTCAAATGACAGATTTACAGCCTGAAGGAAAAGAAAAATGTCATGGCCAGCTCTCATTGGACTTGGATTCACCTTATTTCTCTGTAGAGGAGAATCTTTGACACTTGAAAATTGTGAAAATAAACTGGAAAAATGTATGTTAATGTAGAAATATTACCAAAAAAGTTGTAATTTAGAAGGTGTCCCGGAACTACTTGTATTTCTAATTCTAGAACCTTGAGATTTTGTGCCTGTATGAACAGCTAAATTTTCTTTTACATATTTCATAAAAATGCATAGTAATCTAAACATACAAATACTAATAATCTATATCTGACAGTGATCTAATTACCTAAATTTGAGGCACTGGCTAGCTATTCTTCAAATGCCTGACACTGTAAAAGCTGGAAAACATGTAAATGTTGTTATCTCTCAGATGATTCACACTAAAACATAATAACATTCTGGAAACTCACACTTACATACACAAAAATCCAAATAAAGTACATAGAAGTGGAAAAAGAAAAGAGGAGATCCAGTCCTTATAAATCTGGAAAGAATTTCTTTGAAAAATTATAAGAAATTCATCCAGATCTGACGATTTTTGCACTGGACTATGCCTATTTTTCATACTACGTTTTCTAAAATTGAAGCACTGCTTTAAAATGGATGAAGACTTTGTTCATATACTTGGTAATGTCAAGTGAATATTTGACCATATGAGCTTCATTTAATCATGAAAGTGAAATGTTTCATTTTAGTACCAAAAACTCAGCTTGGCTGGAAGCAGCTTTTTATGACTACATTTTTGACTGGAGATTGCAAGCAATGCCATGAGATTTAGCTGACGTACAGCTTGCACATTGAATAGTGACTCTCACAAACTTAGTACAGCACTTATGGTAGGTTGCTTGCAAGGTATTGATAAGCCAGAACTTCATTCTCTGTCTTAATGAATTTTCAGTATCAAACAAATTGGTAAAACTCACAACCTGTATAAGGACAAATACAACAACAACCCTAGTGGATTAGACAGTGGATTAGATTATATGCTCTTTATTTTTTATAATCCAAAATGGCCTGTTCTAAAGCAGTTTTCCCTTTTGAAGTTGTTCTGGATACCTAATCTCCAAAAATATGGATAGAATTAAAACTTCTTATTTTCAGGCAGAGCTTCTAAAGTACAGAAAAAAGCCCAGTAGATTAGGTTTTATGTAGAGAAAACCAGAGCAATGATTATTTTTACCATCTATTAATTACCAAATGGGCCAAAAAAAAAAAAAAAAGAAAATTGAAAAATATTTGCCCCTGATTTTGCTTGGTTTGCTTTTCCTAAGCAATGATTTGTTGGATTGAATCACTGATAATGCCATGTAAACAAAGAAAAGGATAGGAAAGTGGATGGGCACAATTTTAATTAATTCACACAAAACCTTTCTTGTACTTACTTGTCTGACATTATGCACCTCTCTTAATGCTCTCTGCATCCCAGGCTGCACAAATTTATCTTGACCTTTGCACAGGATGTGCACAGTCTGTTGTAGAGTTTAGTTGTTCACTGCTTCAGCTGACTTTGCTCCTGTATTTTGTTGTTGTTGTTCTTATATTATCAGATCTTACCTTATTACTATGAAAATGCATCAAAAGTAYTTACAAAAGTGTTGCAGGGTTTTTTTCCTTTTCTGAAAATGTATTTCAACACAACAGGGTAAGAGTTAGTACAACCACTTTATCTTACAACTGTTATCAGAGAAACAGCACAAAACATCATACAAACTCTTTGTCTCTGCTTCTTCCTGTCCCTCCAATATTTCTCTTGTTCCACTGGTTCAAGTCAATAAAACATTTTTCTTAATTCCCTTTCAAGTTCTGATGGTAACTGTGATCTGGATAAAACTGTTGGAACTATATCAAAACATCATAAAGTTTCTGGGATTTATGTGGGAAGTAGAGGTCTTAGATGCTATGGATAGGAACTTTATGACCAGAAGGGAAGAGGGCAATGAACACGTCAGGAGTGACCTTCTTGTGAATAAACACCACAGTGCTCACACTGGCATAGAGCTGTTTTGTTTGGGGAACTACAAATGTAATGGTCCCTRAGTCCACCTGTGCTTAAAAAGAGAAATTATATTCAGACTAAATATATACATTGCACAGTGAATATAATTCTTAGTGTATATCATATTTATGTTCCATCTTGATGGTAAAGAAATTATGTTTTGTCCTAGGGTGCATCCCAGAGCAGCAGACGTGAGAGGGCTATGAAGCATTGTCTGGAGGTTCAGCACAGGTTATCTGTGCCTTGTGTTCACTTCTACTCGTGGTTGTGGGCCCTGAGATGCAGCTGGAGATGGGATGAGAGTACCCATGGTGCCTTGGCCATGCAGCATTCCCTGCACACGTGTCAAAACTGATAGTATGGTACACTTTGAGAGCTGCTCTGAGTGATCTGTTCCCCAGTCTGTCTGGGGGGACCAGGGCACAGTTTAGCATGTGATTTTCTCTGTTTTCGGGAAAGCATCAACCTTTACTTATATGTTATAGCGGAACCAGCAATTAGCATTAAATCATTTCCTGAGCTAGAAATAATAGCGAAAAACCGAATCTGGAGGGAGTGCAGCCAAATATCATCAAGTTGTAATTAGCAGAGGACTACATTTTGAAACCCACTCTCTGTGAACGTTTAAAAATTACTCACCAAATGGAATACATTCAAAGTGCGCTTGCACGTGTCCCTTTAGGTTTTCAGTATGTTCTGTGACCTACACTGTTACCTAGAGCTGTCTAAAAGCATTTCATCTGTTTTTTTCCTCCAAAATCAGTCAAACATCCTTTCTGCAGAGAGAGGACTTGGGATTTTTATAATATTTAAAGTCCTTAAAAAGGATGACCAAACCAAGCAGCCTGAGGACACCTTTTCAAAAAATATTCAGCTTCTCTTCAAGGACTTGTGCGGATTGTGGATTTATCATTTAAAATGACTGTTTCCTTGTAGTTCCTAACCAGTTTTACTTTAAAATACAGGCCAAGTTCCTCAGTGTCTGTAGATCAGCTATATCTAACTTAGCAAAGAATTTAGCACCATGGGGGCAGGTTGGTAGAGCAAAGAAGACTTTGAGCAGGTTGCTCAAGGTGTTTACATCTGACCAGATGCAGTTTGATTCCTCGAACCAAACATCCTCTGGCTGCAGGCAGTTTGAATATGCTTAAAGAAACAGTCACTGATTCAGATCCAAATATCCCTTTTGGAGCTGAGGGAATGTGATGGAAAGTTGCTTATGAAATGAATGGCATTGTGCACAAACCGCTTCTTACACTGGGCCCAAGCATGAGGACTGCAGGTTGTTCAGGACTTTGCTGTAAAATGACTCGATTATTCTAGATCAAAACAGCGTCAAGGGCACTAACTTCAACACTGGTTCATTGCAAATGTCTTTTTGGGCTGTTGTGTATATCTCCAACCACTGCAGAAAATCTTGTAGAACAAACTTTACCAGAAGTGCATCACATGAGAGTATAATACCTAGAACAGCTAAGACTATTATACGAATAAATTTAAGAGTTTGAGAACCTTTTCATAATATCCTTTAACAATAAAAACTTGCCAGTTCAAGTCTAAACATTATTATTAATTTGCCTTGCAGAAGGAATGGATTCTAAGAGAGAGAAAATTCTAATTATATTCTAAAACAAGTTATGAGGAAATAAACTTATCATTGGTTTCGTGGAAACTTTTAATTTTCCTATGTTAAGCCAAAGGACAGAAGGAACAAATGAGAAAACATGATTTTTGAAAGTGGAATTCTTTTTATCTGTTGTAGGTTTGTTAGGACTTCTGACAAATTGCTCTGTTTTGTTGGAAATTTACAATTCTACCAAGACGATAGGAAATTTTGTCTGAACTGCACTGTATTCAGCAGCAAAACAAGGCAATCATTTGGGCTATGAAAAGTGGTATTGTGTTGATTTTCTTATTAATATTAGAAAGTATTAGAGGCTTGAATGAGCAGTAGAGAATGATAAGATACAAGGAGGGGAAAGCATCACAGAGTTGTGACAGAATAAGCAATTGATAAAATTACACTACAAAACAAATTTAGTGTCTGAAAGACAAGAAAAGAACATGTACCCTTGGGTGAACTCAGCTCCCAAAGATTGTTGAGACAGAATTGAGCTTTTCTTTTTAAAGATTTAATTTGATCAGATTTTTCTGCCAACATTGATATTTAATTTATTTGGTTGTCATGCTGAACCCTTCATTCAATGAGTGTTAACACTTTCATGATTGCATAAATTTTTTTCCCTTTGGTTTTAAAGTCCTCAATATTTGGAGAGAGTTTGGGCCTAGGATTTGAATTCAAACTTATCACAGTTTATATACGGTGTCTGTCATGCTAAGGTACTCATATCCCACAGAGGCTTACTGCAGGCTTTCCGCCAAGGCAGAGAGGAGGAAGGAAGCAGAACAGCTTGGTTCTGTGTCCTCCTCTGGGCCCTGAGAGGGTCTGACTTCCCTTAGACTTGGCAAAGTGACAAATCCAAACACGAAGCACATGATTAGGGGCAACTTGTCATCCCTGCTGCTGAAGTTGTGCATCTTTGATCTGTAGAAAAAGAGTGTAAGTTATAAAGCCAAACAGAAAGGCTGAAGCAGAAACAGCCTGACTGAAGACATTTATCTAGTGGTTCCCTCGGGCCACACACAGAAACAATGCCTGCAACAGGACAAGAAACAAGGTTTTTGTTTCATGTGGTGCTGTTTCTTAATAGCCCTGGCAGGTATATCAAGAGACAGCTTCTTCAAGCCCTTTTATTAAAAAAAAATCTTATAAGAAAAACATTTTTAATCTCAACCAAGTGTTACATAAATAAAGCATTCTGATGCATAGGTCACACAGCAGAGAATTCCTTTGGCAGCAAGAGCATCTCAATCCTGTCTGCAGTGTATCAACAGAGAATCATGGAGCCACATTCATCTCATTTCTGTTAGTTGAACTTCATTTCTTTTGCTGTGCAATGACTATTATAACTGTGGGCCAATTGTTTTGGTATATTGGTTTGTAAAAAATCAAATCAGTGTAGCTCTTAAGATGGATTAAATACTTTTTATTCACCCTGAAAAAATTCAAATAAAAAATTAATCATCTAAATTAGATGTAACAAAATGTAAAAATTAAATTGATCATTACATTAAACAGAAATTGAAACTTAACAATATGATAAAACTAATTGTCAGTTATGATTCACGATAGAAATATAAACAAAAAAGCTACAATAAATTCTAGTTCTTCTCGTAGCACAAATTAAAAGACAGCAACACTGGTGTTACTCAAACATGTTTCAGTTTATTGTTCAGAAGGCCTGAGCTCTGTCCTGACAGGTTCCAGAAGCAGCACCATCTGAGTGGACAGTGTTTTCATGTCATAGATGTTGTTCTTTCCATGCCCAATCTCAGCAGTTCTGTCAAGAAAAATAAAATCAAGAAAACCAAGGAAAACTAACTACATAAGTGAAGATTTTCATGTCAAAGAAAGTTGGCTCATATGGCCATCCTGTCACACTCACACTCATCAATCGTTTTCTTAAGGTGAAAAAAAAGGGATAGTAACACTTTTTGAAACTTCAAAGAAAGCAATAAAGTACCACACTTTGCTGGAGATTGTGTTCGGCTTTTTTGTGTCTGTCATTACAACGAATATTTGTCTTCTCACTATGAGTTCAGAAAGTTTTTCTCCTTCTCTTCTCCAAGGATATGTTCTTTATTTTCTTCAGTTTTCTGTCCATGAAACAATAAAAGGAAATAGTGAGTGATCTTTGCCACTGGAGGGAACACTTTTATGGATCCCAGTAAGTTTTTCTCAAGAACCTTGTTCCAAAAGTAGTGTTACTGGCACTGTTCACTTTATATTTTACTTTGCATATAAAGCATATGAAGGTCTTTTGGCCATTGCTGTTAGCTACTGCCAGGTCAAGAATGCTGAGTTGTCAAATAATTGAACAAAAACAAAGACATTAATTTCTCCCATTATTCTTTGTTAATTAGACTATACCAGGATACAAAACAGCTTTTAATATAGCATTCAAACATTGTAAGCAGTTGCCATAAGCTTTATAATTATGACTGTACCCCAAAAACTCAGTGCAACATCTACTTAGGGTTTTAACTGTCTGAGACTTCATTGCAATTAAATAGAAGTTATATTACTGCAGAAATAAACTGCACTCRTATGAAAGGAACTACATATTCATTAGAGTAAAACAGACTCTGATGAGAATCCGATCTATTATGTCGATTCTGAAATTCTCATACGTTATGTCAATTTTGGAAAACTACAGCAGAGCAAGGTAATCATGATTCTGAATTTCAGGCTAAATGTCAAAAACAGCTCCATAAAAAGACTTATACCTAACAAATTGTTCATCTAGATGTTTAAAGTAATTTGCAGATACAGGCAGTCTGGAGGAACATTTCAGTTTCTTAAGACCTAGCTACTATGTATGTATATGTGTTTATTACAGCATATGTCTTCACTAGTATTTGGTTTAGTATCTGAAAATGTCTCATTTCCACAGTTAAATATTTCAGCTGAGAGTCCTAATCTGTGATCCATACAATAGCTGTATTAAGATATGAGCTGATGAGCCAATATTTATTTCATGATTAGTAGGGTGAAAGTTATTAAACCACATAATTTCCGAGAACATTCACCCTTGTATGGAAGAGTCTGAAATGAAGAGATTACTTGAGCCTTCAAAAATGGGCAATTATGGGACACGATTTCTGATGCCTCATTGAGGAAGTCACTCAGATTGCACAAATGATAGCTTTTACAAAACCTCAGACAAACTGCCAAAAATATTGTCTCATCTAGGGATACATGTACTGCATGTGTTTCCTTGATATAATTTTAGCTCTCTTGCCCTTGTTGCTTGATGACTGAGGGCAAAACAACATTTAATTGTTCCAATAGTTGAAAAACTGTTCAAAAATACTTTTGAATTAGAAATATCTTTTTTTTTTTTTAAATTTATATTTGAAAAAATAAAGATTTACTAAAAAAATAGGGAAGGAAATGAGTTCTTCAAATTTCTGGAAGGTTTTACAGAATAGCTCTGCCGAAAGTTTTTCATCATGGCTGTCCTATAGAACCGGTGTTCCTTGTGTTACAGCAGATAATTTTTGGACTATTTTAAGTAGACACTATTAAAAAATTGCCTATGTGTTTGAATTTAATCATCAGAACAGCATAATATTGAAAATTTTGTTGTAAAAATCAAACTTCTGAAGCTGTCCAAGTAAATGGTAGAGACTTACCTATGGTCAGAAATATTTCATGCTGAAATTTCAAATGTCTTCTGTTCTTCTATTATCTCCTCATCATGACATCAATGTAGTAGAAACAGTTTATGTTGCTCTGGTTTCATGGGTGCTACTAAGAGCAGGAAACTACATAGAAATTTATGTTTGTAAAAATAGCTGCTAAATTTCAGATGTTTACATGTGTACATAAATACACACAGTTATATATATATATGTAAATATTTACAGAAATAAAGCAGAAACAGATCAAATTGTCCAAGTATTAGTTTTCATAGAATCAATAGTGAAAAGAGACAAAAGAAAAAGAAAGAGTAACTATCTCTTACTTATTTTCTTTGGGATCATTTCACTGCTGTACACACAGTTTTGATATACTTTGAGCTCTAACAGAGATCTGATTTTGTGCAGCTGTCAAGAACACTGACTTGACTCTGAACATGCAAAAAGTTTTATGGTCATTGGGAAGGTATCTGATATTTCTAGGCATTTCCAAATTATTCTGTTTCTCCAGAAACAGCTCCGCAGTTACTGTACTACATTCATCTTTCCTAGAGTTTTCTGTACCAAGAACTGATAAATTGCTTGGTACTTTCTTTGTTGTTCTCGAGGTAAAAGGCTTAAATTAAAGCAGTTATTGTGAAAGGCTAAGTTATTTTTCCTTACTCACTTGGTTGTTTTAAGACTTGTACTTTTGATTTCTCTTTCTGTTAAGAACATTGTTAACTCCAACATATTTTCTAACTTTGGCCAAGGCCATGATTTTCTGTCTTTATATGTGTACTTTTATGGACTGAGCAAAACCAAATTTCTTCATGCTAATTGAAATCCTGTCTGCTGGTGAAGCATTTCTTAATGTCTGAAAAGGTAGGCAGGAGCAAGCCAGCAAGACCTAAATGGTTCAACAATCATCAGGACAGCAGGAAAGCAGCTGTCCTGGGAAACTAAACTGGATGGGAGTTCAGGCTCACACACCATCCCTCGGTCACTCGCAAGGTTTAGTTAACTAGGATACTCCCTGCTGCAGTTATGCAGTGAGCGAGCCCCCTCCCAGGCAAATCCCAGGCTTCACTTCCATGTTTGCCTGCAATTCTGTAGACAACATGGACCACAGGCTCTTCTTGATAGGCAGGATAGATGTGGGCTTCATATTTTGAGGCGGATAAGATAGTTGAGCCATATGGGCATGAGCCATGCCAGACCACTTTTCCTTAGAGTAGAGAATGGGCACCAGTCCAAGACACATTCTTTTAGTACAGCCTAGCTTTCCAGAATACCAAGTCAATAAGAAGTTGAATCTCAAGGTTAGCAGAAATACTTTGGATAAAAACAGTCTTCCAAAATAAAATCCCATATGCTTGCAAGAAAGCTCGGTCCAATTCTTTGCCAAGCCAGCTTTGTGGGTCATGGTTATATATAGCTCCCATATACAGTCCATAGGAAGCATGCAGCAAGTCTCTTGGAGGGCTAAATCCTGCTTCCTGCACTGAATCATGTGGACATAGAGTAACATTTTCAGAGGCTGTATTGATTTAACTTGTGTAAGACAATAAGACTCATGTCAAAATTATGTACTTTCTGCTCATGGCTTCCTTTCTGAAGCATGACTATTTTTCTATATGTCTATTTATCTAATATTTGGGTTATTTTCTGTTTCTAAACAGTATTTAGATTAACTTGTAGAGATAATTTGTCTCAAAATTATTTCAGCTTTCTATCAAGAATGCCTCAAATGTGATGAAGGTGACATGTTGCTTCTGAGACACTATTATACGTGAATATGTATGTGGTATAACAATAATACATATTATATATCTAATTTTGTGGTCTTCCCCAGTAAATTGCATTAATGAAAACCAGTTATCTGCATACTTGGTTCTTTGCTCACTGCTCCTTCTTATGGTGCTGTCAAATAGAAGACATACCATGTGTAATGCTGGAAAACAAAGTTCATTTGAAACATTTTTGTGTATCATTATTTGAATTTCAGACTTCACTTTCTTCTCACTTTTACCAGTTTAAATATAAATATCTTCTCAGCTGTGTTATTTCTGTTTTGCACCAGTGATACTGCAAGACAACCAGTCCCATAACCTTTCAGTGGCTGACACGCGACTCTGTATCAGCAAATTACATGTGCACTCCAAGCACCACAGCCAGTTGGAAGAGCTCCTTTTGTTGATTTTCCTAGCCTCCAGAAGAGAATGACCACATGCAAAAGACCCTCTGGGAAAGGCCCCTGCAGCACCCTCTGTTTGGGTATGATGCCTGGGAACAGTGATAGGTGTTGTGTGTAATCACACCAGGGGACATTTCAGGCACTTGGGAGCAGAGATGAACATCTACCAGTGGGTGGGAACATTCCTGGGCACAATTTGATATATTAATACAGACAAAGCCATTATGGTCTGTGGTTCTAATGGAAAATAGGAAATGTGACTGAATGGCTCTACTGAAAAATGTTAAATGGTATTAAAAATTTTGTCTGTATTGTCTCATCTTCCACTTCATAAAAGTTAACTATTCAGAACACTTGACTGTACCAGGCTCACTAACATTTTTCTATCATTTTTACCTCCTAAGGCAAAATAAAAAGTTTGTCTTAGAGACATTCTTATAGAAAGTCTGCAAATCCCTTAATAAAAAATCCATCTATCAGCTGCTGTCACTTTCCTGACTTGAAGAGTATTTTTCTGGTGCACATTGGCAGCATTCAAAATAATTTTAGAGACATTTCTTAATGTGTTTGCATTCAGATGTCATCAGCCTTTACAGGACCCATCTTTTTGTTAGGTCAGAAATTGAATTTACTGTTGTTGCTGTGACACTTGGTTACATTATGTTCTCTTCCCTCTGAAAACGCATAGTAGTTTATAAAAGATTTCCCAGGTTTCTTCTTGTATTGTGGCTCTTTTTTTATTCACCTTCCTATGCTTTTCCAATTCTATTTAATGTTGAAGATCCTCAAGATGACACAAAACAGAAAATATAGAAGTTTTGTTATAGTATCTTTTTCAAAAGTCCTTGACAACTTGGGCCAGGATTTCATGGCTCTAACAAGCCTTGCTATGTGTGTCCATTAAAAAATTCCTTCTTGCTCTTTCTGACCTTAAATGGCAGCAGTCACACTTGGGTGTTGTGATTCTAGCATTGTGAATCATACTAAATAAACTCTGCTATGTGACGGCATAAAAGCACCTCAAAGCCTTATGTCAGACCCGTCACAACTTCCTTACTAATCTCGTTTACTGTAGATATTTCTTTCCCCTCTCTGGGTATGGCTTATACTCTGCTTATCTAGTAAAACCATAGCAACTAAACAGCTAAGTCACAGAGCAGCCAGAAACATGAACAGGGCCACTAATGCCTGATAACAYGGGACCCCTGAGAAATCACTGTAGAATATCATATTGCCAAAGACAAGGAGAAAACACAAATTCCCTGATGTTTTCATCATGCACAGTACACATCATCATTCCTTATGTGTCTGTCTCCCACCGCCTTATGGGAGTCTAGGTTCTTAATTCATCAGTGAAGCACTGATGAACAAGTGAAAAATCTGGATGGAAAAAGATTCTGGAAACTAAGTTCACATTGACCATATTAACTTCTTATAGTTTAATTCCAGTGAAGCCATCTTTGACTGGAAGAGCTATGAGTTAAGAGAGAGGAGCAATGTACTGAGATGTCTTATGAATTATTGACACAATAATCACAGAATTCATTTCTATTTAACTCTGGAATATGACTGATTGCACTTTTTATTTTCGAATATCACCCAGTGAGCTGATATATAAATACTACTAAACATGAAACAATTTCTTAGGAAAAAAGAAAAGGATTTAGTATTTATTTTTTGAAGGGATTAAAATATTTCCTTGTTAAATGAATAATTTTAAAGAAATTATTTTAAACATTTAAGGAATATATATTATGTGCAGATTAATTAATAAGTTATAAAATTTAAATTATTAATTCATTTTTAAGCAACATTTCCTTTAAAATAATGTGATTTTTAGGGAAACCACAACAGATGCTAACCTCCACAAATAAGGATAAAGTTTTCCTCTATATATGATATAAATAAGCTAAAGGATGGCTAATTCCCAGTACTTAGAAAGTGATATTTAGGGAAAAAATAGGCTGCTTCTATAATAAGCCTACTTGAATAAATGCAGAAATGGTGGGCAACTTACAATTAGAAGATGAAATTACCCAGGTTATGGACAAAGTATGATGTTATTTGGTTCAGGTTATGCATTTTGAAGGTAGTTGACAATCTATTGAAGTCAACAGAAACACTTGGTTTMAATTATGTGGGCAAACTCTTTTTTGAAATTGTCTTTACTATAGCATATTGCTACTGGTTTCTCCTGAAACGTAGAAACATTCCACTTTAGAAAATGTGTTAATTTTCAGGATCAATACTTTGGTTTCTCTGTACCTTATTTAGATTAAATAGTTATGAATTCATCTTTACTACTGGGTAACTTTCTTCAGCTCAGAATTTAAAACTGCACCAAGACTTGTTTTTTGATGAAGGCTGTGCAGGTCTGGGGCCCTCATCTCTTGGCTGTTCAAACTGCCACTTCTTCAAAGTGACTTCTGGTTCTCTCTTGAGGCTCATACCTGGTCTTCCTTCACAAAGAAGCCAGAGAAGAGGGTACACAGTGCACAGCTGAGTCCTACACCTAGAGGGATATTAACACTTGTAGGGTGAGTACTATCCCAGAAAAGAGAAGCTGGAGTGCCTTTCAACAAGGCACTTAAATATACTCACTTCAATGACAGCTGATTATGCATTCAATCTTTTCTAACTGATGGCAACTTTTGTGCCTTCAGCTTTGTCAAGTACCTTTTACTRAACTCTTCTTCAAATAAGAAATGTATTCATGGATTGCTGTTTTAAATCTAATATGCAACCTCTGCTTTGAAATGAAAAAGCAGATGCACTTTCCATGAACAGAAGTCAGTGAGTAAAATCTAGATCTTAAAGTGATGCATATTATTTTTTTTTATTTCTTTACTGAGCTGCATTATCTTTCTAGTTACCGGAGTGCTGGAARAGCCAAACATTTGGACACATCTGTGAGATCAAAGTGTAACAAAAGTATGTACACCCAAAATTTGGACTTTAACACCRGCAAAAATACTTATATTTTATGAAATTCCCCCAAACTAAATTCATAGACTTGCAGAATTGTAGAATGATTTGGATTGGAAGGGACTWTAMAGATCATCTAATTCCAAACTTCTGCCATGGGCAGAGACAGCTTTCAGTAGACCAGGTTGCTCAAAGCTCCATCCAACCTGTCCTTGAACAATTCCAGAKATGMGGCATCCACAGCTTCTCTGGGCAACCTGTGCCAGTGTCTCACCACCTCATAGTGAAGAATGTCTAATCTAAACCTACTCTCTTAGTTCAAACCTACTCCCYCTTGTCCTATCACTACATGCCCTTGCCAAAAGTGCCTCTCCAGCTCTCTTGTAGGCCCTTTTTAGGTACCTGAAGGCTGATAGAAGGTGTCCTGGGGGCCTTCTCCGGACTGAACAGCCCCAAGTCTCTCAGCCTGTCTTCATAGGAGAGAAATTCTTCCCTTATCCACCAACACCTTATTATGGATAATTCACTGGGTGAATTATCCAGTTTTAGGTGGCCACCGAATTCTTCAAGCACAATTTGCCCTTAGTGAAGCCATGCTAGTGTCACAAATCACCACCTTATTTTCCATGTTCCTTAGCAATTCTACTCCTGTGCTCAAGGTCTGGAGCCCAGGTAGTTTTCTGCCTTTCCCRGCTGAGAAGATTGTGCGATGTCTCTGAACCATCCCATCCACTGCACAAACACAACACAGGCCCTGTTTGCCTCTCAAACACAAAATCAGGACTTCAGAGAGATGTGTGCTGGTGGGAGTGGTGGCTGGTTTGCTTTACCTTCAGTTCATCAGCGTGATGTGTGGATCACTGACTTGAGGTGGCATCCACTTTATTGTTCCYGAGGTTATTCAGATCCACCCTTCCMMGGCAGACATCTCAGCTGCCAGCCTTGCCCTCAGCAAGCTGGAGTCATTCTCTTTTTTTATGTTGTTCATAACTCAGCATTGCGTCTCACATGCATGGTAACCGGTTGMAGCAGATGAAGCCTTCTGAAAACGTTAACTTTAAATAAAGGAAATCTCAGTGAGTCATTTTTGTCCTAACACTCATAATTCATGGAAAAAGCAAAAAAAAATATTAGACAGGCCATTTTAAGTGCCTATTAAACTGTTATGGTCATCTAATCAGGCTAGCTTCCTTCTGCATTTTAAAGAAAAAAAAATGGAAATGAAACCACTTAGTAGTTTCTGCATGAATAAAGGTTTTCAGAACAGAAGTCTAACTTCAGAGGCTACAACTCAGGCGCTTGTGAAGCTCTGTCTCTTCTTAGTACCAAGAAACCTTCAGTTCAATAATCTTTGCATAGGTGAAATATTAACAAAAACTTTTAAAAGCCTGAAATACTAAAATATATATTAAAAAAAGATTTAAAAAACACAGACTAATACATCATGTCAAGTCATAGTACATCAGTGTTAAAATGTGGAAATTGATTATGCCACATTATTTCTTGCTAGCAGGACCACTTAAAAATGCAAAATGTTTTCTCAGTACAGAATGTTAGAGTACATCTCGGACACCCAATCTACACAGAGGCTCTTCAAAACCTGAGATTAGCTCAGTCAGTCAGAGCACAATGCTWGTAATGCCAAGGTTGGGGATTCAACTGCCTTAAGAGCCATTCACTTAAGACTTAGATTCAATGGTCGTTGTGGGTCCTTTCCAATTCACAATATTCTGTGATTCTGTGATCATTAGCAGTTTTGTCCTCTCTTTTGTATTTCAACCCTTACTCTGCGAGAGAAACTGGGCTGAGTAGAAATGGAAATGCMTACTATACAATAAAGTGTATAAAAGATAATGGAGTGAAGTGATACAAAGCTACCAAGTTTTGTTGTTGCTCGTGTTTGCACTAGCTTTAACTTTTGTCTCACAGCTGTTGGGAGCTATTTTTATTTTTGCCAGTGCTTCACATAAAATCCAGCTCCCTAGTCAAAATGCTAAATGAAGAATCTACCTGTTGAAAAACTTCTTTCTATATATAATAAAATTTTTCACTGTTCTGTAGTTATGCCCTATTCATCAGAAGTGTGCYGCTGCAGCACCCATAGGCTGCATTTTCTGCATTTTCTTCAGAGRAGTAAAACTTGAAGACTTCTGTGGCCCATGGACAGTCTACCCACAGTCAAAGGGAATGTACCTATTTGCAATCTTGAAATTTATGGGCTATACTGATGTTAAAAGATTTATCCTGCATATTCAGTATTTGGAATAAACTCTGAAACACAGAGATTTTTCCAAAATTAAGACAATTGACCAAAGCAAATATTAATATGTTTTTCTCTAAATATTCAAAATGTTAAAAGGGAAATATTTTGGAAAATTGATAAGCTTATTTTATGCATGGAGAGAAAAATCTTGGCTTTCATTTATAACAATGATTCAGAATTTCATCAGACTGTCTTTCAGTSACTGCTGAAGGTCATTAAAGAAAAGGAAATGTCTTTTGTTGGCATATGCACTGTTATGAGTTTGCCAAATCCACAGATATAAGCCCTTGAATTTATTTCCTTTTGAACAAAGAACACAAGAAAGATTAAATTAATAGGRAAGAAGTCATTAATCACATGTTTTGACTTATTACTGTGGCAACTACCAAAGTTTTAGCAGACAAAAACCTGCAGTCACAGTATTGTAGAGTGGATTTTGCACTATGACTGGGTGAATTAATCATATGACTTGAAGAGATTTGCTTTAAAAAACAGGAAGTTTTGTTCAGTTTTTCGTGAAAATTTCAGTTAAGGTTTTATATTCAAATTTTATTACTTGAGAATGTCCTCACATGATGGTTTTCATTAGAATTTAATTAGATTTTGCAATATTTTGATTTCTTCCTTACACTGTCACTAAAATTGCTCTTATCATGATGATTTCAAAGGCCTTTACCTTTTGTCCAACAATATGTGTGAGATATTGCTGTTTTCAGATCTGTGCTGTAATTCTGTAGCTGTTGCTGAACAGTACTCATTTGTGCAAATGGACATACTGACTGCATTGCAGGTCCTTTATAATCTCTATTAACTAAATATTTGTAAGTCAGGATTGTATAAACAGTCCCTCCAGTTACTGGTGTCTGCTGAAGAGTTAGAAGAGCAAAGTAGGATGGCTGTAGCCTTAACCCTGAGACTGTTTCTACACAGGGACAGGAAATGAGGCACAGGCATTGTTCACTGCCGCTGGAGCCAGACAGGATGGATTAGCTCCCCTCAGCAAAGCTGACAGGCAGTCGCCTCCAAAGCTGTTGGAGACAGGCTGGGGATGCTCCGTGTAAGACAGAGGGAGTGAAAACAAGTGCAGACTCAGGGAAACTGCTCATTAATCTTCTAAACTTGGGAGTGAGTGAACCATCCTCTGAACCACACCAAAGCAAGACCCGGAGGAGCAAGCTAAGAGTTAGAGTGATCAGAGACGTGGCGTTTGAGTTTTTCCTCGCCTCTCTTTGGTTTGAAGAGATGGTGTACCTTGAGAAGCAGCAAAGCTGTCTGCCTCAGATTACTGTGTTATTGATCCTTTTCTAAGAAAGCAGAAAATTTACGAGGGAGGCAGAAGCAATCCAAATTAAAAAAAAAAAATAAAAGAAGAAGAGAAATGTCATAAGTGTTTTCACCATGATCTGGGAAGTTGAGTCACATTGCTTAGGAAAAGAAAGAAAGGCATACTGCACAGCTCTGTGCAAAGATGACGTGTTCACTGAACCCTAAAATTGGGGGAAATTATATTAGAATGAACACCCTGAAAATAAAGATGTAAAAGAAAACAAAGAAACAATGCTTAGCATATCAACAGTTAACTGCGAGGTAATTAGATCTGTAAGAGTTGAAGACTTGGCTTTTTCTGACAGAAGTTTTATATTTCCAATGGCACATTGRTGAAATTTGATCATTATCAAAAGATTTATGAGGGCATCTGCCTTTTATTTAGTACACCACACAAAATATCTTCATCTACAAAACTACCAGCTTATTAAAAAATTTTTTTTGTTATTTATTTCTAACTTTTAATGATGAAAACAAGTTCTTTTGCTAACTTGGCAACATTTTCCTGGTCAAGAATTTGTTCCATCATGTCTTCCTAAACAAAAAGATTCTCAGTGCCTAATATTTATTTTTTATGTTTATACAAAATAATAGTGTAAATCAGTTTAAATGTTCTCAATATTTCAAGCAACCATTAAATATTGAAGCATTAAATACTAAAATTGCTGAAGTAGTTGTTTGTCTACATATGATAGACTCAAATATTGCACCAGCACCTAGGAATACTGAACTGTACTAGTCATAGAAACCCTGCTTTTGACCTTTTCGGAGAAGCGAACAGCGTATTGGTTTATAAACTTTCTGAGTGAATGCGATCTGGCTTAATAGGCTGCAATGGGAAAAACAAGCCTGAAAGCAATGTAGATAAGCAACCACACAACAAACTTCAGGGAGGCAATTGCAGGGCAATGGCATGTTTCCAAGCCACAGGACTCAGCTGTTCTGCTGGCCGGGAACAAGATGATAAAAAAGATACCCTGCAGCTTAAAGGCTCGTCCTAGGAGAGGAGTCAGCCAATGACTGGCCCATGTGGAAGGGAGGAGAACCTGACAAAGGACAGCATCCCCACCAAAGAAAGCTCCTCAGATGGACCTACTTGGAGATTTTAAATTGTATGTTTTTTGCTGAAGTAATTTGTTACTGTGTAAGAAGTCTTTTTTCTAAATAGATAGCTCACTTGTGACAGTGGACAGTTATCACAGGAGATAAGAGAGACAGAAAGAGATGTTGTTCAGCAGTGTTCTGGGAATTCTCACCTCCCCTGCAGGAGAAAGTTGGAGTTATGGTCAATTAAGGGGGTGGTGCATCTGTGAAAAAAAGTGTAGGTGGTTCCAGGTTATGTGTGGGGTGTGAAGCGGTGGCACAGACCAGACAGTGTTGGGAAATTCCACTTTGACCAGAGGTATTATCTCCCTTTTAATAAAGTAATAAATGCGAATTTATGTATCCAAGCAAATTAAAACTTAGCATTAATTACTAACAGCAAAAAATGCTCTTTGAAAGAGAAACTCTGAAATGAAATACTGAAAACTGCTTGATGGCCTCAAGAACGGTAAAGATGAAAAGCACAAAATCAATAGATCAAATGCACTCTTCTTGCCTTGCTTAAGCAGGGTGAGAACCAGCCTAAATCAAAACATAAGAGCACATGATGCAGAAATCCAAGACATTACCATCTGAAATTGGATGTGTTTGATTTTTTTTTCTTAAAATGTTCTTTAAAATAACTAGTACAGCTATCTTTCAACAGAAATCGTGCCCTAAAAACAATTTCTGAAGTAATTTTTATCCTATTGAATTAGGAGAGTGAGCCCCAAACAGGACACAGTAATTTTTCTTTTATCTAATGAACATTTTTTATTTCTTTTTCTGGTCACAAGAGCACATTAATTCAGGATGAAGAATAAACATAGCAAAATGAAGGAATAAGGATACAGTTCAGGAATAAGGATACAGTTCTCAACAATTCAAGGGACTGTGCTGCTGCTCTTGCTGCCTTTCATTGGCAGCAGAGTATATTATCCTTTTTGCTGAGACAGGAGACCTGTTTTCAACTTTTTCTGTTCCTGTGAAGGAAGTTTTAAAGTATTTTATGATGTCAGCTCTCTATGAGTGCAATTCTGTATTGAAAATGTCTAAAAAGATTAAAGCACAGACTATGAACAAAAGTTTGTTTGATCTTAAGTGTTTTATTTATTTGTTTGCTTTGTTTCCACAGAATCACAGAATATTTTGATTTGGAAGGTTTGAGGCTGACTTGAATTTTTTTTAATTCTTCCAACAAGTGAAATAAAGATATATAGAGATATATATGGATAAATTCCTGCAAATAACAATGCTCAGAAATTCTCTCTTTGGTGCAGTCTTTCCATTGCCACCAACTGCTGTTGGTTTGACAGCAGCTTTCCCTTTTGGTTTAAAGGTTTGAAAAGGATATCTATCGCTAACAGAATTTTATTTTTTTTATTCCTAATATTTCATTGGGAACTGCAGAGGCTGGTAAGAACAATTTCACAGGGGAATAGTAGTGATACTTTTTAATAAGTTATGTGGAAAATATATGGTTTTGTCATTTTATAGGAACTTATTAATCATGTTGGAAGGTGCATGTACCATCTGGCGCAACATACAAAGTCTGAGCGAACAGGGGGTGTGATACTGCTACCGCTAAAACTCCAYGCATATAGAGACAAAGCTTATATTTACATAAATTAATGCATTTCCTGACCAAACTATATGGCTCAATGATTTTCCTCTGTAGAGGTGTCCTCAGTGCATATTGCATGTTTTGGAGAGATATCACTGAGTGATTGCTTGCTGGTTCATTTGCAGTGTTAATTACACGAACACCGTATCTGTCTCCATGATGGATAGGAAGTTGTTGACAGCAAGCCCTTTTCCAGAGATGGAACACCAGTTCCCCACAGAACTGATTTTTCCTTCTGCAATGCATTCACTAAACTGAACCCATCTAATGGTTTTGATAATTGCACTAAAAAGGTTTCAAAAAAGGCAGAAATCTAACAGGACTTTATGTGCTCTTTGTTATTGTTTTTTAGTTTTTATGGTTTGTCTTGGAATCACAAAAATAACTTAGACATAAAAGCTTAATGCAGACAATAACAACAACAACAACAAAAGAAACAAAATGCTCTCAGGTTAACAAAACAATTTTTCTCACCAGGATCAGGTTTAGGTTAGTGACAATACAACAAAACAGAGAATTTATCAGCGTGATCAACACCTTTGAACAGATGTCTGAAATGTTTTAATTGCAGTTAACTGGGTTGCAATGAAGAGCTGGTCTAGGCAATACCTCCAAGGTCCCATTCCAGCCTTATTTTCTGTGACCTGCAGACACTGAAAACAAGCACATATTTAACAAAGTTCTTCATGTTCTGGACCAAAATAATTTTACTTCAGCAAGTTTTCTAGATGTTCAGATACTGTGCGGTGATGAAAAAACCCACTGTGACGTCTGCACCATCCCATATTTTTCTCTTGTTGAACAAAGCAATCTCAGAAGTAGAGCCAGAAATCTTCTCACCCACCTGAGGCTTAATTCAGTTTCTCTCTTTCCCGTTCAATTCTTGGCCATATGTTTCTAGTACTGATAGGGGATCAAAAGTACTTCCATTGTCTATGTTCATCAGCTGAGTGAAGACATAAAGCAGGGCCCACCTTGGCTAAGGACAGGCTCTGTGTATCAAAACTTTTAGCAAAGGGAACAGTCACTATAACCTACAACTGTTTGATCCTGGGAGTAGATGGGTAGGGAGATGCTTTACAAAAATTTCAATAAGTGGCATGCTTTATTCTGGTCATGACCTTGGCATCATTGCTCACTCAAATTAAGAAAAGATCAATCCTTGCTTTCATCGTTTCACATTAGCAATGATGAAAAGCTGCAATTTGTGCAGCAAACAAAACCAGTAAAGCCACATTGTTAAAGTTGGGGTACAAAAAATTCTAAGCTGTAAAGATCAGAGTGCGTGGATGAGCATTTTGTAGGCAATTTGGCAAAAATAATTTTTACCAAAATAGTAGGAGAAGAGCTTTGTCCCTTCCAAGTATCACCAGGTCGTAAGCTAAAACCTTGCAAATTTTAAATTAAAAAGGACTGTGTTTCACTTCAGCCGAGCTATTTCAATGAGCTCTCTACACATAAGCAGTTCTACAGCTGTGATGTCAGAAGACCCTTGCAAATATAAATGTGCAAGAGAAAGGTTTTCCTGTGGTCAAACATAGAGTTCAAACCTTGGTGAAACTGAAGGGAGCAAAAGTTTTCTGGTAGTGTCACCCAGCAGTTCTTAGCTTGCATGGGCTGGATGCCTGTTAGAGAATAATCCTTGTCTTTTCATGACATGCTGCAGGGTATTCTCACATAGTTTTTCAAAAATCAGTGGTTAGAAATAAGTGGGTTTTGCATATTAGTATTACAGAAATGCCTGCCAGGTATGTGCCTGCATGAAACATGTTTATAAGGTAAATGAATAAACAGAATGATATTTATTCAATTAACCTGTAGGAAAGGTTAATTCTATAAGAAAAGCAAGTTGGAGAATGGCCCTCTAATATTGTCAAAGACAGATATAATTGTGAATAAACTCATTTTGTAAAGAAAGCAACATCAAATGCACAAAGTCACTGCCTCTGGTACAAATGGTAGTTTTGCAATGTTGCAGTAGTGTGCTTTGATTCAATTAAGCCAAAAAATGTACTTCCCCCTCCCCCATTTCATCTGGGACCTTTGGCAGCCTTTGCAACACAAAAGTTAAGAGTGTCACTGATGCCTGTGTACGTGTTCCTGCACACAGTCACACATATACATATTACATGTGCGTAGTAGATTTGCGTTCAAGGGCTGGTGAAAGGCAGAAGTTCCAATCCCATGTATTTTTTCAGCTCTAGATGTTAATTTTTTTCATCACCTAAGAGTTCCTGTTGCTTTTTCTAATGCACATTTTCCTGGATGTTCAATGCCAGTTTGCTTCAAATACAGGAGCTTTATTTCTCCTGTGAGTATTTAACAGCTATTTGAGAGCATTTCTGTCTAGTGGTATTATGACATTACCAGCAAACTGATTGATACAGCTGGTTTATTAACTTTGTGCACTCTCTTTCCTCTTAAAACTGCTCCAATTTCCAATCTATTCACAATCAAAAAGGCCAGTTTATCATAGTTTTTCAAATGAACATCTGGGAAATGTTCCTTTTAGTCCTCAAAATGAGAATAAATTCATAAAAAAACCTCAAAACAACAATTTCCACCATATAGGACAGTTTCAAAGCTAGAAACTGAAACAGGAGTGATCTCCTTACAGGAAACCACAAAAGGGAAGAATTTTTTTTGTTCTTTCAGATCATCTGATTTTCAAAAATTTTAGCAGAAACTGGTTTTATGAGTGAACAGTCTTTTACCACAGAGATGACTGGTTAAAGAAACAAAATTTACAGACAAACTTTTTAGTAAAAAAAAATCAATAGATTGTGGCTAATTATACTATGATTTTTATATGTCCCTCATCTGAATGAACTTTTGATTATCTCTTTTGTCTCTGAAATCACTACAAATGCCTTAGTAGTGGATAACAAACTCCTTTATTTATCTCAGCAGCAGTTCCTCCATGTTTCCTGAAATAATACCTTGTGACTCCTTGGTAAGCTGCGGCAGATACTTTTTCAGGCCTTTTAGCAAATTAGAGGGATTATGAGATCTTTCTTTCTACCAAGTAAGTAACAATGCAACACCACTTACAGAACAGTTGATCATGTCTAAATAATAGTAACATTTGATTACAGTGCTTAAAATTCAGAGGTAGTAGATATGTCCTTAGGACTTCTAAAGTGGATATGTATTGCCATACTTTTCTCAAGCCTGTAATATCTTTTTAAAAGATACTCTTAAATGCCTAAATTCTACTCTCAGAAAAGCAGTTACCCAACACCTATTCAACTTGTAGCAATTCTGATTCCTACATAGCTTTCTGGTTTTTTCCTTCCAGGCATTGAATCTACATGGTTTCTTAGAGGAAAAAATACAAGAAAAATGTTGATAAAACACTTACAATGTTCTTATTCTTCCTTAAGTTGAATCTAGTTCCTTTGCCAATAATTTTACTAATCTCTTTGCTTTTCTGAAATAATAAAAAAGCCTTTGTGAAAAATCTAAGACTAAAATGTATGGTAATAAAGTGATGGGGTTTTAAAATCGTTGAGGAACTAAGATGTTCCAACCTCTTTTTTTTCTTCTTCTTTTTTAGCGTCAGATTGGTTGGCCACTGTTTTTGTACAGTGTTCTTCATTCTCCTCAATCCAAGGATGTATTTCAGAAAGCTCAGAGAGGAATGGAGACCACAACTTTGCTACTTACAAAACCTGGAGCACAAAAGGGAAGGTCTTGTCTACCTGGGGAGCTCCAAGAATCAGGCAGAGCATATCTGATTACTCCAGAGTACCAATTTATGTTTAGGGCATTAATAATCCAGTTTAGCCTATCTTTAAGTTTGTTTCCTTTTTATGTTGTCCTGTTTAAATTATTATTTTGTTGGCAGTAGAAAAGTGAGTATGCTCATGCTGTACAGTAAGTGTAGCAATCTGGCTACAGAAATTCTGTCAGTCCATGCTGGACTGAGAAAAAGTGAGGTATGGTGTGCACTTAATTAGGGTGAAAAATAAGTTAACAGCTTGCTCAGAATCCCAAGTGCTGAGAATTTTTCATTCGAAGAACAGAATACAGTGTGCCACTTGTAGAGGCAAGAAATTTTGTGTACTGACTTTGTGCTCTACAATCTGGACGTGCACCAGAGCTTTTAGACACCTTTAAAACATGTATTCATCTGAGTTACTTCTGACTGAATGTTCACCCAAATCACYGGTTACGTGCACAGTGCAATTCAGCAGCAGGCAGCACTTCCCAGGTGCTCAGCCTTCTTTTCTTTGCCACTCTATTTCTGGTTGAAAGGAAACAGGGTTTTGAATGAGATTGGCTTGTCACCCTTGCTCTGGATTACGTTTAGTTATTTCTTTGAATGCCCAGCTTCCTTGTAAACATTTCTGTACTGAAGGCTTTTAACTCATAGAGAGGGCTCTGAATGCAACTGAAATTCACCTGTGGCTGGGGAACACAGTGTCTTTTCCTGCAAATTGGCTTGTACAATATTGATTTAATTAGAAATAGGTACTGTGGCATTTTAGGCATAGACTTATCTGCTCTATGTAGGCCAGCTCTAGTGTTGTGAGCAAAGAACTGGGAAATACTGGATTGCTATGTGGCAGAAAAATTTGATCTCAGACAGAAATATTTGAAATTATACACCTTAATAATCCATCTATTTTTGGGACCCCAATATGAGAAATACCCAAACTCAAGGGAGATCAACAAGGGACCACCAGGATGGTTGAGGGCTGGAGCCTTTGTCCTACAAGGTGAGGATGAAAGAGCTGGGCTAATTCATCCTCAAGAAAAGGTGATTTGGAGGGACTTAGAGCCCTTCAGTACCTTATAGAGATGATGAAGCCAGGCACTCTACAGTGTAGCAAGGGAGAATAAGAGGCAGTGGGCACAAGCTCACTGAACTGATGTTCAGAATACTCTAAATTAAGCTTAGAAGCTTTTTCTGCCTCATGGAGATGGTCAACCAGAGAAGTTGTGCAGTCTCCAGAGAGGCCCAAGACTCAGTTATATGAAAACACTGAGCAACTTGGTCTGATCACAGCTGAAGGTTGTATTAGAGATCTCCTAAGTTCCCTTCCAGCCCGAGTTATCCCAAGATTCCATAATCCTACAGTCAGTGAATAGGTACCTAATTGCTCTCATCAGTTGTCTTTATTAAGTGACCAGATTTCACATGCACTGACAAGCATGACACACGCTCAGGTGTGTAAATACAGTTTTCAGAAAGGTCTGTAATGGTAGGTCTTTCTATGTGCATTCCTAGGTGCCTTATTTTCCTAAAAAAAAGCCCAGAAATTAGATCTCAGAGTCGGGAAGTCACATGTTGCTTAAGAAGTTAACTCCCATATGATTCGATATTTCTGTTTTTCGCTGAACTCTGCAGCTCTAGCTAATATATCAGAATGGTCTGAATGTGATAAGGGACAGATGTCATTGATATACTAGAGTTCTGTGGAAATGTTTTGAGATGTGTGGCTTTTTACTCCACCTCAACTCCTTACCAGGCCAGTGCAATGACACTCCAGAAGCCACTTGCCATGAAGTCTCTTGGTGGTAGCACTTCCTGCCTGGATGACACCACTGGCACATATCTACACTGTAAGTCCCTAATAAAACAATGCTTCTTGTGCTAGCACACGCATTCCAGTACTGACAGTGGACGTGGAGAGGGAACTGTACCTGAGCACTTCCCGAAGGAGGTCCTGTGTATTTAAATGTAGGTCAAGAGGCTCTTCTGAAGACCTCTTAAAGCACTACTSCTTCACTGGCTGCACTGAATTGCCTTCACAAATATCAGATCTAACCTGCACTTTAGAGAAATCCTGGCACACAATTGTTACAAACAGGACACTGAGAAAAGGGCCTGTACTGATTAGTCCTTAGTGGGGAAATGACAGAAGCCAACAAAGTTATTTCTCTGCACAGGGAGGATGACATAATCCAACTGTTGAAACTGGGATTTGGTCCTCAGAGAAAGTCTGTCATTTCACTTTAGGTAGAGTTTTGTTCTTCTGTTTTGCTTGAAGATCTCTGTTAAAGGATGCCTCACCTTTTAATTATTTACTTTAAGGTCTTCTTGATTCACATTTAATGGAAATACATAGCTCTTAAAAAATAAATGAACTCTTTCTCATAGATTATAATGAGGCCATCTCCATGGTAATTAATTTCAGAGAATGGCATTCACCTGGCATACACTATAATTATACTCTAATATTGAAGCTGATCTGAGCAACTAACTGAAATGAATTAATAAAATATGTTTTATTAAAGCTAAGCAGGCTATGATTGTTATCATAATTATAATGATTATTATTATTACTACATGGATCTCAAATTCTTTTAAAACAGCATCTTTTTCTGGGAGCAAATACTCAGTTCACTTTCACATTAAATGTTCTTAAGACCATACTGACATCAGAGTGGTTTGCCAGTGTTTTTCAAATTAGAAAATCAATCAAAGAAATTAACCTCTAGTTGACCACTACWTGTATTTTTAAAACATGCCTAGATATTAATACATAGCAGCAATATATAAAGAAGTAACCATAATTATGTTAGTTTTACAGACAGAGGATTTATATTTCACCTCCGCAATGATAGCATAGGCCTAAGATGTTTTTCTGTGTTGTTTCTTTCATTTTCTAAAACCAAAACTAAGCATCCCTTGAGAAAAAAATATCCTTTGTTTATCGATCTTATTTTTTCCCAAAGCTTTCTCCAAAGCAGGTGTAATGGACTTTATCTGTTCATCAGGATCTTATCCTGCATTGATTGTATGCAGTCTGTGTTGATACCTTTGAATTCAGGAAGCTGGTCGTAGGCCTAATTTCTGTCTCCAAATTCTTTACCCTTTCAGCAATTCTGAATACTGGTCCTTATTCTTACCTACTGGACAAGAAACAGGCCAGCCTTGTAGCTCTCAGTCTAACTAGGTCATTATTTACACACACACACGCGCGCGCGCGCGCGCACACACACTTAATTATATAATTATACTTTATATATGCACAAATATAAAACCATTTATATCATACCCATGCATATAATTGCATTTGGACAATTATTTAGGCGTATTTATGCATAAACACAGAATAAACTGGGGATGACAGGAATAATATTTGAAAATGCTGATGCATTTATTTATCAAACGTAAACTAAAGACATAAATTTATAAAAAGCAAATTTTCTTTGCAATTAAGATGAAAAACAGGAAAGATAGTGATTTAGACAATTTGACAAATTAGAATAATGTTTCAAGCAGATTTGTTCAGGGTTTTCACCAGATACCTGTTTCCCAAAACATGACTGCACACACTGACAGGAAAACTGTGCCAATGGAAAGCCAATGGAAAACTGTGCAAGTGATGTTTTGTTAAATCATATTTCAGAATTTACAATGTGTGTTTCACTCACCATTCTTCCAGAGAAACTGAAAAATGAAATTACTACTGGAATGATTCTTCGTTTCCAAACAAGAGATACACAAAGATGTGTTTAAACAAATCAAGGCCTGGGTTATGACTTCATTATGACCATTATGATTTCCCYAAATCAACTATAAAGTCCATTACAGTAATTTTTTAGACTTTTGTTTATAATATAACTTTGGATCTTTTCAGAAGAAAGCTAAACTAACCATATTTTTTTTGTGTTTGGGCAAACAGGGTCCATTATTGCCTCAATGTTGCATTTATTTTTTTACTGATTTTGCACAGTGAGGCAGAAGAATAGTGTTAGCCAGAAAGAAACCGTTTTAGCTGCAATGTCATTTCCATTCTCTCCAGAGATATGTATATGCTTTGGAAAAACTAGTTTTTTAAATTCTTGATACTCTGACAGCCCATACGGCAAACAAGAACAAGATGGGACTGGAACTGATTATATTCCAAACATTTGGTAAAAAAATGGAAATTGTAGATAATTCCTGTACAGACACAATATGAGTAATTTTGATAGCTTTTTCATTTTTTTTCTACAGCAGTCCTGTTTTTCCCATCGTATAGTAGTAACTGGAAAACACACATTTATTCCTGATATAATTAATTTCATACATTTTCATTGCTTTTATTACAGAAACTGCACTTTTGTAATAAAGTAAAACCAATCGTGAGCTGCTACATATTGCAAATACAATACTCTTATCTTGCTATACTATTTATGATACCTTATTCCTTTCTGTATGTTATCTAGATCTGTTTGATGAAATCTCTATTAAAGTAAAATGGGTGATTGCCTGAAAAGCACATAAGAAACAGGACATTTTGCACCATACTAAAAGACTGTTTACCAGCTGTTCACTGTCAGAGAAAAAGGACATTTCCAGTAAGTACCAGGGAGGTCTGTCTTGGTGTGGTATTATTGAATGGTTTTGTTAATGACTTTGACCTCTCATTAGAACTGATTTGTAAAATTTATGGATGGCTTCCTGCCTCACAACTACTGAAAGACAGGATGAAAACTCGAAATGTCTGTGCTAAATTAGACAGATGGTTTGATATCAACAAGAATAAAGTAGTGCAGATGAAAGCAAAGTGCTTCATGGAAGAGAAGAGAAATGGAATGCATAAAGGCAAAATCGAGACTCATGGTCTCAGCAGCATTACTGCAGYAAAGAGTCTGGGAATAATAATTGCCACAAATTGAGTAAGAGTCAGAAATATAATGCTGCTGTAAAAAGCAAAAACAAAAGCCAAAAACAAAGTCATATGTCAGTCCAGGATATATTAACAGCAACATAAACTGCATGAAGGAGTCTTTTCCATTCAAGCGTATCTGGCAGCAGAGAAGCTTTATGCAGGGTACTGTGTCCACCTTTGGGCACTCTACTTTGGCAGACAAGTTCACATGTTGGAGAAGGGCAAGAATAAAAGGGAAATCAGGTTAGTCAGCCATCCAAAGAGTGGAATCCAGGAAAAAAAAAAAAAAAAGAGTTTAGTTTGGAAAAGATAAAGCTAATGGAGAATAAAAAGGAGAAGGTGTTGCATTGTCCTTAATGTACAGCAAATGTGAAACAAGAAATAGTTGTTGTAATTTACCTCAGTGAATGTGCAGATTAGATATGGGGAAAATCTGAACTGGGAGATGAGCTAGACATTACAGCAATAAAGCAAGAGATCTAAGAATGAGGTAGATTTTTAAAAACATAGATTTGTGTTGTATGATGTAAGGTCAAACAATCCCTTTGACTGGCCTCAGAGTAAGTGCTTTCATGAGGTCACCTCTGACTGTGCCTTCCCTCTCTGAAGGAAATTCAATGCCACCAGAGGAAGAAAGTAATTTTGACCTCACTGTGCTGCTGGGAAAAAAAAAAAAAACACCTAAATAAGCAAATTGGCCTTTGGCTCTCTTGAATGTTTAGATAAGGAGATTGCAAGTAGGAATCCAACAAGAAAAATAGAGTTGCCTCTGTACAAATGAGATGAGTCCTCACTTAAATGAAATAGTGAGATAACTCAAAAAGATGGGTGTATATTTCCTGTACCAACTAAATTTAAAATTCCAATGAAAATGCAAATAAATAGTTCCTGGATTATTGAAAAAGAAGTTGTGTTTAAGTAGTTCAACTGTTTTTCCCATTAAAAAGCAAACTTAGAGAGAGCCTGATTACACAGTACATGTACCTCCATGGAAAAAATATATGGATGTGATATTTGCACAGTTTAATTCTCAGCCACGGACCTTRTTTCTAAAAGCTTTTTCTCCCATCTAGATGGAAAGATATCATGAAAAGATATGCCCATGGGGACAAGAAGAGCAGAAGGCAAATTTTGGTGCTCTGAATTATTCCCATGAGAGTCCTCTCTCTCTGGAGACAGAGCCCGGAGAGACTACCTCCCTGGGGTACACTGACTACCATCCTGAATGCTTCCATAATTTAGCAGCTGACAGCTGAAAGCAAGAGACCGAATATCAAACAATGACAGTGATTAAGCTTTGGGAGTTTCTGTAAGGGAAGTGGCATATCTCCTGCTATTTTTAAATCAAAGCTAGATGTCTCTCCAAAAGGTTTGCATTAGTTAAATAGAAGGCATGATTCAATTAAAAGAAAGTTACTGGTCTCACTAAAGGAATGAGTGTCTGAAATAGAAGGAGTTATGATTTAAGAGGGTGATCTAATGGCTTAAATAGGAGCAATACATGGTTTTATATGGGCAGTAAGAAACATGTAGTAGTGTGTCTAATGCTCAAAAATAAGGTAATTTCAGACTGCTCTTTGATTCACCTTTTTATTTCTTTCTAGGCCTAAAGGAGATAAAAATATATATTTGTTGACAGGGAAATTTTTTGTGTTTTTATACAGAACTATATTGCTATCAAAAGCACTGATGGGACCTGATGAGAACAGCCTGTGACATTCTGTCTCCTTGGCCTGTCTTTGTCTTCCTTTGTTGAACTGTCTTGATTTGCACTTTCCTTATTTCTATTCTTACACCTACTAAAGAATTAGAACTCTGTAAAAGATTCAGTATTGTAAAGTATGTGCTGTGACAGTCCAAAATTAGGTTTTTCAAACTCTTAGGGGAAAAAAAAAGAGAGCACAGTAATCTCCAAGTTATGCCCTTCCTCCCTTTTCCCCTTTTTTGTTAAAAAATTTCTGCCTTGCATCGTGGGTTGCAAGGATAAGACCTCAGAAAGCGTTTTTCAACGTGGACATTTTTTAGAAGCTGTCATTTTTCGGTCGGTTCTTGCTTATTAACTAAACTTTCACGTAAAGTCACATAAAGACAGAAGTACATGCAGATATCTTGGATCAAAATATTAAGGTGTATTAAGATATTGCTTGGAGTCTTGCACCTAAATGCTTGCTCTCTGCTACAAGATAAAACAGCTGCAATCAGAGGGTGGGTTTAGAGTCRATATTAGGAGGAACTTTTTTACTGTGAATGTGGTGAGGCCCTGCAACAGGTTGCTCAGAGAAATTGTGAATGTCCCATCTCTGGAAGAGTTCAAGGCCAGGCCATATGGGTCTTTGAACAACCTGGTCTAGGTGGAAGGTGTCCCTGACCGTGGCAAAAGCCTGGAACCAGGTGATGTTTAAGGTCTTTTCCAACCCAAAACATTCTATGAGTCTATGAATCCCACACAGTGTCTTTTGTGGTGTAAAAGAGCTTGATATTATTCTGGGCAATGGACTTGAAAAGTTCCTTCCTTGCTTAAGTCAAACTGACAGTACTTGTGAGAGGAATGTGTTGAAGATAGTGCTAGAAATAYTCATGATGTGAAAAGATAAGGAGAGAGGGGGGAAACTGAATAATCAATTGTCAGCAAAATGTATGTTCTCTAAAAGAAAATTCATTGTCCAGAAATTCTTCCTTGGTTGGAACTTCATGTAAGGGGAAAAAGAATCTTAATACACAGAAATATAATGAAAATATAGCCAAAATTTAATTGCACTGGATTTTTGTGAAAATATTCAGAACATGCTTTTAGCTTTCAATTATAAAAGCCTTCTTTAGCTCTTATAATTTAGAATATTAAAATCCTCTAATTTAATTACCACACTCATGTGGTAATTAAAATAAAGAAGGTGCCCCAACTATACCTGGCTTCTTCCAATCTTCATAAATATATACACAGAAACACAAGATTTGGAAGAAGAAAAGTGGGTAGACTGATGAAGGGTTACATTGTTGTGCACCAGGGAAACAAGGTCCTGCTGTGATATGGCAGGGCTGCAAAAGTTTGGGCCCTAAGGCTCAGAATGGGCAGTAGCATTCTCTGGGGGGAAGAAAGGTAAAATTACAGACAGACAGTATCATTCAGATGAAGTTCACAGAATCATAGAATAAAATGAGTTGGAAGGGACCTATCAGGATCGTCGAGTCCAATTCCTGTCTTTGCACAGGCTCCCCCAAGAGTCACACCATGTGCCTGAGAGTATTGTCCAAACACTTCTTGAACTCTGTCAGGCTTGGTGCTGTGACCACTTCCCTGGGGATCCTGTTCCAGTGCCCAACCACCCTCTGGGTGAAGAACAATCCTTAAATGGAAAGAAAAAATGAAAAGGCAGAAAAAAAGAGGCATGGGAACATCAAGTTCTGTTCCAATGTCAGAGAATGGAAAGGGAGGAGTTTTTTAGGGTTCAGAATAAGTTGTGTATTCTGAATGAAAAGCATGATATTTGCAGTTTTCAAAGTTTTTACCATCATTCATTCAAGTTAGAAGAGCCTTAAATCCCAGTTTGGGGTTAGCTCATGCCACCCTAAATTGAGAAGAATGCCATCAAAATTAATGAAAATGCACAGCTATAAAATGTCCTGTGTTTGAGACATTTCAGTCAGAATTCAAACATCAAATAATCTGTATTTCAACAGAGCTAAGATTAGAGAAGAAAATTATCAAATTATATCATCAGTACCTTCTTCTGCTGCAGCCGAAGTCTGTGATTAAACAAACACCAGAGGAAAAGAGATTTCATATTCTGGAATTATTACTTTTCCCAGCCAAAGGTATTTTATTCATGGATTTTGTATTCTTTGCTGTCAAACATAGTCATTCTCATAGACTATCTTCTTGAGAATTATGAATTCATTGTAGTGTTATTTTCTAATATTAAGCTTAAAGTAGACTTCATGTGTTACTGAATAATATTCCATCAAGAATGTGTATTCACTTGTTGTTTTCTCCATCTGAGAAACCAGAATATCTTTTTATTTTCTCTGGTGAAAGGTCACAGTATTTATGCCTAATGTGGAGGTGGAAGAATAATTCCAAGTATCCTCTGTTGGTTCATCTGCTCTTCATGCGAGTGAAATGAATTGGAGGATAATGGCAAAAGAAAGGAGAGTGAACCAGGTGTGGACTGGCTCTCAGTGCGGCTAACTTCCACCAAGAGCAGAAGAAAGTCTGCTTGAGAGTGGCTGTTACTTATTGGGCCGGTTGTTTATGCTTCTGACACAGATCTGAGAGAATAAAATARGTGAAAAATGAGTGTAACTGACAAATTTTAGTGCCCTTTCGCTTTAACACAATTGGTGTTAATGTATGCAGGTGACACCCAGTTTTTTTGAGCATCCATCKGCCTTCAGTGTTCATAGGAAACCAGGTTTATGGGTTCTTATCATCTAGTAACTTTGATGCTTTATTTCACCTAGTGAGTTATAGAAGTTATACAAGTAGTTTTGCCAATGATTGTTACATAAGTAAATATGATCCTCACAGTTATATGTACTAAGGTAATGAGAATTATGTGCAAGTCATGCACAAAAATCTATGTTGAAGGAAGGAACACAAATTGMGTTTTCCAGAGTAAGCATGATTTTACAATGAATAAAGTCCAACATAATTTCAGTGGTTGTTTCTTGAAAATAGGAAAAAAGCTCTGGCTCAGGAACTGTGTCCTTCATATGCGTGTAATTCTAATGTATTAACTATGTACATCTTTTATACTTTCAATACGTACCAAAGTCACCCACTTGCATATTTAGCTTCCATTTTATATCAAGACTGAAGGCAATTTAAAGGCTAATGCTGACAAGATTTCAGACAGGATAATGAGTACTTCAAAATGTCACCACAAACTAATTTAATGTAAAGATTATCAAGAAATGTCATCTCTTCAAAATGAACAGAACCAAAGAGGTTTTGACGCAGTGCATACAGGATAAGAGATTTTTTCTTTTAAAGGAGTAAATATTTCTGCTGAATGAGTAAAGGGATACAGAAAATTTATAAAGTGATTGTGCAAGATAAATAAACAGGACTGAAGGAGGAAAACAATAGGGTGGTTGTAAAGAAAGAAAAAAATTCCCCATGAGACATAAAGGATAATACAAAGAGAAACTGAGCCAAGAAAGAGTTTGAAGCCCCTGTTTATCTTCCTAATTCATCAGGAGAATTTGTAAAACYATTTTTTGGGATAATTTTGAAATAGTCTGATATAGAAAGGGAGGATGACTTTAAAATGTAAAAATTGTATAAATATTAAAATTGGCTTAATGGCAAAATAAAGGAGGCAGAAGAGAATTTTAGGTTAAATTATTCTCAGGATGGCAATAATATTGTGTTTCAGGTCTGTGTTTCTAGGAATTTCTATATTTATATATTTAACTAGTTAAAATGGGAAAATTGTAAGCTGTATTTCAGGATTTGCATTGCCTAATTAAGCAGCTGGTTCCTTAGATAAGTGTTAGCAGAAGATTACGTTTTATATTATCTTCACTACAACAAAAATGAAAAATGCATCCAATGCTACAACTCTACATTGAAATATATAAACTGTTTCAAAACAGAGCAATGCTGAAGAAGAAAAACAAAAGAAATAATAAGAATTGTGCATTTGTGTATAAACAATAGATAAATAATAGATTAATATGGTAACATTGGTAGGAGAATTTTATCTGACAATAACCCAGATTGATGTTTTGAATAAATTAAAGGAAAATGTCTTTGGTGATGTTTGCTGAGAAATTTTCAACTACAAAACTTTTAGGAAAAATGTACTGAATCTTGGTCTTGAAGATCACAACAAAGTCTAGGCGCAATGCCTGGAAATAGAACCACAGTAGGTTCAAACTGGAAATAACAACTACGTGCATGATTAGCCACTAGAAACATTTATTGAGAGATGCAGTGAATTAGAACAAGAAATCATTAGATTAACATGGTCTAGGCTTTTAAAAGTATGAGTTTTCATTCAATCAAAGYTCTCTGTATTTACTGAGAGAAATGTTTTTAATTTATGATTTTATGACAGAAATCAGTTTAAACTACTGGGCCTTCTGGCTTCAAAATCTATGATCCACATGAAAACCAGTCACAGAAAGACACTTTATATTAAATCAGAGGATTTTAAAATTATTTATAGTTTGCACCAGATATCTTAAGATAGGTGTTTTTCATGTATTTTTATCCACAGAGAATAGTTATGTAGTGCATTTAATAAATTTCACCTTTTTGTAATGAGAAGTTGAAAACAACAAGGAAATCACCAGCATTTTGTCAGCTCACCCCACACTGCTGATTTTTGTACCTCGCCATGTAAGATTACAGAATAAACAGAAGGAATTTTCATGAAATTAACTACAACATGCATTTGTCATACTGTAAAAAACACTATGTGACAAGTGTTATCCATAAGCGAGCAATCAATTAAGAATTTTTTGTGTTCTTGGTAATTGTTTATGAATTATTCTGTGCTAAAATTAAACCCAGCATATTTTAAAACTTATGCCCGGTCTCGTGAGAAATTAACTTTCATAAATGAGTATTCATGCGGGTTTTCACAATTATTTTTGCCTGTAAGAATTAATGGGCACGCAAATTTCATATCAATCTTGTTCAGGTAGTTATTTTTTAAAGTGATACATTTAAAATGGTGCAGTCTTGGACAGGCAAACACGCCTCTTGTATAGAAATGCAGTTTAGAGCCGCATTGTACAGGCTGACTTCGGTGGTGCTTGTCTTAGTCAGCTCAGGGGATCCCTCCACCGTTGTCTGTTGCAAGCTTTGAGAATGGGATCCACAAAAACTCTCTTCAACATACCGGGAGTCACCACACCCAGTAAGACGTGTCACTGTGAAGGATTGTCTTAAAAACTGGCATTTTCAAGGATATGAGTCCCTAACTGTGAGCTGCAGGGAGTCACTTTATTGGAGTTAAAAATCCATGTTTTTGCTACTGGAATTATAGAATCATATAATGGTTTGAGTTGAAAGGGACCTTAAAGACTATTTAGTTCCAAACCCCCTGCCATGGGCAGGACACCTTCCACTAGACCAGGTTTCTCAGAGCCCCATCCAGCCTGGCCTTGAACACTTCCAGGGGTGGGGCATCCCCACCTTCTCTGGGCAACCTGTGCCAATGCCTCACCATCCTCACAGTAAAGAATTTCTTCCTGATATCTAATGTAAACCTACMCTCTCAGTTTAAAGCCATTCCCCCTTATCCTATCACTACATGCCCTTGTCAAAAGCTGCTTTCTATCTCTCTTGTAGGCTCCCTTTACACATGGGAGGGATTCTATAAGGTGTCCCTGGAGCCTTTTCTTTTCCAGGATGAAACATCCCACCTCTCTCAGTCTATTTTATTAGGAGAGATGTTCCAGCCATCTGATCATATTTGTGACCCTTCTCTGAACCTGCTCCAACAGGTCCATGTCCTTCTTATACTGGGGGCCCCAGGGCTGGACAYAGTGCTCCAAAGTGGAGTAAAGAATCACCTCCTTTGACCTGCTGGTCATGCTTTTTTTTAACACAGCCAAGGCCCTTTATTTCAAGTTACAAGTTGAAAAGGAGAAAAAAGTGTCCAGTGTCTGCTCCTTAGAATGACAGTATTCTCCTAAAAGGTGGGTTCGAATCTTTCCCAAGAGAGGATCAGTCTGATTCTTGGCCTGCCACCTCCCAGGCACTACTCTGTTGGATATCACTCTGCTGAGCTGAGAAAAAAACATCATTATTTGGATGTTGGGAACAGCAATGGTATGAGAAATTATGTCAAAATATATAGTACGGGGAAACTTGGGCACATTTTATTATGGGTTTTTGGAATTTCTGACTGTCATTATTTGTCCATATATAGAGATGGAAAAAGACTATGTGAACTGAATTTATCAACAACTGACTTGGAAAGAAAGATTGAAAATATTTCACACTTTTAAATACAGTGAGATATAAAGATGCATTACCTTCCTTTTTGCTACATTTCACTACAACTCTCATTTATATAACTTATCAGTATCCTAGTGATCTAACCTGCATTTTGGTTAAAATGATCATTTACCCAGAAATAAGCTGGTCATGTATATAAGCAGGTAATATGTGGGTTCCTCTGTATTTGTAAGCATCCTTATGCGGTAACTTATGCATTTGGACTTCTCTTCTTTGGTGGAGTCCTGCAATAAATTGATTGAATTATATCATTTGCAGCTGTGGTTATTGATAAATAAAATAATTTCTTTTCTTGTAGAGAAGAAAGATTTAGAAATGTTGTGATAAAGATGTTCTTTACTATAAATATTAAACTATATTTTTGTTTCCAAGGTAGAAAAACATGCAAGTACTTAATCACACCCCAATACTGAGCATATGTTTTGCATGTTAAGCAGATTAAACTCTCTAAAGTCTCAAAATCATATATTTTTATAATGGGTTTACATGGTGATTTATTTCAATGTTCGAATTAGTTATGGACAAAGTTTTCCTTAGAAGGCGTAAGGTAATTCTGTACCTATTTCTGTGTCTGCCTGCCTTTGCAGTGTGCGCATGATTTTAGTTGATTTTCATTACAGAAGGTTGGATTTTCATTATATATTATTGACTTTCCTTGATTTGATAGGCCAAATGATGGATCATGTCTTCTTACTTCAGCACATTATTTTTGTTCCTGTTTGTGAGTATTGCAACATGAATTGTCTATATGTCTACTACAATAGATGCYGCAAGTAACATCAAATTTTGTGGCCTGTTCTTCAGAAGACTGAAAGATCCTAGGTATACTATACATCTATATTTAACATAAGGCAAGACACTCGAGATAATAGAAGGATGAAATACCGAACTCAAGGGGGGAGGTCCTTTACAAGGAAAACAATCTGGATATAACCTCAGAAATTATAATTTCATAGAATGTTTCTTATGGAATAATGTTGCCAATCTATCTGATGTCAGCAAAATTATTGTCTGTTTCAGACCTGAGTGTGTTTAAAAGACAGTCCAGAGCTTCACTGAGCAAGGATGTTCGTGGCGAAGGCAGTTAATGGGAATGTGCTAATTATTGGCAAAGGGYATCTATGGTTCCAGTAGCTCATTGCTCCTATCAAATTTTCGTTACTTAGAAAATCCAAGGGAAGAGCAGTTTGCAGTTCTAGATATACCTCATAGTTCAGAGATTTCACTGAAATTACCAAAACTTAGTGAAATCTGAAGATTTAAGAACAAATTGAARGTATCCAAATCAATGGTATATTCTTGACTGGTTTGAATCTGCACAATCAGTTTTGTGGCTGATATCCCAGAGGCATCTCTGATACTGGATTTTTCTTTTTTTTTTTGAAGGGCTGAAGTGACAATGCTGAACTGAAAAACTTTAAAACATTAATGAACAATATAGAAGATGGCTGTGCAGAAAGTACAAGGCTCAGCACTTGTCATCCCTCAGTGAAGACTAATTATTTGGTTACATTTTTTGCCCTGAAGACCATGACTTTGATGAACATAGAAATATGTTTCCTGTCATTCAAGCCCTGTTCTTCTGTTTCAAATGCACTGTGCTTAKATAAACTGAGTAGCCTACTAGAAATGTTACTTATAGGAGCTGGACATCTGTGAAGAGAGAAAAACTGCAAGTCTTTTCAACAACTGCTCTCATTTGCAGGTTGGAAAGAAAGTGGTGTTTCTAAAATTGGCTCTTATAAATGCACAATCCTGTGTGTCTCTGTCTCTCACACATCTTTCTGTATTCCCACTAGGACGCGGCTTTTTGAGAAAATTAACAATTTATTAGGCATGTGCAGTCAGTCCTGATTAGTTTGTGCAGTACGTACAGCATGCCTGTATTTCTGCCTTGTAAATCAGACCTACAGCTCATCTTTACCCCTGCCTGCCTTAGCTCTGCTGGCAGCTCTTCCCTGTATGCGTGATAGTTGCCTCTCCATGTTAGTGGCTTGAGGAAGGCTGCGGCTCCTCAAATTGTAGGAGGTCTTAAAATTGCGTGATTTTGAACATGTTAGCATGATCTGCTTTCTGAGTGTGAATTGTATGCCAAGCAGAGAGCAGGGAGAGGAAAAGAAAGAAAGCATATATAGTCATCAATCCTGGGTCTCAGCAGTGCTTGGCAGGAGAGGGAAGAGGCTTGTTAGTTGATGTAGCAATTAGGCAAGAGCCACCCTACAGTAAACAGTTGCTCTCTAAGCTGGATGAAGATGCAGCCCTCTGCCCAAACTTGCCAGTTCTGGCAAAGAACAGACTTTTCATCGGGGAGAGACTGTGTTTAGCTGACCTCTGCAATTGTAAAATGCCTATAAAAGGAAAAACATTTTACATTTCTCTGAGTCTTTGTCTGCAGAATAGCTTTCTATCTGAGGTAAAAGAAACAAGCACAGCATTCTGGAGGGGATGAAAAGAGGAGGGAAAATGGGTTGTTTTCTTACTGCTGTCATCTGAAGCAAGATATTTCACTCATAGGAACTTAATCTCAATATAAGAATTAGAATGATTAATTTCATTTTGCAGGCCCTTCTCCTTCCAGGCTGCAGAAACCACAGCTGCAGACAGAGAAACTACTTGTTTCAGAAAAGGACTAATATTTTTTTTTTATTCATCTGAAGTTTGTGATGCATAATTATATCTATATTTGTATTCTAAACAGAATGGAGAAATCTTTTAGGGGCTATGTCATGAAATGCCATGGCATAAATGCAGAACACACACATTTAAATCAGTCATCCTTACACTTGTTTTTCCTAATGCCGAGTGAGGCCTGCTGAAAGAAACAAAAATGATTGCCCCCAAAGAGCCATTGGGGTCAAATAACATACAGGCCAGTCCTAAGCACTAAAGAATAAYACTTCAATAGAAAGAAAGCAAAGTGAGACAGAAGAGAATCATATTGTGTGTATGTTCCCAAAAAACGTGTTTTTCTATCCAGCTCCTGTCATCTCCTGTCTGGATTTTAGCTTCATTGATTGCTTTGAGATATGCAGTTTGAAGGTAAAAGCACACTAGAAATGCCTGCGRATTCCAGAGGAGAAGACTTCACAGGCACCCATCTTGCCTTGAGATGCTCAGCTGGCAGCATCTTGGCTGGTCAGAGCGGGAGCAGCTTGACGTGACTGCCTGCTGGCTCCCAGAGGAGGCTCTTCACTTCCAGGAGAACCGGAGTGGCTGTGGAATGTTTAACAGAGCACCAGTCACTCCGTGAAGGAATCTATATGCTTCTACACTAAGCAGAGTAGGAGCCAGCAAAACCACTTTTCCACAAAGCAAAAATGGCCAGCAGAAGGGCTGTTTCCAGTGTGTAGCATTTTTTCCCAAATCATTCCTTTCTAAGGATAATGATGTTTATTTGTGAAGATCTCTCTACTCTTGCCCAGAAATAGCCCATATGTGGAACTCCAAGACTTGCTATGAGAAAACAAACCACTTTTGGTAAGACTTATAAGGAAAATTGAGGGCATGTGTTTTTTCTCAGTTGAAATGTCATTACTGTGCATTCCTGCTTCTGCAGAAATTAGTTGAACAAAATCATACATTTTGTGTAATGCTCTGGGATTATGAAGTTATTAATCTGTTTGCTGGCACGATTCTCAAGGGCTGGTGTATACATTTTAAAAAATCAAATCCAACTAAATGACGAGTCATTGCTAGAGTTGCTTTTTTTTATCTGTAGTCATAATGGACATTATAAATGGTCAAAACGCTGGGTGAATAGTGAGAGGATAAGTAACTTGCTTAAAGTCACACAAGATGAAAAGAAGTCAGGCAGCCCGGTCACTGTGACCTATCTTAATCCACTCTCATTTTTATTTATTTTAAGAAGATCTGATTGCAAATTAAAGCTTTGATTTCAGCAGGAAATAGACCACCTGCCTTTCCCTCGTGYGCTGATGACCTTGATAGTGTTAATGTTAAAAAGAAACAACCTGTGCAGTCTCTAAGAGTGACAGGAACCAATCCTCTATAAAGCTGTATTCCCTTCTTCTCATTCTGTGTATTTTCCAATGAGAAAGGAGGAGAATTTTGGGATAGCTATACTCCCACGCAACTCTTCACAAAGGAGGAAAATGTGAACCCAAAACTCCCACTAAATGAAAATTCAACTCTTTCCCCAGCATAGTAGAGAAGGAATATGCTCTGTCTTTTGGACTGTGCAATGCCTTTGGGACCAGGGGTTCTTCTCAGGCTTTAGTCTGGAGATGACAAGTACTATCCCGAGTGCTGTCTCTCACTGGACTAATGATGTCTTCCATTCAAAGATATTTCAGGGCAGGGAAGCAGAGTTTAGCAGGGCTGTATATTCAGAGTTTTTTGCCACCATTTTTTAATATGTATRAGTGCTGTAAGTCCACCTGTAAGCCTAATGAGAACATTTAATTAAGTGTAATTATTTTGGGGGGGCCATCATCTTCCATTAGTGTTCCAGATCACTCTTCCCATACAGGACACTGCTGGGATATGGAATTAGATGTTAAAGCAAAGCTGGTCATTAGGAGAACACAAAAAGGCAGATGAAACATTTTATYCATGAAGCCCACGGTTAAAATAAAGACAGCTGACTCAATTCAAGGCCCTGTGTAAAGCAAGAAACTATTTAAGGAAACACAGTCTTAATGGTGATATTTTCTGTATTTAAATAGTAAGTTGTGTTCAGTGAATTCAATGCTTTCAATTTTTATTAATCATGAATGATGTTGATGTCTACATCAGCTTGTCTGACCAGAAGAAAAACAAGGGAAAATAAGAATGTCAGAGAATATTCTATATCACTGACTTTCTTTCTTTCTTTCTTTCTTGGCAGAAGAGTAATTGTTTTTAGTCTGGGATGAATTTAAATAAAAAGCATTTTCCTTTTCTCATTGGTATTTAGGGTTAGAGTGATCAGTAACCCTGGGATTTTAAACGTAACTTTTCCTAAATCCTCCATCCAGTAGCACTTCTCAAGAGGTCTTGTCTATTTTAGACAAGGAAAGGATAAAGGGCGATCAGGCTTTGAAACAAGCTCTGCAGGAGGTAGTGGAATCAATATCCCTGAATATGTTCAAACAACATGTAGATGTGGCACTTGAGGACAAAGTTTTAGTGGTGAACATGGCAGTGCTGGATTAACAATATGACTCAGTGATCTTTGAGGTCTTTTCTAACCTATAAATTCTATTATCCTATGATTTTTTTATTGCAGAGAAGGTAGGACAAAGTTTATTTTCCCCCTTAATCTCTATTAAATGATTTCTTATGCACCTGGTGTAACCAGAAGGAAAATTATATTGCACATGGTGAAATTCCAGTGTTAGGGTGGCAAATGGCAGCAGGACTCCTGTTTATTTTAACAATGACTTTTAAAGGCTGCCAGGCTTTTAATCAATTTCTTTTTAATTTAAAAAATCATCCCAATCCCTTCTCAGCAGAATGATAAGTAGCTGAGGATGTCCTGCAATATCTGTTATGTTTCCTCCTACCAAGAGTGAAASCAGATGCTATGGTTTTTATGCAAATTCACACAGGTATACCCTCCCAGAATACGGAAGAGTTAAGGACAAGAGCAGAATGAAAAAGCTTCGGTTTTTTTATAGTGTTGTGGTGATCTTTGTCTCTACCTCCCACCATCACTCTCCAGTGAGAGCAGCAACAGCACRTACTGCTGTCATTGACAGATGTTTTGCCCTGTGTTGCACTGTTAGCCAGCCAAAGAAAAGGGGGATTTATGTCCCCAGGCAGTCAATTGTCAGGACACAGAGTGCATSCTTCTCCTAGGAGTATCTCTGGCAGCATCAGGGAGGTGAGCGGAATTGCGTACAGGGTCAGCTCCTCCCAGACATGAATCATTATGGGGCAGGTATGATGCTCCTCTCTCTTGGGAGCTGCTTTCAAGCTGAAGGGATGCAGCATGAGCAGGAGCCAGATGTGCAGCAGCTGTGCCTGCACCCAGCCTCCTGCATCCTTGATGCTGACCATGACCTGCTGGCTTGGCTCCCCAAGGCCCCCCTCAACACTGCAGGCCTCACTGCAGCACATAACCTCAACTGCTGTCTTTGGGACTGATCTTGACCCAGACTGTTTCCCATCCAGWCTCTTGTTTTCGAGGTGGCCTGATTGCCAGCAAGGGTGTCTCAGCTGTGCTGCAGGGTTGCAGTCCCTGAAAAATCCCTCAGAAAATCAGCCAGTCTCCTAGGAAAGAATCACTGCAGTCTGTACAGGGAGGGACCTCATCTAGGGCCAGCTCAAGAGATGGCATATTGCCACTGTTGAGTGGATGATGTTTGTCACGTAGGCACCATCAGGGTGGTAAACAAAACTAAACCCATTCCCCCCTGCAGTGTCAGGGGCCAGCTGGTCCCATTAAAGAGCCAACAATAACACACCTGCTTATTTAAGGTCCAACAGTTTTGGTTGGTCTCCAGGAGAATACAGTGGCATTTGAAATGCTGGCATGCTGCAAGGAGTAGGAAAGAAACAGCATGGTCYTTGGGAGAAAGGCTGGCAGGTATTATTGTAGTGAAGCATCTCTCTTGGGCCTGTTTTCCTTCTGTCTTCCTTCCTCCTACCCGTGTCCTCCCAGCATGTTTAACATTTGCAAGTTTGAGATGAGCTGCTGGCTAATGGCTTGCACAGCCTCCCTCAGAGGTGGAAGATAAAGAGGTGGAAAAATGAGGATTACAGAATTGTGTAGGTGGCCACAGCAGGAGCATGCTACAGAGAGACATACCAGAGGCAGAAATACCCCTGGGATTCAGTGAAACAAAAGGGTTTAACATTTAGTTTGGCTCTTGATTTAAAAAAACATTTTTTTCTCTTAGTTCCAAACACCTCTGTTAGATTATCTGTTTGTTTCTTGTGTAAGGTAGGCCAGGATGTCTTCATGCAGGTTATGATTGTTGCTGAATGCAGGTGTGGCAAGGATTCTTGCCAGTTATGTAGAAACCTTAAGGTGTATGAATTATTTTAGTCTCTCAAATGAAGGGATCACAAGAGCTGCTGTTTCTGTGTTCACAGGACAGGGTGACTGCCAGAGCTCTATGTTCTTACCACTGTCTTACCACTTTTCTTACAGGGTTGGATAAACCAGTTTTGAAGCAAGAGCTGACTTACCACAGGTTTCAACGTGGTGTATTAAACGGTCACTGATTTTGGACTTCTTTGATAGWAAGTCTGTAAATGAGCTGCTGATGAACTCAACATCAGCAGATGGCTCAGGGTATGATCCATTACAGCTGTTTGAAGATAAACTATCCTTCATGGCTCAGAAACTGGGTCTGGGGATCTATCTTCAGAGCTCCATATATGGCCTCAAAACTGCTCATGTCAGAATTATTCCAGTTTGGAGGAAGGGCTAGAGAGGGGAGGAATTTTAATGATGCACAGTGTTGTAGCTGAATTTTTAATTTTTTTTTGTATAACCTGTGCTGTTTGCTTACATTCTAGAATTACCCTGTTCAAGCAGGATCTTACTGTTTTTATTTTCTGTTCACATTTGGCACCTATTGGGTAAAATATGCTAAAGTTAGACAGTACTAGACAGAATAATGGTTGGCTGTTGCCTCAGTCCACACAAAATAATCCTCTACCCTGTTTTATTTTGATTTTCTGGCATAATAAGATCTATCTTGTTAATCCTCATTCTGCTATCAAATACTCAGTTGAGGAACTACCAGTTTTGAAAGAGTTAGGTCAGCTGTCCATTTTTCACAACTAGTTTCCTCTCTTTGTAAGCAAATATTTTTTTTTCCTTTCTAGTGAATCATATTATATTCATTATTCCTGGGKTTTTTTGCCTTTAAATAACTCATTTTCATCCTGTTTCCAAACCCTGACATGCAATTCAGAAAAACAACCTGACTGTTTAGACTGTAAGGTTTTCATGACTTATGTTCTAGCATCTGCTATGGGAAACAGTGATCAAAATAAAGTACCCTGCTATCAGAAAAGCTTAGGCCTGTTCAGCATTCAAACAAGTTGATGTTTTTTTGAATAGAAGTGCATGAGTTTTCATCTGACACTTGCTCAGAATTCAAATTGATCCGAATAAAATGAGACACGTTTGAAAAACATTGACAATACTTTTTTGCCTTATCAAAATATCTTGAAAGAGAAGTTCATGGTAAATTAATAATACTTGGGAAAAAAAGACCACACATAGAATAGCATGATTGATCTKATGGCAGTCAGGTACTCTGGGCTGTGAAGGACCTGTGCATCAGCAAACCAGTTTTGTATAGCAATAATATTTGGTGCGTAGCAAAGTTGTTAAAACAAAGATAACTGCATTGTTGAAACCACGCCCCAAAAGAACAATCAAGTATGACTATATTTAAACTCTTGTAGAACAACCTTTCAAGAACATGGTGTGAGATATAAGCATTGTGATGGTCACAAGGGCTCATTTTCTGACACCTTTCTTGCAGTTTAAGGCCAACTTATGTTACATGGGAATAGGGACCCTTCAACATCCTTGACCACTGGCTTGTCACTTGCCAGGAAAGTAGATGTAGCTTTCACAGAAGAGCTTCTCGTTAAAACCCCCTCACTGAAATTCACTCACCTGTCTTTCTGCTCCAGCTAGGAGGGAAAAGAAGAGATAGTGCAATCCATATCCTGTCCTACCTAATATATATCCACTAAGCCATAGACATCTGAATTGATGAGCACTATACGTGGCCTTAGATCTCTGTTCCTTTTCCTATCTATACTTAATTCCTTTCTTTAACAGAGATTTTGCTGCTATCACTTGTTTTAGTGCCTGTACAGTCAGTCACAATAATCTAATCACATCACAGTTCTGACCTGCAAAACTCCCTCATCTGTTTCACATATTCTTCCTTTAAACTCATTTCTTTTGGGAATTATCCTCAGCTGTAGCTAATACACAGTATATCCCAGCTGGATGTTCTATTTTTGTGCTAGGTTATAAGCATGCATCTGTGATGTCACAGTACTTTGGAAAGCACTGTGCAGTGGCRGTTCTTGTCCATGTTCTGCACACATCTCCAGTATTTCATGCTCCTCAGAGGTTTTCAGAGGGTACCAGGGAACCCTCTGTTGTTGGTAACCTTAGTCTGGCTGTTGTCTCACTGTCACCCTTGCCCTATCAAGCATTTGAATCTTTTGCAATTCTCTACCCACGTATCGAAAAAAATGAAAGTTTTGCCATTCCCGGGGAGTTTCTCACTTTTGTCACCACAGTGAGCACAGCTTTTGACTTGGTTTAAAGTACCTATAGTGGATATGACCACGTGTGATATGAGTGGTATGTAGTAGGTCATACCTGCTATAAGCCTTGGCTTCCATAGTAGGTGGTCAATATTTGGTAACTGGTCCACTAAGTTGAGAAAATTTTTCATCTGGAGCAGGCACCTACATGTGTATGATTTCCCAAGCTTTATTGACTTTATTTATGGAGCAAAAGTAGGAATGAAGTCTGAATAGCCAACTAAATGGGTTTCTACAGGAGTGGGAAAATCACAAATAGTTTAGTGTATGCAGATTTGAGAAGTCTCCCAGCGAGATGAATGCTTCTTTCATTTCAGCTACCGATGTTCTTGGCTAATTGTGGATTAGCTGACAGCATGTGCAGCTGCTGTTGTGATATCGCAAATTAGGCCAACTGCTCTGAGCTCCAACATTTCATGTACCAATACTGATTTGATTTGCGGGGCCTTAAGTTCTAGCACATGCATTAAAGAGGTTATTTGGGCTTTGTTAAGGACTTGAACTACAACTTGACTTGTTTATAGCTCTCTGACAGCTCGGGGGACTCTGTTGATTTTCACCATCTGAGAAACTTGCATTACACTTCTCAAAAAGACTGTCTTTCCAAACAGACAGCCCTGACAGACATTGTTGATGTAGGGTTACAATTGTCTGTCTGACTCATAGCTAAAAGATCTGCCAAACAGCATATTTTTAGTGCAAAATACTTATATCTGCTAATGTAGAAATAGATTGTATTGTCATTCAAGTTATTAATATCCACAAAGAAGCCCAAACACCGGGAGAAATCTACCTCTCTATACTACTTGTTTCGGTGGCTGAAAATGACATTTTAGAACTGCTATAAAACTGAAGGTGTTGTACTGACCCCTGTATAGGATAGAATATAATATATTTAGGTATTTTCTAGATTAGGAATATAAGACTTACTTCAAAAGTATTAGGTAATGTTTGTTACTATCCTGTTTCCTTAAATATTGTCAGAGCCAATATTAGCCAACGATTATATTAATAATATTTAGGTAGTATTTAATTTCCTTAGTTTGGACAGGGCTTTAGAAAACAAGAATATTAACAAGTCTTTACATGAGCAGTAGAATATCTGAAGCTTGTTTATCAGATATTTATGTGCAGCACTTGGATTTGTGGTTGTCTCATACCATCACCACTCAGAACTGACCTGTTCGGAGGGCTGGGGATCCTTGTGATCAATGTAAGACAAGGAGAGACCTCCTGCAGCTGGATCTTTTTCTCTGCCAAGAAACACATAGTGCTTTTCTGTGCAGTTGTCTGCACTCAGGAAACTTGCAGGAACTGTGAGACCTTTCCCACAGTGTCAGAATTGGCTGAAGGTGGGCAGAAGTAGACAGTGTGGGCACACACAGAGACATATTAAAAAAAGGAGGATGGGCTAAACATTGTTTCATCTGTAAAGCAGCCTAAAATTAATCATAGAATAGGTTGGAGAAGACCTCTAAGATCATAAAGTCCAACTGTTATCTCAGCACTGCCAGGTCCAACACTAAACCATGTCTCTCAGCGTTATATATTAACCAGAAACAACCTCTCCCACAAGCAGTAGGCACCCCAAATACTTCTTCTGTAATGAACGGCTCAACACACACACACAAACTACTGCTTGAAAGTGGCTGACAAGATCTGCTCCTTGTGACTGTGTTTTATGTTCTTCAGTTGTGTATTGTTATAAACAATAGCAAGAAACAGAAGGGATGTAATGCACAGAACCATCCCCAGGTGACTGTCAGTCATACTTCAGCCCATGAAGCAGGGGAACATAAGGAAGAAAAATGAGCCCTTTCCCATGTCCAGAAGGATGGGCGAATGAGCAGGAAGCAGCAAAGAGAGCAGCTAGATTGGATGGTCCAAACATTTGCTGTATTTGTTGCAGATATGGATCTGTGTGTGCTTTTTTTGATGAGGCRTTCCAGATTTTGTTCAGATTTCCATCTGCTTTGGCCCCAAGGGACAAAAGAAGTTCTCAAGTCAAACAAAGTAACAAGTGGTTGGCATAACTGTTCTTTTCCAAAATGAGCACAAATGTCTCTCAAGAAATCACTCTGTACTCTGCTTCTACACAGCATGAGTGGAACTAGAGTATATGAAAGGCTTTGAATCTCATGAGGAGAAATGCTATGCATTTTACAATTGGATGAAAGCAGTAGTCTTGCTTGTCACTAGGAAAAGATCTACGAATCTTATCCTGGTTTTGATAAATATGAAGTACACAAAAATGGTCAACAAGGGGATGACAGGGGTGACACTAATATTACCTCTCTCTGGTGCAGTAGAGTCCTGCTCACCTTTCTAGAAAACCAAAATCCCTCACTCAACAAATCTTTACTTCTGCTACTCACAGGGTAGAATCTTCAGTAGAAAAGGGGAAGAAGCATCCACATCAGATTACAGTCACCTTTCTGATATTTTCAATTTCCAGGAGGTGGGAAAGAATAACAATGAAATCCAAAGAAGGGCAGTGAAGCCAGTGCAAGGTCTGGAGCACAAATCTTGTGAGGAGCAGCTGTGGGAGCTGGGATTTTTTAGCCTGGAGAAAAAGAGGCTTAGGGGATACCTTATTGCTCTCTACAACTGCCTGGAAGGAGGGTATACTGAGGGGGTTCAGTCTCTTCTACTAATCAGGAGTAATGGAGTAAGAAGAAACAAGTTGTTCCAGGGGAAGTTTAAATTGGATATTAGGAGCAATTGCTTCACCAAAAGATTGGTTAGGCAGTGGAATTGGCTGCCGAGGGAATTGGCTGCCGAGGGAATTGGTAGAGTCACCACCCCTGGAGGTATTTAAATGAYGTCTAGAGGCAGCACTGAGGGATATGGTTTAGTGATGGACTTGGTAGTGTTGGGTTCACGGTTGGACTTGATTAACTAGATGTTCTTTCCCAATCTAAATAATTCTGTGATTCTATGAACTGCAACTGGCACTCCCACAAGCAGAGAAACAGAGCAGGTTATTAAATCTGAGCCTTCTGTGTCTGGAGAGACTTACTCTAACAACTGGGAAATTGTACAGAAGCAGCACAAGACTGTTGCTGTACTTACACAGTGTGTTTTTTGCAGATTAGGTGTTTGTAATAAGGTGGTGGTAAATGCTAAGTTTGCTTAATGGTGTGCACTTTTCAGGGGTTATACATGAAAGAGGTCCTAAAAGTACACCCAGTGAGGGCTTGAGCATGACAGCACTGAACTCCCTAAGAGGTTTTAGGGAAGAACTTTAATGAATTTTACTGGATTAAAAATAGTTTCTGTGATGTTAGAGAACACCTCTTAACTTCAGTTCAGTYCCAGTTAAGGCAGCATTGTGAATCAAATACCTTACATTGTTATTTTTCTTTTTTTTTCATCCAAAATAGTCCTATGTGCAGCTACCTTAGAAATGTCTGCTTTACTTGGGAATTCAAAGCATGTTGCCGAACAWGATGAAAATGTTATTTGTTGTAACTTATATATTGAATCATCAGCACAGCGGCACTCTAAAGAGATAACAGAAGTCAGTTATTTTATGAAGATAACATTTTGCTTTGCAGAATCCACACCTTCTTGTACCAAATTAACGTCCTTCAAAAATTGTAAAATAATAAATGTTGCACCTTACCTTCAGTTCTGGGTGAACGCTTTAGGCTGGAGTTCAAAGCAGACACTGTACAGTTTTCCAGAAACTGCTTTATGGACTTTTTCATTCTGAACTCCGTACCCATAATATTCTATGGCAAGCATATATTTCTTTTGAAATCAGAAGCACTATTTCATATTGATGCTTCATGATTTTCTCTCCAGATCTGAAGGAGTTTGCATAAGTTTTTTGAATTCAGTTAGGTTCATAACCCTGACAGAACAGGCTCTGGCAAAGCTTCCTCTGCCTTATGTTCCTTATTTAGTAAATAGAACCTGCAGAGTGCAGGGCCATTGCTATCTCTGAAATCTTTGGCTTTGGTGGACTGAGCTGGAAATGAGATATATAGATCAGATGAACTCAGGGGAAAAAAAAAAGAGCAAGAGAGAGTTGATGTTTCTGGAAAGCAGCAAATAAAGTTTTTCAAGCCAAGAAATTCTGCATGTTAATAGCCGCATTAAATACCTGTTGAAGCTTTGCAGAAAGCTTTGCAAGCTATTTTATTTTAAAAAAAATCCTCAGCTTACATTATTTGTCTTCCTAGAAAAAATAAAACTGAGCAAACAGAAAGACAGCATTATATACATGTTGGAAATCTTTCTGTTAACTGAAGTGTCTTTTACATCAGACAGGTGGTACAGATTTAAGTCGTGTCTGTAGCGCATGGCACAGTGCAAAAAAGTTCATGAATAAGAACTCTTGCAGCTGTAGCCCTTAGTTCTGCACAGGGTAAATTGCCCTGCTAGATAAGTACTTCTGCACAGAGGTGCATGACTTAGGTACACCGTCCTTGCATCTGTCCTTTCCTGGATCTAGCCACAGGTCCTTGGTGGCCACCTAGGTTACCACCCATTTACATATCATTAAAACTTGTAATATGTACCTCCGTACATATTCACAGCATGTGGACTTAGAAATTTTGATTAGGTTTTGGTTGCATTAAATTTATAGACCCCAGTTTCCCCCTTCATCCTGTGTGGGTAAACACCCTGACACTGAGCCTGCCTTTAAGGGACCCTTTAGAAGTAGTCTGCAACATCCAGGGATCTCTGAATGTTTCTTGACAGTATAAAGCATAGAGGAAATAAGCCCTGTTTCCATACTGATAACCATGGGAATAAAATGCACAACAATTTCAAGTGTCCTGCTGTTTGATGGAATGTCAGAAAGATTTCTTCTAAATTCAAAAGGACAAAAAAGAAATGGTAGGAGAAGCCATAAATGTAGGATGGTTTTTCAAATCATACATCTGCATATCCAATCCACAGAACATCTGCAAGTGCCCAGTATAAATCTAGAAGGAATATTTCATTTAACTGAGGCTTGTATATTTCTGTGCATAGCTATTCCAAAAATACCTGTCTGTAGGCAACTCCATCCTGTATGGGAAATTTTTCCTGAAAATTGAAAAAAAACAGATTTGAAAAGATCACGTAACTTTACATGTAATTGTATTGGGAAMAAGCACATGCTAAAGGAATAGCTCAATGCTACAGGCTTCTGATGGCAACAAATTCAGAAAAGTCCTGGAACATGAGATGTAGTATTAGTACCTTAGTAATGTTCTATTTTTGTTTCTTAGCAGTTATGTATGTCTATGCAGATCTGCTCTTAAACAGTAGTTTTAAAATCATACAAAACAGAACCAAGCAGGTGGTGATTCAAAGGTGTTTAGAGTAATTTATAGATTAGATGTGCCAGCAGTTACAGCCGTGAGGCAAAACTGTTTCTAGTCATCTAATAAGGCTTTTATGCATAAAATCATAGAATCCTAGAATGGTTTTAGTTGGAAGAGACCTTAAAGATCATCTAGTTCCAACCCCTCTCTCAGGGCAGGGACACCACCTCGACAAGGTTGCTCAAGGACCCATCCACCCTCGCCTGGAACACTTCCAGGGTTGGGGCATCCACAACTTCTCTGGGCAACTTCTGTCAGTGCCTCACCATCCTCACAGTAAAGAATTTCTTCCTAATATCTAACCTAAATCTACCCTCTTCCAGCTTAAAACCATTGTCTTTTGTTTTACCACTACATGCCCTTGCAAAAAGTTCCTCTCCAGCCTTGGTGTAGGTCCCTTTTCCATACTTAAATCAACCTTTTAAAACTGGAAGCCTAAAAGACACATAGATCAACTTTAAGAAATTTAAGTCCTGAGTGCCTGCTTATGAATCAGCCTAGTACCAAAGAAGACTTTTTAATGGGGAATGACTCATGAGAAATCTCTAAGGATTGACTTCACTCACATAGAAATATGGATATAAGTGAGAGCCAGAAAGCCCACAGACTGTCTGCATGCTTTAAAAATTGAGTCAGCAGTCTCTGATAAGATGACTGCATGTCATGAAATTTCAGGCTTTGATCTGTAGCCTTGTGAATGGATTTCCTTCTCTCCACCCCCTAAATATTAACTCCAAGATGCAAGCTAAATATCTGTAGCATGAGCCAGTGGAAAGTTGAGTGAAGGGTAGAAGGAAAGGCAGACTCAGATGCCTTAAGTTTTAGGATTTCTTATGCAGCTCTTGGTTTGCCTAATCTTACCACAACTCACTCTTCTTTTTAAGAAATCGGATTCCAGGAGGTGTTGTCTTCCTTTCTCAGCTGAGTTTTCTCCCACTGGTAGAAAATCACATTAAAAGAAAAATTTCTGCCTTTGAATTAAACTCTTTCTAAATATTGTGAAATTTTGGCAGCAGCATCTTGTACTTAAATGCCACTTTGGAAGAGTAAATATTTTTCTTTTTTAAAGTGCAGGACTGCACCAGTCTTAGAGGTATGAAGGCTTACAGGAAGCTGGTCCTTATTGAATTAGAATCAGCGGGATTTGCAGTCTTGCTTCCCTTTCAGACAGGTTAACCTTTACGGTGCATCTATTTAAATTTAAATATTGCAAATATAGTGAAACATATGAGAACGAGAGGCCAACAGAGTGTTCATAGTCTTAAATCCTTTGAGATTTTCCAAAAGGATGTATTTTAGGCATTGAAGTAATGGTAGCAATACTAGGAGTAAAGTGCTCTGTTGAATCCGTGCCTAAATATATATTGTGTTGGTTGAAAAGAAGTATTTCATTTATATGAAGAAATACACTTAGAGATACTCAAGTCTTTCACTTTTCTGAAACTGAAACTCCAAAATATGAGTACCTCTACTCGACTGGTTGGAGTAGGCTTTGGTTCAGGCTTTGTGCATACTCATTTTTTCTAGGAAATATCTCTTAAAGAAACAGTGGTAGAATGTTGACTAGATATTTCTTCTGCTGCTCTGTGCTACTGTACTGATTTAAACTCCTTTGAAAATGCCATGCTAGGGAATTTAGGGTACCAATTTCCAGTATTGGTAAGGTAGGATGAGACATGCCTTGCTGTAACACTGCCATAAAAACCAGGAGTCTACAGCGAGCCTTGAAGATCCTTTGAAAATATCAACCCCCATCATTTAAATTACTGGATTTTCACTTGTGTTTTTTATAAAAAAAATAAGCATGGTGTGTATACCCTCTGCCTTGAGCCTATATGTTGGTCCTAGCTCTTATAATACGTGTGCTTTTCTACTTTTGACAATTTCATTTACTTTTGGTGTTCAATGAAATGGATCTATAGGTAAAAGGTATAAAACTTCGTGTGATCCTGTGGATGGGATTCCTCTTGTTTGACTGTACACATGCACAGCCGAAAATTCAAATATCTGCATTTGGCCATCTTGCTTAGACTGCCTTTACTGTCTATGGGAAGCAGAAGTATATTATTCTGGCTACTTTCCCTGTACATTTTAGGAAGAAATGATTCACTCCTTTTAAGGGCATCTTTCTCTCTGTTGTAGATAACTACACTGCCGGTTTAATTTTATCATCTATCTTATGTATTTTCTTCCCCTCACGTTTGTTCTTCCATGACTCTGGATACGTATCCTTTTTCCTTTTAATGATGGATTTTCTTCCTCTTGTCTCTGGCATGAGTCTTTTTTCTCCGTTTAGAGAGCTTGCCAAACATATTTTAGTGTAATCTATCTTGTAAAATGGGGTCTTGTCAATATGAAAGCATTTTCCCTGGGACAGACTGCTGTAAACTGAACAAAACTGYGAGGTTATTTCCAGCTGCCAACTACTTGAAATTTCAGGCTCAAAAGCAACGTTTTATTTTCAAGAAGCGCGAGAAAGAGRACCCCAGAAACAATAGGCCTGTCCATTTCACTTCAGTGCCCAGTGAAATCATGGAGAAGATTATTCTGGGAAGTATTGAAAAACACTTGGAGGACAAAGCAGTCATCTGCCACAGCCGGCAGTTTCATGAGGGGGAAGTCCTGCTTATCAAACCTGTTTTCCTTCTACAACAGGCTAACCCACCTAGTCGATCTTGGAAAGTAGACATAAGCTTTTTGGACTTCAGCAAAACTTTTGATGCTGTCTCTCACAGGATCCTTCTGGACAAAATGTCCAGCCCACAGATGGATAAACACATCATGTGATGGGTGAGCTACTGGCTCACGGGTCAGGCACACAGGATTATAGTGAATGGATGACATCAGGCTGACGACCTCACTAGTGGGGTTCCACAGGGCTCCATCCTCAGCCCAGTTCTCTTCAACATCTTCATTAACAATTGTTGAAAACTGCTGTTCTGTCTGATAGTTTCTTTGTCATATGCAGAGACTGTATTCTGAGATTGTGTTAATGATTAAAATACACTAAAAGTCAATGACCTGACCTGAGATTCTAGGAATTGTTAAATATGTATTCCATGTGTTATGGTTTCATTGAAAATCAACCCCAAGACAGTATTCTTGATCATCATTTCAAAGCATTTCCTTTCACAGTTCTGCACCTCTTGCAGGAAATCAAGCAGTTCTGCACCTTGACTGGTGTGAAGTCTGATTCCAAGAACTGTTCTTCTTAAACAGTAGGCAGCTGGATTAGCAAGCAACCAGCCATGATTTAATAGTGCCCTTATGCTTCCTGATGGTTCCTCAGGAACCAAATGATGGGCTAATAGATTATAAATCATAGCAATATAGATAGAAATAGACAAAGCCCTATGTTTACTAATTACTGTATTCTGGAGGGCAGCAGGATAGAACAGAGAGAAAAATGAGAGGAATATTGTGAATCACTCCTTTGTGTTGCTTTAGACCTATTTAGTAAATAATATGATTAATTTTTCTATAGGAAAAGAATAATTAGTATTACTGACAGTAGCTGAAAGCATAGAAATGTATGATGACAGGAAAGGTGCTGTGATCACGAGGGAACAGTCATTTTTCAGAATCTACTAGTTTGTAAGCTGACTTGGTTTGTCATTTMAGCCTCACTGCAGCTGTAATAATTTGTTTATAGCCATGACGTGTATTTGTAGATAGGACTGAGTGGACCATGGAGCAACTGACATGCAGTGCCATGAAGCAGGTCCTCGAGTGGGTTGGTGGCATGCTTTTACTCAGGACCCTTTCCGTTCCTTGCTTACATCAGCATGTGAGAGTGCTGGGAAGCCAACTGCAAAGAGTTCCTATTATCAGTATTATTTTCCAAGGTTCCAAAACAATCTTTGGTCTTTGGCTGTGACTGCTTCCATTTTGTGTCCATTCCTGATTCTCTTCCTACTGCTAGATCTAGAAAATTACTTTCAGAAACTGGCCTTACCACGGAGTGGCTTTTGAGAAACACACATTTGATTATAGTAATATCATAAATATCATATAAGATAGCAATTAAAACCATTCTGAGAGTCCTTCCAGATCATCCACTGTGTCAAAAATTTAAACCACTCCTGACCAATGAATGTTCAATTCATATTCAAATTTTCACTTGAATACATAAAAATTGTGAAAGAAATGTGTAATTATTTTTTCTTCAACAGAATATCTCCATACACATTCACACACAGAATATATATAAAATATGAGAATAGCAGCATATGATATTTCTAATCACCTTAAATTATAGAATTATTTATGCATGGTACTTTTCCTGTGTGAAGATTAATTTGAATTAATGTTATAATTAATTTAAACAAAGGAATTCTTTAACATGGTTCTTTCATCTCTAATTGCCATTAATAAGTATTTTACGTGACCCAGACTTTTGCAAATATTAAGTAGCAGCTAATTTCTTTAGTTAAAAGCTGTGACTAATAAATTTTCAGCACTGGAAATGGATATTACAAACTAAAGCACTACATTGAAGGAATACATCAAAAGTTAGTATATATGTATGTTATTTTAATTTTGTTATAGTTGAGGATAAAGGGTCTTTTGGATCTGCTTCTCACAAAATATACCCCTTTATATAAACATAATCTACATAAAATCTTTACAAGTCCCCTCTTTATGTTAGTGATACATCTTTCATGTATAGATACACATGTAGGCTTCTTGATTAAAACATTCCATTGATACATTAATTAGTTCCTAAAATGTGTATTTTTTTCTAAATTAGGTTTGCAAAAGGCTGTTAACAGTGTGAGAAATGCATGAGATTCTTATTTTTGCCTTTAAGAAGTTATTTTGGGGGTTTAGTGTCAAAATTTAGTGAACAAAAAAAGCACCCTCCAATCTTGCAATACTGGTGAGGGGATGGCTGCCAGAGCAGGGTGTGAAGGCACCAGAAGGCACCAGAACTCTTTCATTCTTTCCAGAATCAGAATTATTTTGAATCCCATCACGAAACACAAGCAGCACAGAGGATGCAGAAGAGGCTTCCCAGAAAACCATGGAACACCTGTGGGGGGGATGAGTTTCAGAACAGGCTTTTGAAACAAAGCAATTATTTAAGGGAAGAAAAAGAATCTGCACTTACCGAATGTTAAAAAGATTGAAGGATGTTCAGGTAAGAAATTTTCTGAACGTTTTGAAAAAAACCCACTCTTTAGTAAAATATTCACTCTGGCTTAAGAGTTAGGTGTTTTAAATTTAAATTGCATCTCTGTGGTATGTTTATAACAAAGTGATTTCTTGCCACTAGTTTGGCCTTCAGTCTGATGGCTTGGCTAAGTGTATGCTAATAAAATATTTATTCTTTGGTACAAATGAACTTTTAGAAAGATATTTTAGATTAGGTAATGATATGCTAACTACACAATTACACATGTAGCTGCTTGCTGTCTTAAATATCAGTAAATCTTTCAACATCTCACCTTTCTCCCCTGTCCCGATTTGCAGACAAGTTTTTCAAGGGGAGATGGTCTGTCATATTGATCTGTAGTGGAACCTCAAATGCAATGAATCATTGCTGTTACACACAGAAGACCTAAATACAAGTGAGACATATAGAGAAAGCAATACCTGAAAATCAGAGACATGATTATTACTTTGCAGGTTAACTTAGAAGAAAGGGATGAAGTGTGAACACAAGCTGAAATCAAACAGATGAACACATCAGACTTTAATATTTTACTTAGTCTCTTAAAGGTCTAAAAGAGGAATCAGACTTAAACAGCAGTCAACTGCTATGTTATCCCCCCACTCAGTGAAACAGTAGTGACTCAGACATTGAACAACCAACGATACTGAGAGATTCATGTGTGCTTGAGTTCCCAGTTCCCAGTAAGTGTTCTCAAGAAAGGCTGCAACCCCACTAAGTATTACAGAAGCAGAATTTAGCTGCTGAAATTGAGGAGATGGATCATTGAGGACCCTAGCTGAGTTGCTTGGGTGTGTCTATGCCTGTAGGGCCAGCACTTTGTTAGCTGGCTCTCTAGATGCTTCCTCTATTAGTAATGGAAGTTTCCTCGCCTTTTCTTCTCCTGAGTGAAAACCGGAATGGGAAGGAATAGTGATGTTCAGACTTTTCATAGCAGACCTTAGTGGTTAGGATTATTAATGGAGTTTTTAATAACCACTCTTCTATGGAATTTATTTGATTTGGATTGAATTTCTTTTAACAGACGTTATATTTTAAGCATTTCTTTTTTTCTTTCTTTTTTTTTTTCCCAATGCACTGCTTTTCCACTCAGCACAGTTGTGAAACCTGGAACACAAAACCGAAGAGGCTGCAACATTACGAAAAAGTAAGAAAGAAATATATGCTCTGTGTCATTCATGGTTTCACTGTCAAATCAAACTCTCTCTAGACTATTCTTTCACATCAAACCAGAGGATGACTGGAGAGGTGCAAATGAAATGCAGTTCTCTTTGGCGGCCCTGGTGAGAAGACACAGCTTTGTTCGTATATCTTGACTAATACTTTCGAGCTTCTTCTGCTGATGTGACCAAATTTCAAAGAATAAAATCCTAAGAAAAGTCAGTATATCAGAGTAAAAGTAGGATGTGTGCTGACTTTATGTCTCCTAACAGAGCAAATATTCACTGGTAAGACCACTAAGACTCGTAATGACATTTTTACACACCATTCAGGCTTTAATCTGCAAAGAAAGCTGTGTGAGTGACACAACTTCAAACATTGAAAAAGAATAAAGACTTTTCCTTGCTCTCCATATATCCTCCCCTCCCTCCTACAAAGTTAGCAAGAGGGTAGCAGCTAACAAGCAAACAGAGYTTTGCAGTGCTAGGCAGCACAGAGATCTCCAGGCTAGAGCCCATGCTTTGTTTCTTTGAAGTGAACATAAGCACTGCAATTCATATTGGCATTTCAGTCAGATCAAGTAGCTCAGGAGTATATATCACAACAAATCCCAAGCGGAATTATGCTTCTTCCAGAATTAAATGTGAGATTAATCCATTTTGATATAACTGGCTTGCGGAATCTTCTACATTTGAAGTAAATTGAGAATGGGAAACAGAAGCAGAGCTCCAGAGCGCTAAACTGGGTGTCCAGTGAGCTGCCTGAGAAATTAAATGATAATTAAATTAAGCTTAGCTCTACTTCATACCATATACAATTTGAATAATGCACATATGTACAAATGACTGTTCCATTGCATGCTGCATTGAGATATTGCTTCTCAAACTTTTCCTTCATTGCATTTTGCTTAGTATGTTGTCACTTGCATTAACGATAATATTGCATCATGTGATTTTTTACTCCATAGTGAATACGTGTATAAAAATGTTTATAAAGAGTGTCTGAAGGGTTCACAATGATCAAATGTCTCTGGTAATAGCATGACATGAATTTGAAGGAAATCTGTTTAAAGTACAGTTGAAATGAAACACATTATCTCATACTACACCATACTTTAAATGTTTACATTGTGAATGCTTTTTGCTGATCTTTCTTTACTAAATGAAACTTCCATAGAATCACAGAATGGTTTGGCTTGGAAGTGACCTTAAAGATCATCCAGTTCCAACTCCCCTTTAAGGGTCAGGGACACCTTCCACTACATCGGGTTGCTCAAGGACCTGTGTAACCTGGCCTTGAACATTTCTAGGGATGGAGCATCCATAACTTCTCTGAACACCCATTCCAGTGCCTCACAGTAAAGAATTTCTTTCTAATCTAATCTAATCTAATCTAATCTAATCTAATCTAATCTAATCTAATCAATCTAATCTAAACCTACCCTCTTTCAGTTTAAAGCCATTACTTCTTGTCCTATCACTACGTGCCCTTGTAAAACGTTCCTGTGCAGCTCTCTTGCAGGCTCCCTTTAGGTACTGGAAAATGCTATAGGGTCTCCCTGGAGTTTTTCTTCTCCTGGCTGAAAAGCCCCAACTTGCCCAGCTATTGGAGAGGAGCTCCAGCCCTCTGATCATCTTAACAGCCCTCTTGTCTGGACTCCATCCAACAATTCCACTCATAATCGTTTTCATGCTTAATTGAATTACATCAAAACAAGGGTTATATTATACAACAACCAAAATCATGTATCTTTTTCCTCAGGTTCCACTTATGCTTTAAAAGCATACGTCTCTGTACACACAGAGGTGCATGCTTTCCTATTAAGAGCTTTAAGTTAAGTTTGCCACAAATTAATGTACTGTTGAATGTGATTTAATGAACAGTGACTGAAAAGGAGACTTCTGGGGATATGTCACTGTCAACAGATTCTGTCTCTCTGACATGTTGTCGTCGGCAATCATGCTCACCCTGGATGAATAGTCTTATATTCCTTTCTAACACATAATTACTGATCTGACATGCAAATTTAACAGAAAAACTCAACACATAACAAGTAAAAAATGATGGGTCTTGTGCTAGTTCCTGCCATGCCATGCCATGCACTCCAGTTCCTTTTCCTGACTACTCAGTTGTCAGCACTCCCGATTTTTCTAAATTAAATTATGACATATTTGGCATGTGAAACATGAGCCTACTGTCTGGAATTAACTGAAGTCCTTTATAAATTATAGATGTGATCTGAAGTAGGAAGACATCAAATAGCTGAGGATAGCAATGCATTTCTGTGGTTTGTTAGATTCCTGGGTGTGTATCCACATGAGAATTGTTAGAGCTAGAAAGCATCTGTTGAAATTTAAGGCAAATGTCCTTTTTTTCCCAAGTGAAACCAACTTTACTACGGAAATGGTTTCATATTCTAAGACACATCTATTCCATTGTGCTATCCTTTCATTAGGGATAAAAGCCACTGACCACATCAGCTGGAATATAGTCAGATTGAAGTCTGAAGRGAAAAAAAGACCTGCACAGTTTCAGTGAGAATATTTGACCATAAAAAYTTCAGATTTCCATGTTTTCTTTTCTCATTTATTCACTTGTGCATTTTTAGGAAAAAAATAGCAGTTCTACAACAATATCCCCAAATCCAACAGGCCTAGTGTCCATAAGAATGAAACCCACTTAAATATTATGAAGTCCTTACTGTAGAACTCTGTTTCTCAAATAGTAAAAATTATTTGAGAAAAAATTCACAGCTTGGTAAATATACCAGAGTGTAATCATTCTGACTGTTACAATTAGTCTTTCCTTAGGACAATCGTACCTTTGGCAAAAAGTAAAACAGAATTATGTAATTATTTTTAATTATCGAAACCATTTGGCTCCGAAGAAAGAGAATCTATAAAACTTGCTTTTCCAGTCCTGTCAAAATCAGTGGTTCAAGTCCAGTGTATTCATCAATCATCATTCCAGACAAGAATATTCAATTCTTCAAGGTAAAATTCACATTTTTAAATCAGTATTTAAGTTCCTAGTGGAATATGAATTCTAGTAACAGCAACTGAACTTTCACAAATCATGTCAGATTAGTAGATTTTTGGTATCTGAGAAATTAATTGATTTCTCTGAAAAATGTATTTGCAAAGAAATTATGGTGGGGTTTTTTTTTTCAATACTTGTTGTTTACATGTGTTTTATGAACCCAGAGGATAATACGGAAGAGAACAAACTGATCTTAAGCAGATTTCAGTGAGACTGCTCCATCACCTGCAGTGAAATGTCCCTGATACATGCCAAAGCGAGAGATGAACCAGGCTGGATTTTCAAAGTCCTTCATTGCTCATCATTGGCCTCTCAGTGCTTCTGTTCCTTCTTGTCTACTCGAGCATCTGCTACCAGTATAAGCTCAAAAGCCTTAATGAATCATGCATTTTTTGCATTATATCCAAGATTTTTATCCTCAAGTTTTTGACTTGATCATCTCTGTATGCTTGTTTTTATTTCACCATATTTTTTAATGCACTCTTTCTGCTTTTGTCTGACAGACTGTTATATGGTCTTCAAAACGATGAAGAAAATTAGAAAGAGGAAATTCTGGCATGTAAAAATAGTGGATTTAAGAAAAAATCAGGACAGCTATTAAAAACAAAGAAAAAAGAGAGAGAAAATATATATTAAAAAAAAAAGGGAAAAAAACCTGTATAAAACCAAGGACAAAATCTTGTAGATTTTGCTTTATTATAGACTCGAGTCTAATCCAACAGTCTAGTCTTTCAGTGCTTACCTGTGCACCCAGGAGCAGACACAATGTAGCCAGTTAATGAATGCTTCTGCCTTTTCTTTATGATTTCTGGTGTGATGCCCTCAAAGTCAAATGACAGTGGTGGGCAGCTTTCATTCTGTGTAACCCTGGTTGCATGCATGGCTGTCTGGGCATGGCCTGGGGATATAAGATGTAATGTGTACTCAGGCCCTTTCATTTCAGTGAGGAACATTAAAGGTTTTGGGAAAAAAAAAACAAAAAAGAAAATAATGTCAGAATATTTTATTCAAGCTTTTTGCAATTCTTGGTTTAACTTTTTTTTTTGGAAGATTGACCAAGCTTTTGTTGTACTTTATGTTTTACTGTATTTTTTAAGATGCAGGAGTCTAAAATATTTAGTAGTTCACGTAAACATAAAGCCCAGCTCTAATATAAACCCAAATATCTTATTTTCTTCATTTTTTTCCCAGTTTGGGTATGAATATAGAAGAAAACTGTGTGATTTAGACAGTGATAAATTCTGTTTACAGAGAGAAAGAAGGGGAGCAAGTGTTCTGCACAATGGTGCGAGAAATAGGAATCACAGAACAAAGGTTTGTGTATTGAATTATGTGAAATATGTCCTGGAATTTCTTTTTCATTAGTTGACCTTCTGACACATAAAATTTCACAGAAAAAGATAAGTGAAGTGATTTTTCAAATTTTTCACATATTTTAACTCACCAGGAGAAGAATGGTTTGGTTTTTTTAAAATACTGAATTATTAACAAATGAGTAGATATTGTAACGAAAATCCGATTAATATTATCAAATATATATAGAATGTGTATGAAGCCAGAAAATGTACCTCTTGGCAATATCTGGTTTGAATCACAGTTCTGAATTTCGACACCACAGAAATCACAGAAACTGGAGACTGCCATGAGTAAGCTGAGTATGGCCTTTTGATTCCCAAACTTATGTCCCTTATAAATAGCAATATTCTTGGGCTTCCTTAATCTGACTGAAGTAGAAATGAATGCAACATGCAGTAATACATGTGCTATATAGTAAGATTTGAATWCTTCTTTGACACAAACATTAATTTAAAGCATCTTAGTGAGAAATGGGTGTTTAAGCAAACATATCCCCGCGTGAGGAAAAGAATCTGTAAACAGCCTGTAGAAATAAAATCAATGTATATAAATAGAAGTACTATGTAATAGTTTAAACAAATATTTCTTTGAAAAATAACTGTACTGAATGACTCATGAACGTTTGTAGTTCGTGATTTACTGACTGGCTGTTGTTAAACTCTGTGCTTTTGGTTTCAATGGACCTTTCATCCCCTCTATCTTATATCTTGAAGGTACAATCCATTGTTTATTCTGGATATACAGTATGATAAAACATTTTTGACATATAGTCCTAACATCCCATGAAAGATAATCTTTTTAGATTGTGGTAGGTCTTCTTGCTGCTACATTTTGTGATTCAGACCTATAAAGGAAAGATGTGAAAAAGCATGTGGGGATTGCCTGACACTACAAAGCAGTTTCTTTGTAATACCATACCTCGTGGAAGGTTCCATGGAGCTTCAGAAACTGCCTGGATGCAGTTGTCTTTACAATTTTGGGGTTAGAGGGGTGAGGTTTGAAGGAGAGGATAGGAGAAAATTTTTCTTCTCTACCTGTTTTTAGAAATAAAATTTCTGTATTTTCTCTAACTTCTGTATTTTCAGGATGGCGTATTGAAAAAAACCTTGAGGTTAAAATTTTAACAAGTGGCTTTTTTTCATCTAATATTATTCCATCTGTATTCTAAAATAAACATTTTAGCACYGATCTCAAAGAATGCTTAATCGAATAGCATGTGCTTTCGAATATTGTTTTTTGGGTAATTCAAGAAACGAACAGTACTTAGTTGTTATGTGCTAAATGTAACTTAAAAGATAGAAAACTCCTATAAAATAGTTTTATCCATCTAGGAAAGGCATAGGTCAGAGAAATCAAGAGAAACTGACCTTCTTGGGGTGTTGGTGGATGAGAAGCTTGACGTGACCCAGCAATGTGCGTTTGCAGCCCAGAAAGTGTGTCATGTCCTGTCTATTTTGTCTTGCACCAAAAGCTGTATAGCCAGTGGGCCAAGGGAGGGGGTTCTTTCCCTTACTTCACTCTCATGAGACCTTCACTTCAAGAGAAGCTGTGGGTACCCCATCCCTGAAAGTGTTCTTGGTCAGGTTAAATAGTGCTTTGAGCAACCTGGTCTAGTGGAAGGTGTCCCTGTCTGTGTCAGGTGGTTTGGAACTGGATGATCTTTAAGGTCCCTTCCAACTCAAACCATTCTATGATTCTATGATGATATAAATATGGGTATTTTACTTCTTCAGTGTAAAATTAAAGATGCTGATAACTACTTCAGTAAAATTTTCAGAGTAATAGATGAGAAGTCCAAGGGAATTGAAGCTGTATTGCAATTACAAGATCTATATTTCATCTGTGAAAAGAGCTGCTGAGAGTGGGCTGCTGTGCGGTTAGTTACCAGGGAAGGGTGGGTGGAAAACTAGCACAGAACAGAATGTCCGTGAGGTTGAAAAAACCTATTGTGCCATGAGAATGATCACTGAAAGAAATGACTATGAACTGTAATGAAGCTGAAAGGGATCACTGTGTAATAGTGAGGTTCAAATAAACAATACATAAGGCAGAAAATTAGATGGCAAATATCTGATGTTTTTTCAAGTGCATGGTGATATTTTCAGTAGTTTCTGTTTTACAAATAATTTATCTGGGTCTTCCATACATTCAATTCTTTAATCTGCACATTTATTTCAAAGTGCTATCAACTTCTTTGTATAACTTAATGGCATTTCAACTTTGTAGTGACATTATCCTAATCACCTCTCAGTCTGTCATCCCTTCAGAATGTGTTTTGTTTTAATGTTCCAGAAAATGAGAGGTCTGGGTCCAAAGTCTATACCATGGGTAGAGGCAGTCTTAAAAACGATCTGGCAATTATCCTAAAATAAACTTCTTAAGAAAAACGTGAAATGAATTTGCGATTTTGAATCTTGATTTGCAACCCATATTGTAAACTTAAGGTTGGAAATTTGTTGGCTTACAGGATACACTCCACCAGCGGTTGGGGGGTAAGTGAGGAAGAGATTTTTGTTATGGATGAGATTCCCCTGATCTCACGAAAAATCTAGCAGGGATAATATTTATCTGGATTTATTATAAGGAAGAAAAATGTATTAAAGCTGAAAATGTGAAACATGTATAATTATAATTATTTATAATATCTATGCATTTGCATTTTTTTAAGTATTTGTTCTGAAAATAAACTACTCCCTTTCAATTATGAATGTTATCCCTGCCATGAGCCGTTATACTATTGCACCTTTCTGGGTACAAATACTGCAAGGGATATTTGAACCAGCCAAATAAAACTCTTAATAAAGGGTAAAAGACCAACAGTAATCTATTGTTCCACATTACAGACTCGAATATATAACTGTGACTATTTTTAAGCTCACTATTCTTCAGATTTATATAAAAAACATTTCTTTAACATTCAAAAATTAATTCATAGGAAGAATTTCGAAGACAGAGTCAATAAGTTAATTCTCTCAAATTAGACTCTTGAAGTGCATGGAAGGAACAAACCACCAGTTTTGCCTGCAAATCACATAAATGTTGCTTTGTCTGCAACTTTTATAAACTTCTAGTAAACTTTGTGTCACTCTCTCCTCCCCAGGTCAAAGTGGGAAAATATGTAGCATATGTCCATCTGAGTGAATTGATGTTTATGCATTATGTCATATGTCATAATGGGCCGCTATAAATAAATTTATTTTGAAAGAAATCGGGATGAAGCTAAGGGCCAGATCCAAATAAGGACTTATGTGCCTTAAGAAAGACTTGGCAGAATTTAAGGCCCTACTGATCCTGAGAACTGCCAAGATGCATCTGCTTAACTCCAGCGATGGTTAAAAATCTATTTTATTGTCTATTTCTAAACATTGCATGTCACCAAATACCATAGCCTGTTTCTGTATGTCCCCAGATCTGCCCGAATTTGACAGAGTGATTTTGCCATTGACTGCTTAACTCATGCTCAGCACATGGTGTCTGATCATAAAATGTCTTTGAACCCTTCTAGATAGGAAAATAATCATGACTGTCTCTCTTGGGAAGTACCTGAATCAGAGGATGATGTTTTCTCATAGAATTATAAAATCATAGAATCATAGAATGGTTTAGCTTGGAAAGGACCTTCAAGATCATTTAGTTCCAACCTCCCTTAGYGTCCCAGGGACACCTTCCACTTGACCAGGTTACTCAAAGCCCCATCCAACCTGGCCTTGAACATTTCCAGGGATGGGGCATCCCCAACTTCTCTGGGCAACCTCTGCCAGTGTCTCCCCACCCTCACAGTAAAGAATTTCTCTCTAATATTTAATCTAAACCCAACCTCTGTTCGTTTAAAGCTGTTACTCCTTGTCCTATCACTACATGCCATTGTAAAAAGTTGCTGTGCAGCTCTCTTGCAGGCCCCCTTTAGGTACTGGAAGGCTGCTATAAGGTCTTCCCAGAGCCTTCTCCAGGCTGAACAACCCCCACTCTCTCAGCCTGTCTTCACAGGAGAGTTGTTACATTCCTCTGATCATGGTCTCTTGTCTGTCCCAAGTAATATTTATAAGGAGTGTCTCATTTTCAGAGGAAAGTGAGGAAAATGCTCCTGGGCTGAGTAGCCTGGTGAGGAGATCAGCCAATGAGGAGGAAACAAAAGTGAACTAAAAATACCTCAGAGAGCAGAGGGAATCAGTGCTGCTCTGCACATCTTCTCTGAGTGCTGTAACACCTGAGCTACTGTGGAAAAGGCAGCTGTGACATTTCAGATCACGTTTCAAAAGAGCAACCTTTGATTCATTTGGAAAGGAAAGGARTGCACTTTAAACTCCACAAGAAAGGTCCATGTGTGAATACCGAGGCAAATAAAACGTTTCCTCACAGTCCTGACTACCATATACTGGGTGGGATAAGTGGTGGCCCACCCACCAGTTCCAAGGCAGTCAGATCTGATTAACTGTAGGGAGCACCCTATTGCCCATGTGGGTGCAAGATCCTGCTGAATTGCTTAGAAACCTTCATTTTTTTGTCATTGAAAAGATCTGCATTTCAGTTTGTTACTCCCTGTTCATGTAGCATCTAATGGCAATTGCTGATTTGGAATTTTGTCTTGGCTCACCTGAGGTCTGTTCTGTAACAGAACCTGTAAATGCAGCATGCTCTTTCATGATAACCTTTCTCTCAATGGCATTTTTTCTTCCTTAGTCACAGTGACACCTCAAAGAGCACTCTGTTTCTGTTGGATTTTAATCATAACATAAGCACAAGAAATTTGAGATGTTGTTTTTTGAGGACTTTTATTCAGGCTGCCAATTATTCTAGTGCCTAACAATCTTCTTCAGAGGTATCAGTGAATGTGTACAAGATGGCTGAACCATTTCCTGAGGAAATACACACAGACAGAAATATGCAGAAATTAGCCTTTTTATTAAATTTTTGTTGAAGTGTGGGGTTTTTTTAAAGTCCTTGGCAATCAAAACTGCATGCCGGATAATTTCAAAATGATCCCTTGTCACAACAAAAGACTTATCAGGAGCAAATCAGCCTGATTTCAAACTGTTTTTTCCTACTCTCCTGTGTCCTGTATTAATGCAGCTCTCTTCAGCTTCTACAACTCACCTACATTTGGAAAAAAATCACTTGCATTATAGTTATCCAATTTAATCAACATAATGCTTTCAATACAGAAACAGCCTCATGAAGACCCATTTTAAACTTTTAATTTAGAATGACATTACTGCATCTCATGTTGCTATACAGGGAATTCTGGAAATTTAGAAAGACAACYCAAGATTTCAATGTCTTCATCACAGATATTTAAAATAAAACCAAACAACTCTGCATCCATACAAGAACGATGCCTAAATCCCAACCTGAGTATGCCACACCCATGAACACGGGACTGCTTAGCATGACAGAAAAGTATAAAATGTCTGAAAGACCAAAACTTTATTTAGTCAGAAATGCGTCTTTCTGTAAATCCAGTTTAAAAGCCTTTTCTGAACTTTGTAGAAACAACAATTAGGTGAAGAAAATAAGAGCTTTCACCTCTGAAGTGCATATAATTAATCACTTCATTTCCTTTCTTCCTCTGCTCTGTTGCCACTTTATGTGAAGATTGCAATAAATCAATTTCAAAAGTATTTTTGAGGAGGTTCATTATTTAAGCATTCAGTCTAGCAAACATCTGAATGTCAAAGGGCATTTCACAAAGCACTACAGATAGAGAGGTGAAAATAGATGATGACAGATAAATATGAAGAATGTAATTCTAATATTTGAACTACCTCTAAAGTGCAGGTGCCTTTTCCTGATGCTGGACTGCTATGCAGTGAAGTCAATGAGATGAATGTATTTCTGAATGCTAATAAAGTTTTGCTGCAAATCTAAGCACTATTAAATAAAATCTTTACAGAATGTTTCATAATACTCAAATGTTGTATATGAACATGCCATGGAAATTTCTGAAAAAAAAAAGACAAAATTGTAATGCATTTTCTCTTAAGCAGTCATTACCTGTTCATACAAAGGAAATTGATTAATTCAGAGTACTAGGTCACAAATAGAGAATGACAATCCTTTGACAGATAAAATGAAAATACACTCAAGTGAAAGAAAAAGAGTTCATTAGGCAGTTTCCCATTCCTTTTTCCTATGCTTGGAGAAAAGGTGGCTCAGGGGAGATTTTATCATTCTCTACAACTACCTGAAAGGAGGGTGTAGTGAGGCAGGGGTCTCTCTCTTCCCCCAGCTGATAGGATGAGAAGAAATAGCCTCAAATTGCTCCAAGGGAGGTTTAGATTGGATATTGTGAAAATTCTTTTCACAGGAAGTATTGTAAAGTATTGGAACAGGCGGTCCAGTGAAGTGGTGGAGTCACCATCCCTGGAAGTGTTCAAAAAAATGTGTGGATTTGACACTTGAGGACATGGTTTATTGGTGAATATGTGGTGGTACTAGGTTGATGATTGGACCTGATGATCTCAAAGGTCATTTCCTACCTTAGCAATTAGTGATTGTGTGATTCTAAGCCCCAGTTTGCCACACTTAGGAATGTCTGACACAAGCATTATATTTAAATGCTAAGTTTTCCTGGGCTCAGATTTTCAAAGAAAACACGACCTTACAGTTCTGTGATCAAATATGCCCAGCTCTCTACAGTTTGTTGAGTTAGAACATTGAAAGACTTCATTCTGACTCCAGTTCTTGGAGATTAAACATGGATATATATGTATGTGTGTGTGTATGAGTGAGGGAATTTGAATTAGCTGGGATAGGAATTATTATAGACAGATAGATCAAAGTAGTTTTGAACTCTGAAATAAATATTTGCAAGACCGAAATTCCTTAACAGCTCACTCTATGCTTGTGGTTCTTATTCATTTTCACTCATTATTGCTATGAAACCAAAGCAGTCAGCCCTTACCAATCAAATCCTAAAATGCTTTGGGGCTAATTCCATATTGTTAGTACTGATGCTATAGCCCTTAGTTCCTGAGGTCAAGATGGTTCACAAGCATATCAATAAGAGAAGCCAGAACTGAAATCATTAAGTGCATAGGTGGGTGCTCAGTTCCACTCACCCTCTTAAATTTGGGATCTTGTCCCTTTGTACAATATTTGACTTTCTGGAGTGTTCCCAGAAAGGCCTTTGGCCTCCACCCTGAAATATGTAAGGCAGAATACCTAGGGCAGGAGCAGAGGGAATAATTTTCCCAGGTCACAATAGATGCCTCATTCTGATGTGGACTGTTTTATTTATAATTTGAATTATACTACTTTATCTATCTATAATTATATATAATATATAATAATATATAACACATTATATATCCTATATAATAAAACAACACACCATTATATTCTAATTATATAAGTATGTGATATATTAATTATATATTATGGATTCTAATTCTATATTAATCAAATAATATAATTATATAACAAATATATTTTCTTTTGTTACTTTTATKTCATCATCCTTAATGATTCTACAAGTCTGTTATTTCCATTGATTTGTTACTACTTCTTCTTTTAAAGAAAGYAGATGCATTTTTTTCCCCCATCTCACATGGCTGTGCTTTTTCAGTGTCTGATAGCTGATCATCAGCAAGTTGAAATTCCCAGGTGTCTTCTTGCAACCTGTGCTCGTATTTTCAAAAATCTTTGCTGTTCTCTCAGCCTTAAGCTAACTTTATTTTTTATCAAGAAAAATCTGGTATCAAGGTCTGCCTGCCACAGAAATTTCTTGTAAGCAGTTTGTTAACAAGCCTAAAAGTCCAGGACCAGGGCCTTGTAAAATTATCATAAAGCACAGTTTGCATAAGGTCTTTCAGCATTGTGGCAATATTGGTTTTGTTAGCTTGTGTCGTTGTGTTATATTAGCACGCTTGTCTTTGGGTGCAAAACAAGCTAATACTAAAATCTGCAGTGTTGTACATTTCTGAGTACAACAGGCCTCTGTTTAACCTGCACAATTATTGTAAAGGGAGTTTCCATATCCTTAATGAATCTTGGGCTCTGCTGTGCCAAGTTTCATGCACTTTTTACCTCCCAGGCTACGTAGCAAGGGAGAATTAAAATGACTAAAGTAGTTGTCAATACCTAGGCACTTGTTCCTCTGGAGTGTGTTCCACATAGGCTTGTTTTTTGGAATTCCCTGACTGCAGTACTGCGGTGATTTTTCTGGGGGAGGGAAAGAATTATTTTCTTTCCATCCCACATTTTCTGAGAATCATAATGTTCCACTGGAATAGGTTGACCAGAGAAGATGGATGCCCCGGAAGTGTTCAAGGTCAGGTTGGATGGGGCTTTGAGCAACCTGGTCAAGTGGAAGGTGTCCCTGCCCATGGCAGAGGGTTAGAATTGTATTGAAGGTCCCTTTCAATCCAAACCATTCTGTGTTCCTGTAACATTAGTTGTGAAAAAGAGGAAATAGAACCGGGATTTTCACAAGCAGGAATGCTGTGTATCCAARTATCCATGCATCTAGTTTTACAGGTTTTTTATTTTCATTTTCAGTTGGGACATCACGTAAGGGATTTGTATATTTTAAGGGGTTTGGGGTTTTCATTAGATCTGAGGTGTATGTGGGCAAATAAACTGCGTGGCACAAACAGAAAACTCTACAAATGAGATAAAGCAGTAAAACATTTCTAAGCTGGCAAGTTGGTTCATTTGTCTGAAGCAAAAGGACTACTAGGATGTGATAAATTAATGATGGTGTACAGAGGCTGCTGAATTATCTCCTACTGTCTGCTAGGCAATCTGTTCTGTTGCTGTTCTCTGGAAATGTATTATCTTTATGTTACAAATAGATTTGTTTGAGAATATATTCAGGTGGGTCGAATGGGCCTTCAAGGTCTACTGAAAGAATCCTGTAAAGATGGACTATTTACAGTTGATGGGTATATCTTAATGGTAGGCATTAATCATCAAGCTTTCCCACTGCAGTGTTCTCTGGAACATCTCTTTTCATGTAAGGCTGTATCTTTGTTCATTTCTGTGATATAACAATGGGTAACTGTCTCAACAGGTTTTTAATGCTAAACCTATCCTAATGGAGCTTAATTAAAAACCATATTCTGCATCTTTAGTTAAAAGCAAATACAATAGTGGTTCCAAACTTATCTTGCACACTAAGGCATGCAAGTCATAAGAGGTTCTTTTTTAATCAACTATGACATTTGAGTTTGATGTATAATTTATTCACATTGTTTAGAAAATACTTGTTACACTATAACCAGAACTCAGTAAGGTAGGCCCAAAGTAAAGTTAAATAAGAAAAACAAAAGAATTATACTGCTCAAAAGTTTTTCTTCTTATCCTCAAAGTGGGTGGACTAGAAAACATAATTAATTTTAAAAAAAAAGTGAAATGTTATTTTCTATAAGTATAAATAAATCACTTCTTCTTGAAAATCACTTTCAATCACCTAAATGGAATATTTCATAAGAAACACTTGTCAAATAAGAAAGTACAAAAGAATATTTTTAAAGCTTTTACACGTATTCGTGCATACTTAAAAATAGATTGAAATATATAATACTGAGAAAAATACAGTGCAGCCAACAATAAATGTTTTGATGTAAGCTCTACACCATTACACTACAAAGCACAAAATACTAAATAATGAATTTGACAGTAAATCACAACCCTAAATTGTATCTAGCTGAATATAATAAAAAGGATTCTGAGAATAAATGTAATAAATAAATAAATGTAAAATGTAAAATGAAGAATAAGAACTGTTTTAAGTCTTAGCATAAGAGATTCAAACAGTAAAGAATAAAGTGAAGTCTGTTCTAAGATAGAGAGATATATTTGATTTACTATTCACAGAAACCAAGTTGGGTGTGGTTTTTCTAGTGGAGCTTTTTTTTCTTCTTAATTTTGTTCAAATTTCCATTCCAGATTCATAGAAGTTGTTCATATCATTCTCACAACATCACACTAGAAGTGATGCTTAATTAGTACATTTAAGCATTTGATAAATGCATTTTTCCAAACATACATGTGTTTGAAATTCTTAAAAATGCATATTGAAAAATTCAGGCAATAAACCATGTTATTTGTTTGAAAATACAATTATTTATTATCATTTAAAATAATTAATTCTTATTATATGTTTCCCTGACAGATGTTTCCTCTCCTACCCCAATTTCCAGGATTCATAGAATCATAGAACATCCTAAGTTTGAAAGGACCCACAAGCATAACTGACTCTCCATAGGACAACTTAAAAAATAAACCACATATCTAAGAATATTGCCCAAATGCTTATTGAATACTGACAGTCTTGGGGCCMTGACCATTTCTGTGGGAAGAAACTTTAAGCCATTTCCCACATCCTAACATTGGGCACTAGCGGGAATGGATCAGCACTTACCTCTCTGCTCCCCCTCCTGAGGAAGCTCCCCCTCATAGATCACTCTGCAGTTTCCTGAAAGTCCATGAAGGTCTCTCTGTGAGAGTGTCTCTATCCTTGAGGAAGTCAACAAATCCTCCTAATTCAGCTTAGTTGACAAACTTAGTGTGCATTCAGCTCCAGCATCCAGATCTGACAAAAACTTTGATGAGAACTTGCTATAAAATTGAGCCCTGGAAAACATCACTAGTGACTGGCCACCAATGAAATTTCCCCATTTACTGCAACTTTTTGTGTGAATCAACACAGGCAGGCAGCTGGGACAACCACAAACTCATGGCTAGAATGGAAAGAGTAAATTTATTTTCATTYTCTCTCTAACCAGGTAAAGCAACACCTGGTCAGAAGCTCACAAGAGGAGACACAGGCACTGTTAAACGTGGTCCATGCTAGAGAATCCCTGGCATGGTGTTCACACAGGCTTATCAGGAGTTATTCCCCACTGCAAGGTCACTTGAGGGATTTACAATCTCCTCACCAGCCTTCCGCTCTTTAACCCGTGTCTCCCAACACTCTTTGGGTCCAGCCCTTCAGCCGATTGGTCACACACTGCATTGTATACATGACTAGATGGGTGCTGGACATGTTGTACAGAAGGATACTGGAAGAGAGAGTATCAAAAGACTTTGTAAAATAAATTAAAAAATCGTGTCCAATGCCTTCCCTTCGTCCATTAGTCAGGTAACCCTGTCATAAAAGGAAATTAAGTTAGTAAAGCATGATTTTGCCTTTATGAACCTAGGTTACTCTGAGTGATGACTGCATTGTCTTTCAAGTGTTTTTCAGTAACTCCCACCATAACCTTCTCCATAATTTTACCAGGCACTGAAGTGAGACTGACAGCCTTATAATTACCTGGGTCTTCTTTCTTGCCCTCTTGAAGATTGGAATAACATTTGCTAGCTTCCAGTCATCTGGAACCTGTGCATATTTCCAAGACCGTTGATAAATAAGTGAGAGAGGTCTCTCAATAACATCAGCCAGATCTTTCAGTGGATGAAATGAGGACGAAATGTCATTACTTCCAAATTAAACCATTAAATATTAGAAAATTATTCTAGATGCGGTACTTAATTTGATCTTGCTGAGGAAGCTAGATGATTCTACTCTTATCCTCAAATATTTATTTATTCTTTTATCTGTAGCTGCTGGGAGTACAAGTACTACAGCTAATCCCATCCAACCCGTCGAGATGTATCTAAACCATTTCTGACAGAAATCCATCTAAAACTAAGTGATCTAGACTCCTCAAGGTCATCAGACAATCTATACTAGTTCTATTATATCTTTAGAACATATTTTCCTTTGTATCACCTACATTTTTCTACTGAAAGTTAAAATCTAAATATAAAATGGTTCACAGTCCTCCAACATTTGTTTGAGTAGGCAGCGATCATTAACGCAGGTCTTCTTGTAGGCACCAAAGAACATCAGATGCTGAGCATGTCTTAAAATTAACCCATCCCACGTTCAAAATTGACATGGATTTCACTAACTGTATCTATCTCTATCTATTACTATCTGTCATGACTAAATAAATAGTTTGTTTTATTAGTAGTAAAAAATCACTCCATATTTCTAAAAGTAAGTCRCCTCTAGTTAGGTAGTGGAATATTGAAACAGATCCGTAATTGTGCACATGCACTTTTGGAAGCATTGACTAAGGTACATATTTTATTAATACTGCCTTTTTACTCCCGAAAAATTATTGGATAGTGAAAAGTTGGTGATAACTAGGGCAACTGATCCGGGTATTGCTCAACACTTTTTGTGGAAATATTGAATACTTAAAACCCAAATTAGCACAGTTTGAATAATCTAAATATGCTCCAGTGCTATGCAATGTTCATTATTGTGACACCAACTTTTTGGCGTGTACACTGACAGAAAAGATCTTTTGGCTGAGAAGAACTTATGATTCCGTGTCTCAATTTATTCTGTGTTTCCATTCAGATTGTCTGGCGGATCTTGTTGATAACTACAGCACCTAACTTATATTCAGAACTGTCTTTCAAAACATTAGCCCACGTATAAATTTCAAAAAGTTTTTCATTATACATATGGGAACAAAATTAAGAGAGTCTATCCCAAATATGTGGAAAATGCTTCTATGATTCCTTTTCTGTTCTGGCTTCCCAATGAAAATAGGCCATTAAGAAACAAGGGTTTAAGTGTTTTTTTTCCCARCCTTCAGAGCTCTAATGTTAATGAAAGTCTTCCCTACCCTAGAAGTTGTCAATGCCTAGCACGGGCTGTTCAGCAAAGGGGTTGCTCACTCCCTTTCAGTGAGGTATTGGCAATTCATGTAAATGTTAGCTTCAATGCCTCTTTAGGTCTGTAATTGTCTGAGTCCTGAAATTACTTTTGAGTAATGTAAGTTGAAAAAACCAGCATTTTTCTCTAAATGAAGCATTAGTTTAAAACCCAAACAGCCTTTAAGGCCCTGATCGAATATTGAAATGATTATTCTATGTCTATTTGTTAAGAGATGGGCAAGTTATTAGGACAGATATTCTTTCCCATTAGTAGCTATCCTAAAAGTTTAATGCCTTAAAACTCCCTCAGAAATTTGGTAACCTTTCATTTCTTTCTCCTCCTTCTACCCCAATAGATATAAGAATATTGTATTTGTATAAAAATTGTGTACAGTCTATTAATGATTCCTTTTGAAAAGAAATTTAATATTTCTCTCTCACTGCATTGTTCCAACTATCCCAATAACCAATTAAACCTATTAAATTAACCAATAACCTATTAAATAGGGCGTTTTGCACCACAAATAAGAATAATCTTTCTTTCTAAGACATAACATGGCTGTATCACCACAATTTCCATACTGTTTTACACAAAGACTAACGTCTGTATTTTAAAGCAATATGGACACAACATAGTGGAAATGATTTTCAGTAAAATATATTGGTAATTTTCTGACTCTAGGCCATCACTAGACAATCATCTGAGCCCCCACCTCTTCAAAAGAATATTTCTTAATTATCAACTTTACATACAAGTCATGGTGCATTTGCAGTGAGAAATAAGCAAACCTAAATCAGTATTTTTTTTCAGGATGTATAGTTACCATTACACTTTTGTGATTTAAAATTTAAAGAAAAGGAAACTTCTTTCAATTGAATGATCTTTTTTTCTTTCTTTCCCAGAAAGGAAAACTTTAAAATGAAAACAATTGTGCTGGTTTGAATATGAACGAGCAGGGGAAATTAACCCCACACCAAAACCAAGATAACATCATCACAACACAGAACAAAACATGGACAAATTACACAAAATCCACCCCTGGACTCTTCACTACAATAACAAGACAAATTTCCCACAGTCATACTACTTGATAAAACTGTTTAATACTTGTTTTGCCCATTACTTTCTCCCAATTAGTACCCTTATCTCAAAGTCCCCATGATTCAAACCATCCTCTGCTACCAAAAACTGTCGTGGTTTGACACTGGCCAAACACCAGGCACCCACAAAAAGCCCACTCACTCTCTCACTCTCCTCTGCTCTGCAACTAGACAGAGGAGAGAGAATTTAACAAAGGGTTCATGAGTTGAGATAAGGGCCAGAAGAAAAACACTTCAAGGGCAAAACAGGCTCAGCTTAATGACAGAAGGTGAATTTATTACTAACAAGATCAGAGTAAGAGAATGAGAAGTAAAAAATAAGCCCTTAAAGACACCCTTTCCTCCCCCCAACCCCTCCCTCCTTCCCACCAACTGCACAGGGACACAGGGTGGGGATTTTGGTCAGTTCATCACCCAAGATGTTTCTTCCGCTGCTCAGGGAGGAGTCGTTTCCCTGCTGCACCGTGGGGTCCCTCCCACGGGAGACAGTTCTCTGTGAACTTTCCCAGTGTGGGTTCACTCTCATGAGCAGCAGCCCTCCCAAAACTGCTGCAGCATGAGTCCATCCCACGGGCAGACAGTCCTCCCAAAACTGCTGTGGTGTGGGGCACTCTGCCACGGGGTGCCGTCCTCCAAGGACAGGCTGCTCCAGGCTGGAAGCAAGGCCTTTCTCTCCACTGGGACTTCCTCTGGATCACAGTGTCCTGGTATCCACCCGCTCCGGCGTGAGCACCTCGCCCATGGGCTGCGAGTGGATCTCTGCATCCCCTGTGGACCTCCATGGGCTGCAGGGGGACAGCCTGCCTCACCATGGGCCTCGCCACAGGCTGCAGGGACATCTCGGCTCCGGTGCCTGGAGCATCTCCTCCCCCTCCTTCTGCACTGACCTTGGTGCCTCCATTGCTCTTTCTCTCATATATTCTCACTCCTACTCTTCTCTGGCTGGAAAATTACTACCGGGTGCCCCAACTTTGTTGTGATTTCTTCTTAAATATGTTATCACAGAGGCACTGCCATCATTTCTAATTGGCCCAGCCTTGGCCAGTGGCATGTCTATCATCAGAGCCATCAGGGATTGGCTCTGCTGGACATGGTGGAAGCTTCCAGCAACTTCTCCCAGAGGCCACCTCTGTGGCTGCCCCCGCTACCAAAAACCAGGCCCTGGAAAACCAATACAACAAATCATCATTTTGGTGTGTTTCAGTGTCAAACAGCTTGTCTTGTCAAGGATAACAATCATGCTGAGATACTTGCTTGATGCGGGTTTTTTTCTTAATCCATTCTCAGTAGTTTTCAAATGAGAACATATGTATGAGAAAGCTGTACTTTTAAGGTCATGATTCCAAACTAACTCAGGAGTGCCCTCATCATTCTGTTCCCTAGCAGAATTGAAAACCATTCACTATATATAAATATATATATGCGCATTTTTAAAAATGTGTGAAGTTACCTGGCAAGCCTAGGGAGGGAAAACAAACACTTGGCTTCAGTGTCGTATGGGTGTTCCCTTTTCTGTTTTGGGCGTTCCCTTTTCTGTTTTGGGCATGCCCGGTGCATGTTAGAAGCCACTTCAGTGCAGCCCTTAATATCAGAAAAGCTACAAAACAGGAAATCTCCAATAGGTAATAAATAAGGAGAAGTTGGAATGGACAAAAATCACACTGCGTGATCCAGAAGGCAGCATCCAACCATGCTATTTTGAACCCTCCAATCTATGACTTTCCTGGAGAAATTATGACTAAGTATTTGCTGGATCCAGCTTCTAATTAACTTCACAGCACTGTTGGCTTAGTACAGCCATCACATGTGGGATGTTCTGAATTTAATAGCCTGGATTTCATTTACGTCAGCATTTGACCTGACTCATTGTATCTGAAAAACTGAAGGAAGAGAATAAATGGGTACATTTTCAAATGCAAATTTACTCAGCACTCAGCTGCCCTTATGCTTTTAAAACACTTTGTCTAGAAATTTATTTAGTTATGGTATAAAAGCCCTTGCCCTGTTTATGCTTTCCTTACTCTGTAAACTGCCCCACTGACACCTGTTGAGAAGTGTGTAGCATGAAATCTCTTATTACAATATGTCCTTAGCTGTTCAAGGAACTGGAAGGCATGAACAACAGAACATGATTTCCATTAATGCAATAGTTTAAAATGAGACAAATCTGCCTAAAATGTCTATTCTTCAGATTCAGATAAATGGACTTTATTTTATAGAGAAAACTTCCAATGGCATACTAAAAAAGAGAACAATTCAATCTCTTAGGTTGTTTTTTTTGCTTCTTTTCTAAAACTGTTTTCAAGAGATCTCTGCTCCTCTGTTTCATTACAAAATTTGATATGTTTTGGAGATATAAAAAATAAATAGTAAAAGACATTTCAGTACAGAGCTTAGCATAGTCTCAGAGATTGAACAGAAAAATTTGCCATGAAGTGTGTCTCACCTTTTGGGACATATGCCTGAACTTAGCAGACTGGAGGTGTAAGGTTGGTTAGGGAGATCTTGAGAGGAGACAGAAGATGCAGAGTCTGACCATGTAACCCCAATTTGTTAACTAACCATTGAGCCTGCAGAGAGGCTTCAGTGAGCAGAGGAATAAACCAACAAAACTGTGCAAGGCAGAGTGTGGTGTGCAGGGTGATTGTGTATTAAAAGGGAGTGAGATCCAGAAGGTAGGCCATGCTCCAGTGCATATTATCATCTTATCTGCAAACTTCCAGCATTTACTTATCATTATATTGCATAAATAAGTTAATTTAATTGATGAATTAATAGGTGTCCTAATAGCCTATGTTGCTGAAGGATGGGAAATATGACCCTCAGGGAGGAGATGACTGAAAAGTCTTGAGGTTCATGAGCAAAGTTGTTATTTCTTCATTTGCTCCCTACCAGCCTTGTCCAACACTTGGAGCATTAAATGTTCCGAATTGATGCATTTAACTCTGCACATACAGGGTAACAAGTATATTGGTCATAACAATCCTCTGCAGCTCTAAAGGCAGGGGGAAGAGTGGCTGGGAAGCTGCCTGTGAAGGGTTGACCTGGAGGTAAACTCCAGATTCTTATGCTTAGTTCTTCAGAGGAGAAGAGACAGCAAAAACAGGTTGTAAACTTGAGAAACGATTAAATGATTTATTTTCTAACTCTACTAAGAATAGAAAGAATAAAAAATAATGAAAAATATTAAGGCCTAATGTACAAATATTACTCTCCCCCCATACATTCTAATCTTTCTCACTGATTACACAAAAGACATAAACATGAGATTCTGATGTTATGATTAAGAGTTCTTATTGTCACCTCATGGGATAAAGAAAGTTCTTTCTGCGGTGTAGTGGGATCCATCCCACGGAAGACAGTTCTCTAAAGAAGTATCTTCAGCATGGTTCCAAACCTGCCAGAAACACCACAGCCCGCCCGGGTTTTTGCAGTGGGGTATCCTCTCTCCCACAAACATTCCGCAGTTTGTGGGTCACAAGAAAAGTCTGTTGGGGTTAAACATTTTAAGAGTAAGTCATTTCAGCCTAAAGGCACCAAAAGCAACAGGCTCCTGCTTTACAATCTCCAAAGGCTGCAAGCTTCATCTGCACACAACACAGAAATGTTCTTAATTTAGGCTGTAAATTTCTTGCTCCCCCATGGCTCAATATTGCAATTTAAAGCGAAACTTAGTTTGGTATTACTTCAGATCACACAACACAGCTCACAGAAAAAATATATGGATCTCCTTGCTGGTAAATATGGCTTCCTTGGCACTTCCTGCCACTCCTTACCTTCTCTTYCGTTTGGCTGCTGGCTCCATGTTTAGTCTTTCACGTGACTGCTTTCCTTTCTCTCTAGCTTAGAGAAGAGGTTAATATTCGCAGAAAATGCCTACAAAAGTATTTATAACTATTACATCCTCCCAGCTAGATAATCCAGCCTGAGGCTTGCTTCCTCGGTCCCAAGGCTCCTTCTCCCCATATGCTCTGCAGTGGCAGCCATCCAAATTTTAGTAAGTCTTTTTGGCTGCTATTAACTTTTATCAAGAACAGCAAGGTCACTCTTCGATCTCACCAAGTCGRCTCTCTCTGCGTAGCTCGGTTCTGCTCAGTTTCTTTCGGCTTTCTTCGGCCTTGGCTTAGCTTAGCTGCTTCTTTGACTTGGCCTTGGTCCAGATGGCATCAGACCATCTCCTCTCAGGTCCAGAATGGCACAGGACCAGTGGGAGGTAAGGCCGGCTACCCGCCCGACCCCCCGGGCCGTGAGCCCCTGGCCCGGGGGTCGGGGGAGAGCCACTCCCTTGCTAGTAGTCAGCCAGGAGCCAGGGAGCAAGAGAGGAAGTGAGAGAGTTTTGCATCACTTCCTAGGGTTTTTTTTTTATAGCATTCCTTTCACAGAGATGTCACAGAAACACTAAATGGCTCATAGAACTGTCCTTTACTTGTTTTTAACTAATTAAATTGTTTCACACCGGGTCAAACCATGACACTGCCCATCAGAAAGGGATTCAGAGCTTTGGGCCAACAGCCAGCTGAACATGAGCCAGCTGTGTGCCCAGGTGGCCAAGAAGGCCAACAGCATCCTGGCCTGTATTAGCAATAGTGTGGCCAGCAGGACCAGGGCAGTGATTGTACCCCTGTACTTGGCAATGATGAGGCCACACCTTGAATCCTGTTTTCAGTTTTGAGCCCCTCACTACAAGAAGGGTTTGCATTGAGGTGCTGGAACAAGTCTAGAGAAGGGCTGTGGAGCTGGGGAAGGGTCTGGAGCACAACTCTGATGAGGAGAGGCTGAGTGAGTTGGAAGTGTTCAGTCCGGAAAAAAGGAATTGCAGAGGAGACCTTTTTGCTTTCTACAACTACTTGAAAGGAGGTTGCAGGGTGTCAGTCTCTTCTTCCATGTATCAAGTGATAGGACATGAAGAGATGGCCTCAAGTTTCAACAGGCAAGGTTTAGACTTTTTCAGGAAAAGTTTCTTAATGGAGAAGTTATCAAGCATTGGAAAAGGCTCCCCAGGAAAGTGGTAGAGTGGAGGTATTTAAATCCCTGGAGGTATTTAAAAGATGTGTAGATGTGRCAGTTAGGAACACGGTTTAGCAGTGGACTTGGCAGTGCTGGGTTAACAGTGGGACTTGATGATCTAGAAGGTCTTTTCCAACCTAAACAGTTTCATGATTCTAAGTATGTGGGGATCCTTGCCTGACTTCTTTGAGCACTATGGAACATTTTAAGAATGTGCCTACTTATCCTGTCTTATAGAAATGGGGAGATCTAGGAGTCTGTGCAACACAGGATTTTGTAATCTAGGGTAAACAGCTAATTTAAAATTCACCTCTCATATATATTTCAACACACCTAATCCATAAATTCCTTGAAGTGAGTAGGATAATCCAGGTGTAAAAAGAGGAGAAGTGTGCTTCTTTAGCTCTTGTAAATAGTCCTTTTAAAAAATACTTTTAAAATGTAGAGCTAATTGAGCTTTGAATGCTCGAACGTTTTCATTATGGAACAAATACAGTCTTTGAAAAAGCATTTTTAACTTTTTTGTCTGTAATGTTCAAAATGTCTCTGTGGGAACTAGCTCTTTAAAAACCCCCCAAACAAAACAAAGGAAACTGAACTCTCCTTCTCCCCCAGAACCTTAGGGGTTCAAATTAAGTCAATCAAAATCAAGACCTTTTGTGGGCTGAGAGTAAATGCTCTTTTCCTCTGCAATCTGTGACCTCAAATAGGCCCTTTTCTTTCTAATCATGCTGTGAAGAATAAAATGCATTTAATTCTTTGACTCAGCCTTCCTTTATGCCTATGTGAAAGAGCTGGTGAAAACTGCAGGTGAAGTTACATAGAAAAGAATAAAGCAAAAATTGGTTTCATGCACATTCCTCTATTCCTAGGGTCGCTGCAAGTGTACACACAGCATGTGGGATTACCTACAGTGATAAAATTGAATGGTTTGAAAGGAATTAAGTTCTGAAATGCTCAGGAGGGAAAATAATCACATTTTATTTGCTTAGGGTGGAAGAAAGTCTTTGCATGACTGCAGGTTTGCCTCTTCAGTGTCCATTMCAATAGAATCGTTCACTTGGAAGGGACCTACAGCAATCATCTAGTCCAACTGCCTAAACAGCAGCACAGCCTTTACACCAGAGCAGTTGCATCATTTCCCTCTGACATGGGGGAAACTGCAACTCTTTTTTACGCCGTTTGGCAGAGCAGATTGCTGTGGATATGCCATGACTCTTTGTTTCTCAGGGAACTTCTCCGCTGGACCATTTTGTACGTGTCTACCCCTGGCTAATATAAATGTTGGAAGAAAATCAATGACTTTTTAGCCACTGTTACTCTTCGGAACAGCCTCTGATATAACCCTTGATTATATTTATAATGGTAAAAGAAATGTGCTCAGGACAAAGCACTTCATACAGTCTTGATGAAATATTTTTATCTCCAAAACAGGGTGTGTGCATGAAGACAGCATACTAACAACAGTCTTTGATGCGTGGTAAGCTACTGGACTTGGAAATGCATGAAAGCTGTTTCAAGGATCATTCAAATAATTCTAAGGTATACAGTATTATTGCTAGCACCCAGGAAAGTTTCTAGACATTGTGTCATTTACTACTAGAGGTGTAACCGTAGAAGATCTGTAGATTGCCTAGCTGTGACAACCACCCATTTGAAACCTGTATTTTCTTCTTTTATCCTCGACTCTTCCATGTAAGCATCAATCTACTTCTTCCTGTTCTTCCACAAACACTCAATACTTTCACTCCACTACCCCCTAATACTAATAATTTTTTCCCCTGCAGTGCTCTTAATATAATTGTTTCTTCACTTTCTTGTCAGTCCACTCTTTTCAGCCATATGCAACTGCTACTGTACTCCCACATATGTATGATCCTATTCCTCACTTCTGTCTTAATTTTCCACAGCCTAAAAAGAAAAGGTTGTTCTTCCATTTTCATCCTTTCAATACTTGTCTTTGACATTGCTGGCCATTTTTTTATCTTAGTGGTCAGCGACAGATGCGTAATTGGGGAGAATGGATATATGTGTTATATAATTATTCTAGCTGTCTGAATCGTAGAAGATAAAGGTTTCACAAGGAATGGAGAAAAATCTAATGGAAAACACCTTTCTGAGACAACGAAACAAGTTTGTTATGGAAAATTATCACTTTTCTTCAGTGAACTAGTGCCAAAGATTCTACAGCTGTGTAGAGTTCTGCCCACCACTCCAGATAGCATTGTTGTAGCTTATTTCACGATGACAAAATTATCTTCCCAGTCTATTTTTCCTTCATTTTCCCATTAATATATCCATAGAATTATGAAATGGTTTGGGTTGTAAGGGACCTTCAAGGACCACCTAGCCCAACCTCCTGCCATGGATACAGACATCTTTCACTAGATCAGGTTGCACCAAAGGCCCTTCCAACCTCACTTTTAACACTTTCAGGGATGGAGCATCCACAGCTTCTCCAGGCAACCTGTTTCAGTATTGCACTATCCTCAACGTAAAAATTTCTTCCTTATGTCCAATCTAAATCTACCCTCTTCCAGTTTAAAATCTTTGCCCTTTGTCCCATGACTTGCAGACTTGTTAAAAAGTCTGTCCCCATCTTTCTTACAGGCATCTTTCAGGTATTGGAAGGCTGCAATATGGTGGCCCCAGAATCTTCACTTCTGCAGGTTGAACAACCCCAACTCTCCCAGCCTTTCCTCATGGGATGGGTGCTTCAGCCTTCCGAATATTTTTGTGTCCCTCCTCTGGACCCACTCCAACAGGCCCATGTCTTTCATGCCCTGGGAAATCCATATGTGAACATAGTGCTGCAGGTGTAGTCTCACCACAGCGGAGTAGAGGGGCAAAATCACTTCCCTTGACCTACCGGACATGCTGCTTTGGATGCATCCCAGGATGTGGTTGGCCTCCTGGGCTGGGAGTGCACATGGATATCCTTGTTTTCAGGTAGAACCTGATGGGCCAGAACTAAACTTTGCAGGCAGAGGCAGGCAATAAGCAGAGGATGGGAGACAGAGAACATAAGAGAGAGGAGATTTTACATTGCCAACACCAATCAAGATTTCATTTGAGAGGCAGTGTTTTGTGGTATGTGGCTTCCTGATTTCAAGTATAAGAAAGGTAGGTCACAACCTGGCTTTTTAAACTAAAAATGAATATGCAACACTTTTTTCATTCCACTCTACATGTCAAAAATTCTTCAATCACCTCTGATTTATTGATTTACTTATTTTTTGGTGTAGTTAGTCCTTCTGTCAAGAAAAATAATGTAAAATAAACTACAATTCAAATAAAATTTAAAAAATGTTTATTGTAATTATTATTATTATTATTTGTAATTATTATTATTATTTGAAGAATGATCAGAAGGATCAGTAGCTGTATATTTTTGTTCTGTACCTTCATATCTTGCATTATTCTTGGTTTGGTTTTTTTTACATCGGATGAACCTGGACTTCCTATAACTGAAAGCCATGATAAAGTTATAAGACATGGAATTTTTTAAACTGTAGGAAAAATGAAAACCGATCAGATAGATATTCTTAATTTCACGATCCTTAAAAACCCCAAACAACTATTGCATACGTATTTAAAATCTGTGCTGCCTTTCTATGACCTTAGAAAAGTTATCTGGAATACTTATAAGAGGAATTACTGGCCTCCCTACTGCCAATGCTCTTGAATCTGCTCTTATTGTCTTTCTAGAATGAAATATGATGCACTTAGGACACATGTCAAGGCACATAGCAGGAGTACGTGAACAGTTGACAAATAACTTGGAAATATTTGTTGCCTAGAAAACTAAACCTTTTCATGAATATATTTTAGTACAAACAAAATATAATGTCTTAATGATAGACAAACCAGTCACCAAACATATTTATTTCCCTTTATGAGACACTCAGCAGCCAAGCCCTAAAGAGCAAGCTGGTTTCAACCTCTGGGTAGCGTTACATGTTCAGACTGCCAAGTCACAATGACAGTTTTCATTCAAAACTCATTTCACTTAGTTTTAGGCGTTACAGCAGAGAGAAAATGATAAAACTCTGGGCATATCCAGCAACAGATTCTCAACTCTTTCGCAGACGTTCTGAGCTGCTTTCTAAGGCAGCCTATCTTACTCCACTGCCAGGAAATTCCAGATGACCTTTGGCTAGATGCTTAACCAAACTGCCCAAAGCTAAATCCCACACAAAGCTTAGTGAGCAAATAAGAACTCTTGACTCTACACAAGAAGATTCTTACTTATATGTAAGTAATTTAAAGTATATATTTTTGATCAGCAGAAATGGAGAGTTTCAAAATACCCTAAATTTTTGTTTTATTTGTTGTCTTTATTTCTTTTATGTTTATCCATTCATCCATTCATTTATTTTAACATAAAAACATAGAGAAATCTGCATGTTGATTCTCTTCTTGTTTATTAGCAATAACTTCCTGTTATTGGTGTGATGGTGTAAACACTTTAGTCTAAAAAGAAACTGCAAAATCCAAATGGCTCTTTATATGATCCATTAACTAGAAATCAGCACAAAATTCCATCTGATCATTACCAATTCTCAGGTAGTCCTAGGCCAATGACAACAAAGGAAATTGTTCCAATTTGTTTCCAAATTATTCCCCTAGTTATACTCATTTCTACTAACAGTTCGCACATTTTATTTCAGGAAGAAATAATATGCTCTGAAGCACTGAGGAACTCTTGGGGTCATCTGAGGTGCAAAATGTAGTAAACGGAACAAAAACTCCTACCAGGCTGATTCCAGTCCCGTATTGACAGCAGATGTCAGTATTTCTTAAGGACTATGTTTATTAGAAAGGAAAAAGTGTCTTGAGGCTTTGAACAGGATTCTGGGTACTTTTGAACACTCCAAGTGATCTAAATTTGTGAGCAACAGATTTTGTTGTTTTCATCACCTTATTTTTAAAATGTCTTGAAGAAGGTGTTTGCCACTGAACCAAAAGAATTACCAATTTAATTTATGTGTGGTTTATGTGCTGAGTTGCCTGAACTAAAACCTCTAGCTGGGGTTGGGGGAAGAAGTTGCTCTCATTCCTAAGCAGCTCCCATCACAGAACAGTCAGTGAGGATATGATTTTGAGATATGGAGGAAATACTTAGGTCATGATTTAAAAGGCAACCTGCTAATCTCAGAGTGAAATGAAAAATACCGTGCAAACTTTTAGAGTTGAATTGTTAAATAGAGAATAAAAGTTGAGTATAAACTTTTCAGAGAATACGATGTTATTATCAAATAACTTTCAAACATATGTGTGTAAGAAGACAGATTTTCATCCAGATTATTTAAACCTTACACCATTTACTCAAACATACATCTGTTGAACTATTTGAGACTAGTCACAAGAGTAGTTGTGTATAAATCACTAAAATTCGGCATAAGGATTATAGAATCTTTTCTCCTATCATATAGCATTGAATGACAAGTTGGAAAAAGGTTCCACTTATACAAAATTGAGGAGCTGGCACAATCCTGGAGTTTATCAAAGGAAGACGAATTTATATTAGATCAGCTTTGAAGGTGCCTGACAGCTGCTAATGCTTTCTGAGAGTAGGGAGTCAAGAATCACAAAACCTCATGTGATACATTCAAAGAACAGTTACAGAATGAATGTCAGAAATACTCTGCAGTGTTCCAAAATGTTGTTTAATTAGGAGGGTAGCTGTAGTCAAAAGCAATGAAAACATGGTCACAACCTTGAAGGCCCACAGTGGAGCAGATATCTACCTGCAGCCTATGGAGCACCCCACACCAGAGCATGTGGATGCCTGAAGGAGGCTGTGACCCAATGGGAAACTCATGCTGGAGCAGGCTCCTGGCAGGACTTGTGGCCCTGTGGGGGACCCATGCTGGAGCAGTTCACGAAGAACTGCAGGCCATGGGAAGGACCTGCATTGGAGGAGTTCATGGGGGACTGGTTTCTATGGGAAGGACCAGACGCTGGAGCTGGGGAAGACTGCGGGGAGTCCTCCCCTGAGGAGGAAGGAGCTGCAAAGACAATATGTGAAGAACTGATTGCAGACCCCATTCCCTGTTCGCCTGAGCCACTGGCAGGGAGGAGGTAGAGAATTCAGGAGTAAATTTGAGCCTGGGAAGAAGGGAGGAGTGGTGGGGAGGATTGTTTTTTTTAAGATTTTGTGTTATTTCTTATTACCCTACTCTGATCTGATTGGCAATAAATTAAACTTATTTTCCCAACTCAATTCTGTTTTTCCCATGACAATAATCTGTGAGTGATCTCTTCCTGCCCTAATCTTGACCCATGAGCCTTTTCTTATATTTTCTATCTCCTGTCCAAGAGCGATTCAGTGACTTTGGTGGGCACCTGCCATCCAGCCAGGGTCAACACACCACATCAGATAAAATAGCAACCTAAACTCTTCTCTCCAAAATAATTACTTTGAAAGATTAAATGCAACATACCAGTGTAGTATGCAACAGAAGGGGGCAAATATGTTTAATTTTACTGTGTTTCAAAGCTGTCTAAACATCTATTGGCTGAAATTTTATCTTGAGTTATTGTGTGTAAACATGTGCAAAAGAATTCAAAAAATCCAACCAACCAAACAAAAATTGAGCAGAAATAGAAAAAGAGTAATATAAGGGCACTGTTCAGTAAGCTATGAAATGAATGCCATTAAGGGCACTCAACTGTGACACCCTAGCTTGGTGGCTATATCCTACCTACACATAGACATGGTAAAAAAAAAAATACATTTACTAATCCTAAAATAAAATCAATCTCTTAAGTTTAGTCTGGGCGACACCCCACTGGCTGATTCTCCTTATCAGGTACAAAGTTGACCATGTGAATTCAGGTGATAGAATAGTAAGGATTTCCACATTTAGATTTATTTTTAAAACACATCCAAACATTTCCCCCTGTTTGCAGTTATCTCACCTCCATGAGCTACACTCAGTTCTGCTTACAAACTGTAGCTGAGATACTGCTTGTTTTGTCTGGGAGTAGGATTAAGTCTCTTGATATATAAGGGCAGTCCTCTAGGCAGTTTTAAAGCAAGTGGTAGACAGGGGTATGGTTTTATAAACAATCCTGTTAGATGTTAATAGGATCAGAATGATTACCTCTACTATCATGCTGAAAATGTGCCCTCAGAGAGATTTTTCTTCATCCTATTTATACTTGGGTAAGCCCTCTGCAGGAGTTTTAAACCAACCACAACTTTAAAGTAGTATGAGTCTGCATAGGGCAAAGAGATGTTATATCACATACAATCCGCAGCGAAAGAATAAGCTTTTACATTATCTCTCTGAAATTTGGTGTAGGTTTTGCACCATCCCACAAAACCCAGTTCCTGTTTGTATGGAGTGAAAAGAAACAATATTTGGAGAGCAGAGAGTTCTGGATAGTTTGGGGTAGTAGAGAGCTGTCGATAAAACATCCTGGCTATTGAGGTTAAATGTAAATAGACACCATGCAATAAAGAACAGTGTCTTGCTGTTGAGCTATTCTCATTGCATTTCATGAAAAAAAAATAAAATCATAGGAAGTCTATGGGACTTGTCCTAACTCTATAAGACCGCAGGTTCCATGACAGCAACACTAAGGAATAAGCATAACAGTCAGATGCTTAAACCACTTTAATGCAGGTTTTCAGGTCAGCAGCTGTCAGTACTTGAATACTATACTATAAGGAAAGAGAAACCTGTGCAAACTCTGGAATTCAGGGACAACAAAGAGCTGCCAATATATGGCAGTTATTTCACCTGTTTTTGTTTCTAACATAACCTTGTTAATACATTGATATTTACTTCCTTTCAGGAAATTGTAGAGAAGGATAAGGTCCTCCCTGATCCTCCTTATCTTCAGGTTAAACAATTCCAGCTCCCTCATCAGATGTGTGCTCTAGACCATTTACCAGCTCTGTTGCCCTTCTCTGGACACATTCCAACACCTCAATGTCCTTCTGGTAGTGAAGGGTCCAAAACTGAACACAGGATTTGAGGTGTGGCCTCACCAGTGCTGAGAACAGGGGGCTGATCACTGCCCCAGTCCTGCTGGCTACACCATTGCTGATCCAGGCCAGGATGCCATTGACCTTGTTGGCCACTGGGACACACTGTTGGCTCACGTTCAGCTGCTGTCGACCAGCAYTCCCAGCTCCTTTTCTGCTGAGCAGATTTCCAGGCACTTTTCCGCCAGCCTGTAGTGCTGTAGGGGGTTGTTGTGACCCAAGTGCAGGACCTGGAACTTGGCCTTTTTGAACTTTATCCAATTGGCCTCAGCCAGCTGATGCAATCTGTCAAAATCTCTTGGTAGATCCTGCCCTCCTGCAGACGACCGCTCTCACCCAACTTGGCGTCATCTGCAAACTGACTGAGGATTAACTCATTGCCCTCATCCAGATCATTGATAAAGTTAATAAACTGGACTTGTCCCAGTAGTGAGCTCCGGGGACACCACTAATGACTGGCTGCCAACTGGACATGGCACCATTTAACACCACTCTCTGGGCCTGGTCATCCAGCCAGTTTTTAACTCAGTGAAGAGTGTACCTGTCCAAGCCATGGGCTGCCAGCTTCTCCAGGACAATTCTGTGTGATACAGTGTCAAAGTCTTTACTGATGTCCAGGTAGACAACATCCGTAGCCTTTCCCTCATCTACCAAGTGGGTCACCTTGTCATAGAAGGAGATCGGGTTGGTCAACCAAGATTTGCCTTTCACAATTCTGTGCTGGCTGGGCCTGATCCCCTGGTTGTCCTGCACATGCCATGTGATGGCATTCAGGATGATCTGCTCCATGACTTTTCCCTGGTCTGACAGGCTGACAGGCCTGTGTCTCCTGAGGTCATCCTTCTGAGTCTTCCTGTAGATGGGCATTACATTTGCTAATTTCCAGTCAACCAGAGACATCCAATCAAAAGTAGATCAAAATATCTTTGTTCATTGTCATTAATTTAAGTGATGATGATGATGATGATGATGATGATGATGATGATGATGATGGTATATTTGGAGAAAAAAGGATGCTTGGGTCATTCAAACAGAGAGGAAAGGATATAGAGACGATATAATCTTTTCATAAGGACATTACAGCTACTCACACATACTACATTTTATTACAATTGTGTATGTCCAAAAATGATATACGAGTTCTTAGTTTCTTTTTTTAACCATTTTAACTTAGTTTTCGTATTCACGGTTAACTGAAATAATGGAAGAACTGGGGTGCAATTTAAGATATTGTAAGAGATATTTGTAGGGTATTGGCTTCTGAAGCTTCATAGTTATGTTCCCTTAATTAACTCCAGATATGAAAAGCTTTTCAATATTACAGTTTCACAGAATTATGAGATACTTATTGAGCATTCAGAGATGATAAATTTAATTTCACAGAATTTGCTAAGCTGAACATTTCTTTGTTTGTACACCTGACAAAAATATATATGCATCTTCCAGATGGATGTTCCAGGTTTCGATCTGCTGGAATTTGTTCTTCTGAAAGATACTGTCTGGAGGAGAAATTGAAATTTTTCTTATAAATATGTAAGTATTGTGCCAATACTTCAACACATAGAAGTGAAAGTAGTCTAGAAATACTTGTCTTCACAATATTTTCATTTATGCCTTTGCAAAAATAGATGAAAAGCAAGCACGCACCACTGGCTATATTAAATACACATGAAAACTCATAAAAGTTGCTAACATTACAGCTAGTACCAATGCCTGCCTACTGACTAGTTCACTTTTCTCTCTGTTCTGCCACCAGTGTCAACTTTTTGTGAGTGATTATTACTATTTGCTACAGCACTGGAAAATTATATTACAGAAAGGGCTGAGACTCAGACTGTCTAAGGCACTAAGTACCTAACTCATGCTGAACTCTGACAAGTGCTACCGACGATTCAGGCCTGAGAAATTTTTCAGCTTCTCTGGAAAATTTCCTTGTAGGGCACGTAGTTTCTTAATGGAGCTGCTGAAGCATRAAAAAGAAAAGCTAGATGGAAACTGTCAAGGTGAATAAAACTTCTCTTTATTTTAGCATATAGAACCAGAACTAAAGGAAAACACAAAATATATGTGAATGAACAAGCTCAGTATCTGTAAACTGTATTATATCAAGCCTGCTGATTAAACAAATTAGATGAGCCATTTTCCTAGGATTTTATCATAGTGAATTCATAGTGAATATATGCTTCAGCAGAGGCAAATCAATCCTTTGTCAGGGGGTCTGTCGAACCTAAACATTCAGAAAAATGTACTGATGTTATACAAATACTGACTGTTCTCTGAAGAGAAGTACTCTACTGGGGAGGTTATTCATATTTCTTTGTACAGATTCCATCCATCAGAATTTTTCATCCAGAGTTTTAAGCACTGTTTTTCTTCTTGGAGCTAACCTTACACCAGCAAGAAAAGATTCCACGACATCTAAGGCGGAACACTAAAACATTTCAATTTTAAGCCTGATCATACTGCAGGAGAAATCATATAAAAATGTACTCATTTTGAGTCCATATCAGCTAATTAGCCACACAAATCTAATATATCAGAATTAATGAGTCTTTTCATTGTACCCGTCTTCCCTGATGTCACCATTTTTTCAAAACAAGTGAAGTATCTCCCAGTCCTTTGTTTTCCCACACTCTAGATTTCTTTGGTTATACCATATACTGACTTTGAAAAAGTACAGAAAGACCCAATACTATAAATATGAGCACATCTTTATGAAGAAAGCTGATTAAGAGTCCTACTGAGAGAATAGTAACAACTGTATCCAGCATTTATACTGGTTGTTTTCCCAGTTCTTCCTGCAAAGCTCTTTTTCATATGTGTCAATCCCTCCTTCCACACACTTGCAAGTCACCACTTGCCAAGAGACAATGCAGTGAAGGGCTCACTGTGAGAGAGATCCTTATTTAAATAACCAGAAACCTTTTTCTTAAGGTTTCTATGAGAAGCTTTCTCTTTTGAAAATCCTCATACCTCTGAGTTCCATAGTACTATGTACAAGCATGCTGTACTGCATGAGGAGCCTTACCAAAATGAATAGATAGGAATCTGGATTTTCAGATTAGCATTTTCTCGGTGGCTCCTGGGAATATCATAAGCCCCAAAGAATCCATTTCTGTAAGATAAATTCTATGATAATGCTCAAGAAACTTTAGAAAAAGACTCCTTCTCTGTAATGTCTACTTATCACATAATGGTTGCGAGTGTACTCAATTAGTAAAATTAATAGGGAGTGCTCAGCAGTCTGAGGTAGTTTCACTAACCTGTTATTTTACCTTAAAATGAATTTTGCATTCCAAATAATGCAGAAAGTTTGAGCCAAGTAATTTGTTCTCTTCTGACAAGTTCCCTGCTCCAGCATACCTTGAAGATGGTGATCATATTTTAAAGCTGCCCTTCAATAAACTGCTCTTTTTTTTTTTTCCTCTCCAGCAGTGCTTGCCCACCCCAATTCCTGTTTTAAGTCACAATTTCACAGACTTATGAAAATGAAAAAATCCTCCTTCTCTGCCCCCCTGCTTCTACCAGGAGCTGTGAATGCCTCCCACATTCCTTATTTCATGCTATAATTAGAACAAATATTTTAAATACAAATACTCTCTACTTCTCCTCCTGCAGTCTTTGTTGCTCTGCTGTCACTCTCCTGTCATCCTCCCTCACCACCTAGAAAGACTTTGAGTACTGAAAACCAAGTTTTCTGCTTTCCTTAACTAAGGCTTCAATTTAGTCAGCACAAGAAATATTAAACTTCTTTGTTACACATTCTTGTGGGTCTGTGCAGGGCCTGGATTGTCCTCAAAGCTTCCAGGAGATCCTTTAGCTCATTCTGTTCTTCACCTTCTCTCTCTATATATTCGCACTTTTGTGAGCAGATACCCTTACACTAATTATTCCCTTTGAAGCAGACAATAGACCCTGGGATGCATTTCAGTCTTACTAAAACATCCCTTCTTTATTGCTGTGTCCCCCAGAAAGATCCCCACGTTGGAGCTGGACCATGGAATGTACATCACGTTTTTGTTGCTTTTAGATAATATGGCATTGCTCTGGATATGGCAGAGGCTGCTGCTGAGGGCTGTTCCCTGTAGAGCCCTACTCTGCTGCCAGACCCATACCAGCATTATGAGCCAAAGGTCAGACCTACAGCCTCTCACAGGCACTGTCTTTATTATGCCCACCTGGTGCAGCAGAACCCAGTGCTTCACCATGGGGACAGACTAAAGATAGCAGCAGCCTCTCTGGAGACAACCTGAAATGAGCTAAAATGCAGCAACAGAGCTACCAGAAATGAGCAGAGAGATAAGTTCATATTTTTCCTGTCAGTCATCTGTTTGCTTGAAAACAAATAGCAATCCAACAGCAACATACCATGCATCCACTAAGATGCTTTCTATGTCTTCCCACCCCCATCATGATGACTTTTCTACAGACTACTCAAGTCCTACAAATCTGCCAGACTGTGAGCTAGCAATAAGATATTTTAGGACAGCTGGAACTGTTATTGTTAGGTGTGGCTTAGGCAATAAAGACAGCTTTTCGTTCCCATTATGCCTATTAAAGCTTACAATCTTTTGTTTAATGTTTCTGAGACTTTGACACACTTGAATTAGAATCATTGATTATTCTTAGTTGGAAGGGACCCACAAGGATCATTGAAGTCCAACTCCCGGCCCTGCACAGCCCCAAAAATCACGCCATGTGCCCAAGAGCATTGTCTAAAAATGTCTTGAACTCTGTGAGGCTTGGTGGTGTGTCCACTTCCCCGGGGAGCCTGTTCCAGTCACAGCCACCCTTGTTATGACCCACCCTGGCTAGCTTGCGTAAAGCTGCCTTTGCTGTCTCACCAACAACCTTCAGCAGCAGCATCTATTAAGGGAAGAAGCATGGATTCATCATAGTCATAAAATACAGAAGACAAGCAGAAACTTCTGTGTCTATGCAGAATGAGAAAAACTTATTACCATAATAGTGAAGACCAAGCAATTCATCTGATAGAAAAGGGAAGCAGCAATTTTGAGTGTGTCTGGTTGCTGCCAGGGAGACTCATCCTGATCTGCACAGAAGGGCAGAGGCCAATGTCTGTTCTCTGCCTGATTAAGAATGTGCCTGCCCAGCTTGAATTTGATGAAGCATCTCAGGAGGCTGCTAAGTGTGCCACAGCATGTGCCTTATTTATATGTATAAGGACCGCATTCACTACTGAGAATTGTGTGATAGCCACTGTTAAGAACAGATAAATAGATTAAAAAAACCCTTGAGTGCCTGTGTGTAGCAAAGGTATTCAGAGATACCTGACCCATAGTAAATCAGATAGATTTCCCCTGGATGTGCTGTAGCGGACATATACAGAAGGACAAAATATGAAGTACGTTTCCTCATGCCTTGTATATTGTTTTCAGCCGTAAGTTCATAGAGAAAACATTGTTTTTAAAAACCTGTCCTGGTAGTGGGGTGTTGCTCACACAAGAAAATCTCCAGAACACTGCTCAGAAACACAGTACTCAGTGCAGTATTTTAATTCCATTTGTGTAGCAGTGTACTGGCCAAAAGTCCCAAGCAGGACACTTGAGTAGGATACAGGAATAGTGATCAAACTTAAATTTAAGTGCCATAGTTCTTACCTCAGTTCTTCTGTAAATCTGTTTATTTTGCTGTTACTGTCTGGAATAAACCGTATTGCAAAGCTGCTAGGCAGCATGTAACATTGTAATATAGGGAGTAGAAAATTTCAACAAAGTCATAATTAAAAGCTTTGAGGTTTGCTGGGAAAACCCTAACACAAGAGGAGAGGAAGCTTGTTCAACAAGCTTCGGCTGCTAGATAAGGAAACACCACAATCATTAATTTAATGTCCTGGAAAGATGAAACAGCTGGTGATCAGAATCAGCTCTGTAACACTTGGATTCCAAAGGACTGTGACTGGTCGTGTCTCCCTGTTGTTCCTTGAGGTACTCCTGGTTTCACCCCAAACCTTGTGAATTAAGACAAAGAAAGAACAAAGTATGGCACTACAATAAAATTTCTATATTCAAAATATGGCTAGATTTTGACTGCTGACTGCATATGTCTGAACGCCGATTTTAACAATAGGCTATGTCTAAATGATTTTGGTTTTTATTAATATTTCTCTCCAGAATGCAATTTTCACACTTTGGAACATTAACATATATTAAAAAATTGCACTCTGTGGGCTTAGGCATTACCACATACTTCTTCCAAAATTGGTCCAAGGTTGTACAAATAGTTTTTGCAGTAGTGTAAAATAGCCCRAAAGAGCTAAATAGCTGAATCTGCATGGTAATCAAGGATGTTCTGGACTAAAGGGATATTTTCAGAGATCATAACTCTACTGCAGTTAGAAGTAGAAGAAGTTTTGTCCTTTAGTTCCTCTTTACCAATTCTTATGTGCCACAGAAATTTTGTCACTAATTTTCAATTTCATAATTCTGCCTGAGTGACAGTACTTTCAAAGACCCACTCATTAGTTCTCCTGGTGATTTAAAGAATCCTTACACATCAGGGTGCATATAAAATGTGTTCTTGGAATCATAGAACCCTGAAGACAAATAGCTATACAAGTACCTTACGCTGCCTTCCTATTAGCTTTCAAAATACCAAACATTAAAATGAATAATGCTGGAGACAACTAAGCAGGAGACGTTTAGTGTGGTAAGTAAATGTATTCGCTTTCCTCCTTAGTACGTTTTTTTGAGAGACTGTGAAAGGATTTTAAAAGCTTTGCTTTAAATAGGCTTCCCAATATAGCTGCCTGATAGATCCAGGACTTTGACAGGACCCCAAAATGCATCAACCCCAGCAGATGGATACAGAAGTCATTATTAATATTGTGCAACAATTTAGATCCGTGAAAATCTGAGACAAAAAGGTGTATTTTAAGAGACAGTACATTCACTTCCAAGAAATTGTTTCGAAGAGCAAATTTATGAGTGGATCTAATGAAGACCACGATATTTTTTGGGACTGTGGCACCCAGCTTGTTCAGGCAGCTGTACTGATTGACTGAACTAGGACTTCAGTTGTAGCAGATATGCGCTGTCATCTATGGTTAGCAATGCTGCTCAGCAGCTGCTTGGTTCAGGCACCTGTTTGAACACTGGAAGTATTCCTGGAGATCTGAGCAAGCTTTAGTGATTAGGAGGAGCATAGCAACACTCTGGGACAAAAATTCAATATTAAGGGGCAAATGGAAAATCTAGAATGCTATTAAGAAGTCTTCGTGTGAGTCTGAGGAAATTAATTATCTCATCTATGTCCAGTGAATTCAGTGGGAACAGATCCAAGTTCATAAAAAAAACAGTGATAAGACCTCCTACTAAGCTTTTGTGATTTCTAAAAAAATCACAAGAACGATCTCATCATTTTTGGAATATATGAGTTTGTTTGCATAGTTTTCTGATCTCACTTTTTAAAAAAGTTAATATTCTGTTTCTAATATAAATAATTGATAATTTGAGAATTTTTTGTTTATATATATGTATAAATATATACATTATATATCTAATCCATTTTCTTTCATTTACAAAACTGAAAGCCACTTAAGCCACTGAGCTTCTGTACAAATCCAAGAAACTGCTTCCAGAAAACTCCTTTGTCTCTTTAGTCATCAAGATTTCTTCCATTATTTTTTCTTCCAAGGTGTCTCATTACTTGACATTACAGACAGTATTGCTGCCCTAAGTCATAATACAAAGCATGCATTTTCTATTTTGTGCTTTACTTCAGAAATAAATTATAAAAACTCATTATCTGATTGCTAGATGAAGCAATGTGCATATTTTAGATTTTAATTAAATTCAAATACCTCTGAAACAGTTTACAATTCAGATGAATTCTTCTGGAGAAATATCCAAGTGCTTCAGGCTAGCTGGCTTGGTATATTTATTCCTGATTTTCTGTACCATGCAACAATCCAGGGGTTAACCTGCTTGCCGGGGAGCTGGATATACATTTTTATTTGCATAATGGATGGATATACCTAGCCAGCAGCCTGAATTGTGGATAAGTTTATAGCCAGTGACAGCAACAGCAGCACATGTACTGTTTCCTCCCTAATCTTACAAGCAGTGGTGAGCACAGGTTGGTTTGTGATGAAATGGTTCATGATGTTGGTAGTGAAGGTGAACCTCTGCTCCTCGGAGAAACCACCGAGTTAAGCACTACCCTTCACAAACTGCTGGACTGTGCTCCTGAGCTCACTGGCAGTACCCAGCTCTGGGTGACAGCTCCTCATTCCTCCTGCAGGCTGCTTCCCCAGGGCCATTATGTCCACCGGACCTGCAGGGGAAGATGCTGCTGTAGCAGGTATGCAAATCTCTTGGGACCACGCTGTGGTGTGCAGACAGCCGTGACAGCATGACGCTCTTCTGGGCCAGGCACGCACTGCCATCCCTGCACCTTCTCTGGCAGTCTCAGCAGACAAAAGCTCAGGTCCATACAGATGTTTAGAAAAAAATTATTTCTATGAGCACAACATTTCTTTTTGCAGCCTAGGCTGCACAGGCAAACCGCTGAAATTCACGCCTGTATTGGAATTGGTCTGCCTCTTTTTTTTTCCTTTCTAAGCATTATCCTTGCTGCCAAGGAAACCTGGTGCAGGAAGAGCAGTTCGGATAGCCTATAAGTGGCTCCTGTTGCTAAGGAAACACCTGATGATGCCTGAAGACCTCTGTGCAGAGCTCCTAAGTGCAGTTGTGCACTTGGAGGGCTGAGATCAACATGGGTGAAATGACTATGGAGAAATCAGACTTTCTGTTTTTCATTTAGCTTGATATCATGAACGTCCTAAGTGTTTACTGTCTGTGACTGATTTTCCAAAATCATAGTATTGAGAGTACCTCCTAAATTTCCTTAGCTCTGCTGCCTGCCTGTGCCTGTAATCATTTGTGCACAAAGCAAATAACAAGTAACTCCTGTAACTGCCATATCCAATTCCCCTCACCCTCAGGCTCAGTTATTCTGAAGATATAGATAGGAAGGAGACATTGAGAGATATGATCTCTTTGGAAATGCAAATGATGACTCTTCAAAAGGTTTTTGCACATCTGCCTAGCTAGTATACAAAAACTTCCTAAGAACGGTGAAAATTATATGTATTGTTAAACCACATGCTGGAAGGATGTTAGAATAATTCTCAAGAGTCCCAGTGATATTTCAAATGTGTCTATTTTGAGCTGAGGTTATATATGCAAAATCACATAACTAATCTGATGACATTTCCAGTCTCCCACAAGGACTGACACTTATCTGCTCATTATTTGACCTTCGTGGGCTTCTCATCAGATATGCATGGGTGCGTTTATAAGGCGCCAGAAAACTCACCCGATAAGACTCTTAAAAAGGGCTTACAGTTTTTCATGTATTCTGAGATGCCCGGGGGAAATACTGACAAGATAATCTCAAGAGGTCAAAACAATGAAAAACTTTACTGGCAACTTCAGAAAATCAGAGAACTTTGGCAAAAGTTTAGACCAGCATTCAGTCAACATAAAACATTTCACAAAGCATTAACTTTGCCCATACAACTCAGTAAACACCAAGCCAGTCCAATTTCAAGTTACTTGAAACTCTGAGAAGAGAGCATTAGAAGAATAAAGAGTGAAAGACAGAAAAGATATAGGAAAGAACAAGCATAGCTACCACTCCTGGTTCCAGTGATGTTCAGCTGATAGAAATTCCAAGAGGAGGTAGAGTCAAGCCATGTACTTGCCACACGTCCTGGGTTAAATACCTTTTGGTTTTCCTGGACCCTTCTCCACGGTGGGACATCTGGTCATCTGGCCAGCCTGGGGCCAGAATGGAGATCCAGAGATGGGGTACAGAGCGTTGCCTCCAGTGTTCCAGGGATTGGCGGCCACAGCAGGGCTGGGATACAGGCCTGGCGGGGTGGGGTGTGCGGAGCAGGGCATCGCCTCACCTGCCGCTTCCGCCCCCCCCGCCCCTTCCTCAAAATGTTTTAAACCAGCAATCCTTTCTCACAGCATTCAAATATTTTACTATACTGGTACTTCTCTTACTCATTTCAGCTTACACTCCACACAAAGGTTCACCTTGTATCTTAGTCAATGTTCCCATACTAATAAAAATTCAAAACTAATCACTCAGGTGAATTATTGATCAGAAATAAATTGAACACAGAAGACAAGCAACAATTTCATATGTGACATAGAAAAAATTTTACACGTCAATCCAGTGTGTTCAGTACACAGGTTGCACGTAATAAGTACACAGGTTCCTAAGTCATTCCTGCACATTATTTGCAATATGTGAACTCTGGGTACATGCATTGTTATAACCACCTGCCTGCCTCAGTCTTTGCAGCCCTCAGTAAAAATGTTAACAGGTACACAAGACACTGTGCTCCACATCTTGTGGGTCTGGCCAAATAAAAAGCAGATGCATAAATTAATGACTCATATGGAGTATTTTATGAACTTAGAGATTATATTGACAGCAAAAAAGGAAGCAGCAGCTGGAAATGAACTGAAAATCCAGCTTTACCTTTCTTATTAAAAATGCAGTTAAGGTTGCTATAGTAGAATGTTCTTGTTGTTTAATACTTTTTCAAAATACTGACCACATCATGGTGAAAATAATTATGTTTATCCACATGCTCAGCATCTCTCTGCCTGCCAGCAGCAGCCTTTTTCTTCCATAACCTGCACACATGAACTAATCAGAGTGCAGGCTCCAACTCACTTTTCTGTTATACCACCCTAAAATATAAAGTTCTCATGACAAGACATCAGGAGGAACAGGAACAATACAGTAAAAACCTGTCACAGAAATGAATCCTAATGTTCCAAGAAGAAATAAAAAAGTTTGTGGAAGGCAAAGCCCAGCTTCTTTGGACATTTTTAAGTAGGCAGTCCTGACCCACATTGCATTGCATTGAGATGTTACCTTTAGGAGAGAAAGGGCTAGATGCAATTTAAATAAGAGCTGAGATACCTGTGTTTTTCCCCTGTATTTACATATCTTCTTCCCTTTAAAGCAAATGTAAGTCCATAGACATGTAATAAGATATGCAGTACTAAATAATGAATCATGTGACTAATGCAATATAAAAATAGGGATTACTGAGATTTTGGATGGCACCCGAAAGGTCATTATGCTCCTGATGGTGTTCCCTGTCCAGCAGTATGATGAATACAGGGGCCAAGTAAGACTCATCGGTGACCACAGGTTAAATACCAGAATAAAGCAAACTGTAATGAAAAAGATACACACCTCTGCTTAAATATTTTTGTTGTTGTTTTCCACTATTTCAACATCCCCCACCTCCACTGACTTCAGTGTTAAATCCCATGCTGTCTGTAAAAAGGAACAGATATGTATGACCAGTGTACTCAGAGCAAGCCTGTGGAGAAGTGACAGTATAGCATGCAATGGTCATCAAGGATGAGGGTCTATACACCCACCATAAGGGACAGGAAGACGCCTGGGAAAGCAGTTGTCATCTCTGCCTTCTTCAAAAATCACTTGGCCATCTAAGCTGACTTGGTGTGAGTCTGATGGGGGAGCCTTTTATTCAGCTAGTCATTGATTTCTAATTAGTCAGCACTATGAAATCATAGCCATGCCTCTCTTTCTAACCCCTGCTGACCTGAGAGGTCCCAAAAATGCAGTTTCCCACAGTTGTGAATTCATAGGTTTGGAATCTGTCTGGAATTTATAAACAATGAAAATTAAATGCTCTTTTCACAACGGTACAAGGATTTCTAGCACATGGATAAATTTCCCTGTTTCCCATTTCTTTAATGGTTTATCCCAAAAATTCTTGTTTTCATGGGTTTACAGAAATGGTCATTCTACTCATCTGTAAAAACTGTTTTTTAGTTTTCATGCACACATCCAAAATAAAACTTCATTTCCACAAAATTATAAAACTGTGACGAGTGACTTCAACACTATCTTTCTCTACTCAAGGTGTAGAGAAAAACAGAATTATTACTCGGGAATATTGAAACAGGTGCTTCCAAACTCCCCGGGTTAGAGGTAAATGGTAGTTATGGCTACAATTATGATTAGTTGTGCACAGTTTATGTTAGAACATGATTAGCAAGCGGTAAGAACGGATCCTGTAATGGCAATGGGGAAGTGTTTTTCTCTAACGAAGCCAAACTACAATTCTGACTGGGCAAGAAAGAGCTGGTACTGTGGTTGAGATGGAATAAAAAATAAGAAAAATATTTGACTAGCTTGTGATGATTTTCTTCACATGATTTTCAATTCATTTAACATTTGACTTTTCAGGGACCCAAAGACTATTCATATTAAAGCACTGGTAAAGGTGAAGCTGCTATTATACAAAAATCAATTTACCCACCCTGAAAAATGTCCTGAAAGTGTAGATGAAATACACATTAGCAGAGTGAAAACTACAGACAAAAGCACATGGTTCAGAGCCCAGTGATCAAGGATCCCTCTCTTAACAAACAGATAAGAGGTTACTTACATTTTTTTCAGTAATCACATACCACTGATACAGAAAATAGTGCCTATCCAGCAGAACAAGATCTCTCAAGCTCTGAGCAGTTCACGGAATCATGGAATGGTTTGGGTTGGAAGGAACCTCTGGAGCTCATCTGGTCCAAGCCACCTGCCCAAAGAGGCCCACTTGGCCCAGGATCATGTCCAGATGCCTTCTAAATATCTCCAAGGAGGGAGACTCCAAAGCCTCTCTGGGCAACCTGTGCCAACATTTAATCACCCTCACAATAAAAAAGTGATTCCTGATGTTCAGAGAGAACCAACCTCCCATGCTTCATTTTGTGCCCATTGCCTCTGGTCCTGTCACTGGACACCACTGAAAAGAGCCATTCAGTGAGATATTTACACATATTGATGAGATGCTCCCCCTCAGTCTTGTCTTCCTCAGGCCAAGCTCTCATCCTTTCCTCATATAAGGGATGCTCCAGTCCCTCCACCATCTAATGGCCCTTTGCTGGAATCTCTCCGGTAACTCCATTTCTCTCTTGTTCTGGGAAGCCCTGAACAGAACACAGGACTTCAGGTGCAGCCTCACCAGAGCTGAGAAGAGGAAGGATCACCTCCCTTGACCTGCAGGCAATTCTTTGCCTAATGCACCCCAGGATAGCATTGGCCTTCTTTGCAATGAAGACAATAGTTCTTCCACAAGCGGCAGATCTCTTACTAACTTTTGGAAAGGAGCCACATATCAACATAGTGCCTTTCTGGTTAGTTATTTAATTGCTATCTCAGAGAAGAAGTTGTGGATGAAGAATCACAAAGATTCATTTCCCAAATTTTTCAGCTGTGGTGAATATTCTTGGGCAAATTATTAGATGTCTATATTGCTGTCCTGGGTTAACCATAAAAGGATGTATTCTATCACCACCCACACATTTCCTCGATAAGCTGGATCGTTTACAGTTACACACCTGGTCCCTGAGGCTATGCCCACGTGAGGTAGGATGGTATTCCTTATCTCGGTTAATGGCCCATTACCAAACCAGATAAAACACCAACCAATGGAATGTCAGAAACCGTTTGACTCGGCTCATGTGACCAACCAATAGAACCTCACAAACAGTTTGCTCCCTGGAGAGGCCTCATGTGAGCTCATTGCCGAAGCAACCAATAGAATGTCAGGAAAATCCTTCCCCATTGTGGAAGTCCCCGCCCCTGGGGGAGGTGCCAGCCAAGAAACACGACATAAAAGCAGGCTTTGAGATGGGAGAAATCACTCCACTCCACTCCGCTGGACTGGACTCGACTGGCCTACTGGACTGGTCTACTGGACCGGACTACCAGGACGGGACTACCAGGACTGGACTACCAGACGACTGGAAACCCAGAGGACTCCGGACCGCCACGACTGGACCCTTCACCACTGGATACTCAGCGGACCAGACCTTCTACAGGACCAGTGCCTAATTGGACTATACAGCTATCACCCAGGTCAATGGGGTGTCAGGTTGTACTGTGACTCTGTCAGTTTGTTTAGGCTGGTGTTTCTGTATTCCTGCATTTATTTTAACCTTTCTACTAAAATTGTAATTCTAACCTAAAACCTCTCATGGTATTTTGTGTGGGGTTAATTTCCCCTACTGGTTACAGCCAAACCAGCACAATCGCTTTACCCGAAAAAATAGGTAAGATAGCATTTCCCATATGTGGGAAGTATAATGAGATTACTCATGGAAAAAGAAATACAAAAGTGCAATTCTTTTTATCAGAAATTGAAAGCTAAAAAAGTAATTTTATTGAAATGTCCAGCAACAGAAAGAGCTTTGTTAATTAAGCACCTTTTATAAGAGCTCCATGGAACAAAGCAGACTGGGGTCTATCTGGTGAGGAGCAACTTTGCAGAGAAAGACCTGGGGATACTTGCAGACACTTGAATCAAAGTAGCTATGTGGGAGCCAGGACTCATTTTCACCACAAACCAACAGAAATGAAAAACTATGTGGAGCATATTTCAGTCATATTTTTTAAATTTTCAAATAGTTTTGCATTTGGAAACATTTAAATGTGTACAAAATCTGTGGAAATGTCAGCTCAAAGGTTTGATTCATTTTTATTTAGTTTTTATGTGCTGTTGACAAGGTTTTGTCCACTCTTATGAAGCAGAGGGAACTATAACTCTTCTCGTCCTGTAATTGCAAGAATTGCAGCAGTCAAAGCAGGCAGGAGATAAAAACAACTGGGAATTAAGTGATAAGAAGGAAAAAGCTAAGAATACCAGCTTTGGTTATGTTTAGAAAAGTGCATATCTTCCTGGCAAGATTGCTCAAAGTGCAACAGTGTTTGCATGTGTAAGATGTAAAGTTTCTCACATGTCTTCAGGGATAATAATGATAAGAGCGATAGAATTAAAGATAATTTGTTGTCTTGACTTTTATCTCCATTTCTATCTATTTCTTTAATTTTTTTTTCACTGAGATTACATTCACCATGAGTGAGAATTAGTCCTACAGCTCTACTTGTAGAATTTGCCTTATGTCAGCACTTCTGTTTGAGAACACAATTTCCAAACCACACCCAGCTGGTTTTACTCAGAGGGTTTGACTTCCCTCCTACTGGCATATAACCACCAATTCAGATATAATGACTATGCAGCTATCCTATTTTCTGTACCACTATAAGTTGTCCTTAAGCAGTAATCCAAGCATCCTTGGCAGAGGTCACAGTTTAGACACCTGTTTTCAAGGGAATGCAGTGATGGCAAACTTTCTCTTTTTTTGGAAACCCTCAGCATTTCCTAAATATGCTACCCTCTGTCTCTGTAGATGCACAGGTCTGAGCAGTGAGATGATGACAACCAAATTATGGCAATATTTCCTGAAGAGGAGGATGTGATGAAAACTTATTTATTTCACTAACTCATGATTGTCTCAGTGTACTGGATTTGACCTTGACTTGCTGCCAGACACCCATCCAGTTGCTCTATCCGTCTCTCTGATCAACAGGATGGAGGGGAGAAAACAAGATAAAAAATGCTCGTGGGTTGAGATAAAGACAGAGAGATCACTTAATAATTACCATCATGGGCAAAACAGACTCAACTTTGGGAAGATTAATTTAATTTATTGCCAATTAAAAACAGTGTAGGTTGATGAAAGCAAAGACAAAACTAAAAAAACTTCCACCTAAACCCCACTTTTTCCCAGGCTCAGCTTCAGTCCTTTGTTCCTTTACTCATCCACCCGCTGCAGAGAGTGGCACAGGGGGATGAGGAAGGGGGATTGTGGTCCCAACATCTCCTCTCTGCTTTTCTTTTCTCCTCACATTTTTCCTCTGCTCCACTGTGAGGTCCTTCCCACCGGAGACAGTCCTTTGCATGTTGCTCTAGTGTGTGTTCCCCATGGGCCACGGATCCTGACAGAAAACCTGTTTCTGTGTGGGCTCTTCTCCGTGGGCTGCAGCTCTTGCCAGGATACTGTTCCTGCATGTTCTCTTCCTGTGATGCACCATTTTTCGGGGCATATCCACTTGCTGCAGCATGGAGTCCTCCGTGGATTGCAGTGTAGGAACCTCCTCCAATATTGTCCTCCAAAGGCTGCAGGGTAATCTCTGCTCCAGTGCCTGGAGCACTTCCTCTTCCTCCTTCTCTGACCTTGGTGTCTGCAGGGTTCTTTCTCTCACATTTTTCTCACTCCGCTCTCGCAGCTGCTGTGCAATGTTTTTACCCTTTCTTAAATATGTTCTCACAGCCATGCCACCAGCCTCAGAGACAGGCTCAGCTGTGTCCTGTGGTGGGTCAGATGGAGTGGGCTGGCACTGGTTGTGACTGACATGGGCCCATGTCTATTCTCACAGGGGCCACCCCTGCAATCCCCCAGCTGCCAAAACCTTGCCACACAAACCAAGTGCTCTGCGGCAGCCTCTCTGCTATTACAGATATGTACACTCTTCATGTCACCTGGCTTAAGCTCTCCCTTCTCAAACCACTTTCACTTACATGGGAATTCACACAGAGCTCAAAGGCATCCTACTGGAAGTTTCAGCACTACAGTGAAGCATATCTAGCTCACGTAATAATTTTATTAATACCTTTATGAGATTCTTTTAGGATGTTACCTTTAATTTCAGGAACTGGTCCAGCAGCCTTTGATGAACTGCTTGCATCATCCGTATTCTTGAAGTGCTCTCAGTTTCAGCAATGAAAAATTTTATACTTGATATGAGAAGCTTGGCTGACAGAGTAGAATCAAAATCCGTGCCTGTCACAATGTGAGAATTCTGCCTGTTTATCATCCACGGTTTGGATAAGAAGGCAGGTGATGGAAGATTGGCAAGTGACAAAAAGTTATTAAATAAATCAAAAAAACTTTGAGTTGAAAGACTCAGAAGCAGAAGGGTTTATTTTTTCTTACATGCTATCTGTGGGACTCTGAGAGCAGCAGGGTGATAAAACCAATGTTATTCTTGAAACAGAAAAGTCATGATGACTCCAGCTGCAGGGAAGGCTTTGATCTAGTTCACACCTTAGCAGATATGAGATATTTTAAGTTACAAGCCTGCCAGAGCCCTAGCTCTGTTAGGTCCAGTGGCTAAAGAGCTAGCTGTTTTTCTCTGTGATCAGGGTTCTGTGATTCTAAGTTTCACATTCTTCCTTGTTCCAGAAACCAGATCCTTTATAATCAAAGGCTATCTAAATTTAAAGTCATGAGAAATATGTTTCAACCAAGTATGACAGACAAAGTTCTCAAGAATATCAGTCTTGTGGGAACAGGCTGGCAGAAAAAGGGAGTTTCTGCTGGTGTCCCATTATGGAAGAGTTGTGCAAGCCTGGCATTAGGGGTCACACAGGCAGAAAAGGTCATCTCTGCACAACAAATTTGTAGGAAACTCGACTTCTTTGGATCCAAGTCTCACAGCACTACTTGGAAATGTGATACAAATGAAACCTGTGAAATGCATGGTGTTCTGTTGAAGAAATACTGTGGGTGTGCCCACTTGGTGACACAGGGAGAGACACACACATACTCATGTCCAGGTGGGCAGCAGAGGAGAGCACTGAACTGCACTGAATCAGGGGGCACAGACCCTGATGACCACCACACACACCAACAGAGGTGTAGTCTCAGATGTCAAAGGGAACAAGTTTTCACTTTTCACACCTCTGTTTATCTCAAAGCCTCTTACATCTCTGGGACATTTGCAGCCTCTGTAATAACGGTGTGTTTTAGTCTGACCTTTCTCCAAACCCATGAATACAGTCTTCTGTCAGACCCGGTTTTAAACAAGGAACTGCTACTGCTTCTGAAGGAAGGGAGGATTGGGGTGAAGACATCTCTGTGTGCAGTTCATACTATTGCTCCCCAAAGCACTCCTAGCATATAATGTAATGCCATTTTTTTTTTCTATATTTTATMGTCTTTTAAAAAGCTTTGCATTGCAATATCAGCATCAGTAATCTGTTAGGTAGGATAATCTATGACATAAAATGAAACAGAAGCATTGTTACAAAATAAGAGCTGTCTGGTGTTTTGCCCTTTCTAAAATATGGTTTTCCAGAGATGCCACCAGTGTGGCTGACAGCCTCAGCTGTGTCCTGAAGTGGGTCTCTTTAGGAGCCATCTGGAAACAGCCGTATCCAGCAAGTGACCGCCCCTGGCCACTCCTTGAAGATGCAGCTCACCTGCCTGCTACCAAAACCTTGCCGCCAACACCGTACAAGAATGAAAAGAGAAGATGGGCCTATATGTTTGTCCATACACTGGACAAACCAGAAATATTGTAGTGAGAGAGAATCCCTCCATCCTCCTGGGAAGCACCCTGAACGTCTTTTTCTCTCTTCTCCTAAACTCATGGATCAGTATCTGATCTGTACTCTCCTCTCAAATCAGACATCTTACACGCCACCTACCTTTTTTTCTCATTTGATCTACCTCACCTAAGAACATTCAATCCAAATTTCTTTCCACTGTGTTTATCTTTTAGCAGCTCTAAAAATCTGGCAATCAAACTATTTTTTAAAAAGAATGGTGAAAAACAATTGCATGCACTTATGGGAAAAAGAAACACAAGTTAAGCAATAGGGTCAACCCTAATTCCTTTTTAAGCTTTTCTTCTTTTTGAAAACTTCCTAAAAGCACAGTTTGGATGGTGAAAACCAAAAATGATTAAGTTGCTTTAGGTACGTAAAAAATCCAACATGCAGAAGCTCAGTACTTTTAAAAGTCAAATGATAGAAGTAAGATGATAAAATCCTGATTATTTTTCTTGTCTTGTTATGAATAAAACAAGATTTCACACAATGACCTCATTCAAAATGTAAGATTTAGTTGAGTAGTTTTGTTTTGAATTCTTTGTTTAAAATAATTTCTGAAACTTGTTTTTCTTCTTTTAATGTCAGTTCATCTTTATGCAAAACTTAGGAAGAAACTTTCCACAAAGAATAAACTAGTCAGAGAAATGACAGGCACCTGCTTATACAGTCTGTCAACATTTATGTTGGAAATTAATACACAGAAGCAGTTAATCTCACCTGTAAAATCCTAGTTACGGAACTAAATACTGTTCCTAATTCATGCAACTAGATGCTGAAAATATGTTTTTACAGATTTTCCTTTCTATTTCTAATGCAGGATATCTGCTAAAATATGCTATGCTGAAAAATCAGTGTCCTTAGTTTTCAGCTGACAATTCCAGTAACAGCCAGGCTGGTATTACCACTGAAATGGAAGTTGATATAAAACATCTCTATTTATCTTTGTTTAGACTTTCATCATCATGATGTCGCTTCTTTAAATATATTAAGAAGGAAAGTCTTTTGCATTTCTGCACCCACAGTGAGTACAATGCTATTGCAAATACAGCACAGTACGTTACAGCACTGCTTTTCCTTTGGGGCTCTATTCTCACATTCCTGTTCACCTCACTTAACATATATGGCAAAATTTCATCAAGATTTTTCCAATAAACTTTTTCATCATCCAAGACGGTCTTTACGGTCTTTAAAACAATCCACATTTTGCTTTCTGGTGGAGTTGCCACATCATGTCACAGGGAAATCAAGGCAGATGATGGATGTTGGGAGGTCCTCTTCCCAGGAGAACTACAGAAGGGATCAGGAAAGAGTGATGGTAGGAGCTTATGAAATGGTGGCTGATGATGTTAGGAGACACACAGAGCAGAAAGGAGAGATGGTGGACATGACCTGTAGCATGGATAAACATGCAGATCTGACTTCAGATACTGTTATGTGAAAGGTTTTCTTCATGTTACTACATCCACGCCTTTCTGAGAAAAAGGCAAAAGAAGGTTTTGTTTATTGTTGCTGCTGCTTATGCAGTAGAAATACATATCCTCCATTTTTCTTATCTCAGTACCTAAGGAGCTTGCTGGGCCGGAAGCACTGAACTATTTCTGTGCTGTGTGTCTAGACTGCTGTGATGGGAATGCTTCTGTAAGATAAGTCACCTGCAGCTATCAGTGGTAATGCACTGCAGAGCGCAAGCAGCCGGGACAAGACCAGGAGCACCCAGTTAGCACAAATCCCACCCACTCCCTTGCTCAGTGCTAATGCAAGCATGACATTTGTCTCACACCACTCCTGAAGCCCCTGGATTACTATTGATTCTAAGGCAGCACTTAATTTTTGGGTAATTCACAAGTACCATGAAATATTAAGGATATGTCTACACAACAAATTAAACATAGCCAAAACAGCTTCCAGTACTAAAAAAAAATTGTCAGCTGCTTTTTAGAAATTGTTCCCCAGCTATTCCCAGGTATTGTCTGAGAGAGCTGGCCAGTTGGCATAGGCCAAATTTATTGCTTGGACTCTTCTAGCAACCTAGAGTGGATTGATTTCTACAGTCAAGTAATGTTGCTGGCACCATTTATTTTTCTAATACACTTGGGCTTTTCATTTTACAACTAGCTTCATATGAATGGGTCTTTGCTTCAATTCAGGACTCCAGTAATTTAGCTGGAATTCTGCATGACGGTAAAGCACTAACATTGCAGGTGCAGTGGGAGTGTTGGGACCAAGTTGAGAGTAAAAACAAAACGTCAGTGAGAGATGAAAAAAATTATAGATAGATAGAGCCTATGAGGAAAATTTAAAAAAATGCCCCACGAAAGGCATCTGTAAAAAAGTGGTTCTAGCAGGATTTTAGTGTGGCCAAAACTCCAGTCAGCATCTGAAACTTTGGTAACTTTTTTTTTAAAGAAATATCAAGTCCAAAATTGCATATGGGCTTTTAACTTGACCATGAGAAAATATTCTGTAGGCTTTTTGAGTCTTTTATTGTTCTGCAGTACCTTGGCTTGAACTTTCACATATTAGGACCTAGAGGATGATTTTTCTTAATGTACTTTGTTTTCCAGTCATCTCTGCAATTAACCACTAATTTATGGGATGAAAAAATATGTGCTGGAGAAATAATAAATCCACTTTCAAGTAGTGCAAACTTTCAGCTTTTGCTGAAGAATACTTACAATGTTAAACAAAAGCTATGGTGTTGATAGATCTACAGTCATTTAAGATAGTGATAAAAAAAAAAAAAACCTTAACAAAAAAACTCCTCAGAAAAATAGGATGCAGGTACACCTTAGGAAAGAAAGAGATTTTTCAAAGAACAGGACCGTAAATTTTAAACTACATTTTGATCCTACGTCTTCAGCTACATTTTGAAGTGATTGTTAATTAGAACAGATCAGAAGCTGATGGAATTATCTATTTAAATAAATTAGATTTAGTAAAAAAAATCTCTTTCCACAGAAATAAAAAAAACTGACTCAGACAAAAAAATGTAAATTTTCTGTAATAAAGATCAGCGCTATCATTACCTATGGATCTAGAAATAGTGAATTTTTAAGGTATAAAATAAAGTTTTTATTTATAACAGGGAGATTACTTGCGTACAATGATATAGCTTTTATAGTGCTTCTTCCAGCTGAATGTGAGTCCTGAGGAATTAAGGGGAAAGTGAATGTATATGCTGCAGAGCAGATCCTGTAGAAGGCAGTATCTCAAAAATAGCCACAAAGATAAACAAAAGCCAAAAATAATTGGAACAAAAGGTCTGCAAAAAATTACACTAGGCTAGGTGCCTAAAAAGCCAGGTGTTTAAAACAGGAGGGCGCTTTGGAAGTGCTTGACTTTCTTCATGGACTGGCAAACGTGTTCCATCATCTGTTGCCTGCTGACTGTCCACTGCTATCAATTAATTATATTTAGATGAAATCATACATCYTTTAAAGACCTCAGTTATAAACACAATACAAAAATCAAAACATTGTTTCAACACCAAGAAAAATATAGACAATTTATACACACTCCACCCCTCATCCCTTCATCACAATTGCAGATAAAATTCCCTGCAATTATTTTGCTCACTAGCCTTGTTCAGTCCATGTTTTGCTCGTTACCTTTCCCAATTACTATTCTTACATGCAATTCTAAAAAGCTCCCTATTGTGCAACACAAAGAACTGTGGTGGGTTGAGCTTGGCAAGGGCCCATCAAGCTGCTCTGTCACTCCCCTTCCATCACCAGGACAGGGGAGATTATAAGACACAAAAACTCACGGGTCAAGATAGGGACAAGGAGGTCACTCAACAATTACCATCATGGGCAAAACAGACTCAGCTTGGAGAAATTAATTTAGTTTACTGCCAATCAAACAAAGCAGGATACTGAGAAACATTGTAAAACATATTCCCTCCTTCCCTCCCTTTGTCCCAGGTTCAATTTCATTCCCAATTCTACCTTTTCCGTGTGAGAAGAGCGGGAGGACAGAGAATGGGGAATGTGGTCAGTTTGTAACACTGTGTCTACTGCTTCCTCCTCCCACTATTCCCCTGATTTCATGGGAGACAATTCTATGAACTGCTCCAGTATGAGTCCTTCCCATGGGATGCAGTTCTTCATGAACTGCTCCAGCATGAGTCCCTTCCACTGAGTGCAGTCCTTTAGGAACAGGCTACTCCAGCATGGGCTCCCCTCTCCAGTGGTCAACGGGTCTTGCCAGGAGCCTTCTCTCATGCAGGTTCTCACAAGCTGGAGCTTCAGGACACATCCATCTGCTCTGGTAAGGGATCCTGCATGGACTGCAGAGGCACAGCTGCCTCATCGTGGCCTTCACCACAGACTGCAGTGGAATCTCTGCTCCAGTACCTGGCACACATCCTCCTTCTCCTTCTGTGGAGTTGTTTTTTTCAAATTTTCTAACTCCTCTCTCTCAGAATTTTTCACGCTTTCTTAAACACATTATCACATCCAAGGTTCTGCCAACGTTGCTGATGGACTCGGCCCCGGCCAGCAGCCGGTCCGTCAGCGGAGCCTCCGGTGCCTTCTCACAGAAGCCACCCCTGCAGCACCACCTACCAAAACCTGGCCACGTAAGTGCAACACAGTCACAGCAGTGCTTGCTGCAGGTCCAGGGGCAAGGTAAACCAAGGCAAGGAGTAGCTGTAAAATATGCAACATGTCAGGGGACCGTCAGTAAGTTTACATATGAATTTAGAAAAAGGAGTCTTTCAGTAGTCCAAAAGTGAGGCTCTAGACCTTCTTTTCCTCAAGTGTGATGCAAAGCACCTAACGGAGCTTGTTTGAAACAGAACACCATACATTTATAGTAGCTTGTTCAGTTTGTCTATGACACAGGGTTGAACTTGGTGACTCAGAAGTTGCTGTGAAATTTCTGTGCTTTTATATCTGGCAGTGGCAATAGACTAATGATAAAATCTGAGTTAAAAGCAGTATCAGCAGTATGCTTTCACTAGAAAACAAAAGGAGAGGATTTCATTCATATTCATCTTTCTGAGGAAGAAAGGTCTGCTTTGCGCAGCTAAACCAACATTTTAAAAATAAATTAAATATCTACCCACTGAAGACAAGATATTTCTAGAGATATCTTCTTAATAGGCATTTTAATTAAATTTCAGCACCCACATGATATCAGTGCTCACAAGGGAGCCTAATGTACAAAAGAAAGAGGTTGCTGTCCATCATCCAGTCATCTTCACTGTTTAAATACGCATGGGAACTTAAATGGTTCTTTGCAAAAAGAATATGAAACTTCCAAGTATATATTTGCATGTAGTACAAGAAAGGAAGGAATTATTTCCATGACGTATTTGAGGTGTCAGGATGCTGTTTATTTCCTTGTCACTAATCCATTACATTAACAAAGATGATGCTGAAATTTAATTATAATTACAAGTGCTTCTTTTGAGTCACAAACCATGTTCACTTCTCTCTTTCTCTAATTTTCTAAGGCTGATCACATTCACCAGAAGAGTATAAGTTTATGGTATAGCTCTCTGCCATGACTCTGGCCTCTTCTACTGTTATGTTCAGCACAAAAATGTCTTACTTTTTCCTCAGAATAAAAATATATATTGCAAGAACTCAAGTAATTTGAACACCAAGAAAAATACCGTGATCCAAAGGATCTTCTCTGATAAACTGTTTAATGTTACTACTTTTGACAGAAGATAATTTTGCTGAAACTGTGAATAAGAATAATTATAAGACTTTGAAATATAGCAGGTTTCAAACAGAAATGGTCATTTTTAAAAAAAAAAAAGAAAAACAAAGAAAAGGAAGATGATGTGCTGAACATTAAATATCATAGCATCCTAGAATCCTTTAGGTTGGAAAAGACCTTTAAGATTATCAAGTCCAGCTGTTAACCCAGCACTGTCAAGTGACTGTTCATTGAATGAAACATTTGATTTTGTTCTTCTGTCTGCTTTTATTTCCAAAAAGGATTTTCAGTAATTTATTTGCTTTTCCTGTGAAGAGAAAGCCAGTCAAATCCATATTTATAAAGTCCTGACATGATGAAGTTGGCTTTAAGTATCAGACCTCTGAGCTATAGCTTTTCAAAGTCAAGAACTTACAATTCTTGGGGCAGTTGAAAGAAGGAATTCTGTTTTATTGTAATCCACATTTACACTGTCTTGAGTATACCCTAAAAAATATATAAATCTAGATTTAAAAAATAGTCTAGATAACTATGGAGYGAATTATATGGTTATACACTCGGCTAAGGTAAAATAATGTAGCCTCCAGTTCACAGCATATGAGAATGTGACAAACTGTTAATTAAAAAAAGTCCATCTCAAAGTATCTATTCCATTGGTCACAAAAAAACTGCAAAAAATTGTTGCTTAAAGCAACAAATCTGCATCTTGTTTGAGGTATGGTTTATTGAAGCTGACTTGAAAAATTACAATTAAAGGTTTTATCTTTCCCGCAGAATTTGTATTCCCATGTTGGAAACTCAATTTTTTTGCACACAGGTGCACAAGGCTCATAAATTAGACCCTTTGAAATTGAGAATATGGAGTTAAGAAATATTCAAGTTTAGAGTATATTTAAAAAAGCTTGTAGCAAAAAAGGCTGGCAAAAGACTGCAAAATAGAGACAAGGCTGTCACTGGGCCCACATGCAATCTGGGGATCAGAATTATTTTCAGTCACTCATATTCTTGTTCTTTGCTGGTGCAACCACAGCACAAAGCCCCAGGCCCAGCACCAGTTTGGAGACAAAGGGTACCCCAGGCTTGTACAACACATATGGACACTACAGCTCCAGATAAGAAATAATGTGAAGCAGGAGTCTGATAAAATGCTGCTGTTTACCATGCAGATGTCTATCTCTGAAGTGATATAGTCACATTGGCAGAAGAGAGAAAAAAGACCTAGCAGGGCATTATTAACCTCTCCCTAAAGCAGACATTTAAATAAGGTCAGGTGAATCCCTTCTAAGAAATGCCCGTTGTTCTCAAGTATGGGATAGTGATAAGAGAATTAGCCCATGTGTAGATCTCTGCAACTAAAATAGGAGAAATATATCACAGTTTTCACACACTATTGTATATCATACTCACAGTATGATATAGGTATTATAGGTATTTCTCTCAAGCCTAACAATCCAAATTGGCATGTTACATATCATATAGCAATCAAATACTGTCTGCAGACATTTCCACTATCATCAGCATATCAGATACATAAAAGACTCAACCTCCCTAGATTAACTAATTGAAAAATAAATCTAAGGGATTCACTAGTTATCCAAAATTAAAGGAGAGGCAAAGAACTTAGGTTATCTAATCAAAGAAGTAGGTCAACATTTTCCCTAACTTAAAAGGAGAAAATAAACCATAATAACACCAGCCAACTAGAATAAACCTGATTTTTCTTACAGTTTTGTAAATATGGAAATTAAGGAAAGACCAGAGAATCTTTGGAAAGTTACAGCTCTCTCCAAGATGTATCAATCATTGTCATTTCTCACACACAAGCATAACACTACTTCCCTTTTAGGCTGCAAAATAAGAAAATGAATATAGAAACATGAAGTTTGAATAAATTAAACCAGTGTGATGACTAACCCCATTTCTTCAGTTAATAAAAAGTAACTCTTCACAAAATGCTCTTCATTGCTATTATCAGTCCAATTCTGTCTGCTTTTCTGGTGGCAACAAAAGGTCAGTTTAATGGCTTTGAAAGATTCACCAGTAATGACCCAAAACCAAAATAAGCATCATACCATTAGCAGTCACTCAGCAGACAGTGAGCAGGTGGAAGATGATTTTATGGTTCAGACTCAGATCCTATAAAATGATCCTTAATTTCCTCTGAAATACCTGGAAACTGCCTGTAGAAGTGTTTCAAAAGAGATTAGGGAGGATAGATATTTGCAGGATACCACATTACTCATCCGTGAAGGGACTTTCGTAAAGGCATTCCAAGGTTCTTTCATTCACAGTCTTGGACACCAAAGCGGGTGTATGAAGCCAGCTGAATTTATTGCATGTGCCACATCTCGTCCCACACTTCATTGAGTGAGCAAGCCATGGTGGAAACAGGGTGACTCATTAGTGAAAGCAACAAATTGAAGCACACTTTGACCAGATGAAATTAATGAGAGAGAACCTCAATCTCAATAATGAAGCAAAACCAATGCAAACAGATAAAACACTCAATTTTCTGATTTTTGGTCATCATGACGTATGTCACAAGGTGAATACATAAAGCAGAAGATGACAGTTTACATTCCACACTACGGTATGTGGGGTGGGATTCAGACACACAAACATGTGTCTACGGTCATTTAGGCACTGTGGGGGGAGCCTGACAAGTTCCACTTGAAGCTGGAGAAAGTTGTAAGCTGCCTGTCATCTTCAAAGGGTCTTAAATCAAATAGGACATCCAAACCAGCACCAAATGCCTATAGGACAAGTCAGGCTAGTCCTTACCTTCTTTGCTGAAGTACATATGTTGGTGTGTTTTGCTGTGTATACATGCACTCAAATATGTGCACATGCATGTATGTCACCCACAATAAAAGGAGATAAGCATCTATATTTTTGTATGTGCAGCTGTATTTGTGTGCAGTTTCTTTTACACAAATACATTAATCCTCTGCATCCAGCAAAGTGCCAGCTGAGTCCAGAATAAGGCTTTCTCCAGACTGCTGCACCACTTACACCTTCTGTAGGCTGGAGTCTTCCCTAAGCAAGTAATGCACAAATATTTTTTGTAAGCATTTTAGTACAAGCATATTCTCCTTTTATACTTCAGTCTAGATGACCTGGTCTTCCAAAAGGCTTGACAGGTTCTTCCAGAGAAGTGTCAAGCACCATCTGTTTTCACAGACAAGTTCCCAGGCACCATTTCCCTGTTGTTGAAATATTGTCAATCATTTGCTGAGGTCTAAGATTTTTAATAGCACTGAAGTGTTTAAAGATCCACATTTTCTTCTCTGCCAGAAAGCTTTTTTTTTTTTTTTTTTTTAGTTCAACAGATAACATTTGGCTGAGGAAACATTCACTCCTTCACTCTTCATTACCGAACATGTTTCATTACTGAACATTACTCCCTACTCATCAAAGATCACATTCTGAATCTGTGAATACACTGAATGTGTGCATCAAGTGAAAAGCCTAAAGGGGTACTCGGCTCCTTGCAACAGGTGCTCTATTGTGTTGATAGCAGCAAGGAGATGGCAATGATTAATCAAGTATGTCAGCTCCCTTCTCCTCTTTACTGGGAGTGAATTGGGCTCAGTCTCACTGTTTCCTCCTATCTCAGAGTGCTAGACAGTGTGCCTGGTTTGAAGAGGGAGAGGAATTAAAAAAGCAAGGGAACTTGTTTTCTTTTGGGAAGCAGGATTGCACTTTCTGTTTTGTCATAGAATAAGGAGAAACAGAGTCAAGACTCTACTTTTGAAGGATAGGGGCTTTTTTCCTGAGGGACAATCTCCGACTAAGCACATATAGGCTTAAATGTTAACTATCTAGTATGTTCAGTTAATATTTTCAAATGAATACTACCTTCCTTTTAATAAAAACCCCTGACACTCAGTCATACAATCAAATAATCATACAATGATTATAAATGTATCCTTATATTATTTAGGAGAGATGACTTGTTCTTATTAGACAGAAGCACTGTACAATAATTGGCATTTCTCTACGGTTGCTTTCTATGAAAAGGCAATTAAAAAAACCTAAATGTGGCCTGCAGATTATATTTAAACTGACACCTTTATTCTATTTCAGTAAGTCTGATCTCAGTTGAAAAGAATTGGGTAGTGATTATATTTTTCTATAAGATATGAGGAATGTTGTGAGAAATTTTTGTGCTTCAGGTTTCCTTGGATCAGTCATGTTGGATGGAGTTTATTTCACCTGTTTTTAGCCAGATAAGTGCTAGTCATCTAGTTTAATCTAATTTCCTTGGATTGCTTGGAGAAAGATGGGTGGCCTCAACAGTTCAGCATCTATGGGATGAATTGTACTCCAGATCATGTCTTGCCAGTTTATGCCTTAAACAAGGCATAAATGGCTATTTTAGAAGATAGTCTTAAATTTTACATAACTGAAGTTATGCTACATGAATCCCAGTCTGTGTCTCAGCGTGACTCAGTTCTTTGCAGTACTGCAATTTCATAATTGTATTCATGCTTGTACTGGGTTTGCCTGCCAAGAGCTTGGTACCAAGGTGGGTCACAGGGGTGGCTTCTGAGAGAAGCTGCTAGAAGCTTCTTTCATGTCCAACAGAGCCAGTGACAGCCATCTCCAAGACAGACCTGATGCTGGCCAATCGGTGCATCAGTGACAGTATCATTTCCTTACATAAGTGGTGGTGGGGGGGAAATACCCAAATACTTCAGCTGGAGAGGAGAGTGAGCAGATTTGCTGGGGCAGGTTTGCTGACAGGACTTGTGACCCACGCTGCAGCAGCCTGTTCCTTATGGAAGAGACCCATGCTGGAGCAGTTTTTGAAAAACTGCAGCCCACGGAAAGGACTCATGGTGGAGAAGTTCATGGGGGACTGTCCCCCACAGGAGACACCCCACACTGGAGCAAGTGAAGAGTGTGAGGAATCCTTTCCCTGAGGACAAAACAGTAGCAGAGACAACTTGTGATGAACAGACCAAAACTCCCATTCCCCAACTCCATGCACTGCTTGGGCAAAGGAGGCAGATAAAACGGGCAGCAAAGTTAAGCCCAGGAAGAAACGAGGGCTGGGGGTAATGTATTTTTAAGATTTGGTTTTACTTCTCATTACCCTACTCTGATTTGATAGTCAATAAATTGACGTATTTTTCTCCAAGTTGTGTCTGTTTTGCATGGGACAATAACTGGTGAGTGATCTCTTCCTGCCTTTATCTTGATCTGTGAGCTTCTTGGTATATTTTCTCTCTCTTGCCCAGTGGAGGAGGAAAGTGACAGAGCAGCTTTGGTGGGCACCTGGTATCCAGCCAGTGTCAACCCACCACAATGTTGCAATTTTAACTTTAATCCACTGCAAGTTCTTAATATACTTTGACTACATATATATTTACTTACAGGGCAGTTCCACTGACATCAGTTATATTTAATAGAATAAGAAAATGTAATTCAATATCCTCTGCTGTCCAGAGGGAAAATTGTTTTCACTTTTTTTGTGCTGTTTTGATTCTCTCTGGTTTTTCCTTAAGCTGATAACAGAGGACTAACTTTTTCAGCAATCTTCTATAAAAAAAAATTAATTCTACATTTCTAGAAATTTTCTAGAAATTTCAACTGTACCTCAATACAATGTAAGACAGCAACTAGTAAAAAACATTTTAAACTTCCACCTATAAATCTTAAAAGTGCTGACTAAGGAGTTCTCTATTTAATGAATACTACTTTTTAATAATTCTTGCAATATCAGGAAGGTTCCTAAAGACTGAAAAAGGGTATTGATGCCCTCACAGAGCTGTTCAAAAAAAGTAAGTAAAAATAGACTAATCTAACAAAAACAGTAAATACAGGAATGGCTGACAGTCTGTTAATGAACAATTAAGAGAATGATTAATGCTTCAGGAAAACCCATTAGATCTTTTGCAAGTAGTTTGTTCTTTTAATGATCCGAGTTTGGTTAATAAAAGTAATGGATAGTGGTGTAACATACTGTGACTTCTGTAATGATCATGACTCAATATTGCTTGACATTTTGATTAAGAACTAGAATGATATGATATTAATATCATGCACCAAGAATGTATTAAAAATAGCCATGGCAATATCTCAAAGTTAATGAGAGAGTAAGCCAGTGCGTTTCTTAGGGACCACAAGGATCTACAGGAGTTGATTCTTAGCTTTAAGAATCATGCAGTTCTTTTCAATAACTTAGAATAAAGCCAAATGAAGCAAACTGAAGAAGTTTGCTGATAGCAAATACTTTTGAAAAATAATAAGTACGAAGGAGGGGATAAGTTCCCAATAAAAAAATGGATTGCTTCATCTGCAGAATGGAAGCAGACACCAAGCTTTTTTATTCTGTCAGTGGAAGTTAAATATCTGGAAAATAGGTGTTATTCAGAGAACAGGAGAACTGCTGGTTGGCAATGGAGAGGACTGTTGTCCTTTGAGAGGACTCTGGAGAGATGGAGGAGCAACAGTTGAACCTCTTACAGGATATCTGTAAGACCAATATACAGACTTAAGTAGGATTTGCATGACTACATTTCCTTTGTACTGGCAGAGCTGTGACTGCCTCCATATCCATATGACGGTCACAATTTATGATTATCTGAAAACTGAGAAATCAAAATCATGCCTTGTAATGGCATCCTGGAAGCTGAAGCTATTTAGAATATAAAAAACTCTAGAGTGATAAAGACTTCCCTTAAGTACCTATACTGAGAGTAAAACATGGATAATGGGTACTTGAATCCAGTTGCAGAAGTTACAACCACATCCAGTCCATACTGAAATTGGATTAGACAAATGAAGGCTACATTAAAGGCGTAACTTTACAGCTTTCAGCCTTGTTACTCACTGAGGAGAATTTACAATAGTTTCACTGAACGCCTCAAACTAGGATGTAGTACTCATTCTTGAAAATGAAAGTCAACTAAAAGTCTTGTGAAGTGTCCGGGATGATGTTATACACAGCCAGACTATTTTATTCTAGGAATTCTCAGTTGAGTTTTTTAAACAGCAGTGAATCAATGAAGTTCGCCAATGGATGCAGATACATTTATTTCTGAAAATGTTTAAAAGAAGCTCTTAGCATCCAATGTTTAGTCACATACCCAAGGTCATACAGAATGTGTGAAGCAGAAGCAGAGACTAACACATGATCTCCACTGCTCTCGATATACTCTTCTTTCTCACCATGTGGGTGTCATTCTAATCCAGCAGTGTCCCCATTCCTAAAATGATGAGTTTTGAAAATAAGCAACAGAAATGCAAATGCAGTTGCAAAAGCTTCTGTTTCTGATTCATTTTCAAATCACTTTTAAGCTGATAAAACAGAATTCAATCCACATTGGGTGCTATGCATGATATGGTTAACTCTGTTGAGGTGGGGTTGTGGAAGTTATTACTTGAAAATTAATTAGTTACATCGAACTTCAAAATCTTTAGCTTGCACGCTTTATAGCTCTAATTTTCGTTATAGACTTGCTGAGACATCTTGCCATGCGGGCTATTCTATTTTGTGCAGTATCGGGTCTACTGAAATCTTGTTATACAAAAATTTCCCTGCTATAGCAACAGCCAACATCTCAGTCTCCAAAATGGCCCATGAAACCTCACAGAGAAACACTCTCTACCTTTTTATATATACTTTTTTTTCAGCTGTGTTCTTGGCACTATCTCTTTAATTTAAATATAAGGGATTGTCATTCCTTGAACGACAGCATGCCTTCATGTTTTATATTTGACTTGAACTCACACCCAGGCATATGACAAATATAAAAYAAAAGAGAATTGCATGTAGAACTCAGAGTTTGAGACTTGGACTATACAGCATGGTACCCAAGATCCTTGTGGTATACCATGACATGCCCTATCAAACACACTGGCTTGGACAGATGGCTGGCACCATAGGAAACAGAGACAAGTGTGTAAAGACAATAAAATAAATGTAAAATTGATCTTTAATGCTTTGTTTCCTCAAGACCACCTACACTTCAGATGTTCAAAAAATAAGGTCTCATACAACCTAATTATCTCTCTGCCCAGATACAATCATGCATTTCACAGGATCTTTGTGACGCTTCTTTTTTACCACAGCTTTACTTTTTTTTGTTCGTTTAAAAATGAGCCATTTTTCCTAACTTAACCTGAATAAAAACTAGAAAGAAAACTTAAGTCATCTATTCTAGGTGTTGAGAGTTTTCTTCTAACTTCCTAACAAGTGGTAGTTAAGAAAGAAGACAGTGGTAAAAGAGAAAAGTGGGACAGCAACATATTTTACAGGCATATTAAAAGTTCTCATCTGGTGTATTGGTAAAGGTGTAGGTGGCTGAAATCTSTTAGGTATGTAGCAACCTAGCATGAAAGGGTTACTCAGCTTCTTTCTTCATGTGGTGCCAATATAATTAATTGCTCAGCACTTTAAAACATTACCTCAAACATTCCAAATATTTGTTAGCGTGGGTGTTTCCTTCCCCATAAAAGTGGGTTCAAATCCTAACCATTCATCCACAGGCTCCCTGATAAGGAAGCTGGAGACATGAGAAGTCATGTGTCAGCCAGCCTGCAAAACAAATCTGGCTCATTAGGCTGGTAATATGCAAAAGAAAGGTCCTTATTTTTCTCTATCCCATGTCCAATCCCCTGAGCAATTTTTTATTGTGATCAGGAGAGCTTTCATAATTTAGAGCTTGTTCTTTGGTATTTCAATCTAGCACAGCCAGAATACTGGCTTCATTTATTTTTTCTTCAATCTAAGCTATTACATTGCAAAAGCATTACAGAGATATAAAACACTTTGGGATCTGGGAGCATTATTTACAGTGCAGGAGACAGATTGCGAACATCCCATAGCAGAGTTCATATTAGTCCACATTTCTTGTCAGGGAAGTTTCTTCTTAAGTGTATTAGTCAAAGGGATGCTTTCAAATGTTCCAAAAATACTCAGTTCAACCAGAGGCCGAGATTTTGCATCCAGAACCGTCACCTTTAACATTTTGCAAGTTGTGTTACCTAAAGAGTGTGTCAGCCCTTCCTTTGCCCAAGAGGACCTCTTTGTAACCACATCCTAGGAAGCAGAGCATGCTATGTGAAAGAGTAGCTATTTTGTCCTTTCACAGACATTTCTATCCTGACAAGTACCTCTGGGTAAGGAGATCAAATATTGCTATCATGGAAGATGTTTCGGGGGGTTTTTTTGGTGTTGTCTTATTTTACCTGGTAAGAAACAGAGAAATAGAAGTACCGTGCAGTATGTGCTCTTGCATCCGCTCCTAACTCAGAGCTACTTGCAGACCCCACTGTACACCTTTAATAATAAAAGGTGTCATTTTCTCTGGGAAACCAAGTTTGAAGCAGTTCCAGGATCCCTTGTGCTTGGAGGCTCTGATGTTAKGTGGGACTTGGGCTCAGCGCCTCCTCACTCAGCCATGTTTTTCTTCATGCCTCAGTATTTTAAAGCTGTCAGTCTTGGAATAATCTGTAGCTATCCCAGTGTCAAACCCCTGTCATTCTGTCAGACTATTGTAGGTTTAGGAACACACTGCTTCCAGGGTCTTCAAGCAATTAATTTTCATTTCCAAAGCAAACATGCCAAATTGCTTAACATATATCTAGAAACTCTGAAAACATAAACTTTTTTTGTAGGGCACTTCATTAAGGATCCAGATAAAAATACTTCCAAACTGACATGCTAGAAAGTAAACATTTCAGGCTCAAAGAACCAGAATTTTCTGTCAAAACAGAATTAGTTTATTTTTTTTTCCCTAATGTCTCTTACTTTTTAAGTCATAAACATTGAATAAATTCACAATACTAATATGGTCAGCTAGRAGCATTTCTGTAGGGTAACCAATTTCTTGGGCTATCTGTTTCAGTGGACAACATATAACTTGTAAGTAGATATTTGGAATAAGATTTGAATAGCTGAGTCAATAAATCACTTGCAGTTTTTAACATTCTTGTATTTTTGTCAATTGTATCTGCTTCCCTTGAAATGTTGTGGGGTTTTTGTTGTTTTGGTTTTGGTTTTTTTTCTGCTGAGAAGTCTGTGACATGCAGCTAGCAGTATTTGTGGTTGAAATATCTCCCTTATGGTAACATAATCTAAAATGGAATAATACGCATCTTTATTACAGGGAAAGGATCACTAATAAGTATTCAACATCTGAACAACAGAGTTTGTACAAGATTTGTTACAGAATGAGACTTCAAAGCAGCCTCTCTGTGTGCCAAATCTCCTAATGAAGACAATTTTTCATGTTGCTGTGTACTGTACATGATCCAAAGCCCTGAATACACTTTCAGAAGGTTAGAAGAGAGTCAGCCATATAATGAGSTAAGTATAAAAACAGCAGTGCAAAATGATGAGTCCCTAACTCATAAGATACATGTGCAAAGTTCTGACACAGCAGCAAGGATGACTTATTCTAGGTTTGTAACCTGACCTTTCTGCTACCCCAGTGAAGACAGATGAATTGTCACTGAAACTGTTCCTCTGACATGGAATTTTACAGTCCATTTTTAAAGCTAAACAGCATGAATTTTGAAACCACATCCTCTAAACAGTGGCATTTAAAGAGACAATTCACAAGAGCTGACATGCATAGTTAAGGCAGAAAGGGGACCTGAGAAGCAAAGTTGTTCAGCAGCCCCACTGTCAGCAATCCCCACTCTTCRAAAGACAGACCTACAGCACTTCTGTACTGGCATATTCAGATTCCATATTTTCATTGGATCTCTTCCCTATCCTTATATTGTTAAAGAGCAGGTTTTTTTGTTCCCAGATTATCTTAACAGCTACAGTACTCTGCAAGTGCCATTTGCCTTAGTACAATCACCCATTGCAAAGTAATGCAATCAGGACTTGGCTCTTCTTATTTAAACTGACAGAGGCTGTGCTTGGCAATGGTCTCCTTTCCACTGACGACTCACGTCCTTTCATGTCTCAGTGACCATTTTTATGTCAGTATTTGAGATTTTTTACTTGGTCTGGAAATGGTATATCCATCAGTTATAATTTTTAACCGGCCCACGTGGCAATCTACCTAAATGGTGAACTCTAGTCTTTGTGAAAATAAGACAGCTAAAGGAAAGAACTTGGAAAAGTGGAATCTCTAGATTCTTAGAGGCCAAAAGTTTATACATTTATGTCTCAGAACAGGCTCAAATGATCAAATTAACCTTAATTTGCTTTATTATTACATATTGTTCTTATTTACAAAATAAGTCACTTCCTGTCAAAAAAGAAATTTGGAGAAAGTTTTTGTACCTGAGAGTATAAAAGAACTTTCCTATGAGTACAAGAGGACAAAAGGTGTTACAAATTCGAAGACTTGGACAAGAAAATTCTAGCAGCTAATGTGGAAGATGGTGACCTCTTCCCTAAAACCTAGGCTCAATATCTGCAAGTTTTTATTTTCCTGATTACTTTTTACATGCATTAGCACACTGGTCTTTATTACTGGCTTTCACAACAACAGGTCATTTTGACTGGAATACTGGGAAAAATGAAGATAAGTAATATAGAAAATATGTTATTCTGATGTTTGCATCCCTGGATTGGTACTCCCTCAGGACTTCAATTTATTTTAATTATTTTAATTATTGCTACACACAAAGTGTAATTTTCTAGGTCTTGATATTGTATGTGCTTTAAGAAACATTAATTTATAATTAAAATATCAGTAAACAAACAGTTTATAAGTTCTGATTGCTTAGAATTGAGTTTTTAAGTTTGAACTCTGCTGTTCCTCTTGCACTGGATGACAGCTGAACTCTGCTAACAAATCTGAAATTAAATGCAAATGGAAACAAAGATTTCAAAGAAAGCTTCCATTTCTGACATGCCATGCCAAGGACTGCCATAAAGGTATTTTCCAGTACAAAGGGACATAAACTTTTTTAATGTGCTTTTTTTGATGTGATCTTTCCTCCAGAAAATGCTGGCTTATGTGGCTGCACATGTTGTGGTTGTAGCAGGCAGCCAACCCACCAACCTGGACAGATCCCGTGCTCCAGATACCAAGTTGATTCTTGGTCTTCACAGCAATTTTTCTCTGTGGCCTAGACATCCCTCTTCGTTGGACAGCTATTCTGCCATGGTGGGCCATGCAAAAGTTGTGCCAACATCATCTGGCAGCTCAGCACCCCATAAAGCAGACATTGAATTTCCAACATTTGTCAAGCCGATAAAGAGTGACCCTCTGGGCAGGGTAATATGCACATAGTGATGAACAAATTTGGGAGCAGCTTTTCAAGACTTTTCCTCATACTGGAATTGCTGCAGAGTGTACCCAAGAAGGCAAACCTTGTATGCTCTGTCCACCAGCAGTGTAATGCACAGACATACACCAACTGGCCGTATTTTCAGTAACTCTCACCAAAACAGTATTTTTTTCCAGTAAAGAAAAAACAAAATGCAAGCTTACACATCCAAATGTGGTTTAGTATATCTGCCATTTTGAAATGAAAATCTGAAACTATTTGTTTATAAAAATTAAAAATCCATTTTTGCTAAAAAGATTTTATAAAGTAAAACATATGTATCATTTACATGCCATTCAAATTTGAAATTTAGTGATAGAAAATGTTGAAACCCTCTCCCCAAGTTTTATGCTGTTTTCATAGAGAGCATTCATCTAAATTACAATAAAAAATATACTGTCATTATTATTTCTCCACTGCACTGTTAAACTCTACCAGACAACTTAAATAGAGAGAGAAAAGGGGAGGATTTTGAATTTCTGAAAATAGAATACATATTTTGGGCAAAGATCTCCTGTAGTCTCTAGCCTGGATGTAACTTCTAAGATACCAGTCTAAACTTGAAGAGTTCAAACTTTGAAAAGCAACAAGTTTGAGGATGTTTTGGAACCACGGAAGCATGTATAATGGAATTTAAAATAAAATTATTTTTATTAAATTATGTTCCTGTGGAGTCAAAAATCTCTTTAGTCTGCAATACAATCTCTTTGGTTTTGCTTGGAGGGTTTTAGAAATGTAATTAACTAAAAAACCCTCATAAATACAACACAATACAAATAAGGAAACCAGAAGGAGTGAGAGTGTCAGAAACAAAATAGCTACCATATTTCTATGTGTGTTGGAAAATAAAAAGACCTTTTGAACAAAAAATGCTACTTCTTACAAGGTGATGATTTACTGGTTTTTAGACCAGTATAATTTGAATCCAAGGGAAAAATTCAAGAGAACTGGATTCCTGGCTTCAAGGGAAATTATTCAGTTGGATTTATTCTTGACTTCCTCTACACTTGAACAAGATCAAAGAAGTCATCATGCCTTAGGAATAAAATTCTGATAGAACAAATAAAAGTCCCTACTTTGGGCTGATAAGCACTTTTTTTTCTCATTTAAATTTCTTACTTCAAATTAAATTTTTAAAAACCACTCTCCCAGTCTGAATCTTTCATAATGTTCAGCTCCTACCATTCAAGTGATTCAAGGTGAATGTTGCCTTCAAATTACTGCCAGAGAAGAAAGATCCTTTGGGAACAAAAATGGAAAGAAGGCAAAGAAAAGAAGAGCAAAAGGGAAGGACAGACAATAAACAGAAATTTCCAGTAACTCTTTCCAGAAGATTACACAGAGTCTTTATTTTTGCTGCTATACCTTCTGGATCAAACCAAAGTTTTTCACCCTTCTCAAAGCTACTTTGCTATCTACAGAATGGTCTGAAATGAAGAAAAAGGTGTTTTCAAATTCTCAGTTTACATTAAACTCCCAAGCAACCTCACCATGAATCTGGTGCTTTTCCTAGTAATCTGCCACCCCTACATAATTGCCCGTAATAAATCTTAGCAAAATGTTTCTTCACTGAAGTACTCTGGATATTTGTGTGCTTCCTGTACTCTGATTTTTGTTCTTTGAAATACAGGTGCTTCATGACAAGAATCAGGCTCACAAGCTTGTCAGTAGCTAAGAGAGTATTGTGTCCTCTGTACGCAATAACTGGCTCTGTAAAATTTTCCAGAAAAAGAGGTGTTTTGCTTTTTGATTTCTCAGCACTCCGTGATATCTTCTTTATCTCTCCTGTCCTCTCCATGCAGAACTGAGAGCCTTTAGGATCTCAACCTATTTTTTAATTTCCTTCGAATAATTTCTGCTGAATTCCAGTATGTGGAAACAGCAAAATTTCAGTCCAGGGCAGTCTACTGCTTCTGTGCCATCTCCCTCCCATATGATCTATCCCAGTCCTCACTCCATGCTCTGCCAACATGGTCATCACCTGACTTGTGGCACCAGTCAAGGAGAAGGGCAGAGGTTCTTGCCTGTAATTCTGACTTCTGAAGACAGACCCCCTGCTCCCCATCCCTTTCCTTTAACAGAAGAAACATCTGGGGACATAAAAGTTGTGGGGACCTACTGGTACTGCCTCTTGTCAGCACAGGCCAGCACTGCCTCAGGCTTGTTCTGAGGTGGGTATTTGACTGTGAAGTTGCAACTTGGCAGAGTTTTAGTAGCCATTGATAGCTGGGGTTTTCCCAGGAGTTGCATCCTGCAGTGTAGAGAAATACAGGCCTCATACCACAGCAAAGGCCTCGAGAAGTGGAGATGCAGGATGTGTCGTGGGCATATGGGATTGGGATGGTAAGAGATGGGGCCATGGCCGGCACTGGAAACCTTATGGCTGTAAACAGCTAGCCAGTGGTCACTTACAGAAACATAGGACTGGATTTCAACAGAAGGGGGTTATAGAGAGAACAAAGAAGTAGTCATTGTGCATAATAAATTCAGATGAGACAGAGAGCTGCAGACCAGGCAAGAAAGATCATGATGTAAAGGTGTGTTACAAACCATTCAAAAATGACCCTGTATGGATCCTAGAGCGAGGAAGAAGAAACTGTCAACATGGGCATCCTGTTCTTCCCATCAAGGACTCCAGATGCCGACAATTTCCTCTAACACCCTCACTGCCAATACCAGGATGAGACCAGCGGTTTAAGATCCTGAGGAGCAGAGGAAGAGTGAGAAGAAAATCAGGAAAAGGCATAGAAAATAAGAAGTGCATGCACAAGGAGTTTAATTGAATTATTATAATTACTGGAACTTTTTCTGCATAGGTGTATTCTTTTTCTTTCTGCAACAATTAGTCCTGGATTAGCAATGATTCTTGAATTAGACTGTAATGATTTTGAATATACCAACAATTAACTTTTAACTTTGTACATAAGGTTAATTTCCTCTTTTCCCAAACAAATGAAAAAAAATGTTGAGTGTAATTCTGGGTCCATATCCCAATAAAGTGACAAAACTAGAGTCATAGAATCACAGAATATGCTGACTTGGAAGGGAACCATCAGGATCATTGAGTCCAGCTCCTGGCCCTGCACAGGATCCCCCCAAGAGTCACACCATGTGCCTAAGAGTATTGTCCAAACACTTCTTGGGCTCTTTCAGGCTGGTGCTGTGACCACTTCCGTGGGGAGCCTGTTCCCTTGCCCAACCACCCTCTGGGTGAAGAACCTTCTCCTAGTATCCAGCCTAAACCTCCCGTGACCCATTATGCCATTAACCTACTACTAATAAGTACTTAATAAGTTTTTACTAATAATACCAGTAAATGGTATCATTATGACAAAAAGACATAGTGGTTGTCAGAATAACATACACTGTTTGTAATATTCATAGAAAGGCAGGCTGCTACATGAATCCCTAAAAATTTTCCTTCCACCTTGTTCCTGGATATTACCTGCAGCAAAATGATAGAACTAGAAAAAATGAGCAAAACATCGTTATATAGAGCTGTGTATCAAGCTGTCTGCTGCTTTGCCTTCTGCTGAAAGAGTCTCAGGCGACATTAAAAATCAAAGAATCTCTTTTAGGTTAAAGATCTGCAAGACATGAGCAGTGGATTCAGCTCATCCGTGGATTTTCATGCCTACCTGGATATAGTGTTTTTTATTGCCTCAAGAAGACTTTCAGAACCTATATTTTGAGTTTTGTTACTCTTAAAATATTCAGGGTTTAAAGTTAACAGCAAGGCTATAATTTAAAATGCTTGCATTTCTTGACTATGTGTAGACTCAAATAAAATGGCTAAATATATCAAAATAATTAGGTTTGCAGGCTATAATCCATTACCCCTAAGAGTCATCATCTACTATAGCCAATGGAAATTTGTTAGTGTCAGAAAAAACCTGGCATTCCTCCTGTCAGGATAAATTCTGCACAGGCTGTTGCTGAATGTAAAAGCAATCATACTGCCCCAAGCAGCAAACAATAGCAAACAAAGGAAAAAACCCAATGTTTCCTTCCTTGGTCACTATTAAAGGAGAAACAAAAAGGCTACAGGATGTTAATGAGGGACTACAAGGGACACAGCACACCAGTGGATGCCAAATGTGGAGTGCAGCATTTATTCTATAGGCCTGTGAAATACGACAACAGCAGAAGTTAAGGACAACAGGTCCAGCTGCAAATGAGTTACATTTGTTGATTCCCTGAGCCTTTGCATTTTCAGTCTGTCTTGCTGCACGACCATTACTTTAGATGCCATTATGACACTGAAAACTCACACTGTAGAAGTGATCTGCATTATGCCCCCTCTTTCAATATATACTTTACAAGGCTTATTTTCTTATCTCCATTCCTTTTCGTCTATTTTGCTTCTGGTTAAACCTAAATCTTACAGRTGCAAAGCACTGAGACATTTTCAATGAGAAAAAACAAATCCAGCCTCAGAAGATACGATTTTTACACCAGACTCAAATCAGCCCTCATAAGTTTTACAAGCTCCTTTGAGTAATTTCAACTCTTCTATTCTCACTGAAAGGTAAGAACTGAATAAAATTTTTGGTTTTGAAGTAGATCTTACTCGCTTCAATAAATGCAGAGGTAAGTTTAGGTATTCTGGCATCCTATTTGTCAGAATACAAGTTATGTGAAAGCAGGTGAGCAAAGGTAATAATTTGTTCTGTTTCCTAGATGATATTCCTCCAGTCGGGGGAGGAAAGGCCCTCAGAAAGCAAACATGAGGGGCTTGAAGATTGCTGCTGGAAGGAAACCACCACTTTTTTTTTGCATTGAGGAGGATGTTACAACTGGTACTTCTCAAAATAAACCTTAATCTCCTGGCTTTTCAAATTGAATTTAAAAGAAGTTCATTTTGTTTTGCTTAAATAGCTAACCTGCTTTTGAACATCCACCACTGTTCCCACAATGTTTTGCTCTTAGGCTCACCATTTGGCTAAGCTGATGCATGGCCATGAGCATACATGACTRTTTCAAGGCCCATTATGGCTCTAACATGACATACTTTATGGGAGGTGGTGATCTTCCTTTCCTTGCCCCATACCTCATCTACAAGACGAATGCTTCTACTCTTCACTATATCTGTCCATGAGCTGATTCAATTCAYCAAAATGTGAGACAAGGGTTTTTTTCGGTCTGAAAAGGATTTCTTTTCCTAAATATAAAGAATTAGCTTTCTTCCAAATCCATCCTCCTAACTAGTTGTATTTGCAGGAAGAAGATGAAAATCAAAGATTAAATGCACTTGAGCCGCTGTGGTGCCATCAGGAAAAAGTTTTAATTTTTATGGTGAAAGTGAACAACCTCTAATTTTTCCCTTTTCTTTTTCAGTAATAATACTATACAGTAAAGGGAAACTGTGAGGGGAAGCAGAGCGGTATCATATTGGTAGAAATGTTTTTGCTTTTGAAGCACATAGTAGGAAATCATGTAACATTATGAACATTACCGTGTGAATAAACCTCACAGAACACCTTGCCTGCCTTCAAAAACTTCGTACATTGTAGAAAGCTGTGACAGACATGTTCTGATTGCAGCACATCTGTTCTAAAGAAGACACAATATTTCATTGATTTAAGGAGGTTTGGGATTTATTTTTTTATATTTGGTTATGTGGGTGTTTATATTTTATATGGTTTTAATATGTTTATATTTGGTTTGGTTTGGGGTGTTTTTGTTTTGTTTTTGCTTTTTTCATTTCAAATTGTAAGAAGGGACTTTGCACCAAAAATCTTGTCTTTTGTCTGTTTTTCCAACTACATTGATTACTCTAATAAAGGAAATCTCTTCTGCAAAAGTCTTGTTCGGGTGGATATAAATGCTGAATGTTACTGATACCTGCATCAAAACTACATTTATGCAACTCAATAACTAATCAATACACTGGCTGAGCTAAGCTGATATGGTACTATTTACCTTTTTTTACCCCTATTTTTAAATATTCAGTGCTACAATGCGTTAAAAAAATGCCAATTACTAACTAAATCCGATATGAATTATCATTTTCCAGAAAATAATTGTTCCCATGTTACTCATTTTCAGACTTGAAGACAATCTGCCATATGTCTAAACTATAATCTTTGATTTTACACTGTTTAAGAATAAACTGTATTCAGAATCACTCTTTTTTAATCCTTCTTGTATAATTGAAGATCAAAAAATCTGATAAATAATCTTCTGATGTTAAATTTATTCACAATGATAAATAACTGTTCTGCTTTTTATTCTCTTCTGCCAGTAAGTGAGAAAATAAATCTGATATAACCATGAATAATTTGAATTATTTGCATGTTTGAAAAACGATTAAACTTAGGGAAATTGATTTATTTGCACAGTGGAAAGGAAATATTTGTATTCCTTTTAGAAGCAGATCATTTCAATTCCAGAACATAAGAATCTGGTATTAAAATCAGCACTAAAAACTTATCAAAAAGACTCATTTTGAGAGAAAAAGTATTACTAAAGTTACTATAYTGTTAAATGTAAGAAGTCATCATGTTTTAACTAGACTTAAATGTAACTGCAGTAGAAAAATAGGTCAGTCTCTGAAATCAGATTGTATGAAGTTACAGATGCATGACAATGAGTTTGAAGGGTTAATAATTACATTTGGAAACAAAATAGTTATATGCTGTAATTATAGTGTTAAAATACCAACTTCCTTCAAATGTTCATAAAGGAGAAGAAAGCACGTGTGTTCAAAAGTATTTTTAAACATTATTATGTCTAATGTTGTCTAATTTGATCAAGGGCTCCATTCTGCTAACCTTCACCATGTTAATCTGTTTATTATAAGGAACTCGTCCAAGACTGAACCTTGCAGCCTGGCTGAAAGCTTTAGTCTTCATTTTGCAGAGCATTATTATCTGTGTATATGTCTGTATTGCTGTTTAATGTGAAAACAATGCATTTTTCTATCCATACATTTGTTTTTGACATTTTGTACCCTGTATTTTATTTTTAGTCATCGTTTTGATGCCTTGTATTAACAGTTAAAATGAGACTATTACAGCTATTTGAAAAGCAAATTAAGTGCAAATGGAAATACAGACCAATCCAGCTAGAAGATATGTTCAAGCTATGAAAGAGATTGCAAATACTGGGGGGGTTAAATCATGGCTGTGTAATAGAAGTGAGAGCCTTTCCTTGTTTCCGTGTTGACGTGCATGCTTCTGTGTTGATGTGACTAAATGTCACATCCCACTCCCCGAGGAGAAGCCATCACATTATTTACTGCAGCCACGGCCCAAGATTCCAGGGTACATTGCCATATGCACTAGTCAGTAAGTATAAGAGCAATCTATGTGACCAGCAGGAGATACTAGGAGATAGTTCCTTGTGGCAGAACTTAATGTTCTAACATAAAACCAGCTTTCAAGACAAATTCAGCATTGAATTTAGATGACACCAACTTCCCACAGACAGGAAAGCATATGAATCAGTGAAATTCAGAATTAAGACTACTGAATACACTGAATTCAGAGCTATCATGCTTATATACTATAGTTCATAGTATAGAACAGCATCACAGTATATTGCAGTATGATAACACATTACACTGTTTGGAGAATGGATCTAAACAAGACTATAAATTTCTTTAAAGTTCTGAAAAAAAAAATTTCTGAAGAATGAAGAAAAGACTAGAAGTGTTTTGCCCACATCACAGCTTGTCTCTTACAGGCACCGCTCCAGCCTACAGACCGGCTGTTGAGCTTTTGGCCTTTTGAAATCTAAGTAAGACATTTCTCCTCGTTTCTAGGAGAATGACTGCCCTTCCTTACAAAACAGTGGCAGAAATAAGAAGAAGTGGAGATGCGCAGAGGCAGAAAGGCCCAGATTTGACCCATTCCTGGAAATTATTAGTGGTACTTATATCTGGTACTGTGCCCATTTCATCCTCCAAGTGCTTCTTCAACAGACTTTCTTCTTTAAGTCAGCTTTCTCAGAAGGTTTTCCAACCACAGGCTGAAATGAGGCATCACTTTACTACCACACTCCCAGCCCCCTCCTCTGAGAGGAATTTCTCTCAATGGCTTCTCCTTGAAACAGGTGGATACCAATACACGTCTTGGATAAGTGCATCACTAAATCTTCCTTCCCTAAAGCAGAGGCTGTTAACAGATAGGTAGGCAACAAAGAAACTGAACTAAACTTAATGTGACATTGTTGGTTACCTTCTTAACTGGTTTGACACTGAAAGAAAGGAGCCTGYATGTTGTGAAAAAAACATGGCAATCTGTGTGACGATCTGTGTGACCTAAACTAATCTCTGTAGATGTTCAAGTGCATCCATGTGGAGCAGCTGTCCTGCTTTTACAGGACATTTCCTTGCAACGTTTCCCTCCAACCTGTTTTGCTAAGACTTTGAGCTTTACTGATTGGCTAGGTCCCATAAGAACCCTGTCACCAGGAGACTGCCCTGACTAAATCGTTGCTGTCTAGGGTTGCCAGGAAAATTATGTAAGACAGAGAAGGTGCCAACTGGTACAGGATGCAGTCAAAGCAGGGGGCAAGCTGACTTCTGCCCCAGAAAGCCAATGTGCAAACCCACACTCTGGCCCTGCTTGCTTTACAACGTACATACGCTCAGGAAGTTCTTTTAGTATTTTCTGTTCTAGGTTTTCTGGTGATATAACAGTGGCTGAACAAAAACTGTATCCATCAGGTTTGGGGGTGAGAGGAGCTTACACTGGAAAAGTTTAAAGCTGTAGGGGAGGAATAGACAGAAGAAAGGAAGGAAAACCAAGCCCTGAACACCAACCAATAAAATGATAAAGTCAATTATGCAGGATGCAAATTCCACAGCCACAGAGGTTTGAACATTTAGGACTCAGTTTGTATCTACTACTTTGTGGAAAACTTGGAGATTTTTTTTTTTTTTTTAACTGGATGAGAAGTCTTGAAAGTTTTAATGGGATGAGAAATACAACCGCCTGTATTCAATAATTTGCCCAGCACCAGGCCATTGACATATGAGTATTGTCTTAGAAGATACCTTCCTGAAACCTTTTAAGGTCATTCATTTAATTTTAAAGTCGTAAAACCCCTTGGTTTTATCTTCCAACTCATATGTAAACAGTGCTTTTAAAGTCAGAACCAGGCCAGTTTGAAACATTTTGTTCTCATAGTCAGGAGGGACTAAATTTAAAAGTGTTAGTGAGCCAACATCTGCTACAAATAAAAGAGAGTCCCAACTTCATGCTCCAAATTTATTTTTCAGTGCATATGGGAGATGTGATAAATCTCCAATAGGCTGCTCAACAGTTTCTAAGGGAAAGCACACATAAGCAAAAATGTTAGGAGAACACAGTATTATGATATGGAAAGAATAATTATTTCAATGGATTATTGCTGAGGGACAGTCTAAATTTGTAAGCATTTTGAGAACGAATTTCTTTATACACAGTCTGATTAAATTGTAAAGTTAAACAGCATAAATCAGCTTCAGAATAAACTGAATATAAGAGAAAGAAAAAATCGAGAGGCTATAGCAACATTTTTGATTCAGAGACATAGCTGATGAGATCAAGCTTATATTTGTACTTCTCAGAAATGACAAGGGATAGTGAGTCATTACATTTCTCTTCTGCCAATGAAATGTACATTTAGTTCTATTGTATGCCCAGAATAAGATTTTAAAGCATTGTATATGTTTTCTTGTTTTTCTCCATGCAAGTGTGAATGTCGTACTGAGAGGACTGACTCCTTGTATCGATAATAGGCAGAAAAAATGTATTTTGCTTTAGATATAATTTGAAACGCCACTGTTAAAAAAATGGTTTTTCCATAGTCATTTATTTAAGCTTTTCTTGATTTTTTTTTAATATATTGTTGTATACAGGGCTCATACAGAGTGTCACAGTCCAAAAAAAAACTGTCTGAATAACAAATCCAGCTGCATGCAATCACACTTTTTTATTACCCTTCCTAGATCCCTCCCTGAAATACTCTCTGCCAATACGTCTGCCAAAATGAGAAAATCCAGTTAACAGGCTTTCTATAATCACTTTCATCATGCTGATGAGTTAATGTTTATTCATTCTAGTATTCTCTGTATTCACTTGATTTATCTACCTGCGTTCAGGAAGCCATCCTCCAGTTAACTTTAATACAGGCATGATGGCACAGACTTCAGTGAAATCTCTAGGAGCATAGCAAGGATCCTGGATACATGCCTAGACTGCTAGTTTATGCTGAAATCAATAGTGAACATCATTATTGCTATTGTTTTGAATGCTAGTTGTGTTTAGGTGGACATTGCTATGACAAAATGAAATATAATCATATGTTTTGCTCCACTGTGAATAAAATCTCTGAGTTAGTGTTCAAGACAGAGATAATCGATTCCTTAGACATCAGTAGAGAATCTATCTTTGACCTCCAGGAATCACAAAACTGCTAGTAGTGTTACTGCCACTACTAAGAAACACATGAAGAGGTTTAAAATCTCAAAACCACATTTTAACAYGGAATCAAGAAAGGTAATTATGTAAATGCACTCCTAGGGCACCAGGGTGGTGCTATCAGACTGGAGGRAAATGATCAGTACAGCTTTTCATTTTATTATAGTCCTCTGACAGCAGTTTCAGAAACCCCTGGAATTGTCCCTGACAGGGAAGTTTCTGGACGACATCTGTTTCAGCACTATTGGAAATAAAATATGTTATTTGTTTTTCCGCTATTCTAACAGTAGTCTTGATAACATGCAAATTACACAGTTTGCAGACATAAAAAAGGAAAGCAGATACAGACATATCTGCCCTTTTTCTGCCTCCTTGCTGCTTATACTTTGCAGACATATAATTAATGATCCTGTGACACCAATTTTAAATTATAAGGCTCTTTTTCTACTGATGTTCTTAATCATTATTATTCTTTTTTTGTGGAAGTTGACAAATAAAACAGGTACTTGGTTTATAACTGAAGTGCTGAAGTGATACGTAATGTAGCAGATACTTAGAGTATTCCCCATCAAAGTAGAGAAAGCTAGACCATGACACTCCTATTTCATGTTCTGCATCCAAGAGAGACTTTTTATCTTGGCTACCCTTTTCCACCAATAAGTTTGCTATGGCCTGTTTTTATAAGGTTTCTAAAATCTTAGAGACAGCTTAGAGACAGCTTAGAGACAGCTCCTCAGTTAGAGTATATTCACAGATCCCCTCTAACTGTAATGGAATTTTACCATGTTTTCAACCCAATTGAATCAGACACATTTTGGGTGCATATTTCACAGTGTTGTTCTAAATAGGCAAACATACTGGCTTCATAGGGTCATGCAGAAGCTCTTTTCATTGGCTCTTTGGCTGTAATTTTGGCTTAGGAGAGCTGTTGCGCAGTTTGACAAGTTAAACATTACACTTCTGCTCCCGACTTCTAAATCTCAAGGCTATCAATATGAAGAACTAATTCAAATAGAAAAATCATCTCTCAGCTACCTACAGAAATGTCTGCTTCCCCACTCTACTTTGGAATGCCTGGMTTTCAACTTGGATGACAATGACATGCTGTCTTAAAAATATTCCCATTCCTTCTAAAAAGTATCATTAGAGTTGGCTTACAATGGCTGCTATATGTTTGGGCTTCATTCATTCCTGTACAGATAAAACATCCAAATGYAGATATTTTGTTTAAGCAGATATTGATGACGGCTTTTGTTCACCCTTACAAAAACTGTTTATATTTAATTGGAAAATCAGGTGATGAAAATATTTAAAAATTTGAAAACACACATTTTTGTACAGAAAGACTTGACAGCTTTTACCCCAGACTGATAGTAAAAGCAGTTCACATGCTTTCTGTTATTGCCATCCTCCATATGACAGATTCCCTGGCTAGAATACATTTTTCTGTAATGCACTATTGCCTCCTGCTCCCGGGACTTCTATCTTTAGTGAATCATTGAAGGCTGAGTTTGACTGGGGAGTGCGACCAGAAGGAAGAAAGTAGTCATAGCAGGAAATCACACTATAACTTCTATGACAGAAGCATTTCTAAAGGGAAATATATAATTACAGTGAGTTCACACAAGATTCCTATGTGTAGTTCTCCAATTTTTTAATTAAAACTTTTTGCAGAAGCATGTCTGTTTTTAAGAAAAATACATTTAATCAAAACTCAATTTCCACTAGGAAAATGTGGGGTTTGGTTGTTTTCTTTTTGACTACAAAGTGTAGRTGTGGCATTCAAGGAGAAAACAGGGCAGAATTGCTCTGCAAGATGCTGAACTCTACAGAGTACTTTTGCAGAGGCAGAACAAGCATAAGCCATTCTTTTTCACACTTACCTGAATCCCCTTTCCATGGCAACTTATTTCCAATATATTCTACATCCTCAGCTGTGCTTCCACAAATCCTACAGGGCATGAAATGCCTTCTTTAACTTCTTCACTATTCCAAGACAGATAAGACCTTGCAGTTTTTTATGGTCATAACTTTCAAGTAATAGGAATTAACAAAAAAAACCCTCCAGAATTTATTTTGAAAGACCCGAAAAAGATGTTCCATATCAATGCTTTCTACTTTCACAAAAAAAAAAAAAAAAGACATTATAAAATGAACTTTGAAACAATTTAATTTAAGGAAGGTATTTTTAGACTCAAAATGTATGATTTTTATTGTTCTATTGATTTAAGGAAACTATTAAGAATATATTTTCACACTATTTTTTCATTAATTTGACAAAATTTGGAAATATCCGATTGTTAATTATAAGCCAATATTATGGAATTCACACTTATTCAAGTGATAAGTTCAAAAAAATTATTATTCCCCTGCTTTTCTAACTGCAGCTCTACAACTTTGTTGCTTATGCCTCTGCCTGTTAGAACACTGAATTCAAAAATTCTCTATTAATTAGTGCAATACAAGCATTTTTACAGAGTAGTGCAAAAGCTAGTCTATAATGTCATCCTGAAAATACTTCAACATTTGTGTCAGTAAAAAAGTCTCTTAATCTCTGTGGTCTTTGTATCAGACTCTACAGAAAGTAYGGTATTCTAGATTTTCCTAGCACAAAAGTAATAGGAAAAAAAGCTTACTTTAATAAAATTCTTATACTCAAAAGCTTTGTAGATATATTAATTTTATTTCAGGATAGCATGGTTGTTGATTGTATCTGAAAGTGAAAAATCTTTCAAAAGTATTTTCTTCTATAGATTAGGACTGCAAAGATTTCAAAGTGGTTCCTAAARTACATGCTGACTTCCCTGTTAGTTTTTTGGTTCTTTAAATGCATTTAAATGAAAAATATTTTTACTTTAAAAACTTTCTACTCTTGTACAACCTCTAGATGTCTCCTACCMATTCTTGTTGAGTATCTGTATCATATTTTAATCATGTCTCAAAAGGGCTTTTCAAACATATGTTTTCAACTGCCTTCTGTAATCCTTGTAAATTCTACAGATTTAAAAACATTTCTTTGACATCTGGAACTGCCTGCTTAATCAATTTTGTCAATTAGTCTGCTGTACAGTGTTTGGTCTCCCCGCAACATGTTAACACTTACATTTAAAATCTAAATCTTCAATATGACACTACTCTGCTATCTTTAAATTATTTCATCTATCACTTTCTTACCAATCTGTTGTATGATATGATGAGGGGGCTAAAATACTGATCATCACCAGACTATTGAAAGAGTCCTAAGGTTGCATAGAAAAGCCTGTTGTGAGAAAATCAAGGAAAAATGAAGTACATAATGAAATATACAAAGAATAATATAAAATTAAAAGGTGTACAAAAATATATTAGGAGAGGTAGAGCAGTACAGGTCTTCTTGTAAGAAGATGAACAAGAGACAGAAAGAGAAAAGAATAATAGATAAGAAAGCAAGATACCTGAACAAAGCATGGATGGGTTGTAATTTTGTGTGACTTGGAAAAACAAGCAGATGACATSAACATGTCTTTGAAGAGAAAATGCTGATGGATTATTCCATCTGTTGTGTTCCTTATGGTCAGAATGAGCTGTACCAACTTATTCCACAGAAAATCTATTTTAGAAGAAATATTATTAAAACTAGTAAAAAATCTTCCTGACTTGAGGCTCGCTAAAGCACTTAAGCAAACTGCATCACAAGGTCAGCAAATTCAAATAAAACAGGATTTTCAAGAACTAATTAAGCAAATATTTTGAAGGGCATCATGTGTAGTATATACTTAATTTTCTCTTACAATATAAGATGAATTGCAAGGCCTCTTGCACATCTCCCAAGTCCTCCATTTTTATTGCTACATATATATGAATATACCTCTTCAACATCAAACTGTTTTTCCCAGCTACAAAATAATGACATGAATGTCAAGTTACTTACATTGATTCATGCTAATGTAATCAGCTAGGTAACTGGTGTTGCCCCTGATTAGGCATAGCATGGGCAGGAAGAAGAACATAATTTTGACTTGGGTTTGATACTAATTAAATGCAAAAGACATACACTTCTCAGTATTGTGATTATTTATTCTGTCTGTCTCCTAGTAGGTAAACATTCATCTTCTTGGAGATCTGAGGAACATTTGTATCCCTTATTCAAAGAAGTCAGAATGAAATGAGGAGCACATCTAATTTCATAATAAGAAATAAAATAACCATTGCAGTGATTTAGGATTTGTTCTTTCGTTAGTCTTTTCCTCCCCTGCTGTTTTGTCAACAGCAGAGGAGAACACAGGAACAGGGAAGAATTCAACACTCATCTTCCTTTCACCTTCAGCCCTTTCACAGACCAAAGAAAATCAAGACTGAATGACAGAAAAGTCCTGAATGAAATATTGTTTTTTAAATAATGACATTTAGGAAAGGATTAGATTTCTAAGTCATTATCTGTAATATTGGGATATACTTCTATCACCAATTCAAATATATATTTCTGTCATTTGACTGTAAAGTTAGGAATAGAATAATTAATGCTATCCACCACAGTCAGTAAGATGAAGTCATAATAATTATTACCAGCATAGTAAGTACTTCTCTGTTAGTAAGTGACAGGACAAGGTGTGCTTTTTCGATCTCTATTAAGTTCATTGACTTGCCAATAGTTACTGAGAGACTTCAGGTGGGTTTTTTTCTTTTCCGTGTACAAGCTGAAATAGCAGTTTTGATAAGTTACTGAAACTCTTTTGTTCCTTTTCTCTGTACTCATGCTGGCTCCTAACTATAACCTTCCAATGTGATTTAAATAATCCACAAAACATGACACCTGCTGATGCCAGGGGAGGATATGCCAGGGAGACATTGTGGTTTCCATTGGAAACCGTACAAAGCTCTGTAGTTTTACATGGGAACATAACATATCAGCCTTTGTTTTCCTTTGAGTGTTAAGAGTTTTATGAAGCCAGAACTCCCAGAGTGAGCCTGAGGAACAAAAGCAAAATCTTACGTGAAGTTTAGCAAGCCACTTGATGATTGTCATACAACTCTGTTAATGGCTACTGAAGTTTTCAAAACCTTGGGTCAGAACCAAGCCAGTTCACATGTATTTTCCATTGGTTTCATTAGTGTTGGAAAGAGGAGCATGGAATTCCAGTTATTCCAGTATTTGAGGTTGCACATGTGGTGTGCCTTTCTTGCCTTGGATATGGTCCTACTTCTCTTTCAGAAACTCAGATGAGCAAATTTGGAGATGATTTTTGTTCCTAGAGAATCTTGATTCATTGGCTTCTGTGTTTTTCGTCACTAGCAAAGAACTTATTTTGTGAAAGTTTGAATACCCTAATTTCCGACCATCATATGTATTCTCTTCATCTTTGGGACTGTGTAACTCTACTGCAACTCAGGAAAACTTTGCAGTGGGGTGAATAAAGCAGTCTTTGCCTTCACCATTCTCTTGGATTAGGAGCACCTTCAGGGGTTCCTGGGTTGTTGCAATTTTTTTATGGATGACTCATAATTACTTTCACAAGAACAGATTTAGGTTTTTCTGCCACAGCCATGCAATTTATTTCATCTTGCAACAGGTCTCTCCACAGCTCATTGATTGCTTTGGAGTATCAGAGATAGGAAAAGGACCCTCATATCATGCAAATGTGAAAATCAATTCCTGCTGTTTTATGGAAGGAAAGCATCATTGTTCGAAGAAATCCCAGATGCAGGATGCACTGTTATAAAAACTCCCATCAGTGGAATTGTTCATACCAGTGGGATGATAGACCTTCTTGGTGGGAAATTGTGTTGGATAATTGCATTTTGCCTATCACAAATATCTCTGAGGTTCAGCTRAGTGTGAGATTCTTCTTGCCTTATCAGTTGCATATTACTGTTATGTTCTCTTTAATGACTACTTCTGTCTCCTGTTTTTAGTACAGACATCTGTATTTTGGGTAAGAAATTTTTTTGTCAGTGAATTCTTGTCCAGAAGCATGAATTTAATTAACACAGGAAAGCAGTAAATTTTTTATGAAAGATAAAACAGAGTATTGTGTTGCTGTGTTTTGTTTTGGCTTTTTTTCCCCCTTATCAATGAAGGATTTCTTATTCTTCAACTAACACCGTTATATTTTGTTCTGGAATTTTTCACCAAATACAAAATAAAAATTAAAAAACCCCAACCCAGTGTTCAGTAATGTCCATAATTTAAATAAATAGAGAGGTGATAACCAAATACTTTCAAAAGGAAAGATGCAAATCATACTTAAGAAATGACTGTGTTTTCCTTCATTCATTATTTCCATATTTCTTTCAGATATAAAGGGTCAGAAGGCCCAAAAAACAGCTACAGTTGTAGATGTGGTAAGATCTTTACTTTTCTCTCTTCAAAGAGGTACTGAACCAGAAATTAATTTCTGCAACGATCCTTGCCCTTGGCAATAGCAAAACACATAGTCCCCGTATTTTGAAAGATACACGGCATTTCCAGAAATCTTTAGTAAAATTTCCATGGAGACTATTTAAATATGATCTTCACCAGCAGCTTTCAGGGCTATAGTTCATTGCAGCACCCTGCGTGTACCAGAATGAGAAGCACTGTGTTTCACCATCAACAGCCGAGAAACAGAGTTGACATACTGGTGTAACTCATGCTTGGGTCAATTGCAAAAATACATTCATTAGCAAACAACCTAACCCACAAAGGGCAGGCCAGTCACATGTGTCTAGTATTGCACAAGTGACTGTGGAAGAACACTAAAACTCTGGGCATAAGTTACCTAGAGAGAAGCCATGTTCACTGTGATGTTCCCTTCAGGTCTGGTTGATTGCTTTCCAAAGTTTCATTCTAAATATGTATAGAGTAAACCGTGATACTGTCTCACAACTGCACATGGGCTTAAGTTCATAGGTGACGACCATTTGCATGTAAAAATCTTTGAACAAGAGGATTCCTTTCTGCGAATGAGTTTCTTAAAAAACAGCACCCGGATCTTATCTCAGGCCCTGTAGTTAATAGTCTGTCACACACAGGCCCCTCTTGTTATTGCTGCCAGTGCTCCAAATTTTCATCACTAGAAAGGTTTAAAAAGCTGAGTGTCAGAAGGAAATAAAACTCACCTTTGCAATTCTACAAAAGTACAAATCATTTCTAAATATTGAGTAGAAAACAAAATAAATTTCATTCCTGAGAGCATCACAGCTATAACATTTAGTCTTTTTTACAGTAATGATTATTTCATCCTCAAGCAAGCTGCCTGCCTGTCCAGCTGAGAGAGGATTTATTTCCATTTCATCAGAAATCTTTGTCTTTTAAGAAATAACTTTTAAAAGTTTCATTATTTTTGTATGTAATCCTGTTTAATCAAACATTGACTAGAAACTATAAAATTTTTATCCATTCATGTTTTTGTGTACTATCACTGGTTATTTCTTTTCTTTTTCTCAATATGTTATTTGCTGTAGTTTATACTTTTTCCTTGAAACAGCCTTGGGGCTGATATTGTCTGCCAGACAGCCCTGTTGTGTTCCATACAATTTGCCTGAGGCTAGATGATGATCACTGATTCTTACCAAGTTTCTGTCATAAYGTTTGTTCCCTGATTGTGCTGAACTGAATAAATTATTAAGAGCTACTGGATTATGTTTTCTACAATATTTGAGCGAAAGGCCTCACTTACCTCATGTAGAGCAAATAATAGCATACATTTGTAGTTAGGAGATCTTGCATCAACCTTCTCACTGCCCTCAGTCAGGATCTTATTTCACCCARTTGTTGACATGTTGACTGCCGCAGAGTCTTCCCAGTTTATTTTAGCCTCCTGTCTTTCATTGGTGGTTTTAAACTGGCATTAATCCCTAAATCCACAGATGATGAGACCAGAGGGTCTGCTGGAGTGCACAGGGCTTCTGTGGCAGCCCTAGGGAGTTTGTGTGCTTGCRGCAGCAGAGCCAGGCTGATCCCTGCCTCCAGGCCACCCAAGACAACTCTGCACCTGAATAGCTAGATAGGGATTGCCAGAAACATAAGAAGCCCTTAGTTTTCAAGTTCAGTGGTTTAAGCATTCTTTGATAAATAGTYATACATTTTCATGAAAGACAGGTGACATGGCTGGTATAGTTACATTGAACAAACCTCACTCTGTCACCAGTTGACACCAGCTAAATTATGACGAACTTTTTTAACACAAAGCACGTGCACCACAGCTCTGCATTTCTAGGCATCCCTGGCACAGCACAGCTACAAGTCTCAGTTCACGCTGATGCTTGCTTCCTTGCCTCCACACATTGTTCACAACAGAATTGTTCACAACTCTCCTACCATACACTTATACAGCCAACATTGTCATTCTCAATTAAAAAAAAAAAGGTGATTTTTTTTCACTAAGAGAAAGAAACAACCTCTCTTCAGTGGGGATATTGACTTCTTGTCTATTTAAATAAAGGAACATGAAGGTTGGCAAATGGCATTTGTGTGTCTGTGTTTCYATGTGCTTATTTTTTCTCCAACCAAGTGTCTAAGGGAGACAGCAATAATAAGGAAAGAATAAAAAGAATGTATGTAACAATGGAAAAGAATTAGAGAAATAAATAGTTTCTTCTCTTACAAAGCTAAAATTAATATGATAGCTTTATAAAGAATTAATAATTTAACACACTTCTGTGTAAATACTTACAATCACCACTTAATAATGTATGAACATGACGCATAAAATCTGATCTGAATTACTTTAATGTTAAAATAATTAAGAAATAAATCAAAGATTTAAAATGTATAAAATTTGAACATTACACAAAGTGGGATATAAAAGCACAGTTAATCATAGATCAAAATGTGCTTTAAAATGTTTTTAATTACTTTGATGCAGATAAAAATTACTTATGCAAAAACAGATCTATGCAAATATCTTGCAGTGGATATTGGTGACTCCAACATGAAATAAACAAATAAAGTTTACTGTTGGCTCTCTAAAGTATTATAACATTTATTTTCAGGAAAATGAGGCATTTCCTTGACTTTGTTTTTGAACATATTTGCCAAGTGATGGGTAGAATTATGCCCCCAGATATAAAAAAAAATCTAGTAAGAAAAAAACAACCTATATAGTTGTTCTGAATTTCAATAAATCAGCACAATAGACAACTAAAATATACTCTGATTCAAGAAATTCCAGCAGTAATCAAGTCCAAAAAAGAACAAGAGCAAATGATTGTGAGAAAACAAGTATCAGTAAATATACACTGTAGAGCACATAAACGCTGTTATTATAGCCAAACTATGCTCATTCACGCCAAGCAAATTCATTTATTCATCTCATATTGATGGAATAGATCAACATATATATAGACTTCTTACAATAGGCACTTCCCTGCAAAGAATACAAAATCAAATGTGTGAGAGGGTCCATAAACACTCAGTTTGCTTTACAGCTAACTAGAGGGGTCTGGGAAAAAATCCACTAAACTGTGTGGACAGTTGATGCCCAGTGTTCAAGCTCATTCCCTGACTTTCTTTAGTATATTTTGCACCACGGTTATATGGTTTTAAAAAACAATAGAAGGAAAAGGCATAGTAGCTTTTACCTGTGAAGCTCTGGCTATTAAAATTTGGCTCTTCATTGCACTCTTGGGTCTTTGTCCACATATTTTGCATATAGCATTAAAGTTATTTTATCTTGGAGCTCCTTTTCTGCATGTTCCTCTCACAACAAAACTCGGCATGGCAGGGCAGGTGTGCTGACATCTGTGCTGGCTCCCTCACCCTCTCACTAACAGTGTCCCAGGAAGGTCTGGGAGGCGGGTCTCCAAGCACCCCCCATGAATTCATGCCACACTCCTGGGCATTTATCTTACACCTCTGTTTCTTGTCATAAAAAAATACTAGTGTGGCACAGTCCTCAGAATATTTTGGATGCTTTGAATGGGAGGTGGAGGGGGAGGAAGACAAATAAGAAAAAAAATATCCAAAACCTCAGAACTAAACCAAACCCCAAACAAATAAAATCCAATCCCCATAGTTTAGGGTTGCCAATATACACACAGATTCTGTGACTGTGTCCTCTATTTAAAAATACAGATGGCCTCTGTGTGTCATTAATGACATAAGATGAAACCTTACCAAACTCCATTGTAAAGATAAGGCTATTTGTGAACAAGACCATTATAAATAGTTTGATGTCACCCATGTCTTCAAGCAGATTGGGTGCTACTCTGGGAAACACATTTGTTAGTGTCTGGGTCTTTCTAAATCGTGGGCTATAAGTTCCCTGATGAAGATTAATGGGAAAAAGAAAGAAAGTAGAAAAACAAATGTATTCCTTTAGAGTTTTAACTAGAATATTTCATATGAGACATCAAGACATTAGAGAAAATGTTACACTGTCTCTTATTATGTTGAGTCATTAATCACAGGAAGGAAGACTATATTTTTTCTTCAGCTTCTGTCATTTTTTGAGATGGATCTATATTTTATTACCCACATGATTTTACAGGCAATAAACCGAAAATTGCCAATCATGTCCTGCTATCACAGAAGATTTGTTTCTCAGATGAAACTGGCAAGGTACAGCAGATGGCGACTGAGACCATTTTTAGCCAAGAAATAAAAAATTTTTAAAATCTACGGACCATATACGGTTAATTTTCCATGTGAGGCAATTCTGGATTAAGCTGACTTCCTCCAAACCTTCCTGTGAGCTTCAGTAGCTTTGAAAAACATTTCTGAAAAAACATTTGAAAAAAATACTTCAAAGCAACMTGTCAAACAAAGTAAAATTAAAGAGCATTTTTGGAGCATACCTAGGAAGGTCAGCTCAGTTTGACTTTCACAATTACTGGTTCTGCTCCTGGTGAAAAATTTCCTCGTCTAAACAGCTTTGAAACTTTTAGTACAAGCCAGATAAATTGTGAGAGGATGTGACTGCAAAGAAAAAATATCTAATTCCTAAAAAAAAAAATAGTTCTCCATATAATGTTTGAGTCCAGAATTAAAAAGTAAGGGAAGTTCAGGCATGAGTGCATGATTTAGTGCTCCTAAAAGGRTTATTAATAAAACATTCTGAGCTTCTGAAATATTTTCTTTCTGTCTKCTTTCGACAGAGAAACAACTACAATACAGCATGCACTGCCCACAGTGCATGGGGATTTTTTTTAAAATTAGAACAGAGAAAAAGAGGGAAATYTGGATGAATTCTATACATAGAAGATATTTTCTCTGCTGCAGTTGGTARGAGGATGTAGCTTGGGTGGTGGTCTGTGTGGGAGCCCCACGCTGAGCAGGCAGCTGAGAGCTGTCTGGGAATGCTGGAGAGGGAGGGAGTAACCCAAGTTGCAGGTCCCGACGCCCTGTGCCTGCCCTCAGGGCCCCCGAAGTGACAGACACCTGCTGCCAGCTGGGCTGGCGTGGCCTCTGTGCGTATGTGCTGCTATACAGGAATCCAAAGGGGTCTGGAAAATATTTCAGACCCATTCAGCTGTTTGACTGTCACTTCCTGGTGTCTGGATAATGACTGGCAGTGTTTTAGCAAGGTTCGAGGGAGAAGAGCTACAGCTATCTGTGCTATGAAGCTGATGTAAAGTCTGTCTGAATATGAGATGAAAAGGACACAAAAGAGAATCCTCTTGAATATCGCAGGCTGCCTGCATATTAATGCAAGAAACATTCATTACTGCAAAAAAAATCCAAAATCCACCCTTAAGAAGATACAAACCAATAMTTTAACTGGCTAATATTAATAGAAGTGTACAACTTGGTCAGATAACAGTGAAGAATATTTATTTGTATAGAAGTGATATAGACAAATGACTCATAGTATTTGTCCTGGGCATTTTAGGGAAAATGAAAGTGAGAAGAAATATGAAGGCAGTCTTTCTGCACATGAGGGCTGCAAAAACAACTTGAATAAACTCTTTCCGCAGCACCTGGGTGAAGTAGTTTATTTATTGAACATATATAATCTATATGTTCCTTTCAGGATTAAGTATAGTGTTTCATCCACCTAAGTAAGGCTAGTAAATTGCTGGGTTTGGGTAAGATGACACATTATGATACTGAGTCTCTTTTAGCCCTTGCCTACTATCACTCCTAACCTTTCCTCAGGTTTTTGTCACCCATATGAGCYTCCTTTCTTTCTCCTTAGAGTCATGACTCCCGAAAAAAAATCTGTTTATTTACAGGCAAATTAAGTTTATATAATTGTTTGTGCAATTTTGAGAGGACAAATTAGTCTAGACTTGAGGAGAAGCTTTCTGCCAACACTGGGAATTGAGCACTAAACCGACATAGGTGGCATGAATGTGGTATTTCCAACCTAAAGACAGTGCAGAGCTGCACAAGCATCTGTCAGGCATGGTTCAATAGTAGCTAGCTGTGCTTTAGGGTGCGTAAGGTTCCCCAACACAGCTCTTCTATCAGCTCCAGAAATCTCCTCTCCAGTGAAGCACTGCAGTCACCAACTCTGACATGTGCTTCAGGACTTCCAGAGSTCCTAATGCAGAGTCTGAGACTGAGTATCCTGCCAGTTTTACAGTCTATTATAATTGTCCAGTAGCTGTGTTTTTCTTTTTAAGGCCCTGCCTGATGAAGCTGAAAAAAATCTAAGTGCATCCCTCAGCTCCCCCAGCATCGCTGTGCCGGTCGGGGCTGTCACACACCTCCTGGATCCAGAAGCCCTTGCTCATGGCTGAAAAACAGTGATGAAGAAAGTGATGTTCCCACATCAGGAAAATAATTAAGGACACTTTTTCATCATCATCGTGGTCTTGTTTCCTGTCTAGTACCACAGATCAAAATCAGTGCTATCTGGCACCCGTGCTGTCTTCTCATGGGGCAGAGACAGTGGAACAAAGAAGTGGGAAACTGAAGGCTGTGATCCATGAAGAGAATTTCCAGCTCATTCTCCTCCTGTAGGATTTCTTCAAAAGCCAACACTAATATAACCATACATTCTTCACAAAATCTGTTTCTTTAATTGAAAGATAACAGTGTTATGTCTTCCCTTTTACTCTACACAGGTTATTTCTTTTCACTAACAGTAATCTATTAAGACTAATCACGCAGAAGGCTACTGTTTAAAGATTTATTTCCTCTAAATTAAATATACTTATTTCATGAGCCATCAGACCTCAGCATTTTTTCTAGATAGAAAAAAGATGTGAAAGTGTCATTATAATTATTTTTTTTAAATCACTTTCAAATTTAACATTTTAGATTGTTGATATTGACTGGTTTGGCAACCATTGTTTAGGAGACAAAGCATGAAAAATGTTCTTTATTCATGTGTGAAGTAAAAAAGCACAGGAATGACAGATGAAATGGTCCTTAAATTATAAAGTGATTTAACATTAAAATTAAATGAYGACAAATACAAATATTTTAGCAGAGGGAAAGGTCTCTATAGATATAAAATTGTTACAGAAGTCACTTCAAGGAAGAAAATTATCTAACAGTCACAGGATCTCAGTGATTAGAAAATTTGATTTTTCAAGCAACCTTGTTCGTTTTGAAAAACTATTCATAAATTTTAACACATATAATAAACCTAAAAATTCTGGAAAATCTTGACAGTCACCTGCACAAATAATACAATTACACAGAGAAGTACTTCCACCCACCAAATTATCTAAGAGTGAGGAGAAAAAAAGGTTTCTAGCAAGTCATTAAATACTACAATTTTATTTAGGCAAAGTCATTGGGTAGCAGTCCTGAAAAGTGTATAATCGCTGCAAAAATGYCAGCATTAGATTATATTTTATAATGCATGTGTTGTTAACCAAACTCCAGAAGGCAGTTATTGATAAAGCTTTTGGATTTTCATATTCATATTTTCCCATGTCTGTAAGCTCTTTTCCATTAAATCCTACTAGACAAAATCAGTTTTAGCTTTTATAAGTCATTATTGTCAACAGTGTTGTGCTAGTTTACACAAACACACGCTGTTCTATTGGACTAAATACCCAAATATCACTAAATGCACTTATTTATTATCATTCTTTTACAGCAACAACATATAACTTCAGTAGCATCACAAATAGTCTTTAAGCTCTACTTTCTATTATCTGACCAGCTGTTTCAAATATTCTCTCCCCTAGAGAAGCATCATGGGTAAAGTTGAATGACTATTAGAAATACATCCTCATTATCTCTCTTCTRATAATAAAAATGTAATCTCCTTTTGTATGCTTATCTGCATGATCATTCCACTTTTTGTATTCATAGCCATAAATTTTCAGAGATTTAGTGAATTTAAGGGAATGCAAGAGAGTATCTGCAAAATCTAAATACTCAAGATTGATCTGGAATGAACTGGAGTTATTGTAGAGAAACACTAAGGAACTTATTTTGAACAAACAATTGATTTCAAAGAAATGAAATAGCTATTTCAATATTTTTCTCAGTTCTGCCTGATATCTGAGCAAAAGTGATTGTGACAATCACAATCAGATCTCTACGTAAAGGATGCAGCTGAGGTAACTCTGTTTCATGCACTGATGGACATGATGTTTGTAAATTCCTCCTTCCAAACTGCAATATYGCTTTTGTGTCCTTTCCATGAAGTCCGTGCTCAGTTGTGTCTCTGTGGGCTATGAGGATGAGATTCCCTGCAGATGTTTACAGAAGGCAAAGTGCCATGTTCAGTCCTGGTAGCGATCGAGGAGAAAGCGATATTCCTATGGCAAGATGCAACCCATCCATGAAAACATTTTGCTTAAGTATTTTGTCTACATCAATAGCAGAGTGGCTCATATGTAAGAAAGTATCTCAAACAGACYCTTGTACTGTAGCTGTTTAACACCTGGTGACGTGGATCTCAGTGGAGTTCTCAGGACCCGCATAGAAACCAGGCACCCATGGAAGCAGGATCTGAGCAGCAAAGTGCTGAATTATCCTGAGATACAGAGGCTTCGGGGTCTCCAGGAGATGACACCCTGACTATGATAGATCTCTACTTTCTTGATTCCCCACAGTGGTCCCACCATAGTGCTGATGGAAAAGAAACTCTTCTTGTGTAGATCAGTCACTCTGCCCACAGCAAGGGCAGCAGCRACCAGAGGCAGGACACAGACGGAGCAAAACCGTTTCCCTCCACTCCCATGGAGTCAGTTCTTAAGTGATAAGAGGCTAAAGCTCTGCACAAATACATACTTGCACAAAATTCCCAGAGAGATGACATGCTGTACTAAACTTCCACCAAATAAATCAAACAGTTTTATGGCTATATTATTGTGAGTACAGTGGCAGAAAAGATACTGAAGCGACATAAAATCTTGACCAGTTTCCTTCAATAAAAAGTACATACACACATACACAAACACAGGATGCACATTTTTCAATAAGACTGCAGCTGATTTTTATTCGTTGACTTAGACTTTACCATGGAATTCTATGAAGCATGTGAGAAAAGAAATAAAAGAAAGAGAAGGGTAAATTTAATTCTTTGTGTGAGCCTCTTTAATGCCTCACGCAGAAGCCTGCGAGGCTGTGCACCTTGCAGGTCTGTGCCATGACTGCAAATTGTCTCCACAGCACCATCCAGCGGCCGTTCCTTGGCTGGAAAACACCACAGAAAACCTGTGCCCCAAAACTACTCACCTCAGGGCTGAAGTGTCCAGCAACACAGCCCCATATCCTCGGCGTGCTTCCTCTTTCCTCTATCCTACCCAGCTTCTGCCACCCCTCTTCAGCCAATAACTATGGGCACAACACATTGGAATAACAGGGGATTATAATGGTATCTATTTATTTTAGAGTAAATAGATGCTCAGTCTCTCAGAATTAATCATTAAGCAATGTTTTGGAAATCTACACAACAAATTATCTTGCATTTCTGTTACACATAATCAAATGTGAAGTAAGTTTCTGTCAGAGTTTAACATCACTTGGAGAATATAATAATAAAAATGTAGCTAAAGACTGCATTAAGCACTTTGAAATCCAGGAAGCCAATTTCATACTGTGCTGTCACACAGACAAAAGAAAAAAAAAATCAGAAAGCTACCAGAGCACTCTAAAATGATAACAATAAAAACACGAGTCAGTTCTCTTTACTTTTGCCTAGCTATACAAAAACATTAAAAGTATTGCAAAAGAAATTGTTTTCGACTGTTAAAGGAAAGCAACTTCAATCTTGAAACATCCTTTGATATCTTCTTGATGCCCTCTGCCTCTCTCAATGTCATCAATACGACCTGTCATAAATATAGGGGATCATTATTCTTAACTATTAATGAATCTCAATATGTTTAGYAAGTCTTGTTATAAACAACCCTTTATACACAGAAATAATCCACTTCCACCACTTTACATTAATGAAAACAATTAAAAAAAAGAGATCAATTATTTTCATCCAAAATCCATTCTAGGCAAACCTCTTATGGTAACTGTTGTTCCTACTTACAGGGTCTTTAATGGTTTTACAGGTATTTATGATTTCTTTCTGGATACTGAGCACACAATCATAAAGGACTGATAAAGACAGAGGATTGCCATATCATAAGAAAACTGAATCTCAGGAACAGCACAAAAGAAGTATTTACAAGGCAGGAAGAGAAGTGATGACTCAAGCCTGAATATCTGCCATTCTCTACTTGTCTCTGTCTGCAAAATGAGTGAATTTTATACACTCTCAGGTTCTACACGCTTTCAACACAACCCACCACCAAGCTGAACTGTTGTCATCCTGCAGTTTTAGGAGCCAGACCATTAATATACTGTAAAAGACAYACAATTTAAAAAGCTTCTCCCTTGCTCAGATGTTAAAAGCATTACTGATGTGGTTGTCTGGTGGAGAGAGAAGAATAATTATGTTTTTTAAAAAGCTTGGGTAATTAGTCTGTGATTTGAATTTAAAACAGAGTTCCAAATAAAGGTTAACAAATAAATGTGTATGCTGTATCACAATGCTAGTTGGAAAAAAAATGGAAGAGATAAAACTGCCAGAAAGCACCTTCAGGACAGGATTCGGTTGCCTGCTGCCGTTTTAGGCTCTTTGGAGCTCCGGAACAGGGGAATATCCCACCTGCTCTTTGGGTGGGTGTGGATCTGCTGTCAGGCGGGGGTTACACCTGCCAGCCCCACATGGACCTTCGGGGTACCCTAAGGAATCTAAAAGGGCGTCTATGGTTAGGCAGTTGAATTCCTCATTTAAAGTCTTGTTGTCTTAAACCACAATGGACAGAAGCCAAATTTCTGCACTTGAATGAACCGGTACCCTCCTGGCTTTTATAGGACTCTGTCCAAATGGAAGAATTCACCATTTTCAGATGTTAAGGCCAGGACAGAAACTGTATTTGGTCTCTTAAGCTACATATGCTTCCAAAGTTGAATCACGCTGTTCAAATGGCACCTGAGAGTGCAAACAGATTGGCTGCATGTCTTTCCTAAAAGCATGAAAACTCAGTTTCCCAAAATATCATCGATAAAAAGGGGTACACTAAGTTTTGGAGAAAAAAATGGCTCATTACAGACACTTAGAGAATCCTAAAGTAGGAAAAAACCTTATTCTTAGAAAAAGGTTCATATGTTTCAAAGACATGGATTCCACAACTTTCTCATGTGAAATCTTCCAGTATTTAACTCTTTTTATAGTTAGGAACATCCTACTTATGTATAGTTTAGGTCCTCCTTTCTAAGATGAAAAATTGATTACTACTTCTATTTCTGGTGAATATGTTAGCTGTCTCTTTAGTACTCTCCTTTCCACAACTATAAACTATGTGACATAACTTAAATGTATCTTTTCTTAGGCAGAACAAGCCCAGCTGAAATATTCCTGAAAGATCACATTACCTTGTTATCCATGATGCTGACCTCTAGGCTCCCTGCAGGGTTTTTTTTTTAACACCACTGTCAAACGTGAGGTTTGAAGCTGATGTAAACTTCTGCTTACCTAGAGCAAAACAACAGTTTCTCACATGTTACACTCCTGGTAATACATTCTGAATGTCTACTGCTTTCAAGCCACTATTGCCTTTTTTTTTTTGTAACAGCTTCTCATGGCTGACTCTCTCTCAGCGTATGTTCCATTAAAATCTTCAGACGTTTCCTACCAGTCGTCTAAGTGTGTCACCACCTTCTTTTTTTGAAGCGCTGTTCTCTGCTGTTCTCAGACCTATTATTTCAAACTCACTTTTAGCAGATCTTAGAAGCCTCCGTCTTCACATTGCTCAGCTGTTTCACACCACTAAGACAGAATAAAATGTAGGTATACACTCTACCTCTTGAGGATGTAAAACAACAGCTCCACAACTCCAAAAAAAGTCTCCTTTTTGTGTGTGTTTAAGATGTTCTATCACCTCTTTTCCCGCATTGATATGAGGTAGACCAATCTTTCAAAACCTTGTTTTTAGTTCCTTTAGAGACTTTTGATGTATGTGCCCTCTCTTTCAGCAGATCATAAACCCATTCTTGGTAACGCAATGTTGCTTTCCCCTTTTTCCAGCCTTCTTYTCCTGAACAGCCTGTACCCTTCTCTATGAACACTCCAACCCTTTGATTTATCCCACAAAATCTCTGACTTGCTGATTAAGTTATAGCTTTGTTTGTGTAGCAAGACATCTTGTTCTTTCTGTTTATTCCACATACTTAAAGATACCTAAAATGCCTGGCTAGTTGCCCTGGAATCCTAGCTCTTGTTTTGTTTTATCTCCTGATTGAAATATCCCATTTGTTTCTAAGATTTCRGGTCCTTTACCAGGTTACCACCCTTATAAACACAGGTAAAGGTTTCAGCTCTTTCAGAAAAATGAGAAAGAGATCATTGCTTAGGTTTACTTTCTACTCTTCTTCAACAAACTTTGCTGTGTGAAGGCTTTTGCCACATTATTCTAAGATGAAGATTCAAACATCTGATTGTGTGTGTCTATAATGCTGGGGTTTACATCTGAGATTTGATGTCCTGTTAGAGCCAAAAAGGAATGCAGTTTGGATTCAAGTGTCTGTGCATAGGTGTCCAAAGCCTATAAAATTTCACAGAATATTTGGTCTAACCACCAGAAATGTACAGGTCACCTACAAGGCAATTTCCTTTGTAAGGCAATGCAAGGCAGGTCAAAAACCATCTGTTCACCTTTTTGCAGGCACCCTGGATAGCCTTGGGAATCTCAAACAGCACGAGGCACCTCTGCTTTGGTGTTTGCCCCCTTCAGTAGAGAGCTTAGATGCGATTTAGCTCATCCAGAAGTCAAATCTGCATTCAAAGCTGAACTCTAAGCTTTCATCGTGTATTGAATAGATTTCCATTGGCTCTACAGGGAGCCTAGGACACTCAGCAGTTCAAATGTGCATACCTAAATTTAGATGTCTCTAGTCTGGAGCCACATCCCACTGCAGCACAGGGTTTGATTCACTAGACTTTGCCTTCCTAAAACCCCTACACTGAAAGACTGTACCAGAAAAACCTCAAAATGTAACAGCTGAGTATTCTTACAGAATGCAAGTGCTTACTGGGAAGCACACACATATGAATATAATCATGGAGGACAAAAATTAAATTACTTTGAAAAACACCAAAAACTTTAGTGATGTTATTCTACGACTCATTAAAAAATTACAAAAGAAAGCAGTGAACCTTATTGCACCAAGTTCCACCCTGTGATGTAATAAAAA